>OZ005735.1:234885693-235624026 GCA_963930755.1 Eudasyphora cyanicolor
GCACTGATCGGATATAAAATACAGTTCTTACAGCGCTTACATGTCAAATCGGGGGTAACATATATATGGGGGCTATATCTAAATCTGAACCGATTTTCTCCGAATTTAGTAGTATTCCTTCATGTAATAAGAAACCTTTCTTTGCCGAATTTCGCACTGATCGGATATAAAATAACATTTTTACAGCGCTTACATGTGAAATCGGGGGTAACGTATATATGGGGGCTATATCTTAATCTGAACCGATTTCTTTCAAATTTAACAGTGTTCATCCATATAATAAGAAACCTCTTTCTGCCGAATTTCATACTGATCGCATATAAAATAAAGTTTTTAAAGCGCTTACATGTGAAATCGGGGCTAACATATATATGGGGGCTATATCTAAATCTGAACCGATTTTAACCAAATTCAATAGGGATCGTCCTTGGGCCCAAAAAAAGATATGTGTAAAGTTTCGTCGAGATCGGACCATAATTGCGACCTGTACTTTGATTACAAGAATACATGCACAGACGGACAGACGGACAGACGGACAGACAGACAGACGGACATAGCTAAATCAACTCAGAAAGTGATTCTAAGTCGATCGGTATAATAAACGATGGGTCTATTTCTTCTCCTTTTGGGTGTTACAAACAAATGCACAAAGTTATAATACCCTGTACCACAGTGTGGTGTATGGTATAAATATGAATATAAAACAACTATTGGCAACAAAACATAACAATTCAGTCCACTTATGTCACATGTATCTCCACAAATTTTTAAAAAACGGATACCGTGTCGTTTCTTAAATTTTGTTAAACCATCCATCACTTGCACCAATTGAATTTTCATCTTTATCGGGATATTCCTCGCTAAATATTTTTTTAGCTTTCTCTTTAAGTAAGGGCCCAGTTCTCGTTGATTTAAAAACCACTCATACAGACGACTTTCCATTTTTGGATATTCAGCGCTGTGCAACGATTTATTGTTTTGGAAACAGCATTTAATATTGCGGTTCTATGTGATTTGACATTAAAATCTAGGGCTAACCGGTTCCATTGAACGCCTTTGTCAAGCTTTTCTAATATTTTGACTTTAGTTTCCAATGGCAAAGTGTTTGTTTACGTTTATTTGACATTTCTAATGTTACACTTTCACTTTTTAATAGAGATTGCCAAAATGCGTACACGCGTATCAAATCTCATAAATAAACTAGTCACAAATATACATAAATGCGACAAAAAAAACAACAAATAGGGAAAAACATATATAATTTGGTGACTCCCCTTTTTAGTTTTATGTACTAAGTTCAAACAGCAAAAACGCTCGGAAATTAGAATTTTAAATACGAATTTCAGAGCTTTTAATGTATTGCAAACACTGATTCTAATTTCTGGACGTTCGAATTACTGAAAGCTCTAATTTGTGAGCGTCTACTGTATTGTAATTCAAATAAATAAATAAATAAACAAATAAGAATACTAAACAGCGCACAGTGGGATGGCTTCATTAATTTTTTGTTCACAAACTATAAGGAGAGGTTGGTATTGAGCATTATATTGAATAAATTAAGGAAAAAATTGAATTTCATTAAAATCGACACCACCCACACACAGCCCATACAATCCAAACAGATTTTTACGCATAAATTGTTTCCTATCAATAAAAAGGTTTCGAGTTTGCAACATGTACTTTCCAGAACAAACAAAAAATGCGTGACAAGTTTCATCAAAATCGAACATGCCCAACGCCCACCACCCACAGCCCATAAAATCCAAATCGATCTTTTCGCATTAAATGTTTCCTATCCTAGCAAAAGTCTTCAAATTTGGTATATGCATGTTCTACAATAAACAAAAGATGTGTGACAAGTTTTATCAAAACAAGTAAGAAAGTTTCAGTCGGGTAAACCGACTAAGGTATACCCTCACTTTGTGAGTAATGTAATATTGAATATTAATCGAATTATTCTGTCAATTTGTGTGGGAGGTACCAGAAGGGGTTTATCAAATACACCTTTTTTTTGCTGAACATTATATACTTTAAATTCATTGCACTGTGCCGACTTATAAGCATTTATGTGCCCTGGTATAAACGTTATGAGACATTAAATTGTGGTATGATTTGGGCATTTTGTGTGGGAGGTACAAACAGGGGCGTGGCAATAACGCCCATTTTTCACAGGGCTATAGACACTATAAAAACATTACACTGTACAAAATTTCAAGTATTTTTATACACTGGTTTTAATGTTATAAGCTGTTAACTTTTGGTGCAAAATGGTGCATTTGTGTGGGAGGTACCAAAAGGGACGTGGCGACTTCGCCCATTTTTCTCGAGTTGATAACGACTAATAAGCTAATACTATGTGTGGAATTTCAAAAGATTCGAATAAGTAGTATAGCAGTTATTAAAGAATCAATATTTCACAAAATGTTAACCCTTTGTGGGAGAGGTACTAGAAGGAGTGGACCAATATGGCCCATCTTCGAACTTAGCCGGAGATAGAAAAAAATATTACCACATACCAAATTTTAGGTCAATCGGTTACTCCTTTCGAGAGTTATCGTGCGCACCAGCCAGCAGACACACAGACAGACAGACAGACGGACGGACATTGCTCATTCGACTTAAAATGACCCAAAACGGATTTCCTCCGAACATACTTGGGGTCTTAGGTCACTCCTTCGACGTGTTACACTTTTTTCCGCAGCAAATGATATATACCCTCGTCACACTAAAGTGAGGGTATAATCAACCATGCCCACTGCCCTCCACCGATACCATCCAAATCGATTTTTTCGCATATTTTTTTCCAATCCGAGCAAAACACTGAGCAACAGTGAAAAAATACACGGATTGGAATTTGATCTTTTTTGGTGTTTGTGTTATGTTTTGGGCTTTGGTGTGTTCTGACACATATAGTAAAATTGTATGGCCAAAATTTTTGTGGAGCATTTCATCCCCGTCCTCCCCATATTAAGGTATGGTTTTTACGATTTGTTAAACTAGGGCCAAAAATTACAGATATGTGGGGGAGCTAGAAAGTTAATATTTTCCACAAAATTATTGGCCTTAAAATGTTCTATAAAATTGCTGAGCAATATACCCCACACCAAAAAAATATTTTTTTGTTACAAAATAGTGGAATACTAACATTTTTGAGGTACAATGTGGTCTTTATGAGCTATTTAGGGTGCATAGACACGTTCAGATTTACCGTGGCTACAATTTTTCCAAAAAATTTTAGTTAAAAATTACGTGCCCCTGTAAGTTATGCTGAAAAAATATTTGTTTCCTTTAATTTTTCAAAAAAAAAGTGCTGGACAAATATTTTTTGCTCACAGAATGTTAACAAACTTTGTTCAGCATATTCTTAGCTACATCATTGCCAAATATAGTTAAGCGGTATCACCAAGTCTGAATTAGTTGTTGGACAAAAGCTGATGACACCTTTTTCGAGGGGCCCACTGATTTTCAGACCATAACAAAAATTGATTACCAATTTTGCCAAACCGAGTATAGAGTTATAATACCCTTTGGTAGTAGAATCGAACCTATACTGTCAAGTCCGTGTATTTTTCAAAAAGTGTTAATTTGTTGCATAGTGATATAGATAATAATTTCTTTCAATATTCAATAAAATCTGCCCTAATAGTATGGTATCGTTTTTGGCAATAGTTTTTTGCAAGAAATTTGTGACAAGTTTCGTGATTTTTACCAGAAAAGTATAATTTTTTTCTTGTTCCGAAAATTTCCCAGATTTATTATTGTTTTCAATCAAAAGAAGACATGCCCACCTTTCATTTTATTGACAGAACATTTTGGTCGAAAGTGGAGCTGCATTATTATCCCCTCACCTTAGAGAGGAGGGTATATATCATTTGCCAAAAGTGTAACACATCTAAGGAGTGACCTAACCACTAAGTATGTTCGGCGGAAATCCGTTTTGGATCATTTTAAAGGATGGTGAAATTGTAAGGGCCGATGTTGAATGTGAACCACACCTAAACGTCAAGTTTTTTCTGCATTTCATTTGACATTTCTCAATTTCAGATTAACTCAATTTGAACCATGGAAAGATCGAGCAACGCGTTAAAGTTTTTTAAGCCTTTTACGAAATTGGGCGTTCAAATAAAAATGCATTTCGTGCACTTCGTGATGTTTTTTTGGTCAGCAATCGGCCAAATGTGTCCACAATTGGGAGAACTGTGTGTGCAAATTTTAGCAAACCTCTGTAGGAGTTGTGAAAACACCTGTGCATGCTCTCCCAGTTCGTTTGGAGCGGCTTATGGGCTGGCGACGTCATTCAGTCAGTCTGTCTGCTGGCTGGAGCGCACGATAACTCTCGAACGAAGTAACCGAGTGACTTCAAATTTGGTATGCGGTACTATCTTTCTCTATCTCCGGCTAAGTTCGAAGATGGGCCATATTGGTCCACTCCTTCTAGTACCTCCCCCAAAAAGGGCTAACTTTTAGTGAAATATTGATTCTTAAATAAATTTTATACTACATGCTCGAAACTTCTGAAATTTCAGACATAGTATTAGTTGGCTAGTAGCTAACACGTCAAGAAAAATTGGCGAAGGGGCAACTCCCTTTTTGGTACCTCCCGTACGAATGGGCCATTTTGCACCAATAGTTAACTGCTTATAGCTTTAATATCAGTTCATACAAATACTTGAAATTTTGTACAGTGTAATGCTTTCATAGTACCTAGAGTCCACAGAAAAGTGGGCGTTATTGACACGCCCCTTTTGGTACCTCCCACACAAATGGACCATTTTGTACCAAAAGTAAACAGCTTTAAGAGCCGTACATACTTTAATGTTATTAAATGCAATTTAAATGGATAATAATTTAATGAAAACAAAAGAATAAATAAATTTACTAATCATAGTTTTGTTTTTGACTATTGAGTTCGAGATCGTTGTTTTTGTTGTCTGTTAAACAGAAAAACAAACCTTCTTTAAAAAAGAAGAATAAGAAATGTGTGAAATGTATTAAGGGTGGTCACTGGTTGGTGGACGATATCGTTTCGGAAGCTACCAAGCAACCTCATCGGCACCTTGGACAAAAATTTACTAATATTTTTTGGGACTCAAGGTGAGGGGATTCATATGTCGGTTTACCCGACTGAACTTACTTACTTGTGGCGATTTCGGACACTTCATCTTAACGGTTTATGATATCCACATACATTATATTTAAAATTTATTGAGAAATGCTATATTTTTAAAATATACCAAAGTCAAATTGTATTTTCAAGAAAATTATGTATGTATGGACCACTGAATTGCATGAAAATATATGTCATATTTTTCTTGGCACCTCTGCATGTAAAGTACAAGTTTTTAAAAATTAAATATAATTTTTCTTAAAAAACATCAATGTACATTTCATCCTCACCTCACAAGGTGTTAATATTAAGTGAATTATTGATTACACTACGCAACAAAAAAAAATTTTTTGTGTCCTAGACCTAAATATTTTTTTTGTATAGATTGGGACATACTGTGATATAAAATCAAAACCAAAAATTTTTTTATGGATACATTTTTTTTTTAAATTTTTTTATTAAAAATACTATTATCGTCGAAGGAACCCTTAGTATTTGCACTATAATTTTTGAAGTATACGCCCGATCATGTCGACTTATACGTTAAATTGAAGCTATTAATGTGGGCTACCAATGTTGGAAATATCTCTTTCAGTTAGAAACAGTGGTTTAGTAACAGTTATTAAACAAATTAGAAAAAGTAGATTTTTTCAAAAAAAAAAAAATCCTGGGACGAAAAAAAACATAAAAAATAGAAAAAATCGAAAAACAATATTTTATTTTATTTTTTAAAGTTTGCATCCTAGCGAAGATAATAATGTCTATTTGAAAAAAAAATCTATGGGTAAATGTAGAAATTATAGCCCTTTTGGTAGAGGTAAGAGAATTTCAAAAATTCTTTTTTTTTAATTTCTGTTTAAATAGCGATTTTAGTTATTACTTTTATTTATATTATGTACATTTGACTTTATTTACATGAACAAGTTTCATTAGAAGTAATTGTGAGTTCTGTGTTGACGTTTGTAGATTTCGGGATCGGTTTCTCTAATGAGGAACCAAATATAATCTCCCATCATTCTTTCATCCCAGTGACCTTCGTAACACCGCTCGATGGACTTCAATTCTTGGTGAAACCTTTCGCCATGTTCGTCACTTACGTCGGCAAGATTCTCGGAGAAACAGTTTAAATGACAATGCAAGAAATAATTTTGAGAGACATATTTACACCTGTTGGAATACATAAAGCGAAAAATAAGCTGGAAGAATACATACATATGTGTTATATACATAAATATAAAAAAATATATTTCTAACAAATTTTGTCATAATTTTTTAACAAAGCATTAATCATTGTTTCATATTGCGGACTTTTACTGGATCCAAAGAAATTTGAAATTACAAGCTTAACCGACCTTCATGCTACAATTTCATCCGACGTCAAATATGATTCGAAATTCACATCTTTCTTCAGTTTCCTTATTTCAGGGCCATCAAAAACTCCTTCTTCGATTTTTTGAAAAGAAAGACTTTTAAATAAACTTTTTAAATATGAGAGCGAATTTCCATCTTTTCTTAAGGCTTTTACACAATTTTTAAAGGGCCCTAACTTAATATGCAGCGGTGGCAAAATATCGGCTATCCCAGAGGCATAACATACCAACTACTTTTAAATCGCAACAAATTTTCCAGTCATGTTCATATTTTATGTATTTTATAAATTTAGCCATTGTTTCGTATGATTCCTTAGTGTTGACAGCATGCGCAATGGGAATCGACGGTTTCTGATTTCCGTTGTGTAAAAGTACTGCTTTCAAACTTTCTTTACTGCTGTCAACAAGTAGACGCCATTCTTTTGAATTGTATGTTTGATTAAGTTCCTCGAACAATCCGGGAATGTCCTTGCAAAAGCATCTGTTATCCACAGTTGTATGAAATTGTTTGTAAGGTACGAGTATATCACGGACTCTATAATATTATATGTTAACGTCTGGGGCCAAAATATTGTACTGTTTCATCCCAGATGCAAGTAGTTCTGCCTTATCTTTGGTCAGTTCCAAATCTCTAACTACATCAATGAGTTGAAACTGAATTAAAAGCGATGACTTCTGATTCAAACTTGAATCGCTCAGAGTTGAGTACTCAGTTGAACTTGATGATGTTTCCGTAATTAGGCTGTTAGCTATACTTGGACACTTCCTACTCCAATCTATTAACTTAGACAAAAATAGCAGTCCGTGTCGTGAATGAATGGTTGTCTCCAAATCATTGGTATTCCAAATTGCACGTGAAGTCTAAAATAAAAACGTTTTATTCCACAAAACATTGTAATACATTAATTTTAAAGTACTTACCGCATTCTTCCACTAGCCCATTGAGTAAGATTTACATGGCACGAATTACACAATATACTAGGTGTCCACGGTTCGTTCATATTTTTAACTCGTATACCAAAATATTAGACTTCTATTCTAGTTTCTATTATTTTATTAAACGCACGTCGATTTTTTTAATTACATATTTTCCGCAGCTGTAGCTGAAATTGTCGGGATCATTTACACATTTAAAGGTTCTTTGCCTTTTACTCATACTTCGAAATATAACTTTGTAATATTTTTCAGAAAATCGACTTATAGAAATTTCATTCATCAATTCCGGGTTTAAAGTTCTTAAGTTGCAGTACCTGTAGCTGACATATAGTTTGCTTTTAAAATAGACACCCAATATTTTCAAGACTGCCGCGTACTACTTTGTATTGCGTACATATAATTTTACTACCTGTATATACGACTGGGATGTCCATGCCCCTAAAAGGCGTAATTGAATGGAAACCTCATAAATAAAAAGCCACAAATATTGTTGAATGACCCTATATCTGAGCGGATCTCATCCAATATAGCTCTCACGTTGCATATCATGTTTTATGGAGGGTTACGACCAGCCATAAAACCTCGTCCTCTCTATAATTTTATAATGTCTGACATCAATCCTCATAAAATAAAATGCAAGTGCAATGTCTCTCTCACATATGGCGAATTCAATATAAGCAAAAACATCATTTAAAAACGAAAAAATATGAAATAAGATTTTTTTAAAGTTATGAGCCATTTTGTAAATGTTAGGACATTTACAAAATGGCTCATAACTTTCACATCTATCCATAATTTTTTTTTCAAATAGACAGTGTTTTTTTTGATATTTTTTCTATTTTTATGTTTTTTTTTTGTACCAGGAAAAAGTGTTTTTTAAAAATAATTTTTTTCTCATATTTTGACGACTGTTACTAAACCAATGATTCTACGTCAAAGCGATATTTGCAGCTATGAGGCATAACACGGCTTATACTTGTAAAATTATGGTCCAAATACTGAATGTACTTTCCATGAAAGCTGGAATTAAAAAAAAAAAATTAAAAAAATTTAGCATACAATTTTTTTTATATTTTTTTCGTGTTTTTGACACCTAATTGCACCAGAAACTGTTATCCACATCCCTTGGACAAAAATTTTGTTGCATAGTGTTATTTAATAACTTCTATACTACTTATTTGAATCCTCTGAAATTCTACACATAATAATATTTTATTAGTCACTATCACCTCAAGAAAAATGGGCGAAGTTACCGCACCCATTTTGGTACCTTCCACACAAATGGACCATTTTGCTCCAAAAGTTAACCGCTTATAACATGAATACCTATACACACAAAGACTTGAAATTTTGTACAGTGTAATGGTTTCCTACAATCCAGTGAAAAATGGGCGAAGTTGCCACGCCCCTTTTGGTACCTCCCACACAAAATGGCCAAATCATACCAAAATTTAATAGATCATAACTTTAATATACCAGTGCATATAAACGCTTACAATTCGATACTGTGCAATTATTTGAAGTTTGCGAAAAATAGTAGTAGTTGTTAAACCCCCTCTGGTACCTCCCATATTAATTGATAGATTAATTCGTGTATTTCATATTACAATTCAATTATAAAAAGGCAGTTGAACCCCAATATGAATCACCTCTGATTTGTGTTCTATATAAAAAATAGTTAGAACACGTTTCACGTTTTTATTTGCATTATAAAATAAGAATTGTTTATCGAAACAAAGGAAGGTTATTTTATAAATACTGAAAACAATTTTTTGAGTGCAATTTTTTTTTAGTATTTCCAATCTTTTTTATTAAATTATGAAAGAAAATTTTTTTATCTATGTTCCTTTTTTACTTGGGTGAATATTTTTTTTTTACTGAAAACAAATTTTAAGTGTAGAAAAGATATACATAAAGTGCAAAAGAACTACCTCACTAAACAATGTTATTCAGAAAATTCGATTTCTTTTTGGAAAAGGCAATTTTTTCTTACATTTATTTTTTTTTTTGGCAAAGGCGGGCGTACAAATTTTCAAGTCGAGAGGCGCGGATTAGAATTTTATTTTAGGTACATGGGTTCTTAGGAGAATTTTCTTAGAATTTTATGTAGTTTACGTTTTTGCTCTACGATTTACATAAAAAAAATCAACGCGCTCTAATATGTATGTTTTGTAAGGCTGCCACTTTCACCAATATATTTTTTATCCCCTCACCTTAGAGGGAAGGTATGTATATATCATTTGCTACAAGCCAAAAGTGTAACACATCGAAGGAGTGACCTAAGACCCTAAGTATGTTCGGCGGAAATTCGTTTTGGGTCATTTTAAGCCATTTGAGCAATGTCCGTCTGTCTGTCTTCTGGCTGGTGCGCACGATAACTCTCGAAAGGAGTAACAGATTCAAATTTGGTATGCGGTAATATTTTTCTCTATCTCCGGCTAAGTTCGAAGATGGGCCCTTTTTGGTCCACTCCTTCTAGTACCTCCCCCACAAAGGGTTAACTTTTAGTGAAATATTGATTATTTAATACCTTCTATACTACTTACTCGAATCTTCTGAAATTTCATACACAGTATTTGATTGTTAGTCGCTAGCACGTCAAGATAGATGGACGGAGTGGCCACTACCTCTTTGGTACCTCCCACTCAAATGGACCATTTTGCACCAAAAGCTAACTGCTTATGGCTTTAATATCGTGAAATGTTTACAGTAAAATGCTTTTATAGCACCTAGAGTCCAGAGAAAAATTGGCGCTATTGCTACGCCCCTTTTGGTATCTCCCACACAAATGGACCTTTTTGTACCAAAAGTTAATAGCTTTCAACTTTAATACCAGTGCATATAAAAACTTGAAATTTTGTAGAGTGTAATGCTTTTATAGTACCTAGAGTCCAGAGAAAAATGGGCGTTATTGGCACACCCCTTTTGGTATCTCCCACACAAATGGACCGTTTTGTACCAAATGTAAACAGCTTTTAACCTGAATACCAGTACATACTTCAAAGTTATTAAATGCAATTTAAATTGATAATAATTTAATTAAAACAAAATAAAAATAAATTTAGGAATATTTTACTCAAGGTGAGGGGATTCATAAGTCGGTTTACCCGACTGAACTTTCTTACATGTTTTTCATATTATAAATAGAGAATTGCAGAGACATATACATATTTTATTTCAAAAATCCTATGAACCACATTTTTTGGTATAACTCGAGAACGACTTTTTTCCGAATTTGTTCGGGAAAGTTTTAAAGAATTCAAAATAAAGTAGACTTCATCTTCTTACAAAACGCTGCAAAAAAATCCTATGTTTTGAGAAAATTTTATTAATTTTCAAAAAAAAAGCCCCATAAAACAATCTAAAAATGCATAATTGTTATATTTTTATGATTTTATTGTAAAGTCCGAGGGAAATCGATGGATAAATGAAAAAGTTGTATCTAATGTAGTAAGGTTTTAACTTCAAAAACTGTCCTATGGATGTAAAATTTTACAAAAACAAACTTTAGAAGCAGAGAATGCATACTTTGCAGTTTTTTTTTGTTTAGCATCAGAATCTATGCATTAAAACAGAAACATAAGTGTTATTTATAATATTTTTTACTTTCAGTGTAAACAATGAAATACATCACAATTACGACGTTTTTACAAGACATTCCCGAAGTGAGAAAATTCATTGCGGAATTTCTCAATTTACAATGGGAGGACAATAATGTTGGACTGGATTATCGTTATGATAGATCCGTGTCTGATATGGATCTCTACAAATTCCATGGTACTCTAATGGAACTTTTCATAAGGAAATGTATATGCCAAAAATTGAACATTCCATGCAGAGATGATCGTACAGAGAAGATATTATTAATGCCCCATAAATTTGACTTTGATTATATGCATGTGGGCCTGTGGAAATATTATGCAGCATACAAAAATCCAAACATATCTCCAATAAATGCAATTGAAGATATGAAATACGTGGCTTTGTCGGAGGAATTTCCGCACTGCGAAGATACAGAACCTTTTGAGGATATTGTCTACATGAAAGTGAACGTTTATAACTTGCAAGCAATTATAAAATATGTAGATACAATACCATACCAACGAATGATGTCTAAGAAATCATGTGAACTGCCCCTTAATACCGGACATATTTTAACCGGAGCTCCAGATTATATATTTGATGACAAGATATTCTGTCAAATCACCACATCTATGTACTACGACAGTCCCAAGGAAAAATTGGCCCAAGTTGTACTCTATATAATGGCCTATTATAAGGAATACTATTATGGTACAGATCAAGAGTTTACCATTGAAATGTATAATCCACTTTTGGGTAATACACATACTACGCGTTTGATGTTAACACCCGGGAAATTTAATCGTCTAGTGGAACGTGTTAACACATTGGCAAACAATTTTTATGGTCAATACAATTAGTTCACTTCTGCAGTGTACGAGTATGTATATAAGGGAAACGTAATGTTTTTTGGAGGAATTAATTTTTTTAATAAATATTTTATATTTATATATTTTATTTACATTTTGCTCCCAAATTTTAATGAATTGTTAAAACTAAGACAACAAAAATTAAATTCCCAAATAAATATTAAAGATATTATGCAAATAATTTAAAGGTGTTTTATTGGCAGCTCATAAAACATCGATACCTGCAATTGTTTGTATCACTCAAAAAGAGCTGAGATAGACCCATAGTTTATTATACCGATCGGCATAGAATCATTTTTTGAGTCGATTCAGCCATGTCTGTCCGTCCGTCCACGTATTCTTGTAATCAAAGAACAGGACGCAAATATGGTCCGATCTCAACGAAACTTTGCACATATACTCGTATTTCTGTTGGCGCAAGGACGATCCCTATTGAATTTGGTTAAAATCGATTCAGATTTACATATAACTCCCATATACATACATATGTACACCCAGGAAAATAATTGGTTGGAATTCGATTGTAACAATAAAAAAATAGTACTAGCAACAAAAAGTATATTGCCTACACCGTCTGTCGGTTGTATTTATATATCATGGGTACGATCAAATGTAAATGCTTGCAACCAAATCGATGGTTGTATCAATCGAATTAAGATTGTTTTTTCATTGACCCTCGGTTAGATGTGGTAACCAATTTTAAATTTTCATTATAGTACCATATGATTGATTTTTGGTTGTGACAACCAATGTTTTATTCTTGACAACATAAATTGTATCAATAGACCAAAGATTATTATTGCAACAAATAATTGGTTACTACAACAGAAAAAATATTAATAAATAACTGTTTCTTGGTTGTCCCAATCATTTCCCAAATTTAAAACAATTAAATGTATTTTAAAAAATACAACCGAAAGATTGGTTGCTGTTCTTTTGCTGACACATGACAAACAAAAAATAAAATTTAAAAAATCTTCAACATTTTGTTCAAGAACGGTATAGGTAATCAAAAATAATCTCGTGTGGATAATAATGTGTGGAATGCAGCGTATGTTGTGCAAAATGTTTTACATAAATAACAAATAAAAGCAACAATCATGAAATTTAAAGCACAGGGTTTGGCGATATTTGCATATAAGTTTCACCTCATAATAGTGATGAATTTGTAATACGGGATATTTACTTTTGTTATGAATTGTTTGGTTTTTTGTTCAATAAATAAAATAAAAAATAATGAAAACTGTTTTTAATTAATTGTCGGTTGTATATGACTGACAAATTGTCAGAACAGCCAATTTTTTAAAACAGTTGGTTGTGGCAACTACAACTGATAATTTAAGCCACCATTCTCGTAGTTGGCTCAACCAAATATGATTGTTGTCAACATGGAAGCAGAAGTATATCACAACCAAAATATTGGTTGTCCTGATGGAATCGCAAGATAGTAGACAGAACTACCAAAATTCGGTTGGAAAATAATTCGGTTAAGGCAACCAAACTGTATTCTGTGTGTATATGGGCAAAAGTAAATTTTTTTTAAATTTTCGAGTAATTTTTTTTCGAAAAAAAATTTGGCGAGCACATCCGTCGCGTTTGTAGTAGACAGAGATAAAACTGTAAGAGTTCAAAAACCGTTTTTGTGAATTAATTTCATTAAAGGGCCCGATAGTTATGCCGGTTTTAAATTGAAAAATTCTATAAAATGCAATTTTTAGCGGAATTAAGAAAACTAAACTTATAATTGTAGATCATTCCCATTTCTATCAGCATATGTCAAAATATTCGCATTGCCTTCATTATTAGCAATAATGTAGCGAAACAAAACATTTTTAATTGACATTTTATATAATACTAGTTGACCCGGTGCGCTTCGCTGCCCTCAAAGTGCGTTTCAGTGAAATAGAATCATATGATATGTTGACACTATTGATATTACGGCAGTGTTTTCGGGTCATCCATATTGCACTTAAATGCACAAATTTCGTATAATGCAATATCCGTCAAATCTCCTTGGGATGCTACGTTGCTTATCCTCTGGTGGGGCATATATATTGCTGTGAAATACAGTCATACTAATTAGTGCAATAATTCTATCAGTATTTATTATACCCCACACCACACTGTGGTACAGGGTATTATAACTTTGTGCATTTGTTTGTAACACCCAAAAGGAGAAGAAATAAACCAATCGTTTATTATACCGATTGACTTAGAATCACTTTCTGCGTTAATTTAGCTATGTCCGTCTGTCTGTCTGTGCATGTATTCTTGTAATCAAAGTACAGGTCGCAATTATTTAAAACTTTATTTTATATCCGATCAGTATGAAATTCGGCAGAAAGAGGTTTCTTATTATACTAATAAACACTGTTAAATTAGGAAGAAATCGGTTCAGATTTAGATATAGCCCCCATATATACGTTACCCACGATTTGACATGTAAGCTCAGTAAAAATTTTATTTTATATCTTTCTTATTATATAAATGAACACTGTTAAATTTGGAGAAAATCGGTTCAGATTTAGATATAGCCCCCATATATACGTTACCCCCGATTTGACACGTAAGCGCTGTAAAATGTTATTTTATATCCGATCAGTGCGAAATTCGGCAAAAAGAGGTTTCTTTCTACATGAAGGAATACTGCCAAATTCGGAGAAAATCGGTTCAGATTAAGATATAGCCCCCATATATATGTAGCCCCAGATATGCTATGGAAGCACGGAGACTGTATGTTATATCCGATTGGTACGAAATTCGACAGAAAGAGGTCTTTTTACGTGAATAAGTGTTCAGGGAAAATCGGTTCAGATTTATATATAACCTCCATATATACATATGTTCCTCCTGATTTCGTTTCAAAGAGCTATAGAAGTTGTGCCTTACTTCCGACCATTAAAATTTTCCAGAAAGATGTTTCTCAATTTAGGAACGAATATTGCTTAATTTAGCGATTATCGGTTCAGAATTAGATAATATGTTCGTACCCATTCACCAATTATTACAAATTATTATCGCAATGACCTTTTGGCATTGTTAGGGAGGTGTAGGGTATTATATAGTCGGCCCCGTCCGAATTTCTGCCTTTCTTTATTGGTTTTTTATTGGCGCAAAAGTAACCTTTCGATGTTTTTTGGCCAATCACCGACCGATTATTGGTCAAATAAATAATCAGCAATATTCCGCGTTCTGGAGCAGTGTAGCGTAACATTGTTTATTAACGTGTATTTCGCATGTGTTTACTACACAAATGTCAAAACAGAACTGACATTAGGGGCCAATCGCAAAATTTAGCATTTTCTGATAGGAGGATTACTTTTGCGCCACCTGTTATAACGATGCCGCATGCGCGTATTGATGCTCTCAAATCCGATATCTCCCAATTTTGTTGAGTCACGTGCTAACTTTGAAGGCACTTGAATACTAAACTCGGTCAAGCGTCAATCTAGATATAATGGTCTCCAGTTATTTCGTCTTCAGCAAGCTTGTCGTATCCACAGATACTTCCACTGATCAGCTTTTTAATCAGATTCTGTAGAGTGCTATCAACAGCATCCACTATAATCTTCAAGACGATGAGTGCAACGCCTCTCAATATTTCGTTTTGAGTATTCTGTCCATCGACACTATTTTCTTGCACATTTTCAAAACTGTCCTACAATGGTATTGGAAATTTTTCAAATTCACATCTCGGGTTGTTTGGGCGGCATCACGCCCTTATCACTCTCTTTTGCCAAGATATCGCCGCAATATTATTTCAAATATTGCGTTCTAATATTGCGTTCCATCACCCCTACTGATACCAAGGCCAGGCAGCCAAACTTCGAAACCATGGCTGATATAGTGATCGAAATACAGTATAACCTCTCTAATCCGGACACTCGATAGTCCGAACTATCCAGTAATCCGGACAGCTCAATGATTGGGACAATTTCGAAATTTTACCTCTGTAGTCCGGACATTAATATGTTTTTGTGTTTGTTTTTACGTTTTTTTTATCGTTATTATACCTTTAGCCAAAAACAACAATTATGTAGTGGTTCTGGGAAATGATAATTTTTTTCAAAGTAACCGGTGGTTGCTAAAGTTCAAAATTTGTAACGAAATTGGTGCTTGGAAATATGAGCCGAAAAATTATAAAGTGATAAATCTGTTGTATTATTTTTGAAAACCGTCGAGGAAGTGGGACGTGATGAGTACCAGAAATGTACAATGCTCTGCAGATAGATTTTACTTAATCGTAACGAGCCTGGATCTCATACGTTGCCCTTCCCTTTTAATAGGTAAGCATGAAAATCCATGAGCGTTTAAACAATTTTAACTTTCTTTTGTATATAAGTCTACCAAAAAAGGCTGGATATCGACTTCCGTTTTTGAAAATTAAAGAAATTTCTGATAATTGCTAAGAAGCCGCTGATAGCACTTCAGTTATAGGGTAAGGCTTCATCACAAGAAAATGAAATCAATACGGAGGATTCCACAGAAAGAAAATGCGACCATACAATTCTTTCATTTCTTGTTCACCACTGATGATGTTATACATAGTTCCGTCAGTTATGTCAATAGAAAATATTGAAAAGGACATAGACTCCATTGTAGTCTTGAAGAAATTCACTATTTTTTGTAGACAAATAAGAAAGCAGCCGAACCCTTTCAAGTGCTATTACATATATGTATAGGCTGAGAAAGTAATAATATTTTTAAAAGAATTTAAAAACAGATCTAGGTTAGGTTAGGTTATGTTGAAGAGAGGAGACGTTTAAACGTCTCATGTCCATGGACATACACTTAAGCCAGTGGTTCGGCCTGTTGTGCGCTCCTTATTTATGATCTTTTTATACCTCACGAGTTACAGAAAATCGGTACTAGACACGAATTTTCTCAGTATCTTCCAGTCATATTCTGTGAGATGAGTCAAGTCTGGTAATATGTCGGACCCGAAATGTAGGGATCTTGCATGTGTGAATGCCGGGCAGTGACACAGAAAATGTTCCATCGTTTCGATGTTATCTCTGCATGCCCTGCATTCGTCGTTTCCTGCTAGTCCTATGCGATGAAGATGTGCTTGTAAGCTTGAGTGTCCCGTTAGAACACTCATCATCTTACTAATATCGATCTTGTTTAGTTTCAGAAGACTTCTTGTTTTCTTTTCATTTGGGTCACCCCACAGTATCTTTGCAGTTGCTCCTACTGTTGCGCTATTCCACACAGTTTTATGAGCCATCACTGCCCAGTGCTTCAACTCATTTTTCGTGGCTTCGAAAGGTTTCCAATTTTCCAAGTTTATTACTCGAAGTTCTCTGCCCTTTGAAGCCAAGCTGTTTGCCCGTTCATTTCCAATCACTCCGTTGTGTCCTGGTACCCAGTAAAGACGCAATTGACCATGGGCTAAGTAATCATTTATCGTTCTTTTACAGTGCAACAAAGTTCTGGATTTGACCCTTTCCGATGTTATTGCTTTAATCGCCATTTGGCTATCTGTGAAGATGTTGGCATATTTAGGCTTTGTCGTGTTACTGAGCCAGTTCACACACTCCGTGATTGCCCGAACTTCTGCTTGAAATACCGTGTTATGGTCAGGGAGGCGGAAGTGAAGTTCGACTTCTGGTTCATCAATAAAAAGTCCCAGACCCGTCCTTCCTCCTCGCTTGGACCCATCCGTGTAGCAGCTGGTTCCCACTGGCGCATGGGCCAAAGTTCCATTTTCCCAGGAGCGTCTGTCTGGCACAAACGTATCACAGGTAGCTGTAAGCCGCACTTCAGGAATGCCAAATAGAGATTCTAAAATCTTCTGATGGTACGACTTGTGGTCTCGACTTATCCATTCACCCATCACTTGTAGACGTCTTGCTGTGAGGGCTGCCTCATACTTTATACGGATGTCTATTGGTTGGATGTGCAGTATAATCTCCAACGCTTTTGTTGGTGCAGTTCTAAAAGCCCCACTTATGCCTAGACAGCTCATACGTTGAATTTTTTGCATAGGTATTACGTTGCACTTCTTGTCCATTGATGTCCACCACACTACACAGGCGTAGGTGATTATTGGTCTAATCACGCTCATGTAAAGCCAGTGAGTCATATTTGGACGTAGTCCCCATTTTAAACCTATAGCTCTTCTGCACAACGACCAACATCTGTGGGCCTTTGTAACTCTTTCTTCAAGATGATCTTTCCAGTACAGTTTCTGATCCAAGATTACTCCCAAGTATTTTACCTTTTTAGTTATAGCAATTGTTTTATTCAGGAATTGAGGCGGGGTAAAACGTGGGATCTTCGTTTTCCTTGTAAATAGACATATTTCTGTTTTGTCTGGGTTAACATTTAATCCCCTTGGTTGTGCCCAGATATATGCTACGTTAAGTGCCTCTTCAGCTCTTCTGCAAACTGGATAAGTGTATCGGTCTGTACTTTGTAAAATCGCCCTCAATGTATATGCAAACAGCAATTGTATACATTTCTTTACTGAAGGACTCTTCTATGTGGTGCACTACCTCATGCAAAGCTGTTTCCACTGATCTTCCTTTGACATAGGCGTGTTGTTTGAATTATAGCCTGTCATCCGCTATTGTACTTTTGACCATGTTATCAATTATTCGCTCCATTGTTTTTAACAGGAAATAAGTTAGGCTAATGGGTCGATAAGCCTTTCGGGTCGTATAACTCGCCTTACCAGGCTTTGGTATGAAGACCACCCTTGATTCCTGCCAGTTTTTTTGGGGTATAAGAATGGGTTAGGCATGCAGTGAACACTCCAGTCAGATGAGTGTACACCAGATCCACCTTATGCTGCAGAAGTGCTGGAAATATTCCATCCGGTCCCGCAGCCTTAAAGGGAGAGAAACTTTTTATCGCTTCTTTAACCATACCATCTGTTATATCCGTCATAGGTACTTGATGCAATACATTTTCATTCTGTAACTGTTCCTCTGTTGGTCCAGCATTACCAGTCGGAAAATGAGTTTTCATCAAGAGCCTTTCGGTATCCTCTATAGTTTCCATCCTTTTACCCGTTTCATCCACCAGTGTTTCGGGTTGGACCTGCGTTTTTGAAAGGAACTTTTTCATTTAGACATGCTGTTAACGCTGTCTACCTGTTCACAGAAAAGCCTCCAGGAGTTACGTTTCCCAATCTAATGCTTTTATTGTATTCTTTGAGTCTTCTGTGGTAGTCGTCCCAATATACTGATTGTTTTTTACGTCGAGCTCTGTTGTAAAGTCTGCGGACATCTTTGCGAATCGAGCGAATTTGTCCTGTCCATCCAGGGTTTCTCAAAGGCAGATTTTCTTTCTCGAAGTGGGCAACTATCTTCGAATGATTTTACAAGAGCCTCGGTAATCTTCTTCACATTGATATCAATGTCTTCTGCACATATGTAGATAATCGCGTGTAGGCTGCCCCAATCGATTTCTAAGTAGATTTCCGAATTTAGTCCAGTCGGTCTTAGCCTTATTACGAAATCTTATGGGGTTTGGCGGTGGCCGTGCAATTTTAAACCTTATATAAAGGTGGTCTGAAAAGGAGTGTTCATCCGAAACCCTCCACTCTTGAATCTCATCAATAAGATTTTCTGAACATATCGTTATATCTAATACTTCTTCCCTAATTTTGTTAACAAAGGTTGCAGTGTTTCCTATGTTAAGGGTTATGAGGTCATTTGTATTCAAAAATTCGATAAGGGCGTGTCCCCTTTTATTGGTGTTAGTACTACCCCAAGCGATATGATGGGAGTTGGCGTCACATCCAGCTAATAACGCATTACTTGTGTGTTTGGATTCCCTCACCAGACGTTGTAATTCCGACGTAGGTGACAATGTCGGCGCATCGAATGGCAGATATATTGACGCCAGGTACATATTTCCATTACCTTGCTTTAGCACCGTTGCGTCCGATGTTGACAACTCTGGAGAGAAAATAAAACATAAGTTTTTATGGGATAAAATACAAGACCTTGGACGAGTACCTGTGTTTGCGTAGAAAAGGTTATAGTTCACGTGGTTTAATCCGGTAACCTTATTGCTAGTTGTCCATGGTTCTTGGATCAAAGCAATATGAACCCTGCCTTTATTTATGATGTCCATCAGAGCGTTGGATGCTGTCTCGCTCCGGTGGAGGTTTATCTGGATGACCTCAATCATTGTCCTTCCAGTAAAAGTTTCTTTTGGGAGTCTATCCTATCTGGTGGCACCCCCTCATTATTTGGTATTGGGTCATTCTCCTCGTTTCGTTCACTACCTATTACACCATCTTCCAGTCGACAATTTTAGGAGGCGGTGTTATATTTTGTCGCTCCCTCATTGTTTTGAATCGTTTTGTGGCTCTTTTTGTTTTGATCACCACCTTTGCTGGGAACTTCCTGCAAAAGTGGCGGTACTATTGGTGAACTGGTGGTGTTATTGACAACTTCCACATCAGTTTTTGGCGGTGTCTCACTTGTCTCCATCCGTTCAATACCAGTGTTTGCCTCTTCAGACAGTATATTTGGACTCGATTCACCTGTCCTGCCAATCGGGACCAGATCAAGAAGTACGCCATGCCCTTCGCCATGACAAAATTGTTCTTGGATTCTGGGTCTATGCCCAACACGAGTAGAGTACCCTCGGTATCATCCTTCCTATAGAAGACTTCCCACTTTCTCACGGAAAGTTTTGAATTCTGTTTGCCAATGATGTCGAGTATGTACTCTGATGAGAACTTACTGGGACATCCCTTAACATATAGGGTCGTTTTTATGAGTTCAGGAATGTTGCTTTTCCTTACCAATTTTAGCTTTGCGCCGTCCCAAGGTGAGGGGAAGCTATCCACAAGTTTTACGAGGACACCAGCGCAGCGTTGTGATGCCAGCCTTAGCATCAAAACACCCCTCTCAAACTTGCAACTCATTACTTCGATTGGTGGTTCATCCTTAGATTCGAGGACGTATTCCGCTACCCTCGTATAGACCAAATCTTCGAAGTTACTCTTTTGGTCTTCGGGGATTCTGCCAGATGCACTACTGCTATCAATTATGGCATAGCATAGATCGTCTCGAAATTGTTGTTTAGCTATATTAGAATAAAATGGTGGATTCTTACCCTTCTTTATGGCCAATTGATTTTTCCGTGTCTGTAGTCTTTTTGTTTAAAGCCTCATCCTTAACGGATGATGTGGTTGACTTGACCTGCGTTACTGGGTCAACTTTACCGCCCACGATCGAAGGACCCAGACTAGAGACCTCCTTTTGTGTGGTTACGTTAGGCTTCTCCGAATTACTGGAAGACGGCGAGCCCCTTTTCTTCTTAGTCACTTTCACAGCGCTATGTTTTTCGGGAGACCCTCGTTATGTTATCCTTGCGGTAACATAACGAATCAAACATTGCCACTTGCTTGTAAACAATTGCCTCGTGTGAAGCCGAACTAAGTTTGCAAATTGAACAACAAATAAACGCTATCGTTCGACATCGTGAAATAGGCTGTAAATTGCGGTTTCATTTGCCTAACCCAGCTATAAAACAATGCTTAAAAGTATCCTTGCGGTAACATAACGAATCAAACATTGCCACTTGCTTGGAAACAATTGCCTCGTGTGAAGCCGAACTAAGTTTGCAAATTGAACAATAAATCGTTCGATGTAAAGATAAATTTTTTTCGACAACCTTTAAGTGTACAAAAGCAACACTGTGTGGGTGTCAAAGAAAGATTCATCGATCGATCATCATCTGGAATGTAATATCGCAACAAAAGCCACATCGTTTTGCTTTTCAGAATCGAAAGTCGGGCTATAAAAGACCACTGCAATCCGTATCGCATTTCCAGTTGAACCAACCGCATTATAAGTCGTGTGTTTTGTTAAAGTTAAATCAGAATCATATCTGTACTTCAAAACCGACATGAATAAAGAAGGAGGTATACATACATACATACATCGATTTCAAGTGCTCTTTTTGTTCTGTGGCTATTGGAATTTCATCATAATGTTTAATTCTGTAACCACCGAAACAAAAAAAATTTTGTGTTGTTTTCCGGCTTTGTTTATGAATTCATTGATTTTTGTCACATTAGATTTATTAATATGGTAGGAAAATTTTCTGTTTTTTTGGACTTATTAATTAAAGTTTTTTTAATAGTAGATTTTTTATTTTTATATTAATTTTTCGTCTTAAGAATTACCAATTTTTTTGTGTGTCAGAATTAGAACTTGGGTTTTGTAAAATATATTTTAAATGCATACTTTTGTATTCCTTATATAATAATATAAATAATATTAATATAACATTAATAATAATATTTTATAATATTATTAATATAATATATAATAAATAATATAACCTGAAATGTTGACAATGTTACAGTTCATTTCAAAATATTTTAGCTTCGCTGAATACAAATATGACGTCAGAACTGCTCCAATTATATGTTAAAGTTTATGTTCGAAAATATAGAATTTCGGAAATATTTGAGTATATCCTGTTGTGTGAGAAGGTGGCTACCTTAACATCCTGAGGGTGTTCAGTGTAGCTGAAAAGACAGGGTGCTTAAAACTGACTAAATAAACCTTCAAAATCTAATGACAGCAAAAAAAGGACCGCCACCTGGGTTTGGTGATACCGACGTAGAAACATCAACAAATACGTAGAAACAAACTTTGGAGGGAAAGCTTGGTGGAAATCAGAGGGAAAATTTGGCGGCATATTTAGGGTATAAATGTCGCTGATGGAGAGAAAACTTACTATTTTAAAAGTAGAAGTGGAGAGATATTTACAGTAGTGCGTCCAAAACAAAAAAAAAACCTACCGTGCTTAGAAAAATACAAGTGCTTAAGAAATACTAAGGGTTAAAAATAAAACGTCCTGTATTAAAGTGCTCAAATTTATTGTCCTGTTTGAGTTAAAAAGGAGGCCATAAAACCAACTAACAGTGCTCTTTTAGTTAGGTATTAATTAGCTTCTAGTGCGGGCCGAGTAAAGGACCAATAAAAAAAATAGATTCCTAAGCGACTTTTTTGTACGTCTGAGCAATGGCTCCCTTTTAGTATTCTGGTGTTAGTGATTTATTAGGTTTGTTTTACGTTAATTATCAATAGGTTAAGCTTACATGTTAAGGATTTTTCCGTTTGTTGATGTGCAGGCCATAATGTGCAAAAATTTGTGTTTAAATAAATGTTTACTTTCGTCCTAAGTGTATCATTTCATTTTCGTGTTCGTCCCAATGGGCTGATGTTGGGAAGGGTTGGGACCTTCTGAGAAAACCCTGAGCGAGCCGGAAGACCAACATCAGCGCCTCAAGGTGCACGTAAGAATCCTGCCTGACATTGACTCGCTATTTCAAAGATGATTTGTAGATTCATAAAGATCAGATCATTTCCTTCTTTCAAAGTTCACAAATAAAAGAATATAAACATTTTAATGAGGTTCCTAGTAGGTGAGTTGGTTGCGTGCTCGCCTATGAGTTTGCGTGACGTTGGTTCGATTCATACCAGAGAATCCCACGGCATCCGGTTCTTTGTACCGGATTGACCCGAAGCAGCAATTCTTCGGCCAGGGGCTGCCACCTCAGTACTATGTGTTTTATGTTCGTCCATTTTTTCGCCTTGGGAGAGGCACATCCCGGAGTGTCTGCTCCGAATTCTTCTGGTCCGTGCCGGGACCAAACAAAATCCCGGACCACAACAATATTTCTGCTCCGTCTGCGGGAACCTCATACGTGGCAACTCAACATCAATAAAGTGTACCCGATGTATGGAGTGGTTGCATCTCAGGGGTTGCTCTGGCCCTAGGAACGCCGGGGAGTATCGCCGCATAGGGAGCTCTGTTGGAGCCTGCTGTGCCTCCATACCTCTCAGTGCGCCTCAAGAATCGCAGTCGTCAGTGTCGTCGGCCTCGTCATCGACACCTTCGGTTTATGGGACACCGCCGCAATCTCCCATACAGCAACATGCACAGCAATCAACACCACAACTAACACAATACATTGCTGTACCAACCCCCGAACATGCATCCTTCTTTCAATTTAATTGCAATGGTCTCCGCGGCAAAATCAACGAGATTGTAGATTTTATGAATCGGAAGAACATCAAGGTCGCTGTGATCCAGGAAACAAAGCTGAGCGACACATGCAGCTTGCACAGTTGTCAGGGTTACAATGTGCTATGTAAGGATCGCACTAGCAGTGGAGGTGGGGGACTGGCTTTCCTATTACACCATTCTGTGCAATACAGACCTATCTCGCCTGAGCTTGACTCTAGAGACCCATACATTGAATGTAGGGGGGTACCAGTTAAGTCCGGGACTGACGAAATGGAGCTGTACAACGTATATATACCGCCGATTGGTAGCTGTTCTCCGCGTTATTTGCCGGACATCAGTCCGTTACTGCAGGCAATAATCGCGTGGTCCTCGGAGACTTTAATGACCATCATGAGCTTTGGCATTCTCTCCTAGCTAATGACCATAGGGGCATAGCTTTGGCTGAGCAGATAGATGGCTCTACGTTCTGCACAGTGAATGAGGACGCCCCCACACGGATTATGCGTGATTGCAGCAGCTCGCTAGATATCACCATCGTGTCGCCTGGTCTGATATGATAAATGACGTCACCTGGCAGCCCGTCATTTCACTGGGATCAGACCACCTCCCATAATCCTCTCCATAGACAGACCAGCCGATTTTATTATCTCTGAACGCCGTACTTTCCTGAATCAAAGAAAAGCGGACTGGAACGGGTTCAGAGAATTCACCAACCGCAGCTTCAGTGAACTACCCATCCCCTCAGATGTTCGGGTAGCTGAGAAGAAATTCCGAGGCATCATCAACGCAGCAGCCGAGATACGACCTAATTTCCCAGCAGATGCAGCGGGACTAGCAGACGTGCGTGATGAAATTCGTCGTTCTAATGCTGCTAATGCTGCTCCTAGAATCAGGGAACTGAACCTAGAAATCAATAGGAAAGTCGTCGAATATAAGCGGAATAAATGGCTAGATCAACTGAAGCAGTGCAACTTAAGTTCCGGTAAAATTGTGAAAAATGATAAATTGTGGGCAACGGTTAAGTCACTCTCGAATCCAGACAGGAAAGACGACCGGACGGCAGTCACATTTGGTGCCACCTATGTGACTGGCAACATCGTTTTGCTTATCAGAATCGAAAGTCGGGCTATAAAAGACCACTGCAATCCGTATTTCCAGTTGAACCAACCGCATTATAAGTCGTGTGTGTATGCATTCTTTGTATTGTTAAAGATAAATCAGAATCATATCTCTACTTCAAAACCGACATGAATAAAGAAGGAGGTATACATACATACATACATCGATTTCAAGTGCTCTTTATACCCTACACCACACTGTGGTTTTGGGTGTTTGTAACACCCAAAAGGAGAAGAAATAGACCCATCGTTTATTATACCGATCGACTTAGAATCACTTTCTTAGTTGATTTAGCTATGTCAGTCTGTCTGTCTGTCCGTCTGTGCATGTATTCTTGTAATCAAAGTACAGGTCGCAATTATGGTCCGATCTCGACGAAACCTTACACATATCTTTTTTTTGGCCCAAGGACGATCCCTATTGAATTTCGTTAAAATCGGTTCAGATTTAGATATAGCCCCCATATATATGTTAGCTCCGATTGGACATGTAAGCGCTGTAAAAACTTTATTTCATATCCGATTAGTATGAAATTCAGCAGAAAGAGGTCCCTTATTATATTAATGAACACTGTTAAATTTGGAAGAAATCGGTTCAGATTGAGATATAGCCCCCATATATACGTTACCCCCGATTTGACATGTGAGCGCTGTAAAAATGTTATTTTATATCCGATCAGTACAAAAGTCGGCAAAAAGAGGTTTCTTATTACATGATGGAATACTGCTAACTTCGGAGAAAATCGCTTCAGATTTAGATATATCCCTCATATATATGTTACCCCCGATTTGACATGTAAGCGCTGTAAAAACTGTATTTTATATCCGATCAGTGTGAAATTCGTCAGAAAGAGGTTTCCTATTATATGAATGAACACTTTTAAATGTGGAAGAAATCGGTTCAGATTCAGATATAGCCCCCATATATACGTTACCCCCCGATTTTACATGTGAGCGCTGTAAAAATGTTATTTTATATCCGATCAGTACAAAAGGCGGCAAAAAGAGGTTTCTTTCTACATGAAGGAATACTGCCAAATTCGAAGAAACTCGGTTTAGATTTAGATATAACACCCATATATATGTTACCCCCGATTTGACCTGTAAGCGCTGTAAAAACTGTATTTTATATCCGATCAGTGCGAAATTCGGCAGAAAGAGGTTTCTTATTACATGAAGTAATACTGGCAAATTCGGAGAAAATCGGTTCAGATTTAGATATAGCTACCATATATATGTTACCCCCGATTTGACATGTAAGCGCTGACTGTATTTTATATCCGATCAGTACGAAATTCGACAGAAAGAGGTCTTTTTACATGAATGAGTATTCAGGGAAGATCGGTTCAGATTTATATTAAAGCTCCATACATATGTTCCTCCTGGTTTGGTATCAAACTGCTATAGAAGTTGTAATTTACTTCCGATCATTAAAATTTTCCAGAAAGATGTTTCTCAATTTAGGAACGAATATTGCTTAATTTAGCGATTATCGTTTCAGAATTAGATAATACGTTTCTACCCATTTACCAATTATTCCAAATTATTATGGCAATGACCCTTATCGCATTGTTAGGGAGGTGTAGGGTATTATATAGTCGGCCCCGCCCGACTTTCTGCCTTTCCTTACTGGTTTTGTTCTGTGGCAGTGCAACTTAAGTTCCGGTATTGATAAATTGTGGGCAACGGTTAAGTCACTCTCGAACCAGGCAGGAAAGGCGACCGGACGGCAGTCACATTTGGTGCCACCTCTGTGACTGGCAACATCGTTTTGCTTATCAGAATCGAAAGTCGGGCTATAAAAGACCACTGCAATCCGTATCGCATTTCCAGTTGAACCAACCGTGTGTATGCATTCTTTGTTTTGTTAAAGTTAAATCAGAATCATACCTCTACTTCAAAACCGACATGAATAAAGAAGGAGGTATACATACATACATACATCGATTTCAAGTGCTCTTTTTGTTCTGTGGCTATTGGAATTTCAACATAATGTTTAATTCTGTAACCACCGAAACAAAAAAAAATTTGTGTTGTTTTCCTGCTTTGTTTATGAATTCATTAATTTTTGTCACATTAGATTTATTAATATGGTAGGAAAATTTTCTGTTTTTTTGGACTTATTAATTAAAGTTTTTTTAATAGTAGATTTTTTATTTTTATATTAATTTTTCGTCTTAAGAATTACCAATTTTTTTGTGTGTCAGAATTAGAACTTGGGTTTTGTAAAATATATTTTAAGTGCATACTTTTGTATTCCTTATATAATAATATAAATAATATTAATATAACATTAATAATAATATTTTATAATATTATTAATATAACATATAATAAATAATATAACCTGAAATGTTGACAATGTTACAGTTCATTTCAAAATATTTTAGCTTCGCTGAGTACAAATATGACGTCAGAACTGCTCCAATTATATGTTAAAGTTTATGTTCGAAAATATAGAATTTCGGAAATATTTGAGTATATCCTGTTGTGTGAGAAGGTGGCCACCTTAACATCCTGAGGGTGTTTAGTGTAGCTGAAAAGACAGAGTGCTTAAAACTGACTAAATAAACCTTCAAAATCTAATGACAGCAAAAAAAGGACCGCCACCTGGGTTTGGTGATACCGACGTAGAAACATCAACAAATACGTAGAAACAAACTTTGGAGGGAAAGCTTGGTGGAAATCAGAGGGAAAAATTGGCGGCATATTTAGGGTATAAATGTCGCTGATGGAGAGAAAACTTACTATTTTAAAAGTAGAAGTGGAGAGATATGTACAGTAGTGCGTCCAAAACAAAAAAAAACCTACCGTGCTTAGAAAAATACAAGTGCTTAAGAAATACTAAGGGTTAAAAATAAAACGACCTGTATTAAAGTGCTCAAATTTATTGTCCTGTTTGAGTTAAAAAGGAGGCCATAAAACCAACTAACAGTGCTCTTTTAGTTAGGTATTAATTAGCTTCTAGTGCGGGCCGAGTAAAGGACCAATAAAAAAAATAGATTCCTAAGCGACTTTTTTGTACGTCTGAGCAATGGCTCCCTTTTAGTATTCTGGTGTTAGTGATTTATTAGGTTTGTTTTACGTTAATTGTCAATAGGTTAAGCTTACATGTTAAGGATTTTTCCGTTTGTTGATGTGCAGGTCATAATGTGTAAAAATTTGTTTTTAAATAAATGTTTACTTTCGTCCTAAGTGTATCATTTCATTTTCGTGTTCGTCCCAATGGGCTGATGTTGGGAAGGGTTGGGACCTTCTGAGAAAACCCTGAGCGAGCCGGAAGACCAACATCAGCGCCTCAAGGTGCACGTAAGAATCCTGCCTGACATTGACTCGCTATTTCAAAGATGATTTGTAGATTCATAAAGATCAGATCATTTCCTTCTTTCAAAGTTCACAAATAAAAGAATATAAACATTTTAATGAGGTTCCTAGTAGGTGAGTTGGTTGCGTGCTCGCCTATGAGTTTGCGTGACGTTGGTTCGATTCACACCAGGGAATCCCACGGCATCCGGTTCTTTGTACCGGATTGACCCGAAGCAGCAATTCTTCGGCCAGGGGGTGCCACCTCAGTACTATGTGTTTTATGTTCGTCCATTTTTTCGCCTTGGGAGAGGCACATCCCGGAGTGTCTGCTCCGAATTCTTCTGGTCCGTGCCGGGACCAAACAAAATCCCTGACCACAACAATATTTCTGCTCCGTCTGCGGGAACCTTATACGTGGCAACTCAACATCAGTAAGGTGTACCCGATGTTTGGAGTGGTTGCATCTCAGGGGTTGCTCTGGCCCTAGGAACGCCGGGGAGTATCGCCGCATAGGGAGCTATGTTGGAGCCTGCTGTGCCTCCATACCTCACAGTGTCGTCGGTCTCGTCGTCTACGTCATCGACACCTTCGGTTTGTGGGACACCGCCGCAATCTCCCATACAGCAACATGCACAGCAATCAACACCACAACTAACACCATACATTGCTGTGCCAACCCCCGAACATGCATCCTTCTTGCAATTTAATTGCAATGGTCTCCGCGGCAAAATCAACGAGATTGTAGATTTTATGAATCGGAAGAACATCAAGGTCGCTGCGATCCAGGAAACAAAGCTGAGCGACACATGCAGCTTGCACAGTTGTCAGGGTTACAATGTGCTACGTAAGGATCGCACTAGCAGTGGAGGTGGGGGACTGGCTTTCCTATTACACTATTCTGTGCAATACAGACCTATCTCGCCTGAGCTTGACTCTAGAGACCCATACATTGAATGTATGGGGGTAGCAGTTAAGTCCGGAACTGACGAGATGGAGCTGTACAACGTATATATACCGCCGATTGGTAGCTGTTCTCCGCGTTATTTCCGGACATCAGTCCGTTACTGCAGGCAATAATCGCGTGGTCCTAGGAGACTTTAATGACCATCATGAGCTTTGGCATTCTCTCCTAGCTAATGACCATAGAGGCATAGCTTTGGCTGAGCAGATAGATGGCTCTACGTTCTGCACAGTGAATGAGGACGCCCCCACACGGATTATGGGTGATTGCAGCAGCTCGCTAGATATCACCATTGTGTCGCCTGGTCTGATATGATAAATGACGTCACCTGGCAGCCCGTCATTTCATTGGGATCAGACCACCTCCCCATAATCCTCTCCATAGACAGACCGACTTTATTATCTCTGAACGCCGGTCTTTCCTGATTCAAAGGAAAGCGGACTGGAACGGGTTCAGAAAATTCAGCAACCGCAGCTTCAGTGAACTAAGATGTTCGGGTAGCTGAGAAGAAATTCCGAGGCATCATAAACGCAGCAGCCGAGATACGACCCAATTTCCCAGCAGATGCAGCGGGACTATCAGACGTACGTGATGAAATTCGTCGTTCTAATCTTGCTGATCATAGAAACAGGGAACTGAACCTAGAAATCAATAGGAAAGTCGACGAATATAAGCGGAATAAATGGCTAGATCAACTGAAGCAGTGCAACTTAAGTTCCGGTATTGATAAATTGTGGGCAACGGTTAAGTCACTCTCGAGTCCAGGCAGGAAAGACGACCGGACGGCAGTCACATTTGGTGCCACCTCTGTGACTGACCCGAAGAGGTGCGCGCGCTATTTTAACCGACAATTTATAGAGCACCCGTGAGTGACAGCGAAAAGGAGAGTAATGTGTCGTATCCATGTTCTCCGAGCTGAAGAAGTACCACTACAGTTTACAGTTGGAGAAGTTGCAGATGTCATCCGTAGCGCTAAGTCATCCAAAGCGCTTGGCCCCGACGGAATTTTGATGCTAATGTTGGAACCTAAAAATATCCGCCACCAAATCATCGGCCACACTGTTTACTACATGGACAGCGCAAGTGAAGGAGCAACTCAATGTGATAGTCGATGGCACAAGAATTCCGACCACCAACTACCCTAAGGTTCTTGGTGTTACATTTGATAGCCTCTTCAGGTGTAACGCGCATGCCACAGCTATCTGCAATAAGATGAGAAGTAGGAACAAGGTCCTCAAGTCGCTAGCCGTCAGCACTCGGGGCACAGATAAAGAAACCTTGTTGACCTTTTACAAAGCGATAGGTCGGGCTGTGGTAATCTATGCAGCACCAGTGTGGTCACCAAATATGACCACACTGTGGACCACTTACATGAGGAGACGAAGATCATAACCGTGCGACGACTCTTTAACTGCCCTGCCAAACCTAATCAACTTGTTCACAGGTCTCTTTGGACCCAACAATGGAAGCAGACATCTTCCTCGGCCTGGAAACCAATACAGCAGAACCCACTATACAAGGCGAATGAAAACAACTAATGGATAACAAACACATATACTGCTACAACAACAACAACACCAGAGGCTCTGGTCTGTCGCTACCGGTTTTTTTTAAAAGGCATTGAGGTTTAATGTTGGAATTTTTTTTCGTTCTTCTGTTACTTATGGCGATTTCATTTCTGGAAAAAGTGCAGCATTTTCTTTACCCTTTTGCCGAAAACTGCACTTTTCTAACACATTTTGTAAATTAGAAAACTGGAGTTAGGATAAATTCAAGGGGTTTACATCATGTCAACTAAGAGGGTGCAAATATTTTTGGGACTATCTTTTCAGATATCATCGAAACCGCTAAACGGATGAACATATTTTATTAAATGAAGTTGGAGGGTACTTAATTTTGGATTCTTTGAAACTCTCCTGAATTAATTCGGATAAATGGTTCTCGAGTTATGCTATAATATGTGTCTCAACCTCTCTATTTTTGCAAATCGTGGTTTATTGCGAGAACTTGAGCTAATTCAAAGGAACTACCTTTTAGGCTAAGAACTGTATTAAGTCATACATATGTACATATACCCAAATCGGCTGCGAGACCCAGTACCGCCAAAAAAAATGTTGACCAGTGTTATCAGAAGTCTGTCGTATTTCTTTTTTAAAATGAGTAATTAAATGAAATGTCATTGAATCGTACTTTTTAAGAAGGCGATCTAGAAAATCCTTTAAAATTGTATTTTTCTAGAAACATCTGATGAGATTGCAATTTTTGGTTGAAATTGCGTTTTTCTTAAACTTTTCGTCGAAATTTTATTTTTATTGAAAATTTCTTTAAAATTTCATTTTTCCAGAAAATTTTATTAAAATATCATTTCTCTAAAAAAATATTTTGGAGCATTTTTTCTAGAAAATTTCATTAAAGTTGCAATTTTAGAGAAGAATTCGTTGAAATTCGATTTTTTTAGAAAATCTAGGTGAATTAGAATTTGTAAACAAAAATCGTCAAATCACATTTTTCTTGAAAATTTTGCTGAAATTTATTTTCTCTAAAAAATTTGGTGAAATTAAATTTTCTTGAAATTGCATATTTGAGCAAAATTTCGTTAAAATTAAATTTTTCTTAAAAATTTCGTCGAATTCTACTTTCTCTTTACAAAATTTCGACGAAATTGCATTTTTTAAGGAATTTTCCGGTTAACACCATTCATTTCGTTACCTTACCGCGGATTAATAGGACCTTTATCCGAATTAAAGCTGGACGAAGAGATTTAAGTCCACTGACCGGATGAAGGGTCACTGGACGGATTAAAGATCGACTACCGGTATAAAGAATGAGACATTTTTCGGAAACATAAAATGTCGAAGAAATTACCAACACATAAATTTTGACAAAAAAAAAATTTAGAACTAAAAAAATACTATTTTGAGATATTCAATAACAATGTATTTTTGAACAAATGTTCAAATAACGTAATTTCCAAATTATTTTTAACAAATATAATTTTCAATGATTTTTGAAATGAAATGAAATTTTGACGATATTAAAAAAAATTTGTTGAATTTTTTTATAAAAATTAATTAATGATAAGGAACATTTTCTAGAAAAAGTGCACTTTCAAAGAAATTTTAAAGTAAAATTCAAATTTGAAGAATATTTCCAGGAAAACAAAATTTAAAAAAAATGTTTCTAGGAAAACCGAGATTTTCAATAAAAACGTATTTTTGACAAAATACCAAAATCTAAATGTTCACAAATTTTCTAGCAAAAGCAACTTGCAACGATTTTTTTAGAAAAATTTAATTTTTACGAAATTTTTTAAAAATAACAATTATAAGAAAAATTTATATACAACTGAGATTTTTATTAAATAAAAAAATCAGAAGATGCAATTTTTTTTAAATTATATTTTCTTGGAAATTTTGTTGAAATTTAATTTTTTTCAGCAAAGAGTTATTAAAATTCCACTTTTTTTGAATTCGTCGAATTGGTTAACACAATTCAATCCGGTACCTTAACACGGATTAAATAACTTTAGCCGGATAAAAGATGGACGAGCGGATTTAAGTCCACCGACCGGATAAAGGGTCACTGGACGGATAAAAGCTCGAATACCGGTATAAAGAATGAAGATAGTTCTATTTCAAAGAAATTTTTAAGTAAAATTCAAATTTGAAGAAAGAAAGAAATTAATTACGAAATTTTCTAGAATAATTGAATTTCGACATAAATTTATAGAAAAAACGATATTTTAAATAAAAATTAGGTTTTTTGATATAATGTCCAACAACCCTAAATTCCCACAATTTTAGCAAATGTAGTTTCAACTTTTTTTTAAATATAATTTTGACGATCTTTTTAAAAGTACCAATTTTGACAAAATGCATTTTCGGCGAAATTTTGTAAAAAAATTCAATTTTGTTGAAATTTAATTTTCTTGAAATTTCAAAGAAATTTTCTAGAAATATGCAACTTTGACGAAATTTTCTAGAAAATGGAATTTTGACATAAATTTCTAGAAAAACGAAATGTTTAGATTTTTGACAAAATATAAAAAAAAACACAATTTCTACATACTTTTTAGCAAATTAAATTTTCAGCGAATGTTTGTTTTTAAAAAATGCAATTTGACGATATTTTTAAAAACACCAATTTCGACAAAATGTTCTTTAAAATTTTGTATGAAATCCATTTTCGGCGACATTTTCTAAAAACTAATGCAATTTTGTTGAATTTTTTTATAAAAAACTAAATTTTGGTCGAATACCAGTAAATACGATAAGGAAATTTTTCTGGAAAAATTGCAATTTCAAAGAAATTTTAAAGTAAAATTCAAATCTGAAGAATATTTCCAGGAAAACAAAACTTCAAAAAAAATTTCTAGATATATGTAACTGTGACGAGATTTTCTAGGAGACCCGAGATTTTCAATAAAAATTAATTTTTGACAAAATTATCAAAAAACGAAATTTTCACACTTTCCTGACAAAAGAAACAGTCAACGATTTTTTTTAGAAAAATTGATTTTTACGAAATTTTTTAAAAATAGCAATTTTATATTTAATACTGAGATTTTTATTAATTAAAAAAAATAAAAAGATTCAATATTTTTTGAAATTACATTTTCTTGAAATTCGTTTTTTTTTAGCAAAATTTCGTTAAAATTGCATTTTTTCTTAAAAAAAACGTCGAAGTTGCATTTTATTTAGAGAATTTCGACGAAATTGAATTTTTTACGACAATTTCCGGTTAACACCATTCAATCCGATACATTAATGCGGATTAAGTCCACGGACCGGATAAAGGGTCATTGGACTGATAAAAGGTAGAATACCGGTATAAAGGATGAAGATAGTTCAATTTCAAACAAATTTTCCCGGAAAATGAAATAAATGACGAAATTTTCTAGAAAAATTTAATTGCGACATAATTTTCAGAAAAAAACGAGATTTTTAATAACAAAGTATTTATGAGAAATTGTCCAAAAACCCCAAATTCCACATAATTTACAGCAAATGTTATTTTCAACGATTTAAAAAAAAAATTTTTGAAAATTTGAATTAAATCGATCATTAACAAAAAACTTCTAAAAACATTTAAATAATAGGATCAGCCCGCCTAAATACAATTAGAAAGAAGCTGCTCATCTTCAACACGTAGTGTTAATGAATTCTAAATAATGACATAAAATATTTGATATTCAACAAAAAAATACTATGCTTACTGAAATGTAGTAAAGTCTTTCTAATCGTCCAACTAATCTCAGAATCCACGCCATCTACCTGGCGATTGGTGTAGAGACAACTGTGTCGAACTGGCAACCCTTACCAGTCACATGGGTGGTGAAAATGGTGAATTTAAGTCTCGTTAAAGCTTTGGCTGTGTGACTTGTACGCTTTCTTCGTAGGTATATAATTCCCATATGCAAATTTCTTTGTAGATTGGTATATATACAAGTGATGATCGCCACAAATACAAGCTCACACTGTGTGTCATGTATAAGACACTCTGATGATATCCCCGCACAGGATTGAAATACGCATAAGGGTATGTGTTTTACATGGCATTCAGAGCGCAGTGTCTTATCTTTTCCAATACACCACAAAAACCTCTCTTTCGAAAGGAAGAGTTAATCGAAAAAACTGAACAATTCGAATGTGAAAACATTCAATAAATAAATCAAATCATCTAATTTTGAGATATTTTTAAAAATACCAATTTTGACAAAATTTTTCATAAAATCCATTTTTGGCGAAATTTTATAAAAAAAAAAATGCAATTTTGTTGATTTTTTTTATAAAAATTAAATTTTGGTCCAGTATGAAGAATAAGGAAAATTTTCTGGAAAATATGCAATTTCAAAGAAATTTGAGAGTAAAATACAGATTTGAAAAATACATATCTAGGAAAACCAAATTTCAAAAAAATTTCTAGATATATGCAACTTTGACGAAATTATCTAGAATAATGGAATTTTTCTGGTAAAACCGAGATTTTCAATAAACATTATTTTTAACAAAATGATAAAAAAACGAGACTAACAAATTCTCTAGCAAAAGTAACTTTCAACCAATTTTTTCTATAAAAATTGAATTTTTACAAAATTTTTAAAAATACCAATTTAGACAAACATTTCTATAAAACTGGGATTTTTTTAAAAATTTTCAATGAAACCTATTATCGACGAAATTTTCAAAAAAAATCAAATTTTGTTAAAATTACATTTTCTTGAAATATCAAAGAAATTTTAAAGTTAAATTCAAAGAAATTTCCTAGGAAAATAAAATTTTAAGGAATTTTTTTAGAAATATGCAACTTTGAAGAAAGTTTCTAGAAAAATGGAATTTTGACTAAACTAAGATTTTCAATAATAATGTAGTTTTGACAAAATGTTGAAAAAACACAATTTCCACATAATTTGTAGTAAATTACAGTTTCAGCGATTTTTTGTTTTTAAAAAATGGAATTTGATGATATTTACAAAAATACAAATTTTGACAAAATGTTCTATAAAATTGTTAATGGAATCCTTTTTCGGCGAATTTTCTAAAAAATGCTATTTTGTTTAAATCTATATATGGGCATTTCCATCATGTAGCACGGGACAGTCGTATACATTTAAAGTGAGAAAAAAGTCAAAATAAAACCGATTTTTGTTTTGACAATTGTTCTAACTTATAGATCTTAATTAGACGTATAAATGGTGCTAAGGTTGATTATCGCAAATTTTAAGTTTTCAAGATAATTGCCAAAAACCAAGGCACTCGCACGGGAAATTAATGTATCTTAAAAATAGTTTTGATTTGACCCAAAAATAATTTATACTTTTTTTCTAATTTAATTGTAAGCAGATTCGCACGGGACATGTCGCACGGGACATTTTTCTCCATCATGATATTTATGTTCTTTCTGTTGTTCTTTTTGAGAAAATATATATGGAAAAGGTTACTAAAAATGTTTTAAAAACCAACAGAAGTGTTGAATGTATTTATATTCAGATAATTACAACAATTTAACAATAATTGTGTAGTATGAATAAAGTATTGTGCCGTATTAATTATAAACGTCAAGGTGAAAATCTCCCCCATGTACTCATAACAGGTGGTGTGGTGAGGGGAAAACGTCATGTCCGACCGTCAAAACGGAAGAACAATGAGCATCGTGTAGCGCACAGAGTTTTGACGAAGATGGAGGCTGTTGAGGTTTCAGCTCTTACCGAAAAACAAAAAGAGTCACTTACCTGGGCTAAAGGCGTCATAGATGCTTCTAAAGCCAATGAGTCGGCTGAAAGAGCCACAAATTCAGCTGTGTTAACGGCTAATAAAGTAAAACGAATCAGATCACCTGATGAACCCCTGCCTTCGAAGAAGGCAAGAGGCCCTAATGTCACCATCAACAGGACACTCACCAAGCCCTTCAATGAAGTGGCGAAGGAGTCTAGTGATGGCTGTTATAGACAGAAGTAGTGAGGATGGATCCATCCTCAAGGACAAATGGAGTCATGTACAATCAGCCATTATGGCTCATTACCACGATGTCCGTAGAGAAATGCCGGGCAAACCACCAATCTGCAACGATGCAGGATGGCATCAGGGGAGAATAAAGATCTTATATTTCGGTGATGCCAGATCAGTACAACTGTATAAGGCTGCTCTGAGTCGAGCGGGTGAGGTTGGATTTTGTCGAAAAAAACAACATTCCTAGTCACCCTAGAGCCATCACCTGCGTTACAGAAGAGCCCTCCAACCCGGCTGACATCTTAGAAATAATAAAAGATTCCAATCCTGGTCTGCCCGCCCATAATTGGAGAATCAGCAAGGTGGGTGAGGCGGATGGTAAAAAGCGGCAGGTCAATCTTATCCTAAACGCTGAATCCACCTCCCATATACAAAGTGCGAGTGCAACCCTACAATATGGCTTCGAGACTATAGTCTTGAAGATATACAAGCAGGATATAGCTCCCACTGCAGAAGGTGAGTCGTCCACCGTGGCACTTTCTGGAAGTGCGGAGGTACCCACGCCTATTATTTCTGGTGACTCCAACTCTAACAGAAGATCTGTAACGTCCTTCTCTGAGGACAAAAGCTCTACTTCAGAGAGACTGAGGGGAGTCTCCGGACTCTTTGACGCATCTGGCGGGGACATGCTTCTCGACGAAACGGACGAAGAGTTCGATAACACCCTTGTCGGGGTGGATGTTAATCTGTCAATTACCAATGATGGTAAGAATTCTACAGATTAACCTCCATCACGTTAAAGCAGCCTCAGCGGCTCTATTGCTGCGCCTGTCCACAGGGGCGGGGGGGTGTGCGGTATTAGGACACCCAACTTTAAACTGCTTGTGACCAACTGTGAAGGCACACCAAGAACCTGCATTTTGGCCAGGAAAGATCTAAGTATCTTTCTCCTGACTAATTTAAGTGGTAAAGACCAAACAGCTGCTAGCCTGGAGATCGGTAATCGCATATATTGGGTGGTCTCCAGCTACTTGCCTTATGAATCTGTAGTACCGACTGCTCTTTTCAGGGAAGTAGTAGAAGAAGCAACGTCTGACGAGCTCGAGCTGATTATTGGCGCAGACACGAACGCTCATCATACTATCTGGGGTAGTACGGATATAAACAATAGGGGTGATTCGCTTCTTGACTTTATTCTAACTACCAACCTTAGTATTTGTAACATAGGTAATAAACCGACCTTTACAATTAAAGACAGACAAGAAGTACTCGACGTAACGTTTGCTACTGACCGGCAGTCAGACAAAATTATTGGGTTGAATATACTGGACGACCACTCATTCTCAGATCACTATTATATTGAGTTCAAACTAGCGGAAAAAGCGCCTAAAACCGCCGTCCACAGAAATGTAAGGAAGACAAAGTGACACCTGTATGAGAAGAATTTCAAGAAAGTCCTCAACTCTAAACTTCTGTGCGAACCGAATGACAAAGCCGGTCTGGATAATCTGGTCGATCATATCACCATATCATTCAATAGATCCCTTGAAGAAGCCTGTCCAAAAACAAGGTACAAGGGTAAAACTAAACCCCAATGGTGGACTTCTGAGCTAACGGCTATGAAAAAGACCTGCAACAAGCTATTCAATAAGGCTAAATCTACTGGGGTCGCTAATGATTGGGATGCCTATAAAGAGCAACTCAAGATCTATAAGAAGGAGCTTAGAAAGGCGCAAAGGCGCTCTTGGTATACCTTCTGTGGTGAAGTGGAAAAGGTCTCCGACGCCGCTAGGCTGAGGAAGATATTATCTGCTTCACCCTGTACAGTGGGATATTTACAGGATGAATCAAATAACTGGACCAAAAACAGCGAGCAGTCGCTCAATGTACTGCTCGACACACATTTCCCGGGGAACAGAACAGAACCCGAGGATCAGCAGGACCATCAAGAGTGCGAGTGGACTGCGAGCGTCGCTAGCTTCTTGACTGAGAGATCCAGAATAAGCTGGGCTATTAATAGCTTTGAGCCCTTCAAGTCACCTGGACCAGATGGCATCACTCCAGCAGAAATGCAGAAAATGTTAAAGTACATTATCCCCTGGCTGGAGAAAATTTATGTAGGTTGTATCAGGCTTTCATACGTCCCGAATCGATGGAGAGATACCAAAGTGGTATTCATACCTAAAGCGGGAAAGATATCACACACTAGGCCAAAAGACTTCAGACCAATTAGCCTATCCTCCTTCCTATTGAAAGGTCGGGAAAGACTTTTAGATCATTTCATTAGGGAAAACCTGGACACAAAACTCCTGTCGGGGAGCCAACATGCTTACAATAAGGGCAAGTCTACAGAATCAGCCCTGCACGAACTTGTGAGCACTATCGAATCGTCCCTGCATTTCAAGGAATTCATCATGGTGGCATTTCTTGACATAGAAGGGGCTTTTAACAACATTCACTCAGATGCGGTATTTGCGGCACTCTCACATCTAAAAGTTAACACTAGTGTTCAGTTCTCTGAACTGAATTGTATTTAGTCGGCTAGATCTAATTATGCGTCTCACAAATGGGAGCAGGTAGCTGTTGAGAGTTGTGATGATATTTCTTTTATCCAGGCATATTTACATGATGTAGGTATTGTGTCTGCTGTGTTTATGTATTTCCAAATAAATGTTTGTCTAATAAGTACATATCCATGGGCGCATTTACCTGACATGTGCTTGCAGCATGGTTAGAAATAAATACCGCACAATCTGTAGTGAAGATAAGGGATGAAGTCAAACGTTGGTATGATACAAAATATGTCTTCTCTCTTTTCTTCTTAGGTATAAACTAGGTTAAGATTTCTGTCACTAGTAAGTAAGTAAGATTAGAATATTGTAAATAAAATTAGTTCCTTTCTAGAACTCAATCGGCTCTCATCTTTATATTTTCTGCTAGCTCTGCTACAAACATGGTGACCCCATAAAAACACTAATGAATTCAAAGTTTCCCCCCACCAGCGGAAAGGGACTTCGAATACTCATTAGTGGATTTGAAAAGACAAATAAATAATACAATAATATTAAAAAAATTGAACATGTACCAGAGATGTTGAATGTAGGAAATGTCAGATGAGGCATTTCACTCTTCTTCATAGAGAAGAAAATTCTGAAGACACTTTGGAAATCAGCAAAAATGCTGAGGAGACTGGGAAGAAGTCTATCTATGATATGATAGATTTCGAGAAATACCTAAGTTGTTTGAAGAAAATTCTGACGACACTTTGGAAACCAGCAAAAATGCTGAGAATTATGTTGTTGAGGCCAAAGGATTACCAAAGTTGCTTGAAGAAAATTCTGAAAGCACTTTGGATATATGTAGAAAGGTTAAAACAGATGATGGGGTGGTAGAGAAAATCATCACAGACGGTAAAAATACCACGGGTAGAAAAAATTACCAGCCGATGTTGAGCTGGATGAGGGGAAGGTCCATCCGAATTAAAATGAATTCGGATGGTTTATGTAAAAAAATCAACAATCCATTTTTAAAGTTTAATGAAAATACTAATAAAATTTTAGTTAAATATGTTAAAATTAAAATGTTTAAATTTACTAGCATAAATATGCTAACATTTCAAAAGACTGGATTCATCTTCAACAAGAAGCTTAAATGTTCACCAGTCAAGAAGGTAACAGAACAAATGGAGGATGAAAGACGCGCAAGAGGTACTCCAACAAGAGCGGCTGCTGCAGCCACACCATCACCAGCTATAAAGACTCTCACATCGCCAGTTAATGATGCTGAGAGAACTAATGAACGCATGTGTAAACTACACACATCAGTTCATGGCAAAGAAAGAGGGGCCGCCGCTAAACCCACTCCAAGTATAAAGAAACCAGTGCATCCAACCCATCACCATTTAAAGATAGCAGCACCTGAAGGCGACGTCGGTGACCAAACAGTGAAGATCACGCCGATCATTGGTAAATGGACAGGACCGATGAAAGATGCTCCCAATGCCGAGGGAGGATGAACACTCACCGCCGGAGTGCAGCAACAAAGCACGAAGCCGAAGGAGCCGGACAAAAACATACGCCGATGGAGTCAAGACTGGGTTCCTGCCAACATGGAACTGTTTTTATAATTTAATTTTTTATAATTATGTTTTATTCGTATATTCTTTCTTTTTAATACATTTTAATTTTTGTTAAAAGATTAGGATCTTTTAAGGCCGGCAGTATGTTCAGTTCTCTGAACTGAATTGTATTTAGTCGGCTAGATCTAATTATGCGTCTCACAAATTTGAACAGGTAGCTGTTGAGAGTTGTGATGATATTTGTTTTATCCAGGCATAGATACATGATGTAGGTATTGTGTCTGCTGTGTTTATGTATTTCCAAGTAAATGTTTGTCTAATAAGTACATATCCATGGGCGCATTTGCCTGACATGTGCTTGCAGCATGGTTAGAAATAGATACCGCACACTCTGTAGTGAAGATAAGGGATGAAGTCAAACGTTGGTATGATACATCATATGTCTTCTCTCTTTTCTTCTTAGGTATAAACTAGGTTAAGAGTTCTGTCACTAGTAAGTAAGTAAGATTAGAATATTGTAAATAAAATTAGTGCCTTTCTAGAACTCAATCGGCTCTCATCTTTATATTTTCTGCTAGCTCTGCTACAAACAACTAGTTTGATTAGACTAATTCAAAGTCTGCTCACCAGAAGACGCATAACAGCATGTCTAGGGTCCACAACTCTAACAAGGTTTGTAAACAGAGGGACCGCGCAAGGAGGAGTACTGTCTCCACTAATTTGGAACCTAGTGGTGAATGAAATCCTGCTAGATCTAGAACGTTGTGGCTGCAAGGTCGTGGCATATGCGGACGACGTGGCAATCGCAGTGAGTGGCAAATTCGTAAACGTCCTCAGAGACATCCTACAGGTGGCTCTGAACAAGTTGGCTAGATGGGCCAGAAGCAGCGGTTTGGGCGTTAACCCCAACAAGACAGAATTGGTTCTCTTTACTAGGATGAATAATGTCCCACATGTGGACCCTCCACCTCGGATAAATGGAACAGATCTAGTCTTTTCTGAAAGTGCAAAATTTTTAGGAATAATTCTAGATAGGAAAATGTTATTTAGACTTAACGTATTGGAACGTGTAAGGAAGGCCAACGTCGCCTTATATTCCTGCAAAAAGGCTGTAGGGTCGCGGTGGGGACTCTATCCTAAAATCGTCCACTGGATATATATAGCAGTAGTTCGTCCAATACTGTTATACGGTATTGTGGTATGGTGGACGGCAACTGACAAACTAACCATCACCAACCTACTAACAAAGGTTCAGAGAACTGCCTGCCTGAGCATAATCGGAGCCTTAAGGACTACAGCGACCGAGTCTCTACAAGCCCTACTCCATATACTGCCGATTAATATTGTGGCGAGAGAAGTTGCAACCAAAGCGGCAATAAGATTAAACTGCCTATCAATGTGGAGGTACAAGAACTATGGTCACATGAGGATATCAAAGTGTAGTGCTATGGTAACCGACCGAGTGGACTATATACCAACTGTGTACACCTTCGAGTGAAATTACATCACTATGATTCCCGCCAGAGATGAATGGGTCGGCAGAATACCAGGTAATAGAAACCATCTCCACTTTTACACGGATGGTTCGAAGCTTGATGAAAAGGTTGGCTTCGGAGTACACTGTGAAGAACTTAGTCTGGATATAGCTCACAGACTACCAGATACCTGCAGTGTCCATCAAGCCGAAATAATGGCAATATGGGAAGTCGCCAAGTGGCTGAGTCGCAACATAGTAACCAACACTGGCGTTGTCATTTACTCGGACAGCCAGGCTGCCATCAATTCTCTGGAGGCAACATCCCTAAATTCACAAACAGCCCTCGACTGCCGCAGATCTCTTAACGAGATGGCTGAGCAGTTTAATATACACCTCATATGGGTGCCTGGGCATAGGGTTATCCCGGGGAACTGCAAAGCTGATGAACTTGCTAGGAAAGGGACGACATTACAAATTCTTGAAGAATTTGCATATATTGGTGCGCCACTATCCACGTGCAAGCTTTGGCTTAGGCAAGAGGCAATCAGGCAGTCCAACGAAAGATGGACAGAAATCGGCACATGCAGGGTAGCTAGACAAATATGGCTAAGGTATGACCTGAGAAGGTCAAAATATTTCCTCGCACTAGAGAGAAAACGACTGTCTACGTTAGTACAGGTTCTGACGGGACACTGCTTGATCGGCGAACACGCCAAAAGATTGGGTATTGACTCCAATGACTTCTGCCGAAGCTGTGGAGATGAGGAAGAAGTGGAGAGCATTGAGCACTTGCTTTGCGACTGTCCCGCTTTGAGTAAACGACGACTGGACATACTGGGGTCGGCCTTTTTAGGCAGCCTAACAGATCTTTCCAGTACTGATATTCGTACTATCGATAAATTTATATATCAAACAGGTTGGTTTCGATGAGGGGCATTTCAGCCCGTGGTAACACTAGTGACCTAAACTGGTCTATGTGAGCTTGTAAAAAAACACGGCTGCCACCCTAACCTAAACCTACATGTGTAGAGGGTGGTGAAAATAGGGTACTTGAATTTTCCAAAATTTTGAAATTCAGATATCTTGCACAGTTTTTTTGTGAGCGTGGAGTAATTTTGTGTATATGTATCTGGTGGTAGTCTACTTGATTGGTCAAAAAATGAGCGGGATCGGACCAATGGGCGTGGCCCCGCCCATACAAGCCAAATTTCGAAATTGAGATATCTTGCACAGTTTTTTCGCGAGAGTGCTGCAATTTTTTGTATGTATATCTGGTGGCAGTCTACGAGATTGGTTCAAAAATGGGCGGAATCGGACCAATGGGCGTGGCCCCGCCCATATAAGGCAAATCTTGGAATAGAGATATTTTGAGCATTTTTTTAGGGAGAGTGCTGCAATTTTGTGTATATATATCTGGTGGCAGTCTACGTGACTGGTCCAAAAAATGGGCGGGATCGGACAAATGGGCGTGGCTCCTCCAATATAAGGCAAATTTTGGAATTGAGATATCATGAACAATTTTTTAGCGAGAGTGCTGCAATTTTGTGTATATATATCTGGTGGCAGTGTAAGTGATTGGTTTAAAAATGGGCGGGATCGGGCCAATGGGCGTGGCCCCGCCAATATAAGGCAAATATTGGAATTGAGATATCTTGAGCAGTGCTGCAATTTTGTGTATATATATCTGGTGGCAGTCTATGTGATTGGTCCAAAAATAGGCGGGATCGGACTAATGGGCGTGGCCCCTCCCATATAAGGCAAATTTTGGAATTGGGATATCTTAAAAAAATTTTAGCGAGAGTGCTGCAATTTAGTTTATAAATATATGGTGGCAGTCTACGTGAATTGCCGAAAAATGGGCGGGATCGGACCAATGGGTGTGGCCCCGCCCATATAAACCAAATTTTGAAATTGACATACCTTGCACAAATTGTTAGCGAGACTACTGTAACTTTGTGCATATGTACATGGTGGTAACCTACGTGATTGGTTCAAAAATGGGCGGGTCGAACCAATGGGAATGGCCCCCCAAATAAAGAAAATTTTAAAATTGAGATATATGCACACATTGTTAAAGATAGTGCTGTAATGTTGTGTATATATGTATATCTGGTGGAAGTAAACGTACTTGGTCCAAAAATGGGCGGAATCGAACAAACCAAAGTTTGAAATTGAAATATCTTGGTAATTGCTAGCGAGAGTTCTGTAATTTTGTGTATATGTATCTTGTGGCAGTCCACGTGATTGGTCCAAAAATGGGCGGGGTCAGACGAATTAAGCCAAATATTAAAGTTTAGATATCTTGCACAATCTGTAAGCGAGAGTGCTGCAATTGTCTACATATGTATCTGGTGATAGTCTACGTGATTGGTCCAAAAATGGGCGGGATCGGGCCAATGGGTGTGGCCCCGCCCATATAAGCCAAATTTTGAAATTGACATACCTTGCACAAATTGTTAGCGAGACTACTGTAACTTTGTGCATATGTACATGGTGGTAACCTACGTGATTGGTTCAAAAATGGGCGGGTCGAACCAATGGGAATGGCCCCCCAAATAAAGAAAATTTTAAAATTGAGATATATGCACACTTTGTTAAAGATAGTGCTGTAATGTTGTGTATATATGTATATCTGGTGGAAGTCAACGTGCTTGGTCCAAAAATGGGCGGAATCGAACAAACTAAAGTTTGAAATTGAAATATCTTGGTAATTGCTAGCGAGAGTTCTGTAATTTTGTGTATATGTATCTTGTGGCAGTCCACGTGATTGGTCCAAAAATGGGCGGGGTCAGACGAATATAAGCCAAATATTAAAATTTAGATATCTTGCACAATCTGTAAGCGAGAGTGCTGCAATTGTCTACATATGTATCTGGTGATAGTCTACGTGATTGGTCCAAAAATGGGCGGGATCGGGCCAATGGGCGTGACCCTGCCCATATAAGCCAAATTTTAAAATTTAGATATCTTGCACAATTTTTTAGCAAGAGTGCTGTAATTATGTGCATACGTATCTGGCGATAGTCTACGTAGTTTGTCTACAATAAGCCAAATTTTGTGCTGTATTTTGTGTATATGTATCTTGTGGCAGTCTAAGTGATTAGTCCAAAAATTGACAGGATCGGAAATCTGAAATCTGGGCCAACGAAGTGGACCGGGTCAGCTAGTTTTTTATAAAAATTAATTTTTTTTGGAAAAAATGGAATTTCCAAGAAATATTAAAGTAAAATCCAAATTTGAAGAAATTTTTCCAGAAAAATAAAATTTTGAAGAAATTTTCTAGAAATATGCAATTTTAATCAAATTAGATTAGATTTCTAGGAAAAACAAGATTTTCAATAACATGTTTTTTTGACAAAATATTAAAAAACGTAAATTCCCAAAATGTTGTGGCAAATAAAATTTCAAACAATTTTTTTTAAAATTTAATTTCCACGATTTTTTTTAAAAATACCAATTTTGACAAAATTTTCTGCAAAACTGAGATTTTTATTAAATTTTCAATGAAATCTATTTTTGACGAAATTTTCTAAAAAAATGCAATTTTGTTGAATTTATATTTTCTTGAAACTTTTGTTGAAATGGCGTTTTTTAGCAAAATTGAATTTTTCTTCAAAATTTATTTTATTTAGAAAATTTCGACGAAATTGCACATTTTAAAAAAAAAATTCCGGTTAACACCATTCAATCCGGTTTAGCCGGACTAAATCTGGACCAATGGATTTAAGTCCACCGACAGGATGAAGGGTAATTGGAAGGATTAAAGGTCGAATACCGGTATAAAGGATGAAGAAACTTCGATTTCAAAGAAATTTTAATGTCAAATTCAATTTGAAATTTCCAGGAACTAAAATTTCGAAGCCATTTTCTAGAAATATGCAATTTCGACGAGATTTTTTAGGAAAATGGAATTTTGACATCATTTTCTAGGAAAAATTAGATTTCACCTAAAATTTATTTTTCACAAAATGTTAAAAAAATGGAAAATTTTAGAAAAATGGAATTTTGTCGAATTTTTTTAAAAAATACCAATTTTGACAAACTTCTATAAAACTGCGATTTTTATTAAATTATCAACGAAATCTATTTTCGACGAAATTTTCTAAAGAAAATATTCATAAATATTGATACTTTAATAACTTCTATACGAACTTCATTAAAATTGCATTTCTCTAGAAAATTTTATTGAAATTGCATTTTCTTAGAAAATTTTATTCAAATTGCCTTACTCCAAAAAATTACGTTGGATTTTTTCTACAAAATTTCGTTGAAATGAAATTTTTCTAGAAAATTTCATAATTCAATTCAATTCAATTCAATTTATTGTTTTCATAATATATAAATTTTGCTTATGATTAAAGGAGATACAATTCAAAGAGTTTAAGGATATTTCCTTCTTCTACTTAGATTTAACAATTTGTTTCATAAAATAATATTCATAACTTTAATATAACAAATGGAGGCAAAAATTTTCAAAAAAACCTGTATGATATTTTTGGTATAAGATAAAACATTATAGACTACTTAAAACTACACAATACGCTAAACTGAGACCAGCTCTACAATATGATTATATTCTGAATAAGAACATTTAGTGTAAAAATTTCTAGAGAGTGTTTCTATCTTGACAACCACAAGATCGACATTTGCGATCTGGTGGAGCCGTTCAGTGGAGTATGATCTTGGGAGATTAAAAATTAACTTTAAAAGTTTATTCTGGAGTATCTGTAGCCGTTTTAAATGACAATTTGCACTATTTGCCCAAACAGGTGCTGCATAAAATATCACGGAGTGAAATATTAATTTAAATATTAACATTTTATTTTCGATGTTTAAAGCAGATGATCTATTAATGAAGGGATATAGAGTTCTAACATTTATTGACAATGTATGATACATGATCCTTATATATTAATTTGGAATCTAGAATTACACCCAAATATTTAACATTTTTTTCCCACTTTATATCTACATTGATAACTTTTATGTTGCTTTGAGGAATAAAACATTCTTTCCGTTTCCTGGTGAAATAGATCGCTTGACTTTTTTCACAGTTTATTGCTATTTTCCATTTAGTGAAATATTCGAATAATTTTCTGAGTGCCACTTGCAGGTTGGAAACAATTTCGGAAGATAATTTACCTGAACATAAGATTGCTGTGTCGTCAGCAAATATGGACATATTACAGTTTTCAATATTCGGAATATCTGCTGTGTATATATTATACAACACTGGTGATAGGCAAGATCCCTGTGGGCATCCCGCATTTTGGCTAAATAACCTTGAATGAATAGATCCGATGTGAACTCTAAATGACCTGAATTGTAAGAAGTTTCGTATAATTTTTATAATATATGGAGGAAAATTTAATTTAATTAATTTAAAAATCAATCCCTGGTGCCATACAGAGTCAAAAGCAGCTTTTATGTCCAATAAAACCATGCCGGTGGACTTTTGTTGCTCAAAATTTGACTTGACAATATTTCTTATTCTATTTTATTTTTTATTTATTTATATGAATTACAATACAAAGTAAATTTATATTCTAATTATAAGGTCCAGGGAAAGGCCGGGTTACAAAGACCATATGGCTGAATGTTTGCAGCGACAGACCAGAGCCTCTGGTGGGAATCGAACCCACGACCCCCAAACTCATAGGCGAGTACGCTACCAACTCGCCTACTGGGGCGCTCAAATTTCTTATTCTAACTAAGGGATGAATAGTGTTAAGTTCCCTGCGAAACCCAAACTGTTGAGGAGGCAAAATGTTATTTTCGTCTACGAAGTCTGTAATTTTTTCCTTTATTACTTTCTCTAGCACCTTGCTAATGGAAGACAATAAGCTAATGGGACGATATGAGGATGCGGAACATGAGGGTTTGTTGGGTTTTTTAATTGCTATGATTTTCGCTTCTTTAAATAAGTCAGGGAAATAACCTAACTTAAGACAGCAATTTATAAAAATAGTCAAAAAAAGTATACCTTTTCTCGGAAGGGATTTGAGGCAAATATTATTAATGCCATCTATACCAGGCGATTTTCTGGCTTTTAGTGACTTAATTATAGAAGCAATATTGTCGTATGTTGTAAATCCCCGAGTTCGCTCCGAGTTGAAATTAAATACGCAAATAGTGTCTCTTATTTCAATCTCCGTTGTAGGGTCTGTTAAACCGGCAGAGTAGGTGTGGTTATTTGAAAAGGTTTTACCTAATAGTTCACATTTCTCTTTAGTAGTGGAGAATCGTAAATTGCCGTCTTTCAAAATTGGAATATTCGGAGACTTTTTCCTAATAATTTTCGTTAAATTCCAGAAGGGACGAGACCCTTTGTCTAAAGAAGATAACAATTGGTTCCATGACGAATTTCTGAATTTTTCGATCTGCCATTTAATTACAGAATTCAAAGTCTTGAATTCGTAGTAGTCGCTAGTATTCCTATACCGGATCCAATTTCGACGATGATAGTTGCGTCTCCGAATTAGGGATTTAATATTTCTTGGCAACTGATTGTTGAAATTTCTTTTTCGTTTTAGAGGTACGCTGTCAGCAATTGCTTCATTTAATGTTCTAATAAAATGTTCTAAAGCTGAGTCTATTTGCTCAGTGTTGGAAATTGTGTCGTCTATTGGGAGGACAAGATGTCTATTTATATACCTAGCAAAACGATGCCAATTTGCATTTTTAAAATTTAAATACTGAAATGTTGTATTTTCACATCTACTTTTCATGGTTATTTTAACGGGTAGGTGGTCAGAACATAGCTCGTTTATTACTTCAGCCGAGGAAAAGTTTTCCACACTGTTCGTGATGAAAATATCCAAGGTTGAACTTTGTCGATTTAGCTGTGATGGTATGTATGTACTTTCAGTTGGATGCACGATGTTTAAATTGTAGGAATCCTGTTTTTCATATAAGATATTTCCCCAACAGTTTGCCCTAGTACAACCCCATGATTGGTGCCGACTATTGAAGTCTCCCCCTAAAATATATTTTCCACTTCTGCTAAGTTTGTGGATATCTGACGCAAACATTTGTTTCCGTGTACCATCAATGCCAACCCGACCACCTGGAAAATAGCAAGAAAATATGTTTATATCCCCAGAATCTGTCACGACCTTTACCCCAATGTTTTCAATTAAGGATGTATTTACAATGGGTATTGTCATATGCGTAATATTCTTACTAATGATTATTGCTACTCCTCCCCCTCTTCTTGACTCTCTATCATTTCTATATACATAAAACTCTTTGTGGCTTAGTGATAAATTAGGATTTAACCAAGTCTCAGAAACTAAACATACATGTATACCATGAGTTAGCAGAAAGTGAAATAATTCAATACTTTTATTTTTAATGCCTCTTGCATTCCATGTAACGATATTTAGTTCAGATATCATTATGACAAAAATTTGCAAGCGAGGTTTGTTATCACCTCAAATTGGTCTAATTTACATTTACAATTTCTTAAATTTTTTATTAATTCAAATGTAAGTGCTTGTAATTCTTGAATAGAAAATAATTCTCTAGAGTTTGGAGTTGAGTTGAAAGCAAAATTTGCATTGTTGTTGTTGTAGTTTATTGGGGGCTTCCATGCTCCTAATGTTTGCGGCATCCTTTGATGAAGAGTATTGGGAAAATTGTTGTTGTTGTTCACGACATTAGGAAGGGGGCATACTTGCTGTTTGTTTATTGGTTTGTTGCGTTGCTTCACATTCAAGTAGTTTGTTTTGCTAGGGCAATTGTCGCAGTTCGCACATTTTACTACATTCGCTTTGCAGTCCGTGGTTTTATGATTGCCGGCACAATTTGCACAGAAAGTTTTCACATTGCATCGACTTGAGCCATGGCCGTACATTTGGCAATTATGACATTGAGTAATACGCGTTTTTTTGGAAGTTTGAAAATCCCACTTGACTTTGACATAGTCCATCACCGAGTGATTTTGTCTCAATTCTTTCATGGTTATTGTCTTGCGTTTAAAATATACAACGTAGATAACGAAATTTGCATATTTTGTTTTTTGTGCACAATTTTTACGTCAATACATTGAAGACCTTTTGCTATCAATTTATTTTTAATAATAGCTGGGTCCTTTGTTTCCAGTCCAAATAGCAATGCTTTATAAGGCTTTTCATCCTTAGATGCGTGAGTGAAAAACTCATATTTATCTTTGAGGGAATTACACATGACATTAAATGAATTCATTGATTGAGCAAAAAATTTAAGACCGATTGAAATTTTTCGGATGGAATAGTCATTAATTTTGTCTATTTTGCAGATTTCATGTATTTCTTCAATTTTACATTTTAGAATTGTTATTGGTGGAATATATATTTTTGTTTCACTTGTTACATGATTATCATTGATATCATCATCATCATCTACAGTTTGTAGGGGAGCAAAGTAATTGCTGCTGTTCGCATTTTCTGCGGAGTTATTATTTTTGGGTCTTTTCCCTTTCATTTTCACAAGATGTGCATTCACATCATCGATTTGGTTTATTGTTCGTTTAATGTTGTTGTTATAACGCTATTTATTGTTTTTTTTATTTTTAAATTGTTGTTACACAAAATGTTTATGGTGTTTCGAAGAAAATTTACAAAACGATACAGTTTGTAGTAATAAGAGCAAACACGTCTGGCGATAGCGAAAGCTGATCATTGACTGAAAAATTTCATAAAAATTGCAAATTTTTAGAAAAATCCTAAAACCTCCTAAACTGTAATTTTTCCCAAAAAAAATGTGAAATCGCAATTTTTCTTTGAATAACAATTTTCAAAATTTTGCTCAAAAATTCAATTTCAACAAAATGTTCAAGAAAGTTAAATTTCATCAAAATTTTGTAGAGAAAATAAATTTTAACAACATTTTGATGAAATTTCTTGAAAATTTTGTTAAAATGGAATTTTTGAGCAAAATTTTGTTCAAATTGATTTTATTTTGAAAATTTCGGCGAAGTTCAATTTTTTTTTTACAAAAATTTCGTATAAATTGAATTCCGTTACCTTACACCATGGATTAAAGACCTTTATAGTATCTAAGAAATTTTAAAGTAAAATTCAAATTTTAAGAAATTTTCCAGAAAATAAAATGACGATGAAATATTTTTTTTTTCGAAAATACCAATTTTGACAAAAAATTTTAATAAAATCCATTTTCGACGAATGTTTCTAAAAAAATACAATTCTGTTGAAATTTTTTAGAAAAATTAAATTTTGGTCGATTACCAGTATAAAGGATGAAAAATATTTCCGGAAGAATAAAATTTCAAAGAAATTTTAACTACAAATCAAACTTGAAGACATTATCCAGGAAAAAAAAATTCCGAAGAAATTTTCTAGAAATATGCAACTTTAACGAAATTTTCCAGAAAAATGAAATTATGACATAATTCTCTAGGAAAAACAAGATTTTGAATGTAAATGTATTTCTGACACAATGTTAAAGAAAACGCAAACTCCCCAAAATGTTCTGGCAGCGCAATTTTCAACGATTTTTATTAGAAAAAACGGAATTCTGACAAAAAAATTTAAAAATACCAATTTTGACAAAATGTTCTATAATCTGAGACTTTTATAAAATGAAATCATCGAATTCGACGAAATTTTCTAACTAATGCACTGTTGTTGAAATTTTTGTGTAAAAATTAAATTTTGTTATAAAATTGCGATTTTCACAAAATTTACGATAAATGTGCAATTTTGATTAAATTAGCAAGAAAGTACTAATTTAGACAAAATTTTCTAGGAAAATAAAATTTTTTTATTAGAAAAAGGGGAATTTTGACAATAAAATTTAAAAATACCAATTTTGACAAAATCTATATCTATCTTATATAAATATATATATATATATCTATCTATATATATAAAAGAGAGTGTCTGTTTGTGGGTTTGTTTGTGGGTTTGAATGTTTGTTCCGTATAGACGTCTAAACGGCTAGACCGATCATCTTGAAATTTTCACAGAATGTACATGTGTAGGGGGTGCTGAAAATAGGGTACTTGAATTTTCGATGTATCAAGTGGGCGTGGACCCGCCCATATGGGTCAAATTTTGGTATTGAGAAAAATTTTTAGCTAGAGTGCTGAAATTTCGTGTGTATGCATTTAGTGTCAGATTATGTGAATTTTCCAAAAATGGGCGGAATCGGACCAATGGGCGTGGCCCCGCCCATATAAGCCAAATTTTGAAATTGAGATATTTTGCACAATATGTTAGTTACAGTGTTGTAATGTTGTACATACGTATCTGATGGCAGTCCACGTGATTGATCCAAAAACGGGCGGGATCGAACCAATGGGCGTGGCACCGCCCATATAAGCCAAATTTAAAAAATGTGATATCTTGCACAATTTGTTAGCGAGAGACCTGGAATTTTGTGTATATATATCCGTTGGCGATCTACGTGATGGCTCCAAAAATGGGCGGGATCGGACCAATGGGCGTGGCCCCGCCCACATAGACCAAATTTTGAAATTTTGATATCTTGCACAATTTGCTAGCGGGAGTGCTGCAATGTTGCTTATATGTATCTGGTGGCATTCGACGTAATTGGTCAAAAAATGGCCGGGACCGGACCAATGGGCGTGGCCCCGCCCATATAAGCCAAATTTTGAAATTGATATATCTTGCACAATTTGTCAGTTAGAGTGTTGTAATGTTGTACATATGTATCTGATGGCAGTCCAAGTGATTGATCCAAAAACGGGCGGGATCGAACCAATGGGCGTGGCACCTCCCATATAAGCCAAATTTTAAAAATGTTAAATCTTGCACAATTTGTTAGCGAGAGACCTGGAATTTTGTGTATATATATCCGTTGGCGATCTACGTGATTGGTCCAAAAATGGGCGGGTTCGGACCAATAGGCGTGGCCCCGCCCACATTGGCCAAATTTTGATATCTTGCACAATTTGCTAGCGGGAGTGCTGCAATGTTGCGTATATGTATCTGGTGGCATTCTACATAATTGGTAAAAAAATGGCCGGGATCGGACCAATGGGCTTGGCCCCGCCCATATAAGCCAAATTTTGAAATTGATATAGCTTGCCCAATATGTTAGCGAGAGTGCTGGAATTTTGTGTATATGTATATGGTGGCAGTCTGCGTGATTGGTTCAAAAATGGGCGGGATCGGCCCAATGGGCGTGGCCCCGCCCACATAGACCAAATTTTGATATCTTGCACAATTAGCTATCGGGAGTGCTGCAATGTTGTGTATATGTATCTGGTGGCATTCTACGTAATTGGTCAGAAAATGGGCGGGATCGGACCAATGGGCGTGGCCCTGCCCTTAAAAGCCAAATTTCGAAATTTAATTTATATTCGACAATTCATTAGCGTGAGTTCTGCAAGTTTGTGTATATGTATCTGGTGACAGTCTACGTGATTGGTCCAAAAATGGGAGGGATCGGCTCAATGGGCGTGGCCCCGCCCACATAGACCAAATTTTGAAATTTCGATATCTTGCACAATTTGCTAGCGAGTGTGTTGCAATGTTGTGTATATGTATCTGGTAGCAGTCCACGTGATTATTCCAAAAATGGGCGGGATCGGACCAATGGGCGTGGCCCCGCCCTTATAAGCAAAATTTCTAAATTGATACATCTTGAAAAATTTTTTATCTAGAGTGCTTTAATGTTGTACATATGTATCTGGTGACAGTACACGTGATTGGTCCAAAAATTGGCGGGATCTGACCAATGGGCGTGCCACCGCCCATTTAAGCCAAATTTTCAAATTGACTTATCTTGCTCATTTTGTTAGCGAGAGTATTGCAATTTTCCGTATATGTATCTGGTAGCAGTCTACGTGATTGGCTTACAAATGGGCGGAATAGGACGAGTAGGCGTGGCCCAGCCCATATTTTGATATATCTTGCAAGTATTATATAGGAAATACATAAACAAAAATGCTCGGTATGCGATAATTACAGCTGCTCGCTCCAATACAATCGCAATCTGATAATGTGATGCATGACCAATGAAACAAGAATTTGGAAATTTTATAAGTATACATTTCTATTTTCTGGACTTTCCACTGAATTCGGTATTTTTTCATTCACTGAATTTATTACAAATACCAGTAAGGAAAGGCAGAAAGTCGGGCGGGACCGACTATATAATACCCTACACCTCCCTAACAATGCGATAAGGGTCATTGCGATAATAATTTGGAGTAATTGGTAAATGTGGTGTGTGTGTGTATGTATATCTTATTTTGAACCGATAATCGCTAAATTAAGCAATATTCGTTCCTAAATTGAGAAACATTTTTCTGGAGAACTTTGTAATGATCGGAAGTAAAGTACAACTTCTATAGCGCTTTGTAACCAAATCTGGAGGAACATATATATGGAGGTTATATATAAATCTGAATCGATTTTCCTTGAATACTCATTCATGTAAAATAGAAACCTGTTTCTGTCGAATTTCGTACTGATCGGATATAAAACACAGTCTCTACAGCGCTTACATGTCAAATTGGGGGTAACATATATATGGGGGCTATATCTAAATCTGAACCGATTTTCTCCGAATTTTGCGGTATTCCTTCATGTAATAAGAAACCTCTTTCTGCCGAATTTCTTACAGATCGGATATAAAATACAGTTTCTACACCGCTTGAATTTCAAATCGGGGGTAACATATATATGGGGGCTATATCTAAATCTGAACCGATTTTCTCCGAATTTGGCAGTATTCCTTCATGTAATAACAAACCTCTTTCTGCCGAATTTCGTACTGATCGGATATCAAATACAGTTTCTACAGCGCTTACATGTCAAATCGGAGGTAACATATATATGGGCGCTATATCTATATCTGAACCGATTTTCTCCGAATTTGGCAGTATTCCTTCATGTAATAACAAACCTCTTTCTGCCGAATTTCGTACTGATCGGATATAAAATACAGTGTCTACAGCGCTAATTTTGACATGGGCAGCGAAGCGCACCGGGCTCAGCTAGTCTATCTATCTATACAGGGTTGCCCATATTCGACGGACCCATGTTTTTTAAAAAAAAATCAAAGAAAAAAATAAAAATTTGGCGGTTGGCAATCTTAATCATTTAATTTGTTCCAAGTAGATTTGTTTACATCAATTTTTGAATATGATATCTCTCAAATGGCCGCCTCTGGCGTTGATGGCGTATTGTGCCCTTTTTGCAGCATTTTCCATCGTTTTCGCCAACATTTCGGCCGGAATAGCGGCTATTTCTTCACGAATGTTGTCCTTGAGCTCTTCTACGGTCCTTGGCTTGTTAACGTAAACCTTTGACTTCAAATATCCCCACAAGAAGAAGTCAGGCGGCGTCAAATCGGGCGGACGCGGTGGCCAGTCCAAATCACCACTTTTCGACATCAAACGGCCCGGAAACAAATTCTTCAGAAAATCGATTGTTATGCGACTTGTGTGCGGTGGAGCGCCGTCTTGTTGAAACCAGAACTGCCTCATACGCTTTCGACGAATAATTGGCATCACAAAATTGGTCATCATGTCGCGATAACGCTCCTGGTTGATGGTAACAAACTGGCCATTTTCGTTTTGGAAGAAAAACGGCCCAATGACCGTTTTCGCACTAACGCCGCACCAAACTGTGACTTTTTCGTCATGAAGAGGCAATTCTTGAATCTCCTGAGGATTTTCAGTGGCGTAAATACGGCAATTTTGCTTATTTACGGTCCCATTCAATGTGAAATGGGCTTCATCGGACATGATAATTTTGTTTTTTGAGTTTTCACAATTGACTTCTTCTGTTGAATGTAAATTTCAACTATTTCAGAGCGCTCGCGTGGCGTGTATTGTTCCATGGTAAAAATCTGCTTGGACTGACGCTTCAAACGCGGTATGTCATTAAGCGATCTGACATCTCTGTCAAAAGTTATGGCGTTGCCAGATGGGTCCGTCGAATATGGGCAACCCTGTATATATAAAAGAGAGTGTCTGTTTGTGGGTTTGTGTGTTTGTTTGTTCCGTATAGACGTCTAAACGGCTAGAATGTACATGTGTTGGGGGTGCTGAAAATAGGGTACTTGAATTTTCGATATATCAAGCGGGCGTGGACCGCCCATATGGGTCCAATTTTGATATTGACAAATTTTTTTAGCTAAAGTGCTGAAATTTTGTGTGTATGCATTCAGTGACAGATCATGTGAATTTTCAAAAAATGGGCGGAATCGGACCAATGGGCGTGGCCCCGCCCATATAAGGCAAATTTTGAAATTCAAATATTTTCTACAATTTATTAGAGAGAGTTCTGTATTTGAGTGTATATGTATCTGGTGACAGTCTACGTGATTGGTCCAAAAATTGGCGGGATCGGCCCAATGGGCGTGGCCCCGCCAACATAGACCAAATTTTGAAATTTCGATATCTTGAACAATTTGCTAGCGAGAGTGCTGCAATGTTGTGTATATGTATCTGGTGACAGTCTACGTGATTGGCACAAAAATTGGCGGGATCGGCCCAATGGGCGTGGCCCCGCCCACATAGACCAAATTTTGAAATTTCGATAGCTTGCACAATTTATTATCAATAGTGCTGCAGTTTTGTTTATATGTATCTGGTGACAGTCTCCGTGATTGGTCCAAAAATGGGCGGGATCGGCTCAATGGGCGTGGCCCCGCCCACATAGACCAAATTTTTAAATTGAGATATCTTGCACAATTTGCCAGCGAGAGTGCTGCAATGTTGTGTATATGTATCTGCAGTCCACGTGATTTTTCCAAAAATGGGAGGGATCGGACCAATGGGCCTGGCACCGCCCATATAAGCCAAATTTTAAATATGTGATATCTTGCACAATTTTATACCGAGAGACCTGGAATTTTGTGTATATGTATATGGTGGCAGTCTGCGTGATTGGTCCAAAAATGGGCGGGATCGGCTCAATGGGCGTGGCCCAGCCCACATAGACCAAAGAGAGAGAGTGCTGCAATGTTGCGTGTATGTATCTGGTGGCATTCTACGTAATTGGTCAGAAAATGGGCGGAATCGGACCAATGGGCGTGGCCCCGCCCTTATAAGCCAAATTTCGAAATTGATATATCTTGCACAATTTTTTATCTAGAGTGCTGTAATGTTGTACATATGTATCTGGTGACAGTCCACGTGATTGGACTGTCACCAGAAAGGCAGAAAGTCGGGCGGGGCCGACTATATAATACCCTACACCTCCCTAACAATACGATAAGGATCATGGCGATAATAATTGGTAAATGTATTTTGAACCGATAATCGCTAAGTTAAGCAATATTCGTTCCTACATTGAGAAACATTTTTCTGGATAACTTTGTAATGTTCGGAAGTAAAGTACAACTTCAATAGCGCTTTGTAACCAAATCTGGAGGAACATATATATGGAGGTTATATATAAATCTGAATCGATTTTCCTTGAATACTCATTCATGTAAAATAGAAACCTGTTTCTGTCGAATTTCGTACTGATCGGATATAAAACACAGTCTCTACAGCGCTTACATGTCAAATTGGGGGTAACATATATATGGGGTTCTAAATCTGAACCGATTTTCTCCGAATTTTGCGGTATTCCTTCATGTAATAAGAAACCTCTTTCTGCCGAATTTTTTACTGATCGGATATAAAATACAGTTTCTACAGCGCTTGAATTTCAAATCGCGGGTAACATATATATGGGGACTATATCTAAATCTGAACCGATTTTCTCCGAATTTGCCAGTATTACTTCATGTAATAAGAAACCTCTTTCTGCCGAATTTCGTACTGATCGGATATAAAATACAGTTTCTACAGCGCGAATTTTGACATGGGCAGCGAAGCGCACCGGGCTCAGCTAGTATATGTATAAAGAAGAATGTGTGGTTGTTGGTTTGTTTGTTTGTTGGTTTGTTTGTACCGTATAGACGTCTAAACGGCTGGACCGATCTTCTTGAAATTTTAACAGAATGTACATGTGTGGGGCGTGGTGAAAATAGGGTACTTGAATTTTCGATATATCAAGTGGGCGTGGCCCCGCCCACATTAGACAAATTTTAAAATTGAGATATCTTGCACAATTTGTTAGCGAGAGTGCTGTAATTTTGTACATATGTATCTGATGGAAGTCTCCGTGATTGGTCCAAAAATGGGCGGGATCGCAGCAATTGGCGTGGCACCGCCCATAAAAAGCCAAATTTAAAAAATGTTATATCTTGCACAATTTGTTAGCGAGAGTGCTGGAATTTTGTGTATACGTATCTGGTGGCAGTCTACGTGACTGGCCTAAAAATGGGCGGAATCGGGTCAATGGGCGTGGCACCGCCCATATAAGCCACATTTTGAAATTGACTTATCTTGCACATTTTGTTAGCGAGAGTGCTGTAATTTTGTGCACATGTATCTGGTGGTAGTCTACGTAATTGGTCCAAAAATGGGCGGAAGCGGACCAATGGGCGTGGTACCGCCCATATAAGTCAAATTTTGAATTTTAGATATTTTTCACAATATGTTAGAGAGAGAGAGCTGTAATTTTGTACATATATATCTGGTGGTAGTCTACGTGATTATTCCAAAAATAGCCGGGATCGGACCAAAGGGCGTGGCACCGCCCATATAAGCCAAATTTTGAGATTAAGATATCGTGCACAATTTGTTATCGAGAGCGCTGTAATTTTGTGCATATGTATCTGGTGGTAGTCTACGTGATTGGTCAAAAACTGGGAGGAATCGGATCAATGGGCGTGAAATTGAGATATATTTAAAATTTTTTAGCGAGAGTGCTCTTATTTTATGGTGATGTTTTTGGAATCGGAAATCTAAATCTGGGGCAACGAAGTGGACCGGGTCCAGCTATATATATATACATGGATGTGTGTATGTTACGTATGGACTCCAAAACGTCTGGATTGGTTTTGATGACATTTTCAGGGAATGTTCAGATAAGCCTAGAGGTTGACATAGGCTTTATAAGTTCTTGATTGAGGGGGCGTGGGTCCGCCCATATAAGCCAATGTTTTTAGTGATTCCTACTGTCCGTACCTACGGGGGGATCTACGAATCCTATAGTTCCCACCTATTCTCAGGGTGGGGACTGGACAGTGATCCCAGATTGGGATCTACGATTCCTATAGCTCCCATCTATTCTCAGGATGGGGGCTGGACAGTAGATCCCAGAGGATCACAGGTCTGTGATCCGCAATGGATCTACGAATCCTATAGCTCCCATCTATTCTCAGGATGGGGGCTGGACAAGTAGATCCAAGACTGGTCACCAGTCCTAGATTTTCTGGAGTCTAACTGGTAGTATCTTCGGCTACGCAGTCTGACCAGAGTACCTAATCTGGTACCACGGGAGTCAGGAAAGCCCTCGGTACGCAGGTACCGACCTGACTATTGGTGAGGATCCTGTTGGATGCAACGTGGTGGCTGTGGTTTAAACCAAAATCGCTGGGAGAGAATGGTCTCGGATGTGGAGTTGCAAACCAACCGGGCGCCATGACCCAAAGGGGAACCAAGGAGGGGAAGAAGTGGCCAGAAGCACGGAATTGATTGGAACTCATGCACATTGTGTGTGAGGGCGCTGGTCGACGCATAAATTTACCCGAGTGTTTAGAGCACGGTGGGGTTAAGCCTAACGGCGTGTATCCACCAAAATCCAAATACTCATCTGTTCGTACCTACGAATAGATTAACGAGATTCCTACTGTCTCTATCTACATGAACCATGTTTTGATAAATGGACGGCATCGGAAATCTGAAGTCTGGGGCAACGAAGTGGACCGGGTCCAGCTAGTCTATATATATAAAGAAGAATGTGTGTTTGTTTGTTTGTTGGTTTGTTTGTTGGTTTGTTTGTACCAAATAGACGTCTAAACGGCTGAACCGATCTTCTTGAAATTTTCACAGAATGTACATATGTGGGGCGTGGTGAAAATAGGGTACTTGAATTTTCGATATATCAAGTGGGCGTGGCCCCGCCCACATAAGAAAAATTTTAAAATTGAGATATCTTGCACAATTTGTTAGCGAGAGTGCTGTAATTTTGTACATATGTATCTGGTCGCAGTCTACGTGATTGGTCCAAAATGGGCGTGATCGGACCAATGGGCGTGGCCCCGCCCATATAAGCCAAATTATGGAATTGGGATATCTTACACAATTTGTTAGCGAGAGTGCTGTAATGTGGTGCATATGTATCTGGTGGTAGTCTACGTAATTGGGCGTAAATGGGCGTGGCCTCGTCCGAATTTTGAAATGGAGATATCTTTCACAATTTGTTAGCGAGAGTACTGTAATTTGGTGCATATGTATCTGGTGGCAGTCAACGGACTGGACCAAAAGTGGGCGGAATCGGACCAATGGGCGTGGCCCGCCCATGTAAGACAAAATTTTAAATTGAGTTATCTTGCACAATTTTGTAGCAAGAACGTTTAATTTTGTTTACATGTAGCTGGTACAAGACTGCGTAATATGGAGCATGGGAGAAAAAAAGAGCAATCTGCCAAAATTGGTACTTAACATGAGATATGAAGAGTTTATATGGTTTTAGGAGCACTGTGGTCAAAAACGGTTAAATAGTGCAGTGGAGAAAATATGATTAAATATGTTACAGTCGGGGAAAAAGGTTTAAGTACGCTAGCGTGGAGACACATTTTAAATACGAGTACGGTACATTGAGACAAAAATTTGTTAAATATGGTACAGTGGGTAAACATTTTGTACAGTGAGATAAGGAGTTGGATGGGGCACAGTTGAGCAAAGAGGGTTAACTATGGTACAGTGGGATAAAAATAGTTATATGTATATGGTAAAGTGGGACAAATGGGTTAAAAATGGTACAGTGGGGCAAAAAGCGTTAACTATTGAACAGTGGGGCAAAAATTTATTTACTATGATACAGTGGGACAAAAAGGGTTCAATATGGTACAATGTGACAAAAATGGGTAACTATACAGTACAGTGGGGCATAACTGTGTTAAATATTGTACAATGGGGCACAGAGGGTTAAATATGGTACAGTGGGGCAAAAACCGTTAAATACGGTACAGTGAGACAAAGCGTTTAATATGACACAGTGGGGCAAAAATGGTTAACTATGGTACATGGTAACGTGGGACAAAATGGGTTAAATATGGTACAGTGGGGCAAAAAGCTTTAACAATGGAACAGTGGGAAAAACTGTGTTAGCTATGGTACAGTGGGACACAAATGGTTAAATATGGTACAGTATGACAAAAATGGTTACAGTGGGCACAAAAAGTAAAATATGGTAACGTGTAACAAAATAGGTTAAAAATGGTACAGTGGGGTAAAAAGCGTTAACTATGGAACAGTGGGCAAAAATTTATTTACTATGATACAGTGGGGCAAAAAGGGTTAAATATGGTACAGTGTGACAAAAATGGTTAACTATTCAGTACAGTGGGGCATAAATGTGTTAAATATTGTACAGTGGAGCAAAGAGGGTTAAATATGGTACGGTGAAGCAAAAAAGTTAAATACGGTAAAATGGTTAAATGTGGTAAGTGGGGAAAAAAAGGGAACAAAATAGTCCTAGATATGTATAAAAATTCGTACTTTAAAAGCACAGTGTAATAAAAAGTGTTTAATATGGAACAGTGGTGCAAAAGGTGTTGAATGTGGTCCCTAAATGCAAAGGTAGCTCTTACAGCATAAACAAAAGCTAAGAAATAGGTTCTTCTACTTAAACCGTGGGGAAAAACAAGTTAAATAAATGGCACAGATAGGGGACCAAAATGTTGAAATACGGCCTAAGCTTGCGAATTTGGATCTTGAAATATTAATTATTATTTTAAAATATTGTACAATCGTGCTTAATTATGACACTAAAGCTTAAATGTGGTACAATGGAGCGTTTTACTTTCGATTTTTAAATTCGTACCTTTATAGACACAGTGGGACAAACATGGTTTTATATTGTACCAGGGTGTGGATTTAGGTATTGGAACATAAACAAGGGAAAGCTGCTAATGTATGAACCAAAAAAATTGTTTTTCAACGTCCAGAGGTACTGTGGGAAAAGGGATAAATATTGTACTATGATGTCAGGGTAACTCTTGGAACATAAACTAGAAATGAAACCAGGGTTCGTATTTTATATATAAAAGTAATCAAATCTTCTTCATTTTGCACCATATGTAATAATCATGTCATTTTGAAAGAAAGAGGTATAGCTATTTTACAGTACCCTAAACAGAAAATAGATAAAAGATGGGGGCTGCGAAGCGCACCTGGTAAGCTAGTGTTCTATAAAACTGACACTTTTGTAAAATGAAATCGTCAAATTCGACAAAATTTTCTAACTAATGCAATGTTGAAATTTTTTTTGTAAAAATTTAATATTGCTATAAAAATGCGATTTTCACAAAATTTACGATATATGTGCAATTTTGATAAAATTAGCAAGAAAGTACTAATTTAGACAACATTTTCTAGGAAAATACAATTTTTAAATTTTGAAGAAATTTTTTTATTAGAAAAAATGAAATTTTGAAAAAAATTTTAAAAAGCACTGTACCATAGCTGAGACTTTTGTAAAATGAAATAATTTTCAACGAAATTTTCTAACTAATGCACTTTTGTTGCTGTTGTTTTACAAAATTTAAATTTTGGTCGATTACAAGTATAAAGGATGAAGAAAATTTCCGGAAAAATGAAATTTCAAAGATATTTTAAAGTAAAATTAAAATTTGAATATATTTTCCAGGAAAAAAAATCCGAAGAAATTTTCTAGAAATATACAATTTAACGAAATTTTCCAGAAAAATAAAATTTAGACATAATTTTCTAGGAAAAACAAGATTTTGAATGCAAATGTATTTTTGACAATATGTTAAAGAAAACGCAAATTTCCCAAAATGTTCTGGCAATGCAATTTTCAACGATTTTTATTGGAAAAAATGGAGTTTTAACAAAAAATTATAAAAATACCAATTTTGACAAAATGTTCTATAAAACTAAGACTGTTGTAAAATGAAATTTTAAATTTTGGTATAAAAATGTGATTTTCACAAAATTTACGATATATGTGCAATTTTCATAAAATTGGCAAGAAAGTACTAATTTAGACACAATTTTCTAGTAATATACAATTTTGTAAATTGTGATGCAATTTTTTTATTAGAAAAAGGTAATTTTGACAATAAATTTTAAAAATACCCTATTGACGAAATGTTCTGTAAAACTGAGACTTGTAAAATGAAATCATCGAATTGGCCGAAATTTTGTAATGCACTGCTGTTGAAATTTTTTTTGAAAAATTAAATGTTATAAAATTTCGATTTTCACAAAATTTACGATATACGATTACTAATTTAGACAAAATTTTCTAGGAAAATACAATTTTGTAAATTGTGAAGCAATTTTGGTGATTTTTTTTAAAGACACCAATTTTGACAAAATGTTCTGTAAAAGTACGTCCTGTAAAAAGAAATAATTTTCGATGAAATTTGTGGAAATTTTTTTGTAAAAATTAAATTTTGCTATAAAAATGCGATTTTCACAAAATTTACGATAAATGTGCAATTTTGATTAAATTAGCAAGAAACTACTAAGATTGACAAAATTTTCTAGGAAAATACAATTTTGTAAATTGTAAAGCAATTTTCAATAATGCAGTTTTCAACGATTTTATTTAGAAAAGTGGAATTGTGACGAAAATTTTTCAATGAAATTCATTTTCGACTAAATCTTCTAAATAAAAATGCAATTTTTTTTAAAAAATAAATTTTGCTGAAATTTTCTATAAAATGCAATTTTCACCAAATTTATAATAAATATGAAATTTTGATGGAATTAGCAAGAAAATATTAATTTAGATAACAATTTCTAGGAAAATACAATTTCGTTAATTTTGAAGATGTTTTTCAACAAAAGTGCAATTCGATAAAATTGTTAACAAAATTGCAATTTCTATGAAATTTTTAATAAAATTACTATTCCCGAAACTTTTCTAGTGCAGAGCTTCACATTTTGTGACATTTTCGAAAGTTTTTGGAAAAACAAAATTTTGTATTGTTTATAAATTATCAGAAGGTAAGATTTTTTATCCCCTCACCTTAGGAGGGTACTATACATATATAATTTGCTACGAGCCAAAAGTGTAACACATCGAAGGAGTGACCTAAGACCCTTAGTATGTTCGGCGGATATCCATTTTGGGTCATTTAAAGTCGAATGAGCAATGTCCGTCCGACAGACTGTCTGTCTGCTGGCTGGTGCGCACGATAACTCTCGAAAGGAGTAACCGAATGATTTCAAATTTGGTATGTGGTAATATTTTCTTCTATATCCGGCTATGTTCGAAGATGGGCCATATTGCTCCACTCCTTCTAGTACCTCCCCCACAAAGGGTTAACAATTAGTGAAATATTGATTATTTAATATTTTTTGGGACTCAAGGTGAGGGGATTTATAAGTCGGTTTACCAGACTGAACTTTCTTACTTGTTTTTAAAATGATTAATTAAATAAAATGTCATTGAATCGTACTTTTTGTGAAAATTTTGTAGAAATTGCATTTTTTACAGAATCAGTTTCTAGAAAACCCATGGAAATTGATATTTTCTAAAAAATTCTGTTGAGATTGCATTTTTCTACAAATTTGGTTGCGTTTTTCTTAAACATTTCGTCGAAAATTTCATTTTTAATGAAAACTACATATCTTTTTCTGATTTTTTGCAAAAAAATCTTGAATTGAAATTTTCTTGAAAATTTCGTTTACATTTATTTTCGGGCAGTGTAACATATTTTAGGAGTGCTTAGGCCACCTGCCCTAAGTATGTTAGGCGAATGTCCGTTCATCTGTCTGCTGGCTTGTGCTCACGATAACTCTCGAAGGAGTAAGCGATTGGTATGCGGTAATATTTTTTTCTATCTCAGCTTATGTTCGAAGATGATCCATATTGGTCCGCTGCTTCTAGTATCTCCCCCAAAAAGGGTCAACATTTAGTGAAATATTGATTCTTTAATAACTTCTCTACTACTTATTAGAATCTTCTGAAATTATACACACAGTACTCGTATTAGTTTATTACACGTTATCACCTCGAGAAAACTGGGGGAAGTTGCCACGCCCTTTTGGTACTTTCCGCCGAAATTGACCATTTTGCACCAAAAGATAACTTTTTATAGCTCTTAGGACTGAATGTGAGCCGGAATGTGTGTCAGCCGGTTTTGCCGACTCAACATTCTTACTTGTTTTAATTATTAATTTTTTTTTAGAAAACTCAATTTTTTCCCTTACTTAAATATAACATGTCTTTGAAGCTACTGAACGGATTACAACATTTATTCACTCTTTGCAGCTCCTCTAACTGAACGCATATCGATAACAAACTTCCTCAGACTTTACCCGGATTTCTGGTTCTCCCCACCATGGCAAGTCTCCGATGTCGGTCGTTCCTTCAAGTACCCACAAAGTGTATATGAATCGAATCGTCTTTGTGCCTTCAATGGAGTATTTATGGAATTGTTTATGCGCAAATGTCTGTGTACCAAATTCCAAATCCCCTGCAGGGATGGTCGTACCGAAAAACAATTGAACTATCGATTCGGGAGCGACGAATTCAGGCAAAAACTAGAGCTGGCTTACGAAGCCTATGTAGACCCTCATAGAGATGCTGTCGATATTGTTGACGAGATAAAAATTGTGGCCTTGACGCAGGGCATGTATTACGATTACCATGCTACAATTGAATGGGCCCCCAGCGCAATGGCCATGGAAGTGGATATTTTAAATTTGCAAGAAATAATGCGCTTTGTTGCCGGTTTGAATTACCGAACATTTGCCTACAAAGAATTCTTTGAGATTCCATGTGGCAATATTATTTTGATTGGCGTACCCGATTATGTGTTTGACGATGCGACCATTTTCCATTTGTCCACCTCGAAGTATCCCACCGTATATCCATCAAAAGCTACTAAATGCTTTATTTACTGTTTGGCGCACTATTATGAAAATTATTTTCAAAATAAAGACGAAAAACAATACACTTTGATTATCTACAACCCTCTATTGGGTAAAAAGCATGAATATCAGTTTAACATATATCCGGGATACTTTACATATGTCCAGAGCATTATTGGAATGGTAGCGCAACAACAGCCCAAGGTTATGGATGACCATTATTAGATTTAGAAATGTTTATTCCACAACATACTTATATAAAAGCAAAATGTTTTTTCTATTAATTAATAAACATTTATAGTGTTAATACCGAAATTTTATTAGTAACAATTTTTGAGACAATTATTTTTTCACAAATCATTTTGTCTTATTTAATAAATTAAATGTTATCTGTTTTAATAATAACCAGTAAGGAAAGGCAGAAAGTCGGGCGGGGCCGACTATATAATACCCTACACCTCCCTAATAATGCGATATGGGTCATTGCGATAATAATTTGGAATAATTGGTAAATGGGTAGGAACATATTATCTAATTCTGAACCGATAATCGTTAAATTAAGCAATATTCGTTCCTAAATTGAGAAACATATTTCTGGAAAATTTTAATGATCGGAATTAAAGTACAACTTCTATAGCGCTTTGATACCAAATCAGGAGGAACATATATGCGGATTTTATGTATAAATCTGAACCGATTTTCCCTGAATACTCATTCATGTAAAAAGACATATTTCTGACGAATTTCGTACTGATCGGATATAAAATACAATCTCTACAGCGCTTACACGTCGAATCGGGGGTAACATATATATGGGGCTATATTTAAATCTGAACCGATTTTCTCCGAATTTGGCAGTATTTCTTCATGTAGAAGGAAACCTCTTTTTGCCGAAGTTCGCACTGATCGGATATAAAATAACATTTTTACAGCGCTCACATGTGAAATCGGAGGTAACGTTTATATGGGGGCTATATCTAAATCTGAACCGATTTCTTCCAAATTTAACAGTGTTCATTCAAATAATAGGAAACCTCTTTCTGCCGAATTTCATACTGATCGGATATAAAATAACATTTTTACAGCGCTTACACTTCAAATCGGGGGTAACGTATATATGGGGGCTATATCTAAATCTGAACCGATTTCTTCCAAATTTAACAGTGTTCATTCATATTATAAGCAACCTCTTTCTGCCGCATTTCATACTGATCGGATATAAAATATCATTTTTACAGCGCTTACACTTCAAATCGGGGGTAACGTATATGTGGGGGCTATATCTAAATCTGAACCGATTTATTCCAAATTTAACAGTGTTCATTCATATGATAAGAAACCTCTTTCTGCCGAATTTCAGACTGATCGGATATAAAATAAAGTTTTTAAAGCGCTTACATGTCAAATCTGGGGTACCATATATATGGGGGCTATATCTAAATCTGAACCGATTTCAACCAAATTCAATAGCGATCGTCCTTGGGCCAAAGAAAACATATGTGTAAAGTTTCGTCGAGATCGGACCATAATTGCGACCTGTACTTTGATTACAAGAATACATGCACAGACGGACAGACGGACAGACAGACGGACATAGCTAAATCAACTCAGAAAGTAATTCTAAGTCGATCGGTATAATAAACGATAGGTCTATTTCTTCTCCTTTTGGGTGTTACAAACAAATGCACAAAGTTATAATACCCTGTACCACAGTGTGGTGTAGGGTATAAAAATTAAAAAAAACGGGTAATTTATTTTATTATTATTTAAGTCTATGGGTGTAACATAGGTATTGATTTCGACCGCAGTGCAGGGTCTTAATTACACAGAGGACAGTGCACAGTGGGAGAAATTCAGATAAAAAAAGAAAAATAAGTCTGCCGTCCAATGGTATTGGAGAACTTATGTTTAAAATTGGGGACCTGTATACTATACAGGAGAGGGACAGCAGGACCCTAAAATTGGGGACCTGTGTGCTATACATAAGAGGGACAACAGGACTTTCGTGTTTCTTTGCCTAGTTTGTGCACTTTCTACTAAAACAGATCAACAATTACAATAAATAAAGACAATAATTTTTTTACATCTAAGAGTTATCACAAACAGTTCACGAGATATCGCATTTGAAAATTAATTTTTTAATTTGATTCGCAACACCGCCCCAGTATTTTGTTAATATCAGAGCAGAATTTAATAATTATTTAAGATTATAAATGAATGAATAATTATTTAAGATTATAAATGTAAGTAAAATAGGTATTGATTCCGACCGGAGCGCATTGTATCGTTTAAACAGAGCACAGTGTACGTTAGGAGGATTTCAGAAAAAAAGGAAAATAATAATAATAATATTGCGATAAAATGCACATGTTTGTAGAGAAAACAAATAGGAATGTTCAGTCGGGTAAACCGACTTACCCCCAATTTTACCACCTTCGGTAAGAGCTAACTAAATAATAATTTCCTACACTTTGACAGCTACAATTGGAGGTTAGCTCTAACTGCAGAATAACCGGAGATTGTGGAATTGGACGTTAGTCTCAAAAAATATTCGTAAATGAAATTATTGATGGTTAGGCTTGAGGTCATGTATTAATTAAAAAAACTGGTGGTTAAGTTTTTTTTAAATTTTATTGTTTCCAATATTTCGAATGTCTTCGACAATCATCATCAGGGAACTTCACTTTAAAATACAAACAATAACAAATTATACAAAATTTAAAAACAATAATAAAAGCACAATAATTACATTTAAAACAAAACTATGGACTTCTTCTCTTCAGAGTTTACAATCAACTAAACAATTATTTTCTTCGTCCGTATTTTTCAACTAGATTTCTATAAATTTGCGCACAATGGTCCGTATCAGTCTTATAATTCATTCGTTTGTTATTCGGTACATTTATAATATGTAGCATTTCTAGTGTATATCTCCTTTGTAATGATTCTCCTGTGTCAATATGTCAACTTCCTTAAGATTTGGTTTGTGTCCCGTCAAAATGCAATGTGCTGCAAGTGCCGTCTTTTGTTCAATTGGTTTATCAGTTGCGTTCTGATCAGACTTGTGTCCGGAAATCCTGGTCTTTAATTTTGATTTAGTCGTGCCAACATATACCTTCTGGCATATGTTGGTCTCGTCACCCTCACATTTAATCCTATAAACTACGTTCGATTTGTCCTCTTTTTTGAGTTTTGTTTTGGTGTTACTGAAGAAATTTTTCAATGTGTTGTACGTCCTTTGTGCTAACTGGAAATTGTCTTTGTTGTAGATGTTAGAGTGGCAAAATCGTTCGGAGAAATAAGGAATATACGTCAATGGTTTATACATCTTTTCTATGTTTTCTTTCTGGCCTTCTTATTGTCGCTGCTTAACATGTCTTATTAGTTCATCGATCGTTTTTCTCGGAAAATCATTCGTTTCTAAAATGTGTCTTATTTTATCTTCATTGGTTTTATGAAACAGTGGATCACTAATACTAAGTACTCTGCTAATGAAGTTCGTCGCCGTGTTGATTTTTATTCGTCTAGGGTGCTTTGAGTAAAAGTTGATCAATCGTCCGGATGCTGTTTTCTTTTGATACCAGTCTAACTTTAAAATGTTGCCTTGTCTGAGTATAATTGTATCCAGGTATGGTAATTTGTAGTCTTCTTCTTGCTCCATTGTAAATTGAAAATACGAGCAGCGAAAAGGATTACCGATGGGATCGCCAGCGTCACCGATAATTGCGGATATTGTCATGGAGAAATTGCTTAAGTCATCTATACAAAAATTAAATATAAAACCAAAATTATTAACTAAATATGTGGACGATATATTCTGTATTGCGAAGAGAGCAGAAGTCGAAAATACTCTGACGATACTAAACTCATACAACAGACAGATTCAATTTACAATGGAGCAAGAAAAAGGTCAACAATAAATAAAATTAACATATTCGTAAATTTATTTATTTTGTGTTTAAATTAAACTTTTAATAATAAATTGCATTAAATAACTTTAAAGTTTGCACTGGTATTAAAGTTATAAGCTGTTAACTTTGGGCGCAAAATGGTACATTTGTGTGGGAGGTATCAAAATCGGCGTGGCAACTTCGTCCATTTTCTCGAGGTGATTGCGACCAAGAAACTAATAAAACGTGATCCATTTCGAGGTTCCCTACTTTTTTAAAGAAAAACCAGTAAGGAAAGGCAGAAAGTCGGGCGGGGGCTAATTCTGAGCCGATAATCGCTAAATTAAGCCATATTTGTTCCTAAATTGAGAAACATCTTTCCGGAAAATATTAATGATCGGAAGTAAAGTACAACTTTTATAGCGCTTTGATACCAAATCAGGAGGAACATATATATGGGGGCTATATCTAAATCTGAATTTGGCAGTATTCCTTCGAGTAATAAGAAACCTCTTTCTGCCGAATTTCGCACTGATCGGATATAAAATACAGTTTCTACAGCATTTACATGTCAAATATGGGGGCTATATCTAAATCTGAAAAGATTTCCCTCAAATTTTGCAGTGTTAATTCATGTAATGAGAAACCTCTTCTGACAATTTTTTTTACTGATCGGATTTAAAATGCAGTTCTACAGCGCTTACATGTCAAATCGGGGGTAACATATACATATATGGGGGCTATATCTAAATCTGAACCGATTTCCCTCAAATGTGGCAGTGTTAATTCACGTAATGAGAAACCTCTTTCTGCCAATTTTTTTACTGATCGGATTAAAAATACACTTTTTACAGCGCTTACATGTAAAATCGGGGGTAACATATATATGGGGGCTATATCTAAATCTGAACCGATTTCCCTCAAATTTGGCAGAATTAATTCATGTAATAAGAAACCTCTTTCTGCCGAATTTCGTACTGATCGGATTAAAAATACACTTTTTACAACGCTTACATGTAAAATCGGGGATAACATATATATGGGGGCTATATCTAAATCTGAACCGATTTTCTCCGAATTTGGCAGTATTCCTTCATGTAATAAGAAACCTCTTTCTGCCGAATTTCACACTGATCGGATATAAAATAAATTTTTTACGGCGCTTACATGTGAAATCGGGGATAACGTATATATGGGGGCTATATCTAAATCTGAACCGATTTCTTCCAAATTTAACAGTGTTCATTAATATAATAAGAGACCTCTTTCTGCTGAATTTCATACTGATCGGATATAAAATAAAGTTTTTACAGCGCTTACATGTCAAATCGGGGCTAACATATATATGGGGGCTATATCTAAATCTGAACCGATTTTAACCAAATTCAATAGGGATCGTCCTTGGGCCAAAAAAAAGATATGTGTAAGGTTTCGTCGAGATCGGACCATAATTGCGACCTGTACTTTGATTACAAGAATACATGCACAGACAGACAGACGGACAGACGGACAGACAGACAGACGGACATAGCTAAATCAACTCAGAAAGTGATTCTAAGTCGATCGGTATAATAAACGATGGGTCTATTTCTTCTCCTTTTGGGTGTTACAAACAAATGCACAAAGTTATAATACCCTGTACCACAGTGTGGTGTAGGGAATAAAAACACAGAAAATTCAAATTGAATGGGGAATGGTTATTATCATTTCGAGGTTCCCTACTTTTTTAAAGAAAAAAACACAGAAAATTCAAATTGAATGGGGAATGGTTATTATCATTCGAAAGAACATTCTTTGGCATTTATTTTTTGAAGATTATGCCTATAAAATGTTGACCGCGGCTACGTCTCAGTTGGTCCATCCGTTGAGTCCAATTTTCGATGACTCGTTCGACCATTTCGACTGGTAACTGGCGAATGATATGCGTGATGTTTTGCTCCAAGGCCTGAATCGAAACGGGTTTGTCCGCATAAACTTTAGACTTTACATATCCCCACAGGAAAAAGTCGAACGGTGTGATATCACAAGATCTTGGTGGCCAATCGACCGACCCAAAACGTGAAATTATCTACTCTCCGAAGTGTTCTCTCAATAAATCGATTGATTGATGCGATGTGTGGGAAGTGGCGCCGTCTTGTTGAAACCAAATGTCGCCGAGATCACGAGCTTCAATTTCAGGCATCAAATAGTCGGTTATCATGGCACGATGACGGTCGCCATTGACGGTTACGTTTCCACCGGCATAATTTTTGAGGAAATATGGACCGATGATTCCACCGGCCCACAAACCACAACAAACCGTTTTTTTTTCTGGATGAGGTGGCAGCTCTTGAATCTCTTCAGGTTGCTCTTCGTCCCAAATGCGGCAATTTTGCTTGTGTACATACCCATTGAGCCAGAAATGGGCCTCATCGCTGAACAAAATTTGGCTCGAAAACGTCGGATCTTCTTGGAACTTTTCAAGAGCCCATAGAGTGAAGCCATGTCGCTTGGGAAGGTCGGGCGACATCAGTTCTTGCACAAGCTGTATTTTGTATGCTTTCAATTTAAGGTCTCGACGTAAAATGCGCCAAGATGTTCCAAACGTCAGTCCGAGTTGCTGCGAAGGGCGCCGAATCGATTCTCAACGGTCTTCGTGTACACTCTCAGCTACGGCCGCTACATTTTCTTCACTGCGTGCTGGACGTGGTCTATTCGGTCGAATATTATTCAATAATGAATGCTGGGTCTCAAGATGGGTAATGGTGTTGCGAATAGTACGCTCAGTAGGCCGATTATGTCGACCATAAGTTGAGCGAAGTGCACGAAACACATTCCTCACAGAACGTGAATTTTCGTAATAAAGTTGAACGATTTGTAGACGTTGTTCAGGCGTAAGTCTTTCCATGATGAAATGCCAAACAATACTTAACAAAAATAATATAACAACATGACACGACTCACACGTGATCTGTCAAAAAAATGCTATTGAAAAAAGTATCTCTACTTGGATCACCCGTTTTATAATACATTTGGTATACTCACATTATTAAAAAAGAACAAATAAAATTATACCTGATAAGCGACACTGCTATTGCAGTTATATTAACAACAAAATTTATATAATCATAAAAAAGAGTTGTTCTACACTGAATGAAAAATCGTCACATCAAAATAATGTAAAAGTGTGATCAATTGTTATTCATTGAAAATTTATGTAAAAATACCATCGATTTAGTGAATACCTTATTCAATTTGGTGACAGTCAATGTCATTAAAATTTTCCACCACAGCAAAATGATGATTACGTCTAACTTTTTTGTTTTTTCGGAGTGATCTGTACTTCTCTTATTTTCAAAAATTATATATTGTCGCTGTACAAAGTAACAACTAAGAAATTCCAGTCGGGTAAACCGACATCTTTAACTACAGGGTTTTCCAACAAGAGGTGTTATTTTGAATCACCCGGTATTTCGGTAGCTCTCACTTTTCAAGCTTTTATTCCTTGACATTTGACAAGTAGAAACTACGCCATTACTAAAAATGGAAGGATACACGATTCAACAACGCATTGAAATTATTAAAATTCGAAAAATCGAAAATCATCTTGACTGATGAGGCCCATTTCCACCTCGGTGGCTACGTCAACGACCAAAATTGTCGCATCTGGGGCTAGGAGTTATTGTTGGCTGTTTGGTGCGGTTTATGGTCCGGCGGGGTCATTGGTTGAAAATGAGGTTGGATCAACGTTTACTTTCAACAAGACGGCGCTGCATGCCACACAAGCAACGAAACCATTGCTCTGTTGCGGGAAAAGTTTCCGGACTGTGTTATCTCTCGAAGGGGTGATCACAATTGGCCACCGAGATCTTGCGATTTAACACCTTGCGACTTCTTCCTTTGGAGCCACGTGAAATATAAGGTCTACGCCAACAGCTCAGCGTCGATTCAAGACCTCAAAGATAGAATTCGTAAGGCGAGGACATAGGTCAGGCACTTTGCGATTTGGTTATAGAAAATTTCATGAAACGAATATGAAAAGGATATGGTCCTGTAAGCGTGGTTGTGGTGGCCATTTGGCTGATGTTGTTTTTCATTATTAACGGCATACCTTCCTCTTTATTACGACAAAAACATCCGATCATTTATCTCAAAAAATGGAACTTTTCTTTGAATACCAAAATAACACCTCTTGTTGGAATATCCTTTATATACTATGTGTGGAATTTCAGAATATTCGAGGAAGTTGTAAGCCATTAACTTTTTTGTGCAAAATGGTTCATTTGTATCGGAGTTACCAAAAGGGCTGTCACAACTTCCCCATTTTTCTCAAGAAAATAGCGACCAAGAAATTAATACTATGTATGGTATTGTGAAAGATTATGAGTAGTTATGAGATAACACTACGCAACAAAAAAAATTTTTTGTGTCCTCGACCTAAAAATTATTTTTTTTTATAGATTGTGGCATACTGTTATATGAAATCAAAACCAAAAAATTTTTTATGGATATTATTTTTTTTTAATTTTTTTATTAAAAATACTAATATCGTCGAAGGTACCCTTAGTATTTGCACTACACTTTTTGGAGTATATGCCCGATCAGGTCGACTTATACGTTAAATTGAAGCTATTAATATGGGCTACCAATGTTGGAAATATCTCTTTCACTTAAAAACAGTGGTTTAGTAAGAGTCATTAAACAAATCGGAAAAAGTAGATGTTTGAGCCTATAAGCTTTTTTATAGGCTTAGCTTCAACAAAATGAAACAAACGAATTTAAATTTGAAATAACGAAATATTTCCCAAAAATGTACTTCTTTATTCGAAGGTTTGTTACTAAGTAAGTTTGAGCTTATTGCACAATTTCCAATAAACCTCGCATATTTTCTATGTTATATTATGTATAATTTCTAATATAATGTGCAGCATTACTCATTTAAGTTCCTTATAGGAATTTCAGGAATAACTACATATATACATACATACATATGTATTGTTCATATGACGGGCAGCATGACTCATCGCTCAGACATTCACGCATAATTGCAGGAATTCCCTGATGTGCGAAAGGCAGACAGCATTCAGACAGCAGTCAAAAAAATGCAGTGAACAAAAAAACAACCACAGCAGAACGACTGCGCAGCATACGCATCGTTGAAATGTGCTGTTGTTTCTATATTGATGGTAAATATGCATGTGTGAATGTGCGTGTACGCATGGCTAGACGAGTGAGAGCGCAGCAGAATGTGTCTAACGTTGATGTGCGTTAGACAAGTAAACGTATATACATAAGCTGAGGTTTTGCTTGGATTAAGAAGAAGCAAACTGTTGAACCCAACAGGGATGGATCAAAAGGGCGCGGTTAACATCCTCCCCCCGTTGAAGAGCTTGGGTCTTCAACAACTTCATTGACAGGCAACACAGCTATTTTTGAAACTGCCCTTTTAAATGTTCCACTACATGTCCGAACGTTAACTACACGTACAACGCCATCATCACCACAAATGACGTCAGTCACACGTCCCATTTGCCATTTAAGTGGTGGAACATTGTCTTCCTTCAGAATGACCATAGTGCCAGGTTTAATATTATCGCTCTGCTCACGCCATTTCGAGCGCTCTTGTAACAGCGAAAGGTAAGAACTGCTCCATTTGCGCCAAAATATTTGTTGCATCTCACAGACTCTTTGCCAGCTGTTAAGATGACCAAAGTTAACATATGCCATGTCGGGTTCCATGAGAGATACGAGTGGACCACCTACTAAAAAATGGCCAGGCGTCAGAACTTCTAAATCTTCTGGGTCCTCGGATATTGGGCACAAAGGGCGAGAATTTAGGATTGCAGCTATTTGACAAACCAATGTTCGCAATTCTTCAAACGTCAAAGTATTCAAGCCAGTTGTTCTGTAGAAATGATACTTTGCTGACTTCACAGCTGCCTCCCACAAACCGCCGAAGTGGGGTGACCTCGGTGGAATAAACTTCCACTCAATACCATCAGCGAGGCATTGTTGATGGACAGCATTTTGATGAGATTGGCTTAAAAATAACTGCTTCAAATCAGCCAATTCATTCTTAGCACCAACGAAATTTGTTGCATTGTCCGACCAGATCGTTTGCGGCTTGCCTCTGGTTGCCACGAAACGACGTAGGGCACACAAAAATGACGGCGTTGACAAATCGTTGACAACCTCAAGATGAGTGGCCTTCGTCGAGAAACATATAAAGATGCACATATAGCATTTTGTTGGGGGCCGACTCTTCACTTCTGATTTGTAATAAAATGGGCCACAAAAATCAACTCCAGTGGTGTGAAAAGCCCGATTTGGCTTGACGCGATCTGCAGGCAGAGATCCCATAATATGCCGACACAATTTAGGCTTCGTTTTGAAGCACAACAAACATTTTGCTATGATGGAAGATATACTCTTTCGCCCTCCAACAGGCCAATACTGCTGCCGAATAGAAGCCAGCAAACACTGCGAACCGGCATGCAGCAGCTTTTGATGAAAATGCATCACCATAGATGCAGTAAATGGATGATGTTTGGGAAGTATGATGGGGTGTTGGGCATCAAAACTTAGGCATGAGTTTTGAAGACGGCCTCCCACTCTAATCAGGCCGACATCGTCCAGTATTGGCGCAAGCGAATACAGCTTGCTTGACGGCGAAACACTCTTCTTTGACTTCAAATCCCTGTGTTCGGCAGAAAAATGAACCAGCTGGATGTTCTTGATTAAGAGGTTAGTTCCATTTCTATTTGATTTGGAAGAAAGAAACCTTGAGACATAGGCAAATATTCGTTGCATTTTGCAAAATGAATTACGATACTTACACAGTATCGACAAGTCTGTCATGGAAGTCATCACGAGTACATGTTTTCGGCGCTCTGGCAACTCAGTTATGAATTCCACATCTTCTGGCCAAGTTGAAGGTCCGTTGGACAAGAAATCTGGCCCAAAATTCCATAACTGAGAATGCAGGAGTTCCTCTGGTGTTGCGCCTCTCGACAGTATGTCAGCCGGGTTCAATTTTGTAGGGACATAGTGCCAAGTCATTTTCTTCGGATATGACTGTATTCGAGATACCCTATTTGACACAAACGGATTAAAATTAGATGGTTGTTCGCGCAGCCAAGAAAGCACCACCGTAGAGTCAGACCAGCAATGAACATTACATTCGATTGGCAGACTATTCACAAAGGAATCTATTAATTCAGATAGAAGATTCGCAGCTGAAAGCTCGAGTTTGGGCACCGTAAGTGTTTTCAGCGGAGCTACTCTGGATTTGGAACATAACAATGATGTTTTAATGATATTATTATCTTCGCAGCGCACATATATACAGGCACCATAAGCAGCTAAACTGGCATCACAAAATCCATGTAGCTCTATCCTCGACTTTGCCAATGAAATGTATCGGGGAAACGTAAAGTGACGGATGGAATTGAAATGCGACACATATTCAATCCAGGCTGAATGCAATGACTGGGGCAAGCTTTCATCCCACTGTAGATTCAGCTTCCAAAGATGCTGCATAAAGATTTTTGCCTTGGTAATAACTGGACCTATCAAGCCTAAAGGATCATAAAGACGAGCGATCGATGACAGTATGGAGCGCTTCGTAACCACTTTCCAGTCATCAATGGCAGCAATATCAAAAATGAAAATGTCATCCTTTGGATCCCACACGAGTCCAAGCGTTTTGGTGACATCGGTTCCATCATGAAACTTCAACAAGGTTTCGCACTGATCCGATGACACGCCTTCCAATACTTGTGGGACATTCGAACACCATTTGCGAATTACAAATTCACCTCTCTGCAGCAGCGCTGCAACTTGCTGCCTAATCGCCACGACTTCGTCCGTTGAGTTGCCTCCAGAGATTAAGTCGTCCACATAAAAATCTCGCTTTAATACTTGGGCACCCAATGGAAAATCTCCTTCGTCCTCGGCTAGTTGGTGCATGGCACGAATTGCCAAAAAAGCAGCAGGCTTTGTACCGTACGTCACAGTGTCCAACTTATAGATTTTCAGCTCTTCAGTTTCATTCTCTCTCCAGAGAATACATTGTAAATAATTGTCAGGACTAGACACTCTTACACACCTGTACATTTTACAGATGTCTCCGCTCAATGCCACCTCGAAAAAACGATACCTCAGTAATGTGATGAAGAGCTTCGGTTGTATAGACGGACCAGCGCACAAAATGTCATTGAGGGATAGACCACTGGTAGTTCTAGCGGAGCCATCAAAAACTACGCGAAGCTTTGTCGACGTACTGTCCAACTTGTGCACGCAATGATGAGGCAAAAAATATTTGTTTGCTGATACCTGTGGCGAAACAAGTGACATATGGTTTAATGCGATATACTCACTCATAAAGGCAACGTATTGAGCCTTTATTTCAGGATGTCGTCGAAATTTCTTCTCCAGATTATTGAATCGGTGCAAGGCTTGTTCATATGAGCCCCCTAGTGATTCTACACCTCTGCCCTCAGCAGTTGGCAATCGAACAGAATATGCCCCAGACGCTAGACGGGTAGTGTTCAGTTGAAAATGAGTCTCGCAATACAAATCTTCATCGCCAAATTGCGGGGATTGAAAGTTGTTTTCAACCTCCCAAAAGGACTTCAATATAGCTGACAATTTATCTTCTTCTTTCTTCACATCGGAACAGGATATGGCCAATGAACATGACCTGGTAGAACAGGTACCTCCGCCAGCAATTACCCAACCGAACACTGTTTTTTGCAGTATGGGCAAATTCTCCGCCAATTTGATTTGGCCCACAGACATCAATTTGAAAAACAGCTCAGCCCCAATTAAGAGCTCGATATTTCCGCCTTTGTTGAACGTGGGATCAGCAAGCTGCACATTTTTAGGGATGTTCCAACCGGAAGTGCTGACATTTACACCAGGTTGATAGTCTGTGATAGTTGGTACTACCAAGGCCGAAAGTGACGTAACAAAATCAGCACATCTAGACTTCACTACCACATCAACGGACTTCTCAACGGCCAAGCTTTCCTCACCAACACCGGATATTGTTGCACAAACAGGATTGCAACGCAAAGATAGTCGTCTCACAAATCGACTTGACATCAAGTTCAGCTGAGAAGCGGAGTCCAAAATTGCCCGACAAGGAAGAAAATTACCAGATTTACTTTTAACCAAAACGATGGCTGTTGCCAACAGCACACTAACGTTGTGGGGCTTCGTTGCAGGCGTAGCAGACGAAACGAGCACGGCTTGTGATGTGGACAGACTCGTGGGATCTGACGGAGACGCTGGAGGCTGCACAGTCTGGGCGGCTTCAATGTGCAACATCGTATGGTGTTTCAGCGAACAGTGTCTACAACCTCCGGAAGAGCACCTGTTCACAAAATGACCCTTTCGTAAGCAATTGAGGCACAACTTCAATTTCTTCGCCTCCTTGTAACGAATGGTTGGGGCAAGATTGCGAAACATGTTGCAGCTAGTTATGAGATGATCAGCGGCGTCACAAAAGGTGCACACAGGGGACGGACTCGATGTTGTAACATGAACGTGGCGATTCTTCGGATTTGCCTTCCTCAACATTTGTTGGTTAGAAACCATAGGCAGCACGGAATTCTCCAGATTCTCTAGCATGCGACATCTACGCTCCAAAAATTTGGCTAGAGAATCCCAGGTGGGCAGCTCGTTAATCTGAAGGCTCTCTTCCCACTTCATTTGCGAGGACTTGTCCATTTTGGTAGTGGCCAAATAAATGAGCAACCCATCAGCAATTTGCTCTTTATTCGAGATCGTCAGCATGGCTCGTAAGTGCGCGTTAAATTTGTCGCTTAGATGCCGCAATCCCACAGCCGACTCACCGCTCACAGCCTTCACTGCAAACATCTCCATCACGTGAGTCTGGAAATTTAAAAGTTTGTTATCAAATCTATTCTTCAATAACGTTACCGCTTCTTTGTAGTTTGCGTTATTTAACTCCAACGATGCGATTGTGTCCAGTGCTGACCCAGTCAGACTGGAACGAAGGTGGTGAAATTTCTCCAAATCGCTCAGATCGCTGCTGTCATCAACCACCGTTGAAAAAAGCGCATAAAAATTGGGCCAATCGGCATAAGCGCCACCAAACTTCGGCAACTGTATCTCAGGCAACCTCGTCTTGGCTAGGGACGACGAAGCCTCACAGAATGGCGTCCCATCCACCGAGAATTGCCGCACCGTCGATGAACGAGGCATTACATCACACTTCCTTGTTTCGTTTAAGCGCCGAGTTAACTTCGCCTTTACATCAAAGTACAAGGACACGAAGTTCATGCGCTCGCTGCTATCCAACTCGTTCGTGACCATCTGCTCCAACGTCGACTGTGCCTCTTCAAAACTGGCACTAATTTTTTCCACGAAATCTAGCCGGACGGACACCTCTGCATCGTCATATTCCTCCAATTTCTTCGTCGAGAGGGACTGCTTCAGCGCCTCTAGTTGCTTCACCATTGCAGCAACCTTTGTCATGTATGGAAGCAGATTATTTGTGCGATCTGCTCCATCACTGTTGCCTTGATCACCTGGCATTATGAAAACTTTCACTTTTTTTTTTTTATAAAAAATCGTTTTTAACTTGACACGAAATAATATTATCCAACTTGATAATATATTTGGTTCCGAATTATATTATCCGAATTGATAATAATAATACTGTGATATCGAATTATATCACGTCGGGGTCACCAATGTTTGAGCCTATAAGCTTTTTTATAGGCTTAGCTTCAACAAAATGAAACAAACGAATTTAAATTTGAAATAACGAAATATTTCCCAAAAATGTACTTCTTTATTCGAAGGTTTGTTACTAAGTAAGTTTGAGCTTATTGCACAATTTCCAATAAACCTCGCATATTTTCTATGTTATATTATGTATAATTTCTAATATAATGTGCAGCATTACTCATATAAGTTCCTTATAGGAATTTCAGGAATAACTACATATATACATACATACATATGTATTGTTCATATGACGGGCAGCATGACTCATCGCTCAGACATTCACGCATAATTGCAGGAATTCCCTGATGTGCGAAAGGCAGACAGCATTCAGACAGCAGTCAAAAAAATGCAGTGAACAAAAAAACAACCACAGCAGAACGACTGCGCAGCATACGCATCGTTGAAATGTGCTGTTGTTTCTATATTGATGGTAAATATGCATGTGTGAATGTGCGTGTACGCATGGCTAGACGAGTGAGAGCGCAGCAGAATGTGTCTAACGTTGATGTGCGTTAGACAAGTAAACGTATATACATAAGCTGAGGTTTTGCTTGGATTAAGAAGAAGCAAACTGTTGAACCCAACAGGGATGGATCAAAAGGGCGCGGTTAACAGTAGATTTATTTTATTTAAATTATGTGCATTTGAGTTTATTTACATGTACAAGTTTCATTAGAAGTAATTGTGAGTTCTTTGTTGACGTTTGTAGATTTCGTAATCGGTTTCTCTAATGAGGAACCAAATATAATCTCCCATCATTCTTTCATCCCAGTGCCCTTGGTAAAGCCGCACGATGGACTTAATTTCTTGGTGAAACCTTTCCCCATGTTCGTCGCTTACGTCGCCAAGATTCTCGGGGAAAAAGTTTAAATATTTACACCTGTTGGGATACATAAAGCGAAAAATAAGTTAGAAGAATACATACATATGTGTTATATACATACATAAATATAGAAAAGTATATTTCTTACCAATTTTTTCATAATTTTTTAACAAATCATTAATCATTGTTTCATATTACGGCTTTTATTGGATTTGAAGAAATTTGAAACCACAAGCTTAAACGACCTCCATGCTGCAATTTCATCCGACATCAAATATGATTCGAAATTTACATCTTTCATCAGTTTCCTTATTTTAGGCCCATCAAAAACGCCTTCTTCGATTTTTATACCCTACACCACACTGTGGTACAGGGTATTATACGTTTGTTTCACGGCAGCTGTTTGTAACACCTGAAAATAACACAGCTAGACCCATCTTAAAGTATACCGATCGACTCAGAATCACTAGCTGAGTCGATTTAAACATGTCCGTCCGTCCGTCCGTCTGTCCATGTAAAGTTGTTCGTCGACTACAGGTCGCAATTTCACTCCGATCGTTCTGAAATTTTGCAGTTTAGAGTATTTCGCAGCTGTTAAGATCGCTATTGAATTTGGTTGAAATCGGTTCATATTTAGATATAGCTCCCATATATATCTTTCGTCCGATTTGGCCCTTTAGTCCTATAGAAGCTGCATTTTACATCCAATCGTTTTGAAATTTAGAATGGAAGAGTTTCTTGATCCATGAACAACCGTTGCTGAATTTGAAGAAAATCGGTTAAGATTTAGCTATAGCTCCCATATATATGTTTCGTCCGATTTGGCCCTTTAGTCCTATAGAAGCTGTATTTTACATCCAATCATTTTGAAATTTAGAATGGTAGAGTTTCTTGATCCATGAAAAAACATTGCCGAATTTGAAGAAAATCGGTTAAGATTTAGCTATAGCTCCCATATATATGTTTCGTCCGATTCGGCCCTTTAGTTCTATAGAAGCTATATTTTACATCCAATCGTTTTGAAATTTAGAATGGTAGAGTTTCTTGATCCATGAACCAACATTGCCGAATTTGAAGAAAATCGCTAAAGATTTAGCTATATCTCCCATATATATGTTTTATCTGATTTGGCTCTTTAGATCCAATCGTTTTTATACCCTACACCACACTGTGGTATAGGGTATTATTTAAGTATAAAATGTCCCAAAAGTAAATTTATGTAAACAATTTATACATGAATTACAAAATTTATATATCAGAGTTATTAAATATTACGAGAGTGGTGTAGGGTATTATATAGTCGGCCACGCCCGACTTTAGACTATCCTTACTGGTTTGAAAAGAAAGACTTTTAAATATATGAGTGAATTGTCATCTTTCCTTAAGGCTTTTATAAAATTTATAAAGAGGCCCAGCTTAATATGCAGTGGTGGCAAAATAATGTTTTATTTTTGGACGAGAGGTGTGTATTTTATGTTGTTTTCACCCAATGTAATGTCTTTTCTTGATGGCCATTTCTTCCTTCTGTAATGATCTTCGCGAGCTCGGCTATCCCAGAGGCATAAAAACAGCAATATTTTGTATATCCGCCTTGCATTCCACATAACATCCCAATTACTTTTAAATCGCAACAAATTTTCCAGTCATGTTGTTCATATTTTATCAATTTACCCATTGTTTCGTATGATTCCTTAGTGTTGACAGCATGAGCAATGGGAATCGACGATTTCTGATATCCGTTGTGCAAAAGTACTGCTTTCAAACTTTCTTTACTGCTGTCAACAAATAACCGCCAATCCTTCGAATTGTATGTTTGATTAATTTTCTCGAACAATACGGGAATGCCCTTGCAAAAGCATATGTTATCCACAGTTTTTATAAAATTGTTTGTCTAGGGCCAAACTCTTGTACGTTTCATCATTCAACTACTTTGTATTGCGTACATATAATTTTACTACCTGTATATACGACAGGGATGTCCATGCCCTAAAAGGCGTAACTGAATGGAAAGCTCATAAATAAAAAACCACAAATATTGTTGAATGACCATCGGATCGGATCTCATCCAATATGGCTCTCACATAGCATATACATAATGGTTTATGGAAGGATACGAACGGTCATAAAACATCGTCCTCTCTATAATTATATAATGTCCGACATCAATTCTCATAAAATAAAATGCAAGTGCAATGCCTCTTATATCGGGTCCGTCAATAAGAGCGGTACAAAAGTTTTTTTTAAATAAAACAAAAACGGTTTTGGATATCAGTGAAATTCTTTATTCCTGTGAAAGTACGTTCGATGCCATTATGTATGGAACTCGATTTCTTTTGCATGGCCAACACGGGCACGCTTGCAGAAGTCCAGACGCTGAACCCAATTTTCGACGGTTTTCAAGCATAAATCGGCCGATACTGCTGCAATTTCACGTTCTATATTCGTACGAATTTCACCAATCGTCGCTGGCTTGTTGGCATAGGCCATAGACGCACTTGACGTAGCCCCACAGGAAATAGTCTAAAGGCGTCAAATCGCACGACCGAGGCGGCCAAGCGACTGGACCATTTCGTGAGATAACACGTTCTCCAAACTTGGTTTCCAATAAATTGATTGTGGCATCCGCTGTATGGCTTGTGACGCCGTCCTGTTGGAACCACATGTCCTCCAAGTCCATATCATCCAACTGGGGCCAAAAATATTCCGTTATCATTGAACGGTAGCGATTCCCATTCACAGTAACGTGCCGGTCTTGATCATCACGGAAGAAGTACGGCCCAATGACGCCGCCGGCCCATAAACCGCACCAAACTGTAATTTTTTCGGGATGCAATGATGACTCATGGAGTACGTGTGGATTGCTGTTTGACGAATAACGCATATTTTGTTTATTGACGAAGCCATTCAGCCGGAAATGAGCCTCATCGCTGAAGATGATTTTTCGATTTTTCGCGCTCTTAACGTTGAGGCCACTGACTCCTAATTTCGGTAGTAAATTTTAATACTTTCGACTCGTTGTTTGCTCGTATATCTTTCCATCGTGAAATGGCAAACCTTACTGAAGAGAAATGTCAAAAGAGCGGCAAAAAAATATGGCGTCGTTTGCTGTCCCTGTCGGTCCACTTTTGTAGCGTCCCTGTTGAAAAACCCTGTACTTGTATGACTCTCTCACATATGACGAATTCAATATAAGCAAAAACATCATTTAACCAGTAAGGAAAGGCTAAAGTCGGGCGGGGCCGAATATATAATACCCTACACCACTCTCGTAATATTGAATAACTCTGATATATAATTTTTTGTAATTCATGTATAATAATATACATTACATAAATTTACTTTTGAGACATTTTATACTTAAATAATACCCTGTACCAGAGTATACCACTCTACCATTCTAAATATCAAAACGATTGGACTACATCATCTATAGGACTAAAGGGCAAATCAGACGAAAGATATGTATGGGAGCTGTATCTAAATATTAACCGATTTTCTTCAAATTCGGCAATGTTGGTTCATGGATCAAGAAACTCTACCATTCTAAATTTCAAAACGATTGGATGTAAAATACAGCTTCTATAGGACTAAAGGGCCAAATATGACGAAAGATATATATGGAAGCTATATCTAAATCTGAACCGATTTCAACCCAATTTAATAGGAATCTTTACAGCTGCGAAATATTCTAAACTGCAAAATTTTAGAACGATCGGAGTGAAATTGCGACCTGTAGTCGACGAACAACTTTACATGGACAGACGGACGGACAGACATGGTTAAATCGACTCAGCTAGTGATTCTGAGTCGATCGGTGTACTTTAAGGTGGGTCTAGCTATGTTGTTTTCAGGTGTTACAAACATCTGCCGTGAAACAAACTTATAAAAAACCAGTAAGGAAAGGCTAAAGTCGGGCGGGGCCGACTATATAATACCCTACACCACTCTCGAAATATTGAATAACTCTGATATATAAATTTTGTAATTCATGTATAAATTGTTTACATCAATTTACTTTTGGGACATTTTATACTTAAATAATACCCTGTACCACAGTGTGGTGTAGGGTATAAAAACGATTGGATCTAAAGAGCCAAATCGGATGAAATATATATATGGGAGCTATAGCTAAATCTTTACCGATTTTCTTCAAATTCAACAATGTTGGTTCATGGATCAAGAAACTCTACCATTCTAAATTTCAAAACCATTGGATGTAAAATACAGCTTCTATAGAACTAAAGGGCCAAATCGGACGAAACATATATATGGGAGCTATAGCTAAATCTTAACCGATTTTCTTCAAATTCGGTAGTATTGGTTCATGGATCAAGAAACTCTACCTTTCTAAATTTCAAAAGGATTGGATGTAAAATAAAGCTTCAATAGGACTAAAGGGCCAAATCGGACGAAATATATATATGGGAGCTATATCTAAATCTGAACCGATTTCAACCAAATTCAATAGCGATCTTAACAGCTGCGAAATACTCCAAACTGCAAATTTTCAGAACGAGCGGAGTGAAATTGCGACCTGTAGTCGACGAACAACTTTACATGAACAGACGGACGGACGGACGGACATGCTTAAATCGACTCAGCTAGTGATTATGAGTCGATCGGTATACTTTAAGGTGGGTCTAGCTGTGGTATTTTCAGGTCTTACAAACATCTGCCGTGAAACAAACTTATAATACCCTGTACCACAGTGTGGTGTAGGGTCTAATTACCATAAACATTTGTTATTCCCTACACCACACTGTGGTACAGGGTATTATAAGTTTGTTTCACGGCAGATGTTTGTAACACCTGAAAATACCACAGCTAGACCCACCTTAAAGTATACCGATCGACTCAGAATCACTAGCTGAGTCGATTTAACCATGTCTGTCCGTCCGTCCGTCTGTCCATGTTCGTCGACTACAGGTCGCAATTTCACTCCGATCGTTCTGAAATTTTGCAGTTTAGAGTATTTCACAGCTGTTAAGAACGCTATTGAATTTGGTTGAAATCGGTCCTGATTTAGATATAGCTCCCATATATATCTTTCGTCCGATTTGGCCCTTTAGTCCTATAGAAGCTGTATTTTACATCCAATCGTTTTGAAATTTAGAATGGTAGAGTTTCTTGATCCATGAACCAACATTGCCGAATTTGAAGAAAATCGGTTAAGATTTAGCTATAGCTCCCATATATATGTTTAGTCCGATTTTGCTCTTTAGATCCAATCGTTTTTATACCCTACAACACACTGTGGTACAGGGTATTATTTAAGTATAAAATGTCCCAAAAGTAAATTTATGTAAACAATTTATACATGAATTACAAAATTTATATATCAGAGTTATTCAATATTACGAGAGTGGTGTAGGGTATTATATAGTCGGCCCCGCCCGACTTTAGCCTTTCCTTACTGGCTCAATACTTTTTTCGTGTTTGTGACACCAAATTACACCAGAAACAGTTATCCACATCCCTTGGGCAAAATTTTTTTGCATAGTGTTTATAATTGAGCCAACTTGACTAAACAAATAATGCAGAAGTTCTTATTTTTGGGGCTACTTTCACGTCCAGTTCTCAGAATTGATTCCCAAATCAATGAGCTGGAAAATGCTGTACTGTGTTATTAAATGACAAAGATCAACCTTTCCAATAAAACCAGAAACGGGAAAAAAATATCAGTACTTTTTTTATAGCCGATTCAAATTTATAATTTTAAATGGCCCACCCTTTAGTTACTTGATCCGCATTTCTGAAAAGGTATTTATAAAATTTAGCAGATAACAGTTTCTTGAATCAAGAACGATACTTGGCATATTTTAAGAATATCGGTTCAGATTTATATATAACCTCCATATATATGTTCCTCCTGATTTGGTATCAAAGCGCTTTACTTCCGATCATTAAAATTTTCCAGACAGATGTTTCTTAATTTAGGAACAAATATTGCTTAATTTAGCGATTATCGGCTCAGAATTAGATATTATCGCATTGTTAGGGAGGTGTAGGGTATTATATAGTCGGTCCCGCCCGTGGGACACCCTTTTTAAAACATGGGAGCTACTGCAAGGCCAGCCGCAGCAGCCATATGAATGAAATGGAGGTTCATCATTAACCGGAATGTTGGGGCGTTTCAATAAAGGCAAAATCATTGAAAAATATTTATTTAATAACAAATGCACTGGTTATTTTGAAAGTGGCGTAAACGCCATTCTGTTTTTGAACTACGATTAGTATCTTTAAACGTATATGTGATGTATAATAGATGTATATTATTTACATTCAGTTCATCTCAAGACTTCTATAGTCACTGAAAATGTTCGCATTCCAATTTTATTAACCCCCTTTTTCTAATGGTGACTCGAGTAAAGCAGAATGGCATTTACGCCATTTTCAAAATAAACAGTTCAATTTTAAAACTCAACTTTTTCGTGAGACTGGCTATATATGTATACTACCCTCGGTAGTACTTACTTTAAGGTGGTTTCTAGCTGCAACATTTTGAGGCGTTACAAACATCTGGACCAAAACAAACTTATAATACCCTGTACCACAGTGTGGTGTAGGGTATAAAAATTCGAATTGTTTTCTCACTTTCCTATATATTATATATATATATCTTTTAAGCTATTGAACGGATTACAACATTTATTTACCTTTTGCAGCTCTTCCCACCGAATATGTTTCGCTAACAAACTTCCTCAGACGTCACCCGGAGTTCTTGAACATGAGAGAGTTCTCAACATGGCAAATCTCCGATGTCGGTCGTTCCTTCGAGTACCCACCAAGTGTCCATCAATGGGAACTCTATGCCTTCAATGGAGTATTTATGGAATTGTTTATGCGTAAATGTTTGTGTACCAAATTCCAAATCCCCTGCAGGGATGAACGTACCAAAACCCAATTGTCACAGCCATTCTGGAGCGAAGCATTACGACAACAACGGCTGCGGGCGTACGAAGCCTATGTGGACCCTCACAGAGATGCTGCCGATATTGTTGATGAGATAAAAATTGTGGCCTTGACGCAGGGCCCAGCAAAAACTCTCATTACCAGGTAACCTGGCGGGTAAGTGAAATTCAAAAGAAATAATGACTTACCATTTAGCCACCCTTCAGATTATTTTTACATGGGAATGATATTGGAGGAAAGTACTTCCATGCAAGCATACGAAGAGCTAACAAATAACTACTTACTCCCACGCCTAAGAAGATCCAACATATAAGTAGTTATTATTGTCATTTTAATAAAGGGTTGAATAACACCTTACCAGTAATGATTTTCATAACCATTTACATATCATATATAATTATATACGACGAGACATATTTTTTTCTCGGAATATTGCCATAAAAAAAATGGTAAGTACATGTCATTGTACATTGCATTAGCATGTAAGACATGTCATTACCCTCTGTATTACATGTAGTCAAAAGATAATGACTTACTTAGATTGTATTTGTAAGTTAATTTAAGCTGGGTATTGTAAAATATGCGACAACAACAGTTTTTATTAAAGAAAAGTTGATTTGATAAGAAATTTACTAACATTCCGAATAAAAAAATATATCTCGCTATATATAATAATATATATGGCTAATAAAATCAGTCTTTATTAAAGAAACGTTAATTTGATTTACAAATTTAGTAACTCGCCTGTAGTAGCCTGATTATTTCACCACATATTAAAATGACAAGAAATTGAAAACATCGATTCTCTTCTAAAAAGTACATATTTATCTTCGAAGAAGTCAAATTTCACAAAAACTTAAAATGCGATTTTCTCGAAACTACAAAAAAATTATACACTATTCTTTTATTGAGGGGACGATATACTCGTATAATTAAATATGACGAGATGTTTTTTACTCGAAATTTTACTAAGTTTCTAAATCAAATCAATGTTTTTTCAATAAAAATTGGCGTTGTCGCATATTTTACAATACCCGACTTAAAATAACTTACAAATAAGTACATATTTATGTCAATATAAGTAAGTCATTATTTGTTGACTACATGTAATGCAGAGGGTAATGATATGTCATTACCTGGTAATGCAAGTGGTAATGACATGTACTTACCAAGTTTTTGCTGGGGGCATGTCTTACTATGATCAAATTGATAAAATTCACAGCGCAATGGCCATGGAGGTGGATATTTTAAATTTGCAGGAAATAATGAGATTTGTTGACAGTTTGGACTACCGAACATTTAACTATAAAGGATTCTGTGAAATTCCATGCGCCAATATTCATTTGATTGGAGTTCCCGATTATGTGTTTGACGGTACGACCATTTGCCATGTGTCCACCTCGATGCGTCCCACCCTATATCCATCAAAAGCTACCAAATGCATTTTTAACTCTTTGGCGCACTATTATGAAAATTATTTTCAACAGAAAGACGAAAAACAATACACTTTGATTATCTACAACCCTCTATTGGGTAAAAAGCATGAATTGCAGTTTAACATACATCCGGGATTCTTTACACTTGTCCAGAGCATTATTGAAATGGGAGTGCAACAACTGTCCTAGGTTATGGATGACCATTATTCGATTTAGAAATGTTTATTCCACAACATACTTATATAAAAGCAAAATGTTTTTTCTTATTAATTAATAAACATTTATAGTGTTAATACCTAATTTGTATTAGTAATAATTTTTGAGACAATTATTTTTTCACAAATCATTTTGTCTTATTTAATAAAGAACAATTGTTTAAATGTTACCTGTTTTTACAATACAAATTTGTATTATTATTTATGTTTATGGATGTAACATAGGTATTGATTTCGACTGGAGTGCAGGATCTTAATTACACAGAGGACAGTGCACAGTGGGAGAAATTCAGATAAAAAAACAGTAGGTTAAAGTCGGGCGGGGCCGACTATATAATACCCTACACCACCTCGGCAATGTATATTAAGAATTTCTTTTTGAATAGTTGGAATACTTAGTTTCCTTTCATTTACGAAATTACTTAGCTCCCCCGGCACGTCAAGGCTTATTCCAAAGAGGAGTTTAATATAATGAGTGGAATTAAAAATTTAACTAATAATAATATTCCACATATTTGCATTTACTGTGGTTATTATTAGCCTTAACGCAATAAATAGTCCGATTTTTGGTCGTACACAATATAAGTAATCACCCTTATCTGGAGCAAAATTCCACACGGAATTAGTCCCTTTTAATGTGCAAGTTAGGGAACAGGGAACAAATTCCGTGTGGAATTTTATTCCCGATAAGGGTGAATATATGCAGGGTATGTTAGGTAGGTACTACCTTGGAATAATTGGTACTACCTTGGAATAATTGGTTTAAGTAATGTTTTAATTTTCATTTCCGCTGAAGCCTTTCAGGTCTCTAAAATAGCGCTTATATAAAAAAATTAGAAACGTCTTGCTGGAAAATTTTGGTCGGAAGTAAAGTACAACTTATATAGCGCTTTGGTACCAAATCAGGAGGAAGATATATATGGAGGTTATATATAAGTCTGAACGGATTTTCCTTGAATACTCATTCATTGAAAAAGGAACTTCTTTCTGTCAAATTTCGTACTGACCGGATATAAAATACAGTCTCTACAGCACTTACATGTCAAATCGGGGGTAACATATATATGGGGGCTATATCTAAATCTGTACCGATTTTCTCTGAATTTGGAAGTATCCCTTCATATAATTAGAAACCTCTTTGTGTAGATTTTTTTTACTGATCGGATATAAAATACAGATTGTACAGCGCTTACATATTAAATCGGGGGTAACATATACATATATGGCGGCTATTTCTAAATCTGAACCGATTTCCCTCAAATTTGGCGGTGTTAATTCAGGTAATGAGAAACTTCTTTCTGCCAATTTTTTTTACTGATCGGATATAAAATACAGTTTCTACAGCGCTTACATGTCAAATCGGGGGTAACATATATATGTGGGCTATATCTAAATCTCAACCGATTTCTCTCAAATTTGGCAGTATTAATTCCTGTAATAATAAACCTCTTTCTGCCGAATTTCGTACTGATCGGATTAAAAATACACTTTTTACAGCGCTTACATGTAAAATCGGGGATAACATATATATGGGGGCTATATCTAAACCTGAACCGATTTTCTCCGAATTTGGCAGTATTCCTTCATGTAATAAGAAACCTCTTTCTGCCGAATTTCACACTGATCGGTTATAAAATAAATTTTTTATGGCGCTTACATGTGAAATTGGGGGTAACGTATATATGGCTGCTATATCTAAATCTGAACCGATTTCTTCCAAATTTAACAGTGTTCATTCATATAATAAGAGACCTCTTTCTGCTGAATTTCATACTGATCGGATATAAAATAAAGTTTTTACAGCGCTTACATGTCAAATCGGGGCTAACATATATATGGGGGCTATATCCAAATCTGAACCGATTTTAACCAAATTAAATAGGCATTGTCCTTGGGCCAAACAAAACATATGTGTAAAGTTTCGTCAAGATCGGGCTATAATTGCGACCTGTACTTTGATTACAAGAATACATCTACAGACGGACAGATGGACAGACAGACGGACATAGCTAAATCGACTCAGAAAGTGATTACAAGTCGATCGGTATAATAAACAATGGATATATCTCTTCTCCTTTTGGGTGTTACAAACAAATGCACAGTCATAATACCCTGTACCACAGTGTGGTGTAGGGTATAAAAAAGAAAAATAAGTCTGCCGTTTCTTAAAAAGGAAACCTACTGCGACATGGTATTGGAGACTTAAGTTTAAAACTGGCCACTTATGGGTTACTTAACATTTTGAATACTTTTACTTTCGTGTTGCCCTGCCTAGTTTGTGCACTTTCTACTAGAACAGATCAACAATTACAATAAATAAAAACAATTATTTTTTTACACCTAAGAGTTATCACAAACAGTTCACGAGATATTTGATAGATATAGCATTTGAAAATTAATTTTTTAATTTGATTCGCAAAACCGTTCCAGTATTTTGTTAATATCTGAACAGAATATAATCTTCTTCTACTTCTATATATATAAAAATGAAATGGTGTTCTTTGGTACGCGATGGACTCGAAAACGGCTGAACAGATTTAGCTGAATTTTCGGTTTTGATTGGACAAAGGGGCGTGGCACATCCCATACAAAGTAATATTTAAAAGTGGAATATCTTGGGTACTATTGGTTCAGAATATTCGAAATTCGATATGTGTGTCCTTGGTACCAGTACACATCATGGAGCCAAAAACCGGTGTGATAGCCCATACAACCCGAGATGTGAATTTGAAAAATGTCCAATATCATTGTTGGACAGTTTTGAAAATTTGCATGAAAATAGTGTCGATGGACAAAGTACTCAAAACGACGCCCGTTTTTTTTTGCTCACAGTTTTCTTTGATTGCAGGGGCGTGGTGCATTATGAGCTCTTGCTACAAGGTAGTACGTTCAATAAAGAATATTACCTCCGTCAAAAACGCCCGGATTTGTAGAAAAACAAAAACTGTTTTTGCACCATGATAACGCCCCTGCACACACATCGTTGCTTGTGCGCGAATATTTGGCCAAAAAAACACAGTAATGGTGCCGCAGCCACCGTATTCCCCTGACCTAGCCCCCTATGACTATTTTTTTATTTCCAAAACTGAAAGGGCCCATGAAAGGACAACGCTACACCACGATTGAGGAGGTAAATACGGCATCGAAGGAGGAGCAGAACAAGAACAAAAATGATTATTTGAAGTGCTTCGAGGATTGGAAAAAAAACTTTGACAGAAGTGTATTATATCCGAGGAGAATTACTTTGAAGGGGACAAAATAGATATTCATGAATAAATAAATACTTTTTGAAAAAATATAAAATTCGTGATATTTTTTGAACATACCTCGCATATGGGAGTTATATCTAAATCTGAACCAATTTTCTTCAAATTCGGCAATGTTGGTGAATGGATCAAGAAACCCTACCGTGCTAAATTTCAAAACGATTGGGTGTAAACTATAGCTTCTATAGGACTAAAGAGTCAAATCGGACGAAACATATATTTAAGAGCTATAACTAAATCGGAACCGATTTTTTCAAATTCGGCAATGTTGGTCTATGGATCAAGAAATTCTACCATGCAAAATTTTAAAACAATTGAATGCAAAATACAGCTTCTATAGGGTTAAAGGGCCAAATCGGAAAATTTTATATATGGGAGCTATATCTAAATCTAAACCAATTACCTTGAAACTCAGCAATATTAGCCCACAGATCAATAAACGCTACCGTGCTAAATTTCAAAACAATTTGATGTAAAATACATCTTCTATAGGGCTAAAATTAAAATCGGACGATACATGTACATATATTGGAGCTATATCTAAATCTGAAACGATTTTCTTCAAATTGAGCAATGTTGGTCCGTAGATCAATAAACTCTACCATGCTAAATTTCAAAACAATTGGATGTAAATAATTGCTACAGCTTCTGTATGGCTTAAAGGCCAAATCTGTCGAAACATATATATGAGAGCTATATCTAAATCTACTTTCGAGACCAGAAATAGGAAAAAGGTTTTGGATCTGACCATCAGTAATGGCTATAGCTTTGTAATAGACGATTGGAAAGTATCTAGAGAAATTAGCTTCTCTGATCATAAATATACTGGATTAGAAAAATGATGGCTAAGGAACCTCACTTCGTAGGATGAATCTGGTGTATGGTCAAACTCCCCTATGATACACTGACGCAGCTGATGAAAGTGCACTTTCCAGAAAGTGATTCGGATCGTCTTACTAATAGCCACCAGTCAAATGAAGTGCAGATTCGGTCAAATAGATATCAGGAACTGGTTGATAGTCTTATCAACCATCATAGTGTTAAATGGGCTATTCATACATTTAAACCTTTTAAATCTCTGGTTTTTATACCGAAGGTAGGAAGACTAAATTATTGTACCGCGAAGGACTTTAGGCCTATTAGTCATTCTTTGTTAAGACTTTGGAGAGAATTCTAGATGATTACATTAGAAGTAGGATTAGCATAGGCTTCTTCTCAAATAGTCAACATGCTTACCTAAAAGGTAGATCGGTAGACTCTGTCCTACATTATGTTGTCCATCATATTGAAAGGGCCTTGGACTACGAGTATAAGGAATATACTCTTGCAGCGTTTCTGATATAGAAGGCGCTTTTAATAATGTCCTCCCGTCAGCCATTCAGACCTCTCTGGAGTATGCAGTTACAGAGGCTGTAATTGTATAGCGTGATCCATTTCGAGGTTCCCTACTTTTTTAAAGAAAAAAACACAGAAAATTCAATTTGAGTGGGGAAAGTTTATTATCATTTGAATGAACATTCTTTGGCATTTATTTTTTGAAGATTATGTCTATCAACTGATGGCCGCGGCTACGTCTCAGATGGTCCATCCGTTGAGTCCAATTTTCTTTCTATGATGAAATGCCAAACAATACTTAACAAAAATAACATGACAGTATGACACGACTCACACGCGATTCAATTCAATTTTATTTATTTTATAATATTTACACTTCATTTCAACTTTGTAATACTATTTAAGAGTTTAAGACTTATCTCTTCTTCTACTTTGTAATTAATAATGATTTACAAAATTGATTTATTAACTAATCAATCAAATATATACAAGAGGAGGAAAAAATTTACAAAAAACCTATATGAATATTAATTTCGTTATGATAAAAACTTAACACTACTTACAGACTAACCATGAATTTGCTATATCATTAATATACTCGTAAGTAAAACTTGATAAAGAACATTTTGTATTAAAATTTTGCGTCAATATTTCAATCTTATCGATGACTAGGTGAATTTTTGCATGCTCATGTAGTCGTTTCGTAAAATAGTAAAAAGGTAGGTTTAATATTAATTTTAATATTTTATTATACCCTACACCACACTGTGGTACAGGGTATTATAAGTTCATTTCACGGCAGATGTTTGTAACACCCGAAAATAACACAGCTAGACCCACCTTAAAGTATACCAATCGACTCAGAATCACTAGCTGAGTCGATTTAACCATGTCCGTCCGTTCGTCCGTCCGTCCGTCTGTTCATGTAAAGTTGTTCGTCGATTACAGGTCGCAATTTCAGTCCGATCGTTCTGAAATTTTGCAGTTTACAGTATTTTGCAGCTGTTAAGATCGCTATTGAATTTGGTTGAAATCGGTTCAGATTTAGATATAGCTCCCATATATATTTTTCGCCCGATTTGGCCCTTTAGTCCTATAGAAGCTGTATTTTACATACAATCGTTTTGAAATTTAGAATGGTAGAGTTTCTTGATCCATGAACCAACATTGTCGAATTTGAAGAAAATCGGTTCAGATTTAGATATAGCTCCCATATATATTTTTCGCCTGATTTCGCCCTTTAGTCCTATAGAAGCTGTATTTTACATACGATCGTTTTGAAATTTAGAATGGTAGAGTTTCTTGATCCATGAACCAACATTGCCGAATTTGAAGAAAATCGGTTAAGATTTAGCTATAGCTCCCATATATATGTTTCGTCCGATTTTGCTTTTTAGTCCTGTAGAAGCTTTATTTTACATCTAATCGTTTTGAAATTTAGAATGGTAGAGTTTCTTGATCCATGAACCAACATTGCCGAATTTGAAGAAAATCGGTTCAGATTTAGATATAGCTCCCATATATATTTTTCGGCCGATTTGGCCCTTTAGTCCTATAGAAGCTGTATTTTACATACAATCGTTTTGAAATTTAGAATGGTAGAGTTTCTGGATCCATGAACCAACATTGCCGAATTTGAAGAAAATCGGTAAAGATTTAGCTATAGCTCCCATATATATGTTTCATTCGATTTGGCTCTTTAGATCCAATCGTTTTTATGCCCCACACCACACTGTGGTACACGGTATTATTTAAGTATAAAATGTCCCAAAAGTAAATTTATGTAAACAATTTATACATGAATTACAAAATTTATATATCAGAGTTATTCAATATTACGAGAGTGGTGTAGGGTATTATATAGTCGGCCCCGCCCGACTTTAGCCTTTCCTTACTTTTATTCATATTTGTGGTTGGATTGTACAAGGTGGCGCAAAAGTAACCTTTCGATGTTTTTTGGCTGTAATTTAAAAAAAAGATGAAAAACTTTGATTCTTCTTGTGGATTATTTTTATTTGGTCTTTTAATTTTTTTTACATCAAGTCGAGAATATGATGTCATGTAAATGGCCGCCGCCACAGTTGATTGTCATTTGAGCCCTTTTTATGGCATTTTCCATCACTTTGGCCAAAACTTCCGGCGATAGGTCCTCACATTCTTGACGGATATTGTCATTAAGAGTTGCAAGAGTCTGAGGCTTGTTGACATAAACCCGCGACTTCAAAAAGCCCCACAAAAAGAAGTCTGGAGCGGTCAAATCAGGCGATCTTGCTGGCCAGTGCAAATCGCCAAAACGGGAGAGTAGGCGCCCGGGAAATGCATCCTGCAGCATATCGGTTGTGGCACGTGCAGTGTGTGCCGTTGCACCGTCCTGTTGGAACCACATGTTTTCCAATCCCAATTCATCAAGTTGCGGCAAAAAGAACTCGTTGATCATTGCTCTGTAGCGCTCACCATTCACAGTAACCGTTTGGCCCGCGACGTCTTCGAAGAAAAAAGGTCCGATGACTCCTCCAGCGAAAACAGCACACCATACAGTGACTTTGAGCGGGTGTAATGGCTCTTCGTGGGTTACACGTGGATTTTCAGTGCCCCAGAAGCGTAAATTTTGCTTATTTACGTACCCGCTAAGATGGAAATGGGCCTCATCACTCATGATTATTTTTGATGAAAAATCATCTTCCTCTTGGTGGTGATTAAGGATGGCTTGAGCGTATGTTAGACGCGATTGGCGGTCAGCAGCTAACAGCTGATGCACCGTCTGGACTTAGTACGGAAACATCTTCAAATCTTGTACCAAATCTTGTTCGCTGTAGAGACCGTAGACTGATACCCATTTGCGTGGAACGTCGTCTGGTCGATGTCGACGGCGCTTCCATGACATCCTCGGCTACAGCAGCAATATTCTCTGCAGAACGGCTAGTCCGGGGTCTGCCACGCCTGGCAGCATCTCGTGTTGTGCCAGTCTCTTCGAGGTGAGCGGCTAAAGGTCGCAGTGTTTCACCAGTAGGCGTTGGACGGCCAGGAAATCTGCGACGAAATTCACGTTGTGCCAAAGTCACCGACCGATTATTGGTCAAATAAATCGTCAGCAATATTCCGCGTTCTGTAGCAGTGTAGCGTAACATTGTTTATTAACGTGCATTTCGCATGTGTTTACTACACAAATGTCAAAACAGAACTGACATTAGGGGCCAATCGCAAAATTTATAGCATTTTCTGATAGGAGGATTACTTTTGCGCCACCTTGTATTGTGTTCTCTGCGAAAACCGAATTGTTCTGAGGGAAATATGTTATTTCTATTTACAAAATCCGTGATTTTCTCTTTAATAACTTTTTCTAGAATTTTACTTATATAGTGGACAATCGCTAGGCTTATTGTTTTTCCTAATGGGGATAACTTTGGCTTCTTTGAATTCTTGAGAAAGGAACTAAATTTCAAACAAGAGTTTATCAATATGGTTAGGTATTTATTACCATTATTTGATAAAGCCTTGAGACATTTGTTGTTGACGCCGTCGATACCTGGAGCTTTTTTGTTTCTCAAACTTTTAATAATATTAAATATTTTAGAAGAATTTATTTCCAAATGCTCTGAAATACCTTCGTTCGATGTTTGGAATGATTCGAGAGAATTTGTAACTTCAGAGATAGTTGATAAAAATCCAATGTTTGAAGTTCTAGAATGATTTGTGGCTAATGTTGTTGCCAATAGCTCGCATTTTTAGGAATTTGTTGTAAATCGAGAATTATTTAATTTTAGAACGGGAATTCTATTTTAAGAAAGGAGAGTAACCTGTATCTAGTTTAGAAAGCATTTGATTCCAGAATGAATTTCTGTAATTTTCAATTTCACTACTAATGCAGAAATTTAAATTTTTCATTTCATTGAAATTTACCATATTTCTGTGCCTTTTCCACAGTCTACGATGTTTGTTTCTGAGAGCAATTAAAGATTTTATATATGTTGGAAATGGTTTTCTTAAAGTTGATTGTCGTCTCATACTCGTAGGCACACTGTTACTTACGGCATCATTTAGTATCGTTTTGAAATTTGTTAACATCTGATCAATATCTGAAGTAGTCTGAATATAATTATCAGAGGGTAGTAGAAGGTGACGATTAATGTAATTAGAGAACGAGGGACTCACACGTGATCTGTCAAAAAAAAAGGCTATTGAAAAAAGTATCTCTACTTGGATCACTTGGATCTCCCTATAGATTGGATTATGACCATGTTAAACTATAGGGATATCACTGATTTTTTCGCTGCAAGTTCAGTGACAAAAAGAGCTACTGTGGGGTACCGGGTGGGGTGATCTCACCTCTTTTGTGGATTCTAGTGGTTAATGAAATCCTAGATAGTCTGAAACTATCGGGTATTAAGGTCTGTGCATGCGCTGACGACATAGTAACACTTTCTACAGGTAAATTCTTGTCGTCGGTCTCCGACATCCTTGAGGTAGCCCTATCGAGAATATCCACCTGGGCTATTGGTTGTGGCCTAAGTATAAACCCACCAAAAACGGAACTGGTACTGTTCACTAGGAGTAATAAATTACCGCACTTTGGACTGCGCTACAGGGTACTACTACTACAGGGTACTACTATAAAACTGTCCAACTCTGCCCTAGATGGCGCTTGAAACCGAATCTTATTCATTGGCTGTACTCAACTGTGGTAAGGCCTGTTCTGACATATGGTTGTCATACTTGGTGGACCATTATAAAATAGAATACACATGTTACAGCTTTGAGCAAAGTAAATAAAGTAGCCTTAGGTTATCTGACAGGAGCGATGGAATCTACCGCCTATTCCACCTATCGATTTATATATAAAAGAGTCTGCCGAACTAACACTGACCCGGCTAGCCCAGAGGAATCTTCTGCTAGGTACCATTTGGAGACATACTCGTAAAGTAGATCTATCAACAGTTGGGTCTAGAACAGATTATATGATCAACCATGACATAGTTGAGGAAGGGGTACGCGTTAGAATTCCTTCTTTGACAGAATGGCAGAAAGGGAATGTTATGTTTCTTGATATTAATGTCTTTACAGATGGTTCTAAAATGGAGGATGGTACTGGATGCGGCATTTTCTGTCGTGAGCATTCCAGTAGAAGTTATCACAGTGTTAGACGAATGTTTGATTTCGCCTCGCCGTCTCAATGTATTAAAACATTAATACAATTAGTATATTGTTTAAATTAATACAATTAATATAATATTTAAATGCAGAAACGTTAAAAGTAAAGGGTTTTCCAACAAGAGGTGTTATTTTGGTATTCAAAGAAAAATGCCATTTTTGGAGATAAATGATCGGATGTATATTTCATAATAAAGAGGAAGGTATGCCATTAATAATGAAAAACAACATCAGCCAAATGGCCACCACGACCACGCTTACATGACCATATCCTTTTCATGAAATTTTCCATAACCAAATCGCAAAGTGGCTGCGCTATGTCCTCGATAGCCTCACGAATTCTATATTTGATATCTTGAATCTACGCTGGGCTGTTGGCGTAGACCTTATCTTTCACGTGCCCCCAAAGGAAGAAGTCGCAAGGTGTCACCTCTTCGAGAGATAACACGGTCCGGAAAATTTCCCCTAACAGAGCAATGGTTTCGTTGCTTGTGTGGCACGTAGCACCGTCTGGTTGAAAGTATACGTTGTCCAGATCAATACCATGCACTCCTACCATAAAAAATCATTAATCATCTCTCGATAGCGCAATCCATTCACCGTAACTGTTGATCCAACCTCATTTTCAACCAATGACCCCGCCGGACCATTAACCGCACCAAACAGTCACACGTTGAGGATGGAGAGGCTTCTCAACAATAACTCTGGGGAGACTTCTCAACAATAACTCCGAGCCCCAGAAGCGACAATTTTGGTTGTTGACGTAGCCACCGTTGACGTTGTATCGTGTATCGTTCCATTTTTAGTAATGGCGTAGTTTCTACTTTTCAAATGTCAAAGAATAAAAGCTTCAAAAGTGACAGCTACCGAAATACCGGGTGATTCAAAATACCACCTCTTGTTGGAAACCCCTGTAGTTAATGATGTCGGTTTACCCGACTGGAATTTCTTAGTTGTTACATTATACAGCGACAATATATAATTTTTGAAAATAAGAGTATTGCAGATCACTCCCAAAAAATAAAAAAGTTAGACGTAAGAAATTTCATCATTTTGCTGTGGTGGAAAATTTTAATGACATTGACTGTCACCAAATTGAATAAGGTATTCACTAAATCGATGGTATTTTTACATAAATTTTCAATGTATAACAATTGATCACACTTTTACATTATTTTGATGTGACGATTTTTCTTTCAGTGTAGAACAACTCTTTTTTATGATTTTATAAATTTTGACTGACGGACTGACGTTTGGAACAACTTGGCGCATTTTACGTCGAGATCTTAAATTGAAAGCATACAAAATACAGCTTGTGCAAGAACTGAAGCCGCCCGACCTTCCCAAGCGACATGGCTTCGCTCTATGGGCTCTTGAAAAGTTCCAAGAAGATCCGACGTTTTCGAGCCAAATTTTGTTTAGCGATGAGACCCATTTCTAGCTCAATGGGTATGTAAACAAGCAGAATTTCCGCAACCTGAAGAGATTCAAGAGCTGTCACTTCATAAAGTAAAGTACAACTTCTGTAGCGCTTTGATACCAAATCAGGAGGAACATATATACGGATGTTATATATAAATCTGAACCGATTTTCCCTGAATACTCATTCATGTAAAAAGATATCTTTCTGTCGAATTGCGTACTGATCGGATATAAAATACAATCTCTACAGCGCTTACACGTCGAATCGGGGGTAACATATATATGGGGCTATATCTAAATCTGAACCGATTTTCTCAGAATTTGGCAGTATTTCTTCATGTAGAAGGAAACCTCTTTTTGCCGAAGTTCGCACTGATCGGATATAAAATAACATTTTTACAGCGCTTACATGTGAAATCGGGGGTAACGTTTATATGGGGGCTATATCTGAATCTGAACCGATTTCTTCCAAATTTAACAGTTTTCATTCAAATAATAGGAAACCTCTTTCTGCCGAATTTCATACTGATCGGATATAAAATAACATTTTTACTGTGCTTACACTTCAAATCGGGGGTAACGTATATATGGGGGCTAAATCTAAATCTGAACCGATTTCTTCCAAATTTAGCAGTGTTCATTCATATAATAAGAAACCTCTTTCTGCGGAATTTCAGACTAATCGGATATAAAATAAAGTTTTTACAGCGCTTACATGTCAAATCTGGGGTAACATATATATGGGGGCTATATCTAAATCTGAACCGATTTTAACCAAATTCAATAGGGATCGTCCTTGGGCCAAATAAAACATATATGTAAAGTTTCGTCGAGATCGGACCATAATTGCGACCTGTACTTTGATTACAAGAATACATGCACAGACAGACGGACAGACAGACAGACGGACATAGCTAAGTCAACTCAGAAAGTAATTCTAAGTCGATCGGTATAATAAACGATGGGTCTATTTCTTCTCCTTTTGGGTGTTACAAACAAATGCACAAAGTTATAATACCCTGTACCACAGTGTGGTGTAGGGTATAAAAACGAGGAAACATTTAAATCGGCTACAGAATTTGTTTTCCTACCTAGAGGAAAAAAGTAAATTTTCCCAAATATATATATATAAATATACTACAGAAGCTATTTATACCCTACAGGGTATTATAAGTTTGTTTCACGGCAGATGTTTGTAACACCTTAAAATAACACAGCTAGACCCACCTTAAAGTATACCGATCGACTCAGAATCACTAGCTGAGTCGAGTTAACGATGTCTGTCCGTCCGTCCGTCCGTCTGTCCATGTAAAGTTGTTCGTCGACTACAGGTCGCAATTTCACTCCGATCGTTCTGAAATTTTGCAGTTTAGAGTATTTCGCGGCTGTTAAGATCGTTATTGAATTTGGTTGAAATCGGTTCAGATTTAGATATAGCTCGCATATATATCTTTCGTCCGATTTGGCCCTTTAGTCCTATATAAGCTGTATTTTACATCCGATCGTTTTGAAATTTAGAATGGTAGAGTTTCTTGATCCATGAACCAACATTGCCGAATTTGAAGAAAATCGGTTCAGATTTAGATATAGCTCCCATATATATCTTTCGTCCGATTTGGTCCTTTAGTCCTATAGAAGCTGTATTTTACATCCGATCGTTTTGAAATTTAGAATGGTAGAGTTTCTTGATCCATGAACCAACAGTGCCGAATTTGAAGAAAATCGGTTAATATTTAGCTATAGCTTCCATATATATGTTTCGTCCGATTTGGCCCTTTAGTCCTATAGAAGCTGTATTTTACATCCGATCGTTTTGAAATTTAGAATGGTAGAGTTTTTTGATCCATGAACCAACATTGCCGAATTTGAAGAAAATCGGTGCAGATTTAGATATAGCTCCCATATATATCTTTCGTCTGATTTGGTCCTTTAGTCCTATAGAGGCTGTATTTTACATACGATCGTTTTGAAATTTAGAATGATAGAGTTTCTTGATCCATGAACCAACATTGCCGAATTTGAAGAAAATCGGTTAAGATTTAGCTATAGCTTCCATATATATGTTTCGTCCGATTTGGCCCTTTAGTCCTATAGAAGCTGTATTTTACATCCGATCGTGTTGAAATTTAGAATGGTAGAATTTCTTGATCCATGAACCAACACTACCGAATTTGAAGAAAATCGGTTAATATTTAGCTATAGCTCCCATATATATGTTTCGTCCGATTTGGCTCTTTAGATCCAATCGTTTTTATACCCTACACCACACTGTGGTACAGGGTATTATTTAAGTATAAAATGTCCCAAAAGTAAATTTATGTAAACAATTTATACATGAATTACAAAATTTATATATCAGAGTTATTCAATATTACGAGAGTGGTGTAGGGTATTATATAGTCGGCACCGCCCGACTTTAGCCTTTCCTTACTGGTTTTTTCTTAGGGTTGTAAACCATTACTTAAAAAATATTCATCAATTTTGCCTGACAGTTCGTTTGAAGTGTGGATTGCGTCGGCTGAAAAAATACTTGCGGCCAACTATGACTGAAATGGATTGGCTTCCCTGAATATTCATTGAGACATTCCAGTAGAATTTAGACGCATTTTTTATTTCGCCTCGTCGTGTCAATTTATTAGAACATTAATACAATTAGTATATTGTTTAAATTAATACAATTAATATAATATTTAAATGCAGAAACGTTAAAAATAGTTTGAGATGTGTTCAACATTTTTTTTTTGGATTATCATAACATACAATTTAAGTTAAACATTAATTTTCGGAAGTACATTTTATTCTCAAAAACACACAGGGTAGACACTATAGTTTTGTCTTGGAATAATTATTATTGAAAATATTACCTAAGTACAGGGTTTTCCAATAAGAGTGATATGACTTCTTTTAAAAAACACACTTATTGTTAAGGAAATTCAAAAGTTTTTTATTTATTGTGAAGTACTGTCGATACAATTAAGTTTTAAATAAAACGTCATTCAAATGGCCTCCACGAATTCTTCTGCAGGAACGAATTCGATGAACCCAATTTTCAAGCATTTTTTCCACTAAATCAAGTCGTATGTCATAAATGGCACGATCAATATTGACTTGAAGACAGTCTGGTTTATTTCGAAAGACCAATGACTTCAAATAACCCCACAAGAAATAGTGTAATGTTAAACCCAACTTCATGGAGGACATTCAATATCACAATTTCTTGAAATAATCGAATCTCCAAACTTTTCTCGCAACAATTCAATTGTTTAATTTGCTGTGTGGCAGGTAGGCACAATCGGTCAATGACAAAAAGGTAGCTCTTAACGAGAGCTTAAATATCATGGGTGTCAAGGTCGTAGGTCGATTGGAAAGTGTTTTTTTGGGATTAAAAAAAGTGGACTTAGCATCATTTTCAAATGTGAACGGAAAGTTTATTTTTGCTAGCTCCTTAACGGTACATCGGATCGGGAATCGGTCAATGGCAAAAAGATAGATCTTAACGAGAGCTATAATATTGCCCATGGGTGTCCATCTCGTAGGTCGACTGGAAAGTGTTTATTTTTTTGATTTTTTAAAAAAATTGACTTAGCGCCCGAAAAGTTGCAATTGGAGAACGATTATTTTGATAATAAAACTGAATAATTTCTAAACGTTGTTCTTGCGTATATATCTCCGTGTGGAAAATGTAAACACTACTGAATACAATGAAAAAACAAATGACAGATCATGACATATTACAAATGGCCGAAACGTCACTTCAAAATCATATCATCCCTATTGGAAAACCCGTTATTATTTGATGTTAATGTAACTGTCAACCATCGATTTTTAATAAAAAATTTGATACCATATGTAAAAACAAAAACCAAAGCAAAATCCTGCGCACGGCCCTGGCGCAGTGTAAAGTCTTAAAAATTCCTACAGTCCTGTTAAAAATGGGATTTATCGCCACACCAGTTTTAGCACCTCCCATACAAAAAGAGCCAAGACATACCAACATTGAATTGACTATTAGTACGTATACCATTGCTTATTTACAATGATCACAAAGTGAAGGTATTCCTCAATCGGTTTAACCGACTGAAATTTCTTAGTTGTTACTTTGTACAGCGACAATATTTAATTTCGAAAATAAGAAGAGGGAAAATCACTCCGAAAAAATAAAAAAGATTGACGTCAGAAATTTCATTATTTTGATGTAGTGGACAATTTTAATGAAATTGACTGTCACCAAATTGAGGTAGGTATTCACTAAATCGATGGTATTATTACATCAATTATCAATGAACGAGTACATATAAGAACAATCACACCTTTACATTATTTTGATTTGACGATTTTGCTAATTCTTTTTATACCCTACACCATACTGTGGTACAGGGTATTATGACTTTGTGCATTTGTTTGTAACACCCAATCCATCTATTGTTTATTATACCGATCGACTTGTAATCACTTTCTGAGTCGATTTAGCTATGTCCGTCTGTCTGTCCGTTTGTAGATGTATTCTTGTAATCAAAGTACAGGTCGCAATTATGGCCCGATCTTGACGAAACATTACACATATCTTTTTTTTGGCCCAAGGACGATCCCTATTCAATTTGGTTAAAATCGGTTCAGATTTGGATATAGCCCCAAATATATATGTTACCCCTGATTTGACCTGTAAGCGCAGTAAAAACTGTATTTTATATCCGATCAGTGCGAAATTCGGCAGAAAGAGGTTTCTTATTACATGAAGGAATACTGCCAAATTCGGAGGAAATCGGTTCAGATTTAGATATAGCTCCCATATATATGTTACCCCCGATTTGACATGTAAGCGCTGTAGAGACTGTATTTTATATCCGATCAGTACGAAATTCGACAGAATTTCATCAAACCGCTATAGAAGTTGTATTTTACTTCCGATCATTAAAATTTTCCAGAAATATGTTTCTCAATTTACGAACGAATATTGCTTAATTTAGCGATTATCGTTTCAGAATTAGATAATATGTTTCTACCCATTTACCAATTATTCCAAATTATTATGGCAATGAGCCTTATCGCATTGTTAGGGAGGTGTAGGGTATTATATAGTCGGCCCCGCCCGACTTTCTGCTTTTTCTTACTGGTTTATGATTATATAAATTTAGTTGTTGATATAACTGCAATAGCAGTGTCGCTTATCAGGTACAATTTTAATTATGTTCTTTTTATACCCTACACCACACTGTGGTACAGGGTATTATAACTTTGTGCATTTGCTTGTAACACCCAAAAGGAGAAGAAATAGAACCATCGTTTATTATACCGATCGACTTAGAATCACTTTCTGAGTTGATTTAGCTATGTCCGTCTGTCCGTCTGTCTGTGCATGTATTCTTGTAATCAAAGTACAGGTCGCAATTATGGTCCGATCTCAACGAAACTTTACACATATACTTTTATTGGCCCAAGGACGATCCCTATTGAATTTGGTTAAAATCGGTTCAGATTAAGATATAGCCCCCATATATATGTTAACCCAGATTTGACATGTAAGCGCTGTAAAAACTATATTTTATATCCGATCAGTATGAAATTCGGCAGAAAGAGGTTTCTTATTATATGAATGAACACTGTTAAATTTAGAAGAAATCGGTTCAGATTTAGATATAGCCCCCATATATACCTTACCCCCGATTTGAAGTGTAAGCGCTGTAAAAATGTTATTTTATATCCGAGCAGTATGAAATTCGGCAGAAAGAGGTTTCCTATTATTTGAATGAACACTGTTAAATGTGGAAGAAATCGGTTCAGATTTAGATATAGCCCCCATATAAACGTTACCCCCGATTTGACATGTAAGCGCTGTAAAAATGTTATATTATATCCGATCAGTGCGAACTTCGGCAAAGAGAGGTTTCCTTCTACATGAAGAAATACTGCCAAATTCGGAGAAAATCGGTTCAGATTTAGCCCCCATAAATATGTTACCCCCGATTTGACATGTAAGCGCTGTAGAGACTATTTTATGTCCGATCAGTACGAAATTCTACAGAAAGAGGTATTTTTACATGAATGAGTATTCAGGGAAAATCGGTTCAGATTTTTATATAACATCCGTATATATGTTCCTCCTGATTTGTTATCAAAGCGCTATAGAAGTTGTACTTTACTTCCGATCATTAAAATTTTCCAGAAATATATTTCTCAATTTAGGAACGAATATTGTTTAATTTAGCGATTATCGGTTCAGAATTAGATATATCCACATATATATGTTCTTACCCATTTACCAATTATTCCAAATTATTATCGCACTGTTAGGGAGGTGTAGGGTATTATATAGTCGGCCCCGCCCGACTTTCTGCCTTTGCGATAATGCATTATATGTATATAACGACTCCGCTGACAATCTCTTGTCTCGGGCCCTTATAAATATAGCTGTAAACCTTATTATCGGCTAAACTAGCATATTGTGCGAACTGGCAACTTCTAAGAAATGCACGCAAAAGTTCATATCTACGTGTATACAAAAATATTAACATTTTACTGATAAGGGTCTTCTAAGAAATGCCCGCAATAGTTCATATACATAAATAATAACATTTTGGAGATTAGAACTTCTAAGAAATGCAAGCAAGAGTATACGAGTACACAAAAAATAAAATTTGTAGTACTAAAAATAGTAGGGATTCCGATCTAGAATCCGCCCTTTTTAGGGTGGTGGGGGTGGTTTAATAATTCTCGAATATCGGGATCTATATATTGTATCCATCTTAAAAAAACTTCTTGGGGAATATTTTCAAAGAAAAAACAAGTCCAAAATTCTCACTGGTATTGTTGCCACGCTCATCCAACTTACTCTTTTTTGGCGTAAATGTTCTCCAATCGCAAAGTTTGAATCGAAAAACCTTTAAAACCAAACTTAAAATTCTCTAATACCTGTCGGGTACAATTGTGCAATGGGAATGGGAATTTAAAATAAAAAGGCAAATAACAGCAGCTTAAAAAATTACTGTCGAAGGTGTGTACATTAGAGTGGGGTCAAAAAAGTTCTCGTTGTTCATAGCGTATATGAACATTTGGTTTGTTTTATGTATATTTGCAAAATAATACCTTTCTGCGATTTTTCGGTTTAAATTACCTCTAAAAACGCAAACTTTTCTTGTCCTCATAAATGACGCCACTCTAATGTACATTAAATTTGCCGGTGTAATTCACCCTATACAAAATTTCAAGTGTTTGTATGCACTGGAATCAAAGTTATAAACCTCAAATTGTGTGCACAAAAATGGTCCTTTGTATGGGAGGTATTCAAATGTGAGTGGCAATAACGCATATTTTTCACAGGACTATAAAATCATTACGCTGTACAAAATTTTTCATGTTGACATCGTTTTCTTCGTTAGGAAGCTGGCTACTTAAAAATGAAATGGATTATTTTTTTGCAATTTTTTCTATTTTGTATGGTTGAGAAACGTGCTAGAAAAAAGATTATTTTTGAAAAATTTCTAATTTTTGAACTACTGTTATTAAACCACTTTTTCTACGTGAAAGAAATATTTCCAACAATTAAATTACCTTAAATATAACGCGTATTCTGGACACATCTGCCTTATGCAGGGTGGCCAAAAATTACCGAAGAGGTTTGGGTTCATTATAACTTTTTATTTGAAACATAATTATTAATTTTTTTCAATACAATGGTACACAACCGTACATAAATTGTGTACTGTTGTTTACCATTTTAAATTCCCCAAGTCTTTTTTTTACAAAATACTGAAAAGTAATAAAAAAAAATTATAAAAAAAAGTTATAAGGCATGCAAACCCCTTCATTTATTTTAGGCCACTTATTTTTTGATATTTTTGAATTTTCAATTTAAAATTCCTTAAGTCTTTTTTACAAAATACTGAAAAGAAATAAAAAAATTATATTCAAAAGGTTATAAGGAATGCAAACCACTGTGGTCATTTTGGGCCACATTGTCTGTACTTCAAAAAATATTAAAGGTATCTTCCAGAAAATTGGAATTTAAAAAAAAACTTTACCATAAAAAATCCCTCAATTTACACAAAAACATGTTTTTAGGCCTTATACACAAAAACATTTTTTGTTGTTGCAAAGTGTAGTTCTCCTGTTTCCTAGCCAGACAACTAATTGCGTCATTCCACTACCGATATCTACAGAAGTTTTTTAAACATAAGTTTCATGACGTATAGTTTCCGAGATATCTGCATTTGATAATTTAATTTTTAATCTTTTTCCCAACCCTGTCCTAGTAATTTCTTAATAGCAGGGCTATAAGTATATTCCGATTTCTTTCACATTAACTTGTCTGCATTAACAAATACCCCTATATGACGAACAAAATGCAATACGTTATACGTATTGAGACAAAGGTTATGGCATTTTGCAGTTATATTTTCAAAAAATTGTTTTTTTTTTGCAAAGAAAGATTATATCGTATTTTCAAGTCGTACAAATAGTTATTTAAAAAAAATATAACATATTTATACGAATCTTGTTTCGTTCTTGGGACTTTTGCCGCGCGATTTGAACCCAGGTCTTTCAGTGCCGTAGCCGTAAAACATCACATTTTAATAAATAAATTCGAGTTGTTCTAAGATATACTTATAAGAACACTTTGTTTGATTTATTTCACTGATATCTAGGTGCCCTCTTTGTAAATGTAGGTTGCTATGAGTAAGTAAATTTAGGTTGCATTTTTAAAAATTAATTTTTCAAAAAAAAAAATGGAATTTTTAAATAATACAACGTATTAAAAAAACATTCCAAGGAAACTTGGAAACATCTACTTCACATATCGCGACCTAAGAGTGTAAAGACGGTAATTTTTCATTGTATTCAGTATTGTTTACAATTTCATCATGGAGAGATATACGCAAGAGCAACGTTTACAAATTATTCAGTTTCATTATCAAAATAATCGTTCTCCAATTACAACTTTTCGTGCGCTAAGTCCATTTTTTTTTTAAATCCAAAAAAAAAACTTTCCAGTCGACCTACGACCTTGACACCCATTAGCAATATTTTAGCTCTCGGTAAGAGCTATCTTTTTGCCATTGACTACGTGCCACACAGCAAATGAAACAATTGAATTGTTGCAAGAAAAGTTCGGAGATTCGATTATTTCAAGAAATTGTGATATTGAATGGCCTCCAAGAAGTTGTGATTTAACACCATTAGACTATTTCTTGTGGGGTTATATGAAGTCATTGGTCTTTCGAAATAAACCAGACACTCTTCAAGCTTTACAAGTCAATATTGAACTTGCCATTCATGACATACGACTTGATTTAGTGGAAAAAGTGCTCGAAAATTGGGTTCATCGGATTCGTTCCAGCAGAAGAAGTCGTGGAGGCCATTTGAGTGACGTTTTATTAAGAACTTAATTGTATCGATTGTACTTCACATTAAATAAAAAACTTTTGAATTTCCTTAACAATAAGTGTGTTTATACCCTACACCACACTGTGGTACAGGGTATTATAACTTTGTGCATTTGTTTGTAACACCCAAAAGGAGAAGAAATAGACCCATCGTTTATTATACCGATCGACTTAGAATTACTTTCTGAGTTGATTTAGCTATGTCCGTCTGTCCGTCTGTCTGTCCGTCTGTCCGTCTGTCTGTCCGTCTGTGCATGTATTCTTGTAATCAAAGTACAGGTCGCAATTATTGTCCGATCTCGACGAAACTTTACACATATCTTTTTTTTGGCCCAAGGACGATCCCTATTGAATTTGGTTAAAATCGGTTCAGATTTAGATATAGCCCCCATATATATGTTAGCCCCGATTTGACATATAAGCGCTGTAAAAACTTTATTTTATATCCGATCAGTATGAAATTCGGCAGAAAGAGGTTTCTTATTATGTGAATGAACACTGTTAAATTTGGAAGAAATCGATTCAGATTTAGATATAGCACCCATATATATGTTACCCCGATTTGACATGTAAGCGCTGTAAAAACTGTATTTTATATCCGATCAGTATGAAATTCGTCAGAAAGAGGTTTCCTATTATATGAATGAACACTTTTAAATTTGGAAGAAATCGGTTCAGATTAAGATATAGCCACCATATATACGTTACCTCTGGTTTGACATGTGAGCGCTGTAAAAATGTTATTTTATATCTGATCACTGCGAAAGTCGGCAAAAGGAGGTTTCTTTCTACATGAAGGAATACTGCAAAATTCGGAGAAACTCGGTTTAGATTTAGATATAACCCCCATATATATGTTACCCCCGATTTGACCTGTTAGCGGAGGTCGGAGAAAATCGGTTCAGATTTAGATATAGCTCCCATATATATGTTACCCCCGTTTTGACATGTAAGCGCTGTAGATACTGTATTTTATATCCGATCAGTACGAAATTCGACAGAAGGAGGTCTTTTTACATGAATGAGTATTCAGGGAAGATCGGTTCAAATTTATATTAAAGCTCCATATATATGTTCCTCCTGATTTGGTATCAAAGCGCTATAGAAGTTGTATTTTACTTCCGATCATTTTCCAGAAAGATGTTTCTCAATTTAGGAAAGAATATTGCTTAATTTAGCGATTATCGTTTCAGAATTAGATAATATGTTTCTACCCATTTACCAATTATTCCAAATTATTATGGCAATGACCCTTATCGCAGTGTTAGGGAGTTGTAGGGTATTATATAGTCGGCCCCGCCCGACTTTCTGCCTTTCCTTACTGGTTTTTTTCTAAGAAATCAAATCAGTCTTATTGGAAAACCCTGTATTTTACTACTACATTTTATACATAAAAATACTTGTATTGAAAAATTTGATATGAAAATCTCCTCTTATCCCTCCTTCAATACCTGTCTCGATCGAAATCCCTAAATTGTGATAAAAAGCTTGAAATTCGTTTCTGTTCCGAACAATATAAAATAAATGAAGTTGTTGTTGTCATTAATTTGTGAATTTCTGCAATATAAGCTTTTTGCATTTGTTTATTTGTTCTGTAGTGATTATCATTCATTCCTGACCGGTTGGGGCTCCAGATCAACCAAGTTACTTTTTGTCGGCGTAGAAAACAGGTTAGAAAATTTCAGTGGAGTAAACCAACTGAAGTAATCCTAAAAAAAAATAAAATAATATGTAATTGTTTTTTTTGGCAATAGATTTCAAAATTTAATGGGGATTTAAAATTTTTTGAAAAAATTTTTGGTTTTTAAGACATTTTTGATTGCTCGTGAACGGCTGAAGTAAAAAAAACTGTTCCCCCTTCGATTTCTTTTTTAAATTTACCCAGAGTATACACCAGACTTTAACAAATCCAAAACATACATTTGATTTCTGGAGACTGTATTTGTAAAAGTTAAGGGCGAAATATTAATGCAGGTCTGGCAATTTTGGGCATTTTTCGTCAGTTTCTGCAATTACTGATTTGGATTTGTAGGAGTCTAGTGCATATTCTGTGTAAATTTGAAAAAAAAATCGAGAGGGGAGCAATTTTTTTTAAACCGTAGGAAACAGAATTTATTTGTCAGACCTGCCTTAGTATTTCGCCCATAATATTTACAAATATCTTTTAAATAAAGATTAAAAAAAAAATTGGAAAAACAAATTTTATAAATTAAAAATAAAACAAAAACGCGTGCGTTATGTTCTCGTTTAAACGACATAAACTTTGTAAAACCCGTAAATGATTTTTTTTTTAAATTTCCATAATCCAAATCCCCATAAAATAATGGAAAACAAGTAAAAGCGTTAAGTTCGGCCATGTCGAATCTTACATACCCTCCACCATGGATTGCATTGAATTTTATTACTGCAAAAATCTTTGGATATGGAGCAATTCTTGGAGCCATAATTTTTGTTTAAGCAAATTATTAAAAAAACGAACGCTGCAATTGTTAGCGAATATTTAGGCCTCAAATTCTTTTGCCAAACTCTTCATCTGAAAAATGTGGTATTTATGGCTTAAATTAGCATACTGGAGGGCTACCTCTGCACGGGACTACAACAAAATATAAACTGACTTGTGTACATTTTACTGAGATGAATTCTTGCCAAAATGGAATACAAACTGCACCGTTTCAGCTAAATTGCTTAGAAAATGTATTGTTTATGGCTTAAACAAGATTTTTTGGGAGCGCCATCTATAGGTGGATAAAACAAAATATGAAGTGATTTAAAAAATTTTCACTGTGATCAATTATTGTCAAAATTGAATACAAACTGCAAAGTTTCAGCAAAATTGATTTAAAAAAGTGGTATCTATGGCTCAAAACCGTATTTTGGAGGGACCTCTATAGGGGAGCTATATCAAAACATTTACCGATTTGCAGTCCCAAACGACCTGCAACCAAAAGAAGTATTTCTACCAAATTTGATCAACCTAGCTCTATTATTACGGACTGTAGTGAGTATTCAACAGACAGACGACATGGCTAAATCGTCTTAGAGTTTCACGACGATCAGGAATATATATATAAGGGTTTTCAAATAAAAGTAATATGATTTCTTTGAAAAAATAACACCTATTGTTAAGGAAATTCAAATGTTGTTATTTAATGTGAAGTACAATCGATACAATTAATTTCTAAATAAAACGTCATTCAAATGGCCTCCACGACTTCTTCTGCAGGAACGAATTCGATGAACCCAATTTTCGAGCACTTTTTCCACTAAATCAAGTCGTATGTCATGAACGGCACGTTCAAAATTGACTTGTAAAGCTTGAATAGAGTCTGGTTTATATCGAAAGACCAATGACTTCAAATAACCCCACACGAATTAGTCTAATGGCGTTAAATCACAACTTCTTGGAGGCCATTCAATATCACAATTTCTTGAAATAATCCAATCTCCGAACTTTTCTCGCAACAATTCAATTGTTTCATTTGCTGTGTGGCACATAGCCACAATCGGTCAATGGCAAAAAGATAGCTCTTAACGAGAGCAAAAATATTGCTCATGGGTGTCAAGGTCGTAGGTCGACTGGAAAGTGTTTTTTTTTTTGATTTAAAAAAAAGGACTTGGCATAATTTTCAAATGTGAACGGAAGGTTTATTTTTGCTCTAGCTCCTTAATGGTACATCGGGTCGGGAATTGTTCAATGGCAAAAAGATAGCTCTTAACCAGTCAAGGTCGTAGATCGACTGAAAAGGTTTTTTTTTGGGATTTAAAAAAAATGGACTTACCGCACGAAAAGTTGCAATTGGTGAACTATTATTTTGATACTAAAACTGAATAATTTGTAAACGTTGTTCGTGCGTATATCTCTCCATGAAGAAATTGTAAACACTACTGAATACAATGAAAAACAAATGACAGATCATGACATATTACAAATGGCCGAAACGTCACTTAAAAATCATATCATCCCTATTGGCAACTCCGTTACTTTAGGGGGTCGCAGATCAATATTTTAAGGTGTTGCAAACGGAAGGACAAAGTTAGTATACCACCATGGTGAAGGGTATAAAAAAAGCTCAAAAAAATAAGTGATAGCGAGCTCTTATTTCGTCATTTTGCCTTTCTCAGGAAAGAACAAAATTCATAGGTTAATTATACCCTACACCACACTGTGGTACACGGTATTATAAGTTTGTTTCACGGCAGATGTTTGTAACACCTGAAAATAACACAGCTTAAAGTATACCGATCGACTCAGAATCACTAGCTGAGTCGATTTAACGATGTCCGTCCGTCCGTCCGTCTGTCCATGTAAAGTTGTTCGTCAACTACAGGTCGCAATTTCACTCCGATCGTTCTGAAATTTTGCAGTTTAGAGTATTTCGCGGCTGTTAAGATCGCTATTGAAATTGGTTGAAATCGGTTCAGATTTAGATATAGCTCCCATATATATCTTTCGTCCGATTTGGCCCTTTAGTCCTATAGAAGCTGTATTTTACATCCAATCATTTTGAAATTTAGAATGGTAGAGTTTCTTGATCCATGAACCAACACTACCGAATTTGAAGAAAATCGGTTAAGATTTAGCTATAGCTCCCATATATATGTTTCGTCCGATTTGGCCCTTTAGTTCTATAGAAGCTATATTTTACATCCAATCGTTTTGAAATTTAGAATGGTAGAGTTTCTTGATTCATGAACCAACATTGCCGAGTTTGAAGAAAATCGGTAAAGATTTAGCTATAGCTCCCATATATATTTTTCATCCGATTTGGCTCTTTAGATCCAATCGTTTTTATACCCTACACCACACTGTGGTACAGGGTATTATTTAAGTATAAAATGTCCCAAAAGTAAATTTATGTAAACAATTTATACATGAATTACAAAATTTATATATCAGAGTTATTCAATATTACGAGAGTGGTGTAGGGTATAATATATAGTCGGCACCGCCCGACTTTAGCCTTTCCTTACTGGTATAGAATAAAATTCCGACCCATGTCGTAAGAGAAAATATATAAGGGATTTCATGTCAAGTGAGTGAATTTGTAAACTACACTGAAAAAAATTGTCATAAAATTAAAGAATGACTCCAAAGACGTCATTAACACAGTACACCATTTTCCAGCTCATTGATTTGGGACTCAATTCTGAGAATTGGACGTGAAAGTAGCCCCAAAAAATAAGAACTTCTGCGTCATTCGTTTAGTCAAGTTGGCTCAATTAATAATTTAACGGCCATACGATTTTTTTGGCTTAAAGTGGATTGTTTGCACTTTTTCTATATTTATTCCTCGATATACCGTAAGGAATATCTCTTTTGTGTCTGACACGAAAAAAACCATAAAAATGGGGCGAAAAATAGCACAAAATGAGTTTGTTCCATTTTTTGAAATATATCATCCTATTGAAGAAAACTATGCCTACTTGCAAAAAGTCTATGGATAAATATATAAATTATGACCCATATTGTAAAAATAGGGAAATTCAGGGAAATATTTTTCATATTACTTATTTTGGCTATTTTGTTTGGAAGGTACCAAAAGGGGCGTGACAATAACGACCATTTTTTTAATATACTTAAAATCATTACACTGTACAAAATTTCAAGTTTTTGTATGGAAGGAATCGAAGCAGGAATCGAAGTAATAAGCCTATAAACTTTTGTGCAAACTGATCCATTTGTATGGGAGGTACTAAAGGGGCGTGGCAATAATGCCCGTTTTTTACGGGATTATAGGTACTGTAAAGGCATTACAGTCCATAAAATTTTAAGTATTGATTTTGTTGAAATTCTCATACTTCTACCAAAAGGGATAGATTAGGGTGGCATCCCGTTATGCCAGCTCACTTTGACCAATGTATGTCCATAGTGTTACCACGGACTCATGAGCTCCTCATCGAAACCAACAAGTATGATAAAAAAAGCTATCAATAGGACGAACATCGCAGTGCCCAACCTTCTAGTGTGTTCGCCGATGAGACAGTCTTTTTCTCCGCAGTGAGAGAAGATATTTTGACCTTCTCAAGTTATATCTTGGCCAGATTTGTCTAGCTACCCAACAGGTGCCGATTTCTGTCCATCTTTCATTGGACTGTCTGATCGCCTCTTGCCTAAGCCAAAGCTTGCATGTGGACAGTGGCGCACCAATATATGCAAATTCTTCGCGAATTTGTTGTGTCGTCCCCTTCCTAGTTTTGCAGTTCCCCGGGATATCCCTATGCCCAGGCACCCATATGAGGTGTATGTTAAACTGCTTAACCATCTCGTTAAGAGATCTGCGGTTGTCGTGGGCTGCTTGTGTATGTAGGCATGTGGCCTCCAGAGAATTGATGGCAGCCTGACTGTCCGAGTACATGACAATGACAGTGTTCGCCGCTATGTTGCGACTCAGCCACTTGGCGACTTTCTTATTGCCATTTCTTCGGCCTGATAGACACTCACTGCCGGTATCTGGTTGTCTGCGAGCTATATCAAGACTGGTTGTAAAAGTGGAGATGATTTATATTTCCTGGTATTTTGCCAACCCAATCCTCTCTGGCAGTTATAATAGTTGTGAAGTACATCTCGAAGGTGTACACCTCTGGTATATAGTCCACTCGGTCGGTTACAAGAGCACTACATTGTTATATATGTACTCATGAGTCCGTAGTTCTTATACCTTCACATTGATAGACATGATTCCGCTCTATATCAATCGGCAGTAGATGGAGTAAGACTTGTAGAGACTCAGTCGCTGTAGACCTTAGAGTTCCGCTTATGCTTTGATCAAAGGTTCAGTGAACCTTAGATAATTGGATGGTAATTGATTTTGTTTTCAGTTGCCGTCCACCACACTACAGCAGTTTTGGGCGAACTACTGCTAGTTAGGAGAGAGGCCCCAACGCGACCCTATAGCCTTCCTACAGGAACATGAGGCAACATTGGCCTTCCTTTCACGCTACAGTACATTAAGTCTGAATGATAGATTCCTATCTATAATTATAATTTTGCACATTCGGAAAAGACTAGCTCTGTTCCATTTATCCGAGGAGCGTCCACATGTGGGACCTTATACCTCCTAGTAAATAGAACCAATCCTGTCTTGTTTTGAGTTAAGGCCCCCTTCTGGGCAATACAATCAACTTGTTCAGAGCCTCCTGTAGGATGTCTCTGAGTACTTTGGGAAATTTGCCAGTTTCGGCGATTGCAACGCCATCCGCATATGCGACAACTATGCCGCCACAACGTTCTAGATCTAAAAGGATTTCATTCGCCGCTAGATTCAAAATTAGTGGAGACAGTACTCCTCCTTGTGGGGTACCTCTGTTTATAAATCTTGTAAGAGTCGTGGATCCAAGACTTGCTGCTATGCGTCTACTGTTGAGAAGTCTTTGAATTATTCTAAACAGCCTAGAGCTTACAGTTAGATGTGAAAGCGCCGCAATTATCGCATCTGAGAGAATGTTTTAAAAGGCCCCATTCCATTATGAATTCCTTGAAATGTAGCGACGATTCGATAGTGCTCACAAGTTCGTGCAGGTGCAGACTCTGTGGACTTCCCCTTGTAAGTAAGCAAGCTGGATCCCCGACAGGAGTTCTTTATCCAGGTTCGCTCTTATGAAAGAATCTAAATGTCTTTCTAGACTTTTTAATAGAAATGAGGATAGATTAATTGGCCTGCATTCCTTTGCCCTAGTATACGATATCTTTCCCGCTTTGGGTATGAATGCCACTTTGGTGTCTCTCCATCGATTGGGGATGTATGAGAGTCTGATGCAGCCAGAATAAATTTTCTCCAGCCAGGGGATAATGTCTTCAACATATTCTGCAATTCGACTGGTGAAATACCGCAAGGTCCAGGTGACTTAAAGAGCTCAAAGCTGTTGACTGCCCAGTTAATTCTGGATTAATCAGCCAACAAGCTGGGGACGCCTGTAGTCCACTCGCTCTCTTGTTGCTCTTGCTGTTCCTTCCGTTCAGTTGGCGAGTTCCCCGCGAAATGTGTGTCGAGCTATAAATTTAGTGACTGCTCAGTGTTTTTGGTCCAATTGTTACCATCATCCAGCAGGTAACCCACTGTAAAGGGTCCTCAGCCTTGGTATCTTCCTCGGAAAGGGATACAGTTTCTACATTTATCCATAGATTTTAGGCCAGTGCTTCTTACCAAGTTTTTCGTTTTCAAAGATATTGAAGGCTCGGTGCACCCCCAGATAAGTATTTTGGTTGGCTAATTGTCAGCAGTTTTGGACATGAAACTTGTAGCACATAAGTTGGTTCAAAAGTAGCTAAATTTTTGCCATAAGAACACTGTCCATGAGCTCGATAGGATCATAGGTTCATAATTACTTCATACGACTTTTTTCTTTTTCGAAAACTGCAAATGCAAATCAAAGGAGGGAGCTTTGCCACTCTTTTGGAGATAAAGACCGCATTGCTAGAATAACTTACCAGAATAGTAATTTTTCGTGAGAAATATTTTCTCCAAGACACCAACAAAATATGTCGGAGATGTCAATGACGTTTGACATTGACATATGGTAATATTTGATTGAAATTGTTTGGTGGTAAGAGGTTGAGAAGCGTGTACGACTAATTCACGACAATAATTCTCCAATGTTTCCCTTTATTTCGTTCCTTGGACTGAAGCGTGTGTTCCGAAGTCATCCACTTCAAAATCCTCATTGAGATAACTAACCTCTATGATTTTCCTGCAAACATTGTTTTCAAATACTCGTATTAGCAAAATAAAAGAACTAACCTAAAAACGTATACCACCCCTAGATTCAGCATGGTCGTAAAAGGAATATCTATAGGGTCTCATTCTCTGTTACATTTTTAAGCGGTCCATTTCGAGCACAGTGTGTTTAACCAAAATAAGAATGAACCCTCGACCAGATTTCGGCATTTTGCAATTCCGATGTGAAAGAAAATTTTCCAATTTGTCCATTTGTTTCTTGACTATGATTCGAATTAAAAAAATGCCATGTCGATTTGTTTTTATTCGAAAATGTTAATGAGCCGTCACGACCTCACGGCCCACTGCTATGCTGCTGCGGATCCCAGTGGCCCGCGGACCACCATTTGAGAAGCTCTGTTTTAGGCATAGGAACTGTCTTCTTCGTTAGAATGCTAGCTTTCAAAAAATGAAACAAAAACCTTTTGAGAGATTTTTTCCTATTTTTTAGTGTTTTTTTTTTGTTTCTACGTGAAAGTGAATTTTTCTAAATTTGCATCCGTCATAATTTCCAAGTAAGCCAAATACTAAAAGCATATTTCAAGAAAAATTAATAAAACATGAATAAATTACCATAAAAATCCTTTTAAAATTTGTTTGTCTTTTGGACACCAAATTACACCAGAAAATGTTATGCACATCCCTTCGGTAACATTTTTTTAAACTAGTGCTATCAATGGCTGTCAAGCACAAACTAAATGACACAACTTATTAATATTTTGACACTTAAGGTTAATAAATTTATATCTACAAGTCAATCCCTATGTTACACTATTAGGACAAATGGTGTCGTAAGCACGAAAAATATATTAAAAAAAATGTATGGTAAATTTTTTTTAAATGTCGTATTTGGGCTATATTTTTGTCCCCTCACCTTAGAGAGGAGGGTATACGCAGTATGTTCAAAAAATATCGGATTGCTTTGCGCAATTTGCGCACAACTTGCAGGTAATAATCTTTATTGACCGGACTACCCTGCGGCAAGAACTCATAATGCACCACGCCCCTGCAATCAAAGAAAACTGTGAGCAAAACCTTTACGTTCGACCGAACTTGGCGCGCTTTTTTCGGTTCATGCGGTAGCTTCCATTGGGATGATTGAGCTTTAGTTTCCACGTCGTAACTTCTCGGCTCTCTAAGAACATTTTGTACCACCGATAAACGTTGCTTTGGTCCAAGGTAGCTTCGTCATATGCCACAGTCAACATTCGGAATGCGTCAGCGCACTTTATTTTGTTTTTCACACAAAATTTGATGCAGATTCTTTGATCCATTTGATCCAGTTAAAACACATCCAAGCACAACAGCTGTCAAAAATTACCTAAACATTCAAAAGTGTAACACATCGAAGGAGTGACCTAAGACTTCAAGTATGATTGTCCGTCCGTCCGTCTGTCTGTGTATCTGTCTGCTGGCTCGTGCGCACGATAACTCTCGAAACGAGTAACCGATTGACTTCAATTTTGGTATGTGGTAATATTTTTTTCTATCTCCGGCTTAGTTTGAGATGGGTCATATTGGTCCACTCCTTCTAGTACCTCTCCCACAAAGGGTTAACATTTAGTGAAATATTGATTCTTAAATAACGTCTATACTACTTACTCGAATCTTCCGAAATTCCACATATAGTATTAGTTTATTAGTAGCTTACACCTCAAGAAAAATGGGCAAAGTTGCCACGCCCCTTTTTTTTACCTCCCAAACAAATGGACCATTTTGCACCAAAAGTTTACAGCTTAAGGGCCTTATTCATAAAAAGTTAAAGAAGGTTTGAGGAACGCAGTGTTAAAGCGTTCTTCAAACCTTCATTAAATTTTTATGAATAAGGGCCTAAAGCTTTAATACTAGTACATAAAAATACTTAAAATGTTGTACAGTGTAATGTTTTACAGTGCATACATTCCGGTAAAACATGGGCATTATTATACAGCCCCTTTTGGTACCTCCCACACAAATGGACCATTTTTACCAAAAGTTACCAGCTTATAACTTTAATACAAGTGCATACAAATACTTGAAATTTCGTACAGTGCAATGTTTTTATAGTACCTAGAGTCTAGCGAAATGTGGCCGTAATTGGCACGGCCCTTTTGGTACCTCCCACACAAATGGACCATTTTGTACCAAAAGTTACCAGCTTATAACTTTAATACCAGTGCATACAAATACCTGAAATTGTATACAGTGTAATGCTTTTATAGTACCTAGAGTCCAGAGAAAAGTGGCCGTTATTGGGACGCCCCTTTTGGTACCTCTCACACAAATGGACCCTTTTGTACCAAAAGTAAACAGCTTTTAACTTTAACATCAGTACATACATTAAAGTTATGAAATGCAATTTAAATTGATAATAATTTAATTAAAACCAAAAATATAAATAAATTTACTAATATTTTTTGAGACTCAAGGTGAGGGGATTCATTAGTCGGTTTACCCGACTGAACTTTCTTACTTGTTATAATTAGTAAATGGTCTTGATACCAGTAAAATTTTCCGGATAGTATAGGCTTTGTCTTACTTTTACTAAATTATATCTGTCATCATATGCTACAATTTAAAGTAAACAACGGTTCAATTTTAAGTCTTTGATTTACTTTTTGGAACTCTTTTCATAACTCCCATACAAATGGACCAGTTTGCACAAAAAGTTAACGGCTTATAACTTTGATTTCAGTCCATAGAAATACTTGAAATTTTGTGAAGTGTAATGCTTTTATAGTATCTACAGTCCCATGGAAAATGGGCGTTATTGCCACGCCCCTTTTGGTACCTCCCATACAAATGATGCATTTTGCACAAAATGTTAATGGCTTATAACTTGGTTTCCTGCACATACAAATACCTGCAATTGTGTGCAGAGTAATGTTTTTATTGTACCCATAGTATATTACTAAATGGGCGTTATATCCACTCCTTTTTTGGTACCTCCCAAACAAAATTGCCAATATAAAAAATATGAAAAATTATTTGTTTTTTTTAATTTCCCTATTTTTTACAATATGGGTTGTAATCAGTGTTGCCAGAAATTACATTTATCGTCATTTTGACGATTTTTAGAGCCAAAAAATAAAGGGTCCGCCAAATAACTTTTTTTTGAAAATGCTATAAAAAAAAACTATTGAATAATTTCATTCAAATGGCTGCCTCGGCTGGCCATACAGTAGCCTACACGATTGGTCCAATTTTTAAGCACATTATCGATTGTGTGCAGCTGTATTTCACCAATGGCTTCACGAATATTGTCCTTTAAAGCGTCAATAGTCCCTGGCTTGTCGGCGTAACACTTATCTTTGAGGGAACCCCACAAATGATAGTCCAACGGTGTCACATCGCAGCTCCGAGGTGGCCAAACGACATCACCTCTGCGGCTGATAGTGCGATATTCAAAAACAGGGCAAAACATCGAGTGTAGCTTTGGCTGTGTACGGCACGTAGCGCCGTCCTGTTGAAACCAAATATTGCCAATATCCTCCTCTTCAAAAATTCGTTCAACATGGCCCGATAACGATCGCCATTGACTGTAACAGCCATTCATTGCTCATTTTCGAAGAAAAATGACCCAATTATGCCTCTGGACCAAAATCCGCAGCAAACAGTGACTCGTTTTGGGTGTATCGGCTTTTCAATGTATGCGTGCGGGTTTTCTGTGCCCCAAATGCGACAATTTTGCTTGTTTACATACCCGCCAAGATCAAAATGAGCTTCATCTGAAAAGATGATTTTTTTGGCAAAATCGGCATTTTCTGTAAGTCGATCGCAGGCCCACTTAGCGAAGCGAAAACGCATTGGATTCGTTTAGCGGAAGGATAAAACTAAATATCTGTCAAATCAGACATGAGCTAAGTGTTACCATTCACGAAATAAGCACTAGTTGAAAAAAACGTTAGATAGCGGACCCTTTAGTATATGACGATTTGACGATTTTTGCCCCGAAATGACGATTTTTTGTGATAAAAAGTACGATTTTTTATAATTACTTCTAGATACAATTTACACTCCCATTTATCTTTTTAAAATTAAAATTGGAAATGTTAGAAAAAGTCTCAAATATTATGGCTAATCATTGAAACAATCAAAATCAATCATAGAAAGTGGTAGATTCGATCACGTTCAATGATATAACAGGAAAAGTCTCCGGAATTGTATTAAGTTGCAAAATCGGTTAAGGAAATTGCAGTGAACATTTTATGTAAAGTAAAGGCTATATTAAAACTAGGACTTAGGAGGTAGTTATTCCAACGAATAGCGTCTGTTTAAATAAATTCCATAATATAATTCTTTCAACGCCAACTATGAACTATTTAATTTTTCATCCTAAAAGTCGAGTTGAATGGGACCTCTGTATGGGACTGTCAAAATATGGTCCTTACTCCATAAAAAGGTCCTGGTTAAACCCAATCTATATGTACTTGCGGTTTCGACGGCGCTGAAAAATTAAATCGGGTGGGTGCTATAAAAAAATGTTTGGGTCTACATAAAACCATGGATCTACGCCGGACCCTTTTTGGTGTAAATTTTGTCAAATTTCGCCCCAATCGGATGAAGCCTGTCGCTTCTATGACGTAAATAAAAATCGAATGGGATATTTCTATGGGAATATATCGAATTATAAATTGATTATTATTGCAGTTCAAGAATATGAGATCGAATCACAAATTTGTTTAAGCTAACTTTGAGGATCCGCATAATCATTTGCGAGTACTTATACTCGTAAATACATATCTGTTTCTGAAACATGCCTTTCGCCCGAGAAAAAACACAATAGCTGTATGTATCCTGTATATTTTTGTGTTGACGATTTCGAAAACTTATTGTGACGATTTGACGATTTTTGTGCCCCTATTTTGAAAATTATAATAAACTTAAAAATAAGTACTAGCAACTAAGGCTATCGACTTACATTTGCATTTACATATCTACAAGGTAAATATATAGTGATAGTTATAGTAAAAATGACCAGATAAGTCATATTTTGTGGTGGAGGTTTAATGATTGGAGGAACTCATAAATACTCGCTATGTTTTCGTGTGTTGGGTGTATTAGAATGTCCAATGTAGTGGACGGATTTAATATTTTGTGACGTAATGCTTGTAGGGCTGGACATTCAATGATCAAATGATATGTTGTTTGATTGACATTTCTGCAGAATTCGCAGATAGGAGGGCTTTCTTTTTTCATAAGATGTGCATGGGTAAGTACGCTGTGAGTGAGGCGAAGGCGTGTAAAGCATTTGTTTTGCTGGATTGATGTCGTTGAGGGTAATATCAAAGGCCTGCGGTTTGGGTTTATGTTTTTGTAAATATGGTTGTATTCAATCCATTGTTTTTCTGTTTCTATATTGGTTAAGGCTATCGCCGATTTAATTGTATTTTTTTTGTAGGAGGTATACGAGTAAATATATATGTTGGGAAGCGTTGTGGTATGTTCTTTGCGAAGTTATCAGCTATCTCGTTGCCAGATTTACCAACATGACTTGGTACCCACATCAGTTTTATTCTGGACTTCATGTCTAGCATTGACTGTTGAATAGAAATTATAATTTCGTTTTTATTCCAGCAGTTTTTACTCGCAACAAATACAGATCTACTATCAGAACAGATGAGAGTTTTGTGCGACGTTTTTTACATACATCGATAGCTTTTAGGACAGCGATGGCTTCAGCATCGAATATAGATCCAGGCTGTGGTATAATTCCAGTTGATTGTATATTACCTCCTTCCGATACAACTGCAAATGATGTATTACAATTTGTTTTTGAACCATCTGTGAAAAATATTTCCCAACCGTTACGTTTATATTGGTCAAAGATATTTTTAGATAAAGTACGGTAGACATCTGGGTTTGTGGAATTTTTGTTGAAAGATGTCAGAGTATTATTAACGAGATTTGTATTCAATCTCCAAGGTGGTTGAGATTGGTTTGGCGGTTTGTATACTGTTAGGTCTAATTTTTTGGATATTTTCAAAATATTGCATAAAGTTGAAGGATATTTTAATTGCGTCTTTCTCCTTTCAAGCAGAAATAATTCCTTTGAAAGAATGCCAGGTTGGGTGCACAATACTTTGTGGACTAGCCGACTCTTTAACTTATAGGCATGTAAAGCAATTTGGTCGAAACCAGCTTCCGCTAAAATATTCTTTATTGGTGTTGTTCTGTATGCCCTAAGACTAGATCTTACAGCGTTATTGAATATACTTTCTGTTGGTGGCATTGTCGATTTTGGTGCTCCGTTATAAAATATAAGGCCATAATCAATTTTTGAAAGTATGATAGAGTTAACCATTTTTAACAGGATGTTGGAGTGAACATGACTTTTATTAGACGAGAGATATTTCACTATGTTTAGTCTACTTTGTAGATTTTTCTTAATGTAAATACAATGTTCCTTAAAGCTATATTTATGATCTATGTACAATCCTAGAATTTTACAGAATTTAGTATTTGCAACAGAGTGATTTTTATATACAATATTTATAGGAGTACAATTTCCTTTATTGCAAATATGCAGATGCTTTGTTTTATCAAATGAAATATTAGAGCCAGAGCTGATTGACCAGTTGTCTATTAATCGGAGAGCATTAGTAAATTCATTACATATATCAGTGTGATTTTGATTCTTTGCAATGATGTACAAATCATCGGCATAGATGCAATGTACAATTTTTTTATTTTGTATTAAAATACGACTAAGGTCATCAAAAGCAATAATGAACAGAGTCACTGATAATGGAGATCCCTGTGGGATACCATTATGTAGTGGGACCGTGATTTGATGAAATTCAACATTTTTGGGCCTATTTCCCAATTTAAAAGTTTTCGTAGAACAATGTGAATGCCAATTCTTTCGAAAGCTTTTATAAAATCTGTCGACAGAATTGATGTATGATTTTTTGTTGATTGATTTTTACGAATCATGTGGTCAATATATAATAAGGCGTCCGTCGTACTTAAGCCTGATTGAAATCCAACTTGGTTTTGTGATATAAGTTTGTGTTTCTTTAAGAACCACAATAATCGTTTTGAAACAATTTTTTCTAGGATTTTGTTAAGACAGGGTAATAGAGAAATAGGCCTATAAGAATCAATTTGATTCAGAGGTTTGTTTCGTTTGCCAATGGGAATAACAGATACTGTTTTGAAAAATTGTGGAATATTTCCTGACGAAAATACGTCATTATAATGATTTAAAAGACGAATTTTGAAGGAATTTGGAGTGTTTTTAATCATAGGATAAGAAATTTTATCCAGTCCAGGTGTCTTGCCCTTTGATGTATTAAGGCTGTAAATTAATTCATGAAAAGTTATTGCATACTCTAAACATTTGGCTTTTGGGGAGCATTGGGCGGGGGTTTTACACGATAAATGTAATTGCGCTTTGCTACTACAAAATTTTGGAGAAAAGTTAGAATCGCTAGAGTTCGATGACCAATGTTGTGCAAAGGAAGTGGATATTAGAAAGGAATCGGAAATAGAGTTGCCATTGATCTCAATTGTGCTAATGGATTGAGGTTTAAAATTCCCGGTAAGTATACGTATTTGTCGCCATAGAAGTGACGAAGATGGACTAATTGAAGATGTAAAGGTATGGAAAGCCTTTACTTTTGCTATCTTTTTCGCTCTGTTAACAATAGCATTCTTCTTTCTATAAACTATAAGATTATTAATAGTCATATTACGACGAACATTTTTCCACGCAGTCTGTTTTTCATCTCTTAACATCTGAATTTCTTTGGACCACCAAGGTACATTTTTATACCCTACACCACACTGTGGTACAGGGTATTATAAGTTTGTTTCACGGCAGATGTTTGTAACACCTGAAAATAACACAGCTAGACCCACCTTAAAGTATACCAATCGACTCAGAATCACTAGCTGAGTCGATTTAACGATGTCTGTCCGTCCGTCTGTCCATGTAAAGTTGTTCGTCGACTACAGGTCGCAATTTCACTCCGATCGTTCTGAAATTTTGCAGTTTAGAGTATTTCGCGGCTGTTAAGATCGCTATTGAATTTGGTTGAAATCGGTTCAGATTTAGATATAGCTCCCATATATATCTTTCGTCCGATTTGGCCCTTTAGTCCTATAGAAGCTGTATTTTACATCCAATCGTTTTGAAATTTAAAATGGTAGAGTTTCTTGATCCATGAACCAACACTACCGAATTTGAAGAAAATCGGTTAAGATTTAGCTATAGCTCCCATATACATGTTTCGTCCGATTTGGCCATTTAGTCCTATAAAAGCTGTATTTTACATCCAATCGTTTTGAAATTTAGAATGGTAGAGTTTCTTGATCCATTAACCAACATTGCCGAATTTGAAGAATATCGGTTAAGATTTAGCTATAGCTCCCATATATATATTTCGTCCGATTTTGCTCTTTAGTCCTAAAGAAGCTGTATTTTACATCCAATCATTTTGAAATTTAGAATGGTAGAGTTTCTTGATCCATGAACCAACACTACCGAATTTGAAGAAAATCGGTTAAGATTTAGCTATAGCTCCCATATATGTGTTTCGTCCGATTTGGCCGTTTAGTTTTATAGAAGCTGTAGTTTACATCCAATAGTTTTGAAATTTAGAATGGTAGAGTTTATTGATCCATGAACCAACACTACCGAATTTGAAGAAAATCGGTTAAGATTTAGCTATAGCTCCTATATATATGTTTCGTCCGATTTGGCCCTTTAGTCCTATAGAAGCTGTATTTTACATCCGCTCGTTTTGAAATTTAGAATGGTAGAGTTTCTTGATCCATGAACCAACACTACCGAATTTAAAGAAAATCGGTTAAGATTTAGCTATAGCTCTCATATATATGTTTCGTCCAATTTGGCCATTTAGTCCTATAAAAGCTGTATTTTACATCCAATCGTTTTGAAATTTAGAATGGTAGAGTTTCTTGATCCATTAACCAACATTGCCGAACTTGAAGAATATCGGTTAAGATTTAGCTATAGCTCCCATATATATATTTCGTCCGATTTGGCCGTTTAGTTTTATAGAAGCTGTAGTTTACATCCAATAGTTTTGAAATTTAGAATGGTAGAGTTTATTGATCCATGAACCAACACTACCGAATTTGAAGAAAATCGGTTAAGATTTAGCTATAGCTCCCATATACATGTTTCGTCCGATTTGGCCATTTAGTCCTATAAAAGCTGTATTTTACATCCAATCGTTTTGAAATTTAGAATGGTAGAGTTTCTTTATCCATTAACCAACATTGCCGAATTTGAAGAATATCGGTTGAGATTTAGCTATAGCTCCCATATATATGTTTCGTCCGATTTTGCTCTTTAGTCCTAAAGAAGCTGTATTTTACATCCCATCATTTTGAAATTTAGAATGGTAGAGTTTTTTGATCCATGAACCAACACTACCGAATTTGAAGAAAATCGGTTAAGATTTAGCTATAGCTCCCATATATATGTTTCGTCCGATTTGGCCCTTTAGTCCTATAAAACTGTTTTTTACATCAAATCGTTTTGAAATTTAGAACGGTAAAGTTTCTTGATCCATGAACCAACATTACCGAATTTGAAGAAAATCGGTTAAGATTTAGCTATAGCTCCCATATATATGTTTCGTCCGATTTGGCCCTTTAGTTCTATAGAAGCAATATTTTACATCCAATCGTTTTGAAATTAAGAATGGTAGAGTTTCTTGATTCATGAACCAACATTGCCGAATTTGAAGAAAATCGGTAAAGATTTAGCTGTAGCTCCCATATATATGTTTCATCCGATTTGGCTCTTTAGATCCAATCGTTTTTATACCCTACACCACACTGTGGTACAGGGTATTATTTAAGTATAAAATGTCCCAAAAGTAAATTTGGGACAATTTTCTTTATCGGTGATATATTTTGAACGAAAATTGGCTGATAAGATTGGGTTTATGTTGATTGTAGTTAAGATAGGAAAGTGGTCGCTATTGTAAAGATCATCAACTGTGTGCCAGTAACATTTTGGAACTAAGGAAAGTGATGTAATTCCAACGTCGACGTGTGTGAGAGAGTTATGAGTACTCAGGTGTGTTGCTGATCCATCATTTAAAACCACAAGGTTATGATTGGTGATAAAGTTTTCTATCATCAGACCCCTCTTGTTCGATTTAGGAGATCCCCAAAGGGTTATCCATAGATATTTTGCAAATAGGCATTGTGTTCTTCGTTAGGGTGATAGCTTTCAAGAAACGGAACAAAATTTTTTTTTTATTTTTTTTTTCTATTTTTATGGATTTTTTCGTGCCAGCAAAAACTAATTTTTTTTGAAAAAAAAAATCAATTTTTCTCTAATTATTTTAACGACAGTTGCTAAACTTCCTTTTCTACGTGAGACTGATGTTATCAGAATTTCTAGCCCATATAATTTCTTTTATTCTTAAAAAATTAGAATAACACTTTGCCATACACAAATAGTTTTCGCTTCATAAAATAGTATTCCTCAATCTATTAAAAAAGTTTTTTTCCTGCGTAGTGTTATGAGATCAGTGATAGGTCCTAATTTAATCAGAACTGGAATTACTAGACTCAGGTAAATTGCGACATCATTTCATGTAGGGAATTCTATAAAATGTAACAAAACTATGTTATACAGGGTGGAGCGCGAACATTTGCTTTTTTGCACTGCAGGCTGTGGCGGCACTGTTGGTCGAATAGAATGGAGGGTATGTGCGGCTTATAGTGGCTGACGGGAGGGAGAATTGTATTCGTCTGCCTTTCAGTTGTCATCATGCATTGGACACGTGAGGAGAGGTCATTTTGTGTTGAAGCGTATTTTTCAAATGCACACTCGATCACTACAGTGCAGCGTGCTATTCCCTTACGCGGACGTGTTCCTGGACGGCAATAAATTGTAAATTGGGTAACTTCATTGAGAACAGCAGGAAATGTGCACCTTGGAAGACCTAATTAACAATATTGAGGCTGAATTTGGCAGAATACCAGTCGACATACTTGTTAGAGTTCATGAAACTTCAGAAAACGTATGCAGCAGTGTGTGGATAGCGAAGGCCGGCATTTTCCAGATACGAGTACACTATTTAAAACCATGTAATTTAAAAATTCCCTTACTGTTCAATATAATAAAAATATAAATTAAATTTTTCTAATTTTCATAACTTTTTTATTTCATTCCCAAATAAGCAAATTCCCGCGCTCCACCCTGTATAATATTATTTATTATAAAAACAAAAAACTTCTAAAAAACATTTATTATAATTTACTTTAACTTTTTGTACTTTCAGTGTATACAATGAAATACATCACCGTTACGAAGTTTCTAGAAGACATTCCCGAATTTCGTAACGAATTTTCCCATTTCCAATGGAAGACCGAGACTGTTGGATTGCGTTTTGTATATGATACATCCGTGTCTGATAACGATCTCTATAAATTCAATGGCACTCTAATGACATATTTCATAAGGAAATGTGTATGCCTAAAATTGGACATTCCATGCATAGATGATCGTACAGAGAATATAATATCAAAACGCAATTTATTTGCCTCTGAAAGTGTACATCAGGACCTGTGCCAGAATTATGAAGCATACAAAAATCCAAACATCTGTCCAATATATGCAATTGAAGATATGAAATACGTGGCTTTGTCGGAGGAATTGCGGTCGTGCAAAGATAAAGAACCTTTTGAGAATATTGTCAACATGAAAGTGAACGTTGATAACTTGCAAGAAATAAGGAAATATGTAGATAAACTACCATACAAACAGGTGGTGTATAGTAAACTATCTGAACTGCCCCTTAATACCGGACATATTTTAACCGGAAATCCTGATTTTATATTTGATGAAAAGATATTCTGTCAAACCACCACATCTAAGTACTACTACGAACCCCAGCAAAAACTGGCCCAAGTTGTACTCTATATAATGGCCTATTATAAGGAATACTATTATGGTACAGCTCAAGAGTTTATCATTGAAATGTATAATCCACTTTTGGGTAATACACATACAACTCGTTTGGAGTTAACACCCGAGGAATTTAATCGTCTATTGGAACGTGTTAGCACATTGGCACACAATTATTATGGTCAGTACAATTAGTTCACATCTGTAACTTCTGAAACTTAATATTTTTGGAGAAATTAAGTTTGTTGGGAAAAAAATATCTACAACTGATTAATGTTTTTTTTCCCGCTTTTTTATGACAATTTGCATTAAAACCGCAAAAATATTACTAAGAAAAAAAAAAAAGATATTGAAACTTTTTTCAGCGACTTGTAAATATTATACATTCTATTTATTAATATATTTTATTTAATGGATATTGCGCCGTGTACTTCACTATTTGAATTTGAATGAATTGTAAAACCTAAGCCAACAATAAAATAAAAATTAAAGATATTTCGGAAATAATTTAAAAGAGTTTTATTGGCGGTTCGTGATAGTCGGATATCGATACCTGTAATCCTGTTTCTAAGTCGAAATTTGTAAGGAGCGCACAACATGCCTATCCACTTTCTTAAGTGTTTGAAAATGGACTTGTGACCTTTACAACGTCGCAAGGTGGGCTATTGGTATCAATACCAAAACTGTGGATTAATTCAATTTTTTTTGATACCGATTAAAAGCAATTTGGCCTATTTCGAATATAGACATATCGTCGGCTCAATGCTATTTTGTTCCATACGCCATTTTGTATGATCGGAGAAAAATGCAATTTATTGTTTGAGTAAAAACGGGACTGAAGAGTTACACAATTTTTATTTCATGGGGTTCCCAACAGTGTTTGTATGATTCTCATGCATTTCTATGCCATTACATCCAAGAATGGATGGACCACAAAAAGGGCCGGTATGGAAGGACACCAATTTACACATTGTGATCGAAAGAACGTAAGATACTGAGTGAAAAATATAGGGCGATATAAAAATTGAGGCATAAAACAAAAATATCGAAATTATTTCCCGTTATTCAGAGTAAAACAAATTTACCCTACCAATATCTCGAAAACTAGGCGAGATAGGAAAAAAATGATTGCAGATTCTGAAAGAGCATGCTTGGAACCCATATTATCAACTCCTAACTCAAAAAACACAAAAATGGCGTATGGACCAAAATAGCATTAAGCCGACGATATATAGAATATAGAAGAGACATATCGTCGCTTTGGATGACCAACCGACGCACGATGGGAAAATTTGATGAAATATGCGCGCATAGGACTTAAAAAAAAACAACTTTAAAAATTAGTTTTTTGGGAATGTTGTTTTATTGTGGATAACATTTAATGAAAATACCTTAAAATTTTATGAAAATATCTCTGGGCGATTCCGAGTTATGGCCTTTCAAATTTTGTCTTTTTTACTAATAAATGCAAATCAAATTGCGATGATAAAATGTATATACTAAAATGTTTGTAGAATTCTCGTTTGTTGGTGAAATGAGACCGGACTTGTAACATATAATAAGGTTATATTAATTTAAATTTTTGTGTATAGAACGTATTTTTAACGTCTTTAAATGAAAAGATATTTCAAAGTAAAAATACAGTTTTTTTTTGTTTTTCAAAAAAAATTATCCACAGTAAATCGAATACAACTTTTTTGGATCACGTGGGATCACTACGATTTGACATAGAGAAGATAGGTGACTTAGTGGTAAATCCAACGGTACCTAGTTTATCTGCGACTTTTTGCGATTATGGCCGATTTTTGTACTTTAAATATGTGTTTTTTTTACTTTAAATAAAGAAAATATGTGTGGGAGCTACATCTATCTATGAACCGATTTTCCCGAAACATATGGACATATTTTCTTGGTTAAAAAAAAAACTTTTACGAAATTTCGGCAAAAATCGGATAATAAATAAGACCGGTACAAGTCAGGTTGCAAGTTTGTAGAGTTCTACGATCAAAATTATCAATTTAATTAATATTATTATGATTATATGTGTAATTTGTATAGTTTACTTCTACTACAAAAACTATAAAAATATAGTTAAACGCTTCTGCAGTTTATGTGTATTAGGGTGGACCGATTATTTTTCGTTTTAATTTAACTTTTCTCTTATTAACAGTCGTCGACCCATTGTCTAATTGCATTAGTGCAAAACTTCAGCTTTCAAAAATATTGCAGACTGCAATTTTATCCTATTTATGTTGTTTTGGTTTCAATTTCAAAAACAGTGCCCGGTTTTGTTGACTTTTAACGCAATTTTCACAAAAAAATGTTTGAACTTCAATGGTCTATATATTTAAAATGCAGCAACACACAATAAAATAACTCAAATAGATTTTGAACTAAGTTTTGTCAGCTTTAATATAAAATCAAGATCACTGAAGTTGGTACGATATTCTGATTTTCACACTAATTTCCACAAAGTCGCTTTTGTAGCCCCACTGTGCGGTACATGGTAACAGCAAAATAAAATCTGGGTACACCAATTTCTTCTCCAAAGAATTCTCTTGAAGTTGGTCCAAACCGTAGGACTCTATCTCTAACGGTATTGTCATGAGATAGAAAATACTGCTATGCGCGCGTATTTGCCCCTTTTTTCCCATTGTGCGACGTAACTGACCATTTTTCAGAAATTGAGTTAAGGCCGCCATTCGATTTGTCTAATCAAAGTACAACGTGTGTATAAATTTTGTGCATATATATATTACCGTTTTCTCAAAAAACGGTAAATGGTTTAAGACGTAACTGACACAACGCCAAAAAAATTTTCACCAAGAGACGTAAGTGCAATATGTCACTTAATATTTCGTTTTCCCGAAATGTTTGTTCATTATTGCAAAATGTTATGGAGTACTTGCTGGATCCAGCCCACTCGTTGCCCATTTTTGGACCGATTGCGTTCGAAACGGGATCACGGTCCAGTCCCAATCATCAGATAACGACATTCGTAGGTAGGAACAGTAGGAATCACTAAGAAAATAATAACTCCAAATTGGCTTATTTGCGCGGGGCCACGCCTCCCCAATAAATAACTAATATAGCCTATGTCACCCGCTAGGATAATCTAAAGATTACAGTATTTATCCCTTTTCCGTTATGTGCCTCTAAATGCCATTAAACCACAACTGTACACCATTTAATCGTTTTTGCATCACAGTGCCACTATTAATATGTATTAAGAGAAAAACATAATGTATATTCCAAAAACTAAATTCGCACCCTTAGCCCTACTCTACCATATTTAACCCTTCTTGCCATATCGTACCCTATTTTACCATTTTTGGACTACGGTACCACATTTAACACTTTTTGCCCCACTGTGCCATATTTAACACATTTTTGACCCACTGCACAAATTTTATTTTTTTCCCCCACTGTACCATATTTAACACTTTTTGACCCACTGTACCATATCCAACATAGTTTTGTCCCACTGCACAATATTTATCATTTTTTCACCATTTTTGCCTAAAAACTCCTTGTTTCTAGTCTACGTTCCAATGGCTACCCTCAAGCCAAATTAGACGATTCAAGCTCTTGCCATTTGGACTTGGCTTTGCTGCCATATGTATCCCTTTTTGTCCCAATGTGCTCGTAAATTTTTTAATTTCGGAAAATTGTGATTCATACCGAATCTTCGCCCTAGGCGCTACCCTCACACGAAATGTTGCAATTCTACCTCCTTCCGTTTGGATTTGGCTGTGATACCATATTTATTTCTTTTTTGACCCATTGTGCGCCCAAAATTTCGAAAAACCCTTCCATATTGCACGGCTATATAGAAAGGACTACCATCCTACCAAATTTCATGACTCTAGCTTTAGTCGTTTGGGCTGGGCGGTGATCAGTCGTAACTGACATTAAGTATAATTTTTTTCCCACAAAGTGACGTATCTGCATTGTTTATGAAAAACATGCATTATAATATTTTTTTTTTATTTTTTTGTTAATAATATTGAAAAAGATGGAGTTATGTACACAATATGAAAGGCAAACTGGAAATATAATAAATATTACGCCGTGGGGAAGAATGGGCATTGTCTCAAAAACAGAAAAACTGCTCTCCTGAACAATTTTGAAAATGTCAGTTACTGAAGTTGGTCATCCAAGCGACGATATAGTCGGCACCGCCCGACTTTAGCCTTTCCTTACTGGTTTTATCGTAATGTTTGATAGTTCATGAATAAAATGAGACCATTCCGAAGAAAATCGATGCATAAAATAAAAAAAGTTGTAGCTTACTTCAAAAGTGGCTTAACTCAATATTTAGACTTTTTGAGGTTGCCTTACAGAAATGTGAACTTAACTATTGTCCATAAATTTACCTCAGCAAATTTACCTCGGAAAATTCCAGCGTTTTTATACCCTCCACCATAGGATGGGGGGTGTATTCATTTTGTCACTCCGTTTGTAACACCTCTAAATATTGATCTAAGACCCCATAAAGTCTATATATTCTTAATCGCCGTAAAATTCTGAGACGATTTAGCCATGTCCGTCTGCCCGTCCGTCCGTCTGTTGTAATCACGCTACAGTCCGTAATCATACAGCAAGGTTGATCAAATTTGGTATAAATATTTGTTATAGTTGCAGGTTGTCTGGGATTGATATAGCTCCCCTGTAGAGGTCGCTCCAAAATACGGGTTTTGAGCCATAGATAACACATTTTTAAAGCAATTTAGCAAAAACTCTGCAGTTTGTATTCTATTTTGACAAGAATACATCACAGCAAAAATTTTACAAATCGGTTCATATTTTGTTATAGTCATCCTATAGAGGTCGTTCCAAAATATACAAGGTGGCGCAAAAGTAATCCTCCTATCAGAAAATGCTATAAATTTTGCGATTGGCCCCTAATGTCAGTTCTGTTTTGACATTTGTGTAGTAAACACATGCGAAATACACGTTAATAAACAATGTTACGCTACACTGCTCCAGAACGCGGAATATTGCTGACGATTTATTTGACCAATAATCGGTCGGTGACTTTGGCACAACGTGAATTTCGTCGCAGATTTCCTGGCCGTCCAAGCCTACTGGTGAAACACTGCGACGTTTAACCGCTCGCCTCGAAGAGACTGGCACAACATGAGATGCTGCCAGGCGTGGCAGACCCCGGAGTAGCCGTTCTGCAGAGAATATTGCTGCTGTAGCCGAGGATGTCATGGAAGCGCCGTCGACATCGACCAGACGACGTGCCACGCAAATGGGTATCAGTCGACGGTCTCTACAGCGAATTTTGGTACAAGATTTGAAGATGTTTCCGTACAAAGTCCAGACGGTGCATCAGCTGTTAGCTGCTGACCGCCAATCGCGTCTAACATACGCTCAAGCCATCCTTAATCACCACCAAGAGGAAGATGATTTTTCATCAAAAATAATCATGAGTGATGAGGCCCATTTCCATCTTAGCGGGAAGAGCCATTACACCCGCTCAAAGTCACTGTATCGTGTGCTGTTTTCGCTGGAGGAGTCACCGGACCTTTTTTCTTCGAAGACGTCGAGGGCCAAACGGTTACTGTGAATGGTGAGCGCTACAGAGCAATGATCAACGAGTTCTTTTTGCCGCAACCTGATGAATTGGGATTGGAAAACATGTGGTTCCAACAGGACGGTGCAACGGCACACACTGCACGTGCCACAACGTATATGCTGAAGGATGCATTTCTCGGGCGCCTAATCTCCCGTTTTGGCGATTTGCACTGGTCAGCAAGATCGCCTGATTTGACCGCTCCAGACTTCTTTTTGTGGGGCTTTTTGAAGTCGCGGGTTTATGTCAACAAGCCTCAGACTCTTGCAGCTCTTAAAGACAATATTCGTCAAGAATGTGAGGAACTATCGCCGGAAGTTTGGCCAAAGTGATGGAAAATGCCATGCGGCGGCCATTTCCATGACATCATATTCTCGACTTGATGTAAAAAAAATTAAAAGACCAAATAAAAATAATCCACAAGAAGAATCAAAGTTTTTCATTTTTTTTTTAAATTACAGCAAAAAAACATCGAAAGGTTACTTTTGCGCCACCTTGTACGTATTTGAGCTATAAATACCACAATTTCTAAGCATTTTAACTGAATCTTTGCAGTTTGTATTTAATTAGGACAAGAATTCATCGAAGTAAAAATTTTTTAATCCAGTTCATATTTTGTTATAGTCCACCTATAGATGTCGCTCCAAAAAAGCCTTATTTAAGGCATAAAAACAACTTTTTTAAGAAATTTAGCTGAAACTTTGCAGTTTGTTTTCCATTGTGGCAAGAATTAGTCTCCATAAAATTTATACAAATCTAATTTTATTTTGCTGCACCCAGGAAAATAATAGGTTTGAATTCGATAATTACAATAAAAACCAGTAAGGAAAGGCAGAAAGTCGGGCGGGGCCGACTATATAATACCCTACACCTCCCTAACAATGCGATAAAGGTCATTGCGATAATAATTTGGAATAATTGGTAAGTAGGCAGGAACATATTATCTAATTCTGGGCCGATAATCGCTAAATTAAGCAATATTCGTTCCTAAATTGAGAAACATCTTTCCGGAAAATATTAATGATCGGAAGTAAAGTACAACTTCTATAGCGCTTTGATACCAAATCAGGAGGAACATATATATATATGGAGGTTATATATGAATCTGAACGGATTTTCTTTGAATACTCATTCATGTAAAAAGAAACTTCTTTCTGTCAAATTTCGTACTGACCGGATATAAAATACAGTCTCTACAGCACTTACATGTCAAATCGGGGGTAACATATATATGGGGGTGTACTGTACCTTGCTGTTAATTACTTCAGGAATTGTACCCAAAGCCTAGGTAGCATGTTGTCATTGTCATGGGCGATGCCGGTATGCTGGCGTTAAGCGCGGCTATTGCTCGCCGGATCTGGTGGTTCTTGCCGTTGACAATGCGGTTGCAGGGTGCAGGGTAAACAAAAAAAGATTCATACCGGTCTAACAAACGATTATAAAGGAGGAAAGGGACCCGAAATAAGACACACAAAAAGTAAAGAGACCAAAGAGAAAAGGGACATATATACTCACGAGCACTCCTGTACACTCAAACAAATACAAGCACGTTCCCTGGCTGATGCTGCGCCAAGGATAGCCCTCCCTTCAAAAAGTAGTAAAGAAACTATTTCCTTTTTAATTCGAAATAATAATCAAAAATTCCTATATCTCTATTTCAGGAATGACGAATTCAATATTGTTCCAGGACGCTGACGATGAAATGTGGCTGGAACCCGTCACTGGTTGGTTGCAGAAGGAATTTTCTAGCCGGAATTCCCGAAGGTAATTAACCACGTAGGCAGCTGATATTTACTTTTGGTTTTTTTTGCTTCAGAAAATCTTCTATTTTTGCAGGAAGCTGATGATTTGATGAGGAGGAGGAACTTGGCTGACGTTCAGTACCGGAAACGTGCCCCCAAATGATTTCGTATGTATAGATGTCTGTCTGTTTAGTATATATGTATGTCTTCTTCTTTTTTTTCTGCTATATGAATATATTTGTAGTTTTGATAATTTTATTTTCTTAATGTTTCCAAATGGTGGTCATTCATTCATTCAAACTTCTTTCTATCTACAGGTGGCACAACCAATTGTTATCCCCAAGGGCCTACAAATCACCCTACGCTAAGGTTACGGATTCCTACCTCTGGCCTGAGCTCAACCCTGAGTCGTTCGCGCACTTTTCATCAATTTCGAAAAGGTAGGAACAAAAAAATCTCACAGGCACAATTGTTTGAACCAACTAACCACTTTCTTTTTTTTTTTCCTCGTTTCAGATTCAAATATATAAATATATATATCGGTCGTACGTCTGTCTGTCCGAGTATGGATGGTATTGTTCGGTAACTTATTTGGGGATACCATGCATGCCAGGCTTGGCCATGCAAATCAGCGCCTCCCTCGTTGGATTGGACCCGTGTTGCAGTGGCTCCCGTTGTTCCAGAAGTATAATTTAATTCTTTTTATCTTTCAATTTGTAGGTTTAGTTTCTTTCGTTTTGTGTGTATGTATGTAAGTATTCGCCTTTACTTTAATTTTAATAAATGAATCGAGTTTAAAACCGTGTTCCACTTTTTTTATTTCGATGAAAATGTCTTGGTGAGTATATGATGGGGAGCCACACGTCCAATCGATGTTCCAGTTAAGTCAAAAAAGGACCGACATTTTCCCATTTTCCACCGTCCAAACCTTCGCTTTCCTAATTTCCCTTTTCTTTCCTGCTTTCACCAGTCATTATCCCTATGTGTTTATAGCAAAACAGCTGTTCATTTTTACGCTATCAACCCAACTGTTGCATTTTATTTGAATTTTTAACCCCTTTAAGGGCGCACACTACAAACCCAACCATCCTGTAGGCTTCCTGCCAAAGGATGGGAGGGAAAAAGGGCGTTCTTATGTAATTTTTATTAATTCTACCCAAAAATTTCGTTCCGTGTACTCAACGGTATTAAGATTGTTGTACGATTTTAATTAGGTCGTCCAACTAATCTCCCATTATTTGCAATTTTTCAAAATTTTATAACGGACTCAAGTTAGTTGTACGATGCGAAAGTAAATCACGACTACCTTAAATGACGTGTCAACTTCTAGAAATCTCCTTGCTAGACTATTGGGCATACACATTTTCCATGTACAGACTCTATAGAGCATTTCGGTACAACCCTAAGGTGATTTTCCCACTTTAAAAATTGCCAAGCGTATTGCCTAGTGTGAATCCGTCCTAGTGCTACCTTGTTTTTGAGGAACCTGGTCGGGTAGTTGTGAACGCTTTTGTTTAGGTAAGCATACTTTCAACAGCTGTCATCAAAATTGAACGGCGTTGATATTCACAACCGGCGCGGGAGCGTGAATTAAATTAAATGATTAAAAAGGCGGACTCAACAAGCGGACGGACGACGGAGCAGAAAATAATGGAATTAATGAAAATGGTAAGTATGGTGCAAATAAAAATAAAAAATTTAAAAATAGGTAACTAAAGATTAAAGTGAAGTGCGTGCGCGTGAAATAAAAGCAACAAGTTGCAAAAAAAAACAAGTATACGGATGGATATGTGTGTGTGTGTGTAACTATTTAAATGAATGACGCCGGGTTAATTTAATGTGCATAGTGAATGAAAGCCAAAAGTATGGGCGTGTACATAAAAGTGAATTGTGAACGGAATAAATAGAATGAATGGCCGGATTTGCATATGTAAGGAAATTATAAACGGAATGAAAATAAATAGATGGAGGTTGCGTGTATAAAAAGGAAAATCAAACAAAGGTGCCGATAATTAACAATAAACTTAAAACAATCCATTCAATTAGATAAAAGTGAGTGAACATAAGATTAATAAAGGAAATGATTGTGGAATTTATTAAGTGTGTGAGTGCGTTTACGTTCATGCTATTGCTGAATGGTTGCAAAACGCACACAAAAAAAATGCACTCATTCTGAACTAAGACCTGGTGCATAAACGGAAAGAGATAACTTCGAAGTTAATAAAGGTTGAAAAATTTAATGGCGATGCAGAATAAAAGAACGGAGATGCGAAATGAAAATAAATGAAATCGAATGTGATAGAAAGTGAATAAAGAAAACAAAACCGAAAATGCAATGCCAAAGAAAGGAATGTCTGAAGCAAATTATAAACAAAACAATTGATCGGACGATGAATATAAAAAGTGAATGCAAGTAATTAAAGTAAAGTGACTAAATTTTCGGGAATTAAAGTAAACTCAAGCAAATGAAATGGTGAAATGAAAATAAATAAATGATTTTTTTCCCTTCCTTTTTTTTGAAATTATTGGCGATTTTAGTGAATCATGAAAAAATTTAAATCAGTGAAAAAAAGGTAAAGTTCATTTGAAGTGAATAAATTTTCGGAAATTAAACGAATGATAAAATAATTAAATGACATTTTTGGAAACTATCGGCGATTCTATTGGAAAAAGAAAAATTTAAATCAGTGTTACCACAGCCAAGCGTTGCCGCTGCTGGTCTGATAGGGAGTGCATTATCACTTCATCATCAGCCTTCTAAGCTTCATCGCAGAGACTTATATTGTTGGTGGTTAGGCTATCGACTTCGGCAAAAAGTTGAAAACTTCGCATGAAGTCCACCCCAAGAAACAATTCGCGTTCCAGAGATGGCACAAGATAAAATGTCACTTCTTGTGACAACTTATTAAATTGAATTACAGCCTTCACGTTACCTATGATTTTGTGGGGGCTACCATCCGCGGTCTTTATAAAAGACTGAAAGCGCAAGATTTCAAGCCCAGCCCTCTCTACAAACTCTAGGCAGTTCCTACATAAACATGATACAGTGGCTCCACTGTCAATCAAACCATCCACTTCACACCCGTTGATTTTTGTGTAAAAACGCATGTCATCTCCCTCATAGAGGGTAGATGCCGCGATCTCCTGACGTATCCTTTTTCTCTTCTTATATCGCTCCCTCGCTTTCATCACCTTATTTGAAACCTCTTCGAAGATTCTCGTCCTTGCTTCTTTATATTCCTTTACACGTATGTGTAAAGGCTTCAATTGTCTAATCCTGCTCTCGCCCCTCTCTTCAAACTCTACTCTTTCCGGGTTAGACAATATCGTAATCTTACTTAGTGGAATAGAAACGGGACCTAAACTGGCGTGGACCTCACCTCCCCGTTCTGAGATGGGTTCCTCGTCCGGTTTCCCTGGCATTTCAAAACGGTCACCCCATCAAGACCGCACCTTCCGTACCACAGTTCCAACACTTAAACCGCGTCTGCTCTCTTATAGCATCCACTTCCAAGTCTCCCTGTGGCCAGTAATCGTCATACTCCAACTCGTTTACCCTTTGGGTTGTGTTTTGCCGATGGTACTGTTGACGATGACTCGTAATGAGGCTTTCGGCTCTCTTAACCTCTCTACAAAATTCTCCCAGCGTTCTGATCTTTGCCGAGAATATCATCTGTGCTAGTGACGGCTTCAGGTTGCCCCTCATTATCTCAACCATTTCTGCCCCACCATATGGTTTTGCTGGTTTCGTAGCTGTACAACTGCGTTGTAAAAGTCCTCGAATCCCTCATGAGGTAACTGACGGCGGTTTAGAATTTGCATTTGAACTTGAAATTCGTTCTCAAACCTCTGGTATTGTGCTATCAGGGCTCTCTCCAGTTCGCTCCAGGACCGAATATGGAAAAACTTCCTGTGGTTCCAATACCAGTCAAGCGCGGGCCTCTCCAAAAGCTGGTGGAACTTTGTCAAAAACTCGTCCTCCGGGCAGTCGTAGTCCCTCTTCAGCTCCCCCACTCGAAAGATGAATTCCTGCACATTCATCGTCTTGCTGGTGCCATCAAACTTTATCCCCCACTTAGCCAAATTCGTTTTTCCCGCCGGTTCTGTGTGTTGGCTGGGCGCTTGTCTGGCGAAACTCGCTCCTTGCGGCTGAACATTGTCGTAAGGCTGGGGAAAAGGTGGTGGGATAAAATGATTCTGTTGCGGTTGACGGAATGGAATCTCTTGTTCTGCAGGGCGAGGTGGCATCGGGAAACCCGAGTGGTGAGAGGCTGTCGTTGGTCCGAACACATTGGACTGTCGTGCCATTGGTGGCGGTGGTGCGAAACTCCTCTGTGATGGAGGTGGCACAAAGCTGTTGGACCTCGGAGCTGGAAACAATGGTGGCGGGTGCGGATACAACGGCGCTGCCGGATTTGCTGGTTCCGTGAAGACAGCAGGCGCCATAGACTGCCGGAATCCAGGTGGCGGAATGAAAGGTGCTTGAGTATACTGAGGAATTGATGCAGGGGGTAGGCGAACTTCTGATGTTGTGGTTAACGGAGGCGCCACTGAAGCCAATACATTGGACGGCGCTTCTCCCATTCGCAATGAGCGACATGTGGCTTCAACTATTGTTGGTATTAGACGTTGTAAGCGCTCTTGCTGCTCTCTCTCAAATCCAATTCGGGCCAAACCAACCGCAGAATTTATAATCTCGCGCATGGCGATGCTTATTGCTGGATCACCGGGTACAGTTGGAGCATTTAACCCGGTCAAAGGGCTGAAACTTGGCGAATTAATGGAACCCTGTGACTGAAAGGAACTGCTTAACAGGCGTGAAAAGTCCTCTAAGCCGGGAATATTGGATGGAGCAATCGATGAGATTGGGGCCGATGCAGCGGATGTGGTCGTAGTAGTGGTGCTGGTGGTCTGTGTGGTCAAAGCCGTGGTAGAAGCTGGCTGAATTGCACTTGCGGTAGAAACTGGGGTTTCACCTGCCTGAGTTGAGGATCTAGTATTCACCATGATGAAACTCAAAAATCAAGAAAACTAGCAGAGAAAACTGATAAAAATTTGGTAGGTAATCAAAAAAATCAAAGGTATGGGTATATAATTCTCCTCACATACACACTTTCTAAACAAAATCCAACAATGTATTATCGAGAATAAAAGAAACGCAGACAACTCTTTCTTCCCAAGGAATATTATCTACTTAGGTGCAAAAGTATCTGTGGAAAAGAAAATCTATGGCAAAATTCGGTGGCAGGATTATGGGGTAGAAGTCGAGGCAAGTAAAGGTTAAGAAAACAACGTAGCTTTTTGCTAAGTGTACTTCATTGTTTATTAATATTTCTACTTATCTTTCAGGGTTCGTGAGTACATATAAAGGACGAAGAAATACAATGATGGGAGAATGGAAAGGTAGTGAGGACGGACCTACACAAAGAACTCCCAGCTAACAATACGACACATGAGCTGAGATCACGTTTGTCGTAAGACAGGAGGAATGCCTTGTATGGACTGCACAAAAAAACACGTAAGCTCTAATTTAAATATAACCTAACTACCTTTTTGGACTATTTTACTATTGTGCTCGGACGGACTTATGGGCAGTCTTCCACTTCTTCCAAACTGTGGACATTGGGCAAACTATGTATGTCGATACTTTGCTTTCCCAAGACTAAGTTCGGTCGAAGTGGAAGCTGTGACTCTTTCCTAGACCTCCAAGCCATCGTTGTTATCGTTCAAAGCAGCTTCACGTCTCCAAGCGAAATACCACTCGAATAGACGGGCCTGCCATGGACGACAACAACTCCTACTTGACGGTCAAGGAAAATGTGGGACGGACAACTAACTCTAATGGGCTATTGTATTTAAACTTGTAAGGGAATTTACAGGCTTTCCTGCTGGATAGCAATCAGACGGACCTAAATGACGGACGACTGAGACTTCTAGCTTAGGAAACTTGCAAATTCTACTCTAATGTATAAAAACCCTACCCTAAATGTGTCTCTAATGTAGCAAAAACGCGCTAGGGACTCTAAATTAACCTAAGCGGGACTCATTTTTGACGGACAAATAGGGACAGGTTTCACGTACACAACAGATTGGATATTGACACAAAAGGTCTTACTTCGGGCCCCACGTTGGGCGCCATTTTTGTACTGTACCTTGCTGTTAATTACTTCAGGAATTGTACCCTAAAGCCTAGGTAGCATGTTGTCATTGTCATGGGCGATGCCGGTATGCTGGCGTTAAGCGCGGCTATTGCTCGCCGGATGGGTGGTTCTTGCCGTTGACAATGCGGTTGCAGGGTAAACAAAAAAAGATTCATACCGGTCTAACAAACGATTATAAAGGAGGAAAGGGACCCGAAATAAGACACATAAAAAGTAAAGAGAACAAAGAGAAAAGGGACCTATATACTCACGAGCACTCCTGTACACTCAAACAAATACAAGCCCCTGGCTGATGTTGCGCCAAGGATAGCCCTCCCACAGAAACCTAGAGAGGTTTCACCTTGATACCTCCATTGGATTATTAGGCATCCCAAATTCGACCCTTTACTTACCCCTGTTTCCACCCCTTCCCTACCACCTGTTAAAAGGCCTTAAGCCAAAAACATTGCAGATTTCTTTTTCCCAAACATTATAATTTTCGGCTTTATTTCAAAGATTGATTTTTTTAAAAGCTTTTACATTATATAAAGAAATTAATTTAATATTGAAAATCCATAGAATTTAATTTCCTTTAAACAATGAAATCTAATTTTCGTAACTCCTTAACCCGACTTTTATAAAAAACAAGTTTTAATTTCAAAAGAATTCAAAAGGTAGTAAAGAAACTATTTCCTTTTTAATTCGAAATAATAATCAAAAATTCCTATATCTCTATTTCAGGAATGACGAATTCAATATTGTTCCAGGACGCTGACGATGAAATGTGGCTGGAACCCGTCACTGGTTGGTTGCAGAAGGAATTTTCTAGCCGGAATTCCCGAAGGTAATTAACCACGAAGGCAGCTGATATTTACTTTTGGTTTTTTTTGCTTCAGAAAATCTTCTATTTTTGCAGGAAGCTGATGATTTGATGAGGAGGAGGAACTTGGCTGACGTTCAGTACCGGAAACGTGCCCCCAAATGATTTCGTATGTATAGATCTGTCTGTCTGTTTAGTATATATGTATGTCTTCTTCTTTTTTTTCTGCTATATGAATATATTTGTAGTTTTGATAATTTTATTTTCTTAATGTTTCCAAATGGTGGTCATTCATTCATTCAAACTTCTTTCTATCTACAGGTGGCACAACCAATTGTTATCCCCAAGGGCCTACAAATCACCCTACGCTAAGGTTACGGATTCCTACCTCTGGCCTGAGCTCAACCCTGAGTCGTTCGCGCACTTTTCATCAATTTCGAAAAGGTAGGAACAAAAAAATCTCACAGGCACAATTGTTTGAACCAACTAACCACTTTCTTTTTTTTTTTCCTCGTTTCAGATTCAAATATATAAATATATATATCGGTCGTACGTCTGTCTGTCCGAGTATGGATGGTATTGTTCGGTCACTTATTTGGGGATACCATGCATGCCAGGCTTGGCCATGCAAATCAGCGCCTCCCTCGTTGGATTGGACCCGTGTTGCAGTGGCTCCCGTTGTTCCAGAAGTATAATTTAATTCTTTTTATCTTTTAATTTGTAGGTTTAGTTTCTTTCGTTTTGTGTGTATGTATGTAAGTATTCGCCTTTACTTTAATTTTAATAAATGAATCGAGTTTAAAACCGCGTTCCACTTTTTTTTATTTCGATGAAAATGTCTTGGTGAGTATATGATGGGGAGCCACACGTCCAATCGATGTTCCAGTTAAGTCAAAAAAGTGCCGACATTTTCCCATTTTTCACCGTCCAAACCTTCGCTTTCCTAATTTCTCTTTTCCTTCCTGCTTTCACCACTCATTATCCCTATGTGTTTATAGCAAAACAGCTGTTCATTGGAAAATCTTCTTCTTCTTTTCTTTTTCTTTTTTTTCACGCTATCAACCCAACTGTTGCATTTTATTTGTAGTTTAACCCCTTTAAGGGCGCACACTACAGGGGCTATATCTAAATCTGAACCGATTTTCTCTGAATTTGGAAGTATCCCTTCATATAATAAGAAACCTCTTTGTGTAGATTTTTTTAGTGATCGGATATAAAATCAGATTGTACAGCGCTTACATGTTAAATCGGGGGTAACATATACAGGGTGCTGATATGTATTGCAACCAACTTCAGGTTGCTATCATTTCTAAATCGCTAGTCTGATAGCTGACAGATTTATTTCAGTGACAGTTCATTTTATTCTTTACAATCTTACAAAAGCATTTTGATCTATTGCATTCAGAAAAAAGTTATTCGTGATGGAATTCAAGCGTGATTGCTTTATATTTGGGTGGAAAAACACAAGTGGCTATCGTTAGAGCCCTCCAGCATTTAAATGTGAATAAATCTTTTGTTTCTCGTACCATTGCTCGTTACCGTGATACTGGCAGTGTTGCATCGCGTCCAAAAAGTGGACGAAAAAAAACGATAACAACACCAGAAATGATCCGAAAAGTGAAGGCCAGATTTGATCCAAATCCACGCCGCAGTGGTAGAAAAATTGCTCGTGAGCTGAACATAAAAAATGAGCTTCGACTAAAGCCATTGAAGTTCCAAAAAGTGCAAGAGCTCACCGATGCACAAAAAAAGTTAGACTGGAAAGACCCATGGAGATGCTTCGCTTGCACGAAAGTGGCCAGTTACCGAAGTTGGTTTTCTCCGATGAGAAGCCATTCCAAATTGAGCAGATTGTGAACAAACAAAATGATCGGGTTTACTTGCCAAAGAGGTCAGCTGAAAATTTACACCTTCGATTGGCCACCAGAACTCAAGCGCCGCCGATGGTCGCTCCCGGCTCGTATTCATCGACCATAGGGTCAAAATAAATGCCGAATATTATCGGGAAAATGTCCCAAAGACAGTATTGAAGTCCTGGGCAGACAAACATTTCGGCCGCAGACCATGGACATTCCAACAGGACTCAGCACCATCGCACTCAGCACGCGTCAACCAAGAATGGCTTAAAAAGGAGGTTCCTCCCTTTATTTCTACCGCACAATGGCCACCAAGATCTCCGGATCTCTAACCGTTGGACTTTTGCGCCTGGGGAATTTTAGAGAGTAAGGTTTGCACTAAAAAATACCAAAGTCTCGATCCTCTCAAGACGGCGCTTCGCCGGGAATGGGCCAAAATTCCGCAGAGCCACTTTCGTGCAGCGTGTGATGGCTTTGTCGGCCGTTTGAAGGCCATAATTCTTGCCAACGGTGGCCAATTCGCACAAATCTAAACTGTTTCTAAAATTTTATGTTATTTCCGACATTTTTTGCTTTTGAACAATAAAATTTAAAAAAAAAATATAGCGCTTTACTTTGTTGCATTACATATCAGCCACCCTGTATATGGGGGCTATATCTAAAACTGAACCGATTTCCCTCAAATTTGGCAGTGTTAATTCATGTAATAAGAAACCTCTTCTGGCGATTTTTTTTTTACTGATCGGATATAAAATACAGTTTCTACAGCGCTTACATGTCAAATCGGGGATAACATATATATGTGGGCTATATCTAAATCTGAACCGATTTTCTCCGAATTTGGCAGTATTCCTTCATGTAATAAGAAACCTCTTTCTGCCGAATTTCAGACTGATCGGTTATAAAATAAATTTTTTACGGCGCTTACATGTGAAATCGGGGGTAACGTATATATTGGGGCTATATCTAAATCTGAACCGATTTCTTCCAAATTTAACAGTGTTCATTCATATAATAACAGACCTCTTTTTGCTGAATTTCATACTGATCGGATATAAAATAAAGTTTTTACAGCGGGCTATATCCAAATCTGAACCGATTTTAACCAAATTAAATAGAGATCGTCCTTGGGCCAAACAAAAGATATGTGTAAAGTTTCGTCGAGATCGGACTATAATTGCGACCTGTACTTTGATTACAAGAATACATGCACAGACGGACAGACAGACGGACATAGCTAAATCAACTCAGAAAGTGATTCTAAGTCGATCGGTATAATAAACAATGGATCTATTTCTTCTCCTTTTGGGTGTTACAAACAAATGCACAAAGCCATAATACCCTGTACCACAGTGTGGTGTAGGGTATAAAAATAGTACTAGCCGCAAAAAGTCTATTGCATACACCGTGTGCCGGTTGTATTTATATATATAAACTAGCGGACCCGGCGAACTTCGCCTCGCCCCAATTTAACGCCTTCAGATAAACTCCAGAGTGATAATAAAACACAGATAGTTAAAATTTTAATGCGATTTGTTTAAAAGGAATCGAAATCAGTAGAGATAAATCGAATCAGATGATAAACAACAAACAACGAAGACAGAAGACAGGCAACGTACAGATGACCGTGCGAAAAACAGGGAAATTCGAGATTAATTCCACAGACTTCCTACGATTGGTTTTGAGATTTATTGATTGTCATCGCAAAAGCCAATCGTACAGGGAACTGAATCCGCTTGAATTGGAATGAAAGATCAGTTGGAATAATCGGAATTCGTGGGATAAGGACTTCCTCTCCTTTGAATTTTCCCTTGATGATCGTCGCCTGAATCACATTGTCCATCAGTTTCATAATGGACAACCGCGAACTATGCACAATTTCGGATGATTCAGATTCCGCAACATGATTATGATCGATTCCACCTTCAGCTGTAAATTATGCGGCGGAGCTCCTGGCACATCAAGCGAGTTCGATTTTACTTTGAATAATAAAATTCATGCTATCGACGTCCTTATTCTTCGCTGCTAATATTGCCCATTCACTAATCTAATCGAGATTTGGAAACACTTTGGTGATGAGTTCCTCGTTCGACGATGTGAACTCGCAAAAATTTGCCGGGAACAATATCAATGCAGTGGAAACATCAATAGTAATTTGGCCATTGCCAAGCGCCAACAGTTGTTTCGAGAATTCAAGAGCCGATGAGTCGTTCTGCAACGCGACTCTCATGTTCGTGGTCAATTTCAACTTCTTGACATGCAGCCACAAAGACCACTATTTCAGGCATGCATTAATTTCATCGGCAGTAGATTTCGGGATGACGGGAAGCGTTTGACGAAAATCTCCGGAGAGCAATATCAGACTCACCAAATTGTCTCAAATCACGTCGTAAATCCTTCATCGTTCGGTCAATGGCCTCCAGAGCTCGTTTATGCGCCATCGTGCATTCATCCGAAATTATGATTTTGCAATGCCCGCAATCCAATAAGATAACCTTACCTCTTATACTCAAACTTATTATCTGAAAAAATGTTCGAATTTATAAATATCGTGAATTTTAATTGATCGTAATGATTGTACCGTTTGCCGATGTGATACGCGAAATCAGTGTAACAATACGCAAAACTCGAATGAATTGCACCAAGAAAAATAGCACATACTCGTACATATGTTTAATAGAAAACTTTTTTGTTTAATAGAAAATTTTTTTTTTTTTTTTTTTTTTTTTTTTCATTTCTTCTTTATTTGCAATCTATTTACAATTATAAATATTAAGCAAATGTTCTAAAAATTTACAAATAACATAGATGCAAAGTTACAATAAACTTAACATACGTATATAAAAATATATTACATTATTGGAGAAAAATAATTCAATATCAGATGGAATTTTATAGGAATGGCAGATCTAGGATATGCAGTCTTTTCAGTCGTTTTACTTCATCACTGTCATATAATAATGATATAGCTAGTACATTTGGATGATAACTTAGTCTATTAAGATAATTTGAACTAAATCGTTTAATTTCGTCTTTTATTATTGGTATATTAAGATCGTTATGAATAGTGTTATTGTTTACAAACCACGGCGCATTGGTGATTAAACGTAATGTTTTAGATTGAAATCTCTGTAATATATCAACGTTAGAATAACAAGCAGTGCCCCAGAGCTGAATACCATAGGTCCACACAGGTTTCAGCACGGTTTTGTAAAGAAGTACTTTATTTTCCAAGTTTAATTGCGAATGTGAACCCAAAAGCCAATACATTTTTTTAGTTTTTATATTGAGGAGATTTCTTTTCGATTTTATATGAGGTTTCCAAGTTAAACGCTTGTCTATATGCATACCAAGATATTTAACGCAATTACTTTTTGGTATTTCAACTCCATTCAATGACACCGAAGGACAATCACCCTTATTTAAAGTATAGGTCACGTGAGTAGATTTTTCGACATTGACCTTTATGTTCCAAGTTTTTAGCCAATTTTCGGTCGCATCGAGCTGATTTTGGACTGCATCTGAGGCTTCCTTAGAAGATCGTTTTGCAGATAATATTGCTGTATCATCGGCGTAAGTGGCAATCACTACATCACTGTTTGTGGGCATATCAGATGAGAATAAGGTATAAAGCACAGGGCCAAGTACACTTCCTTGTGGGACACCAGATTTTATATTACCAATTTCAGAGTCTTCATCATTGACACACACATAAAAACGTCTTTCAGATAAATAAGACTTTAGCACAAGATAAAATGGGCTTGGTAATAAATGTTTTAACTTGAATAATAGCCCAGCGTGCCATACTCTGTCAAAGGCTTGCTTGATATCCAAAAATACAGCTGAACAATATAATTTATTTTCCAAAGCATCTCTTATAGTTTTAACAACTCTGTGACACTGTTCCGGTGTTGCATGGTCACGTCGAAAACCAAACTGATGGTCAGGTATAATTCGTAAAGCTTCAAGGACAGGAGAAAGCCGTGTAAGGAAAAGTTTTTCAAAAAGTTTAGAAATTATGGGTAATAAGCTTATAGGTCTGTAGGAACCAACTGCATTTTCCGGCTTATTTTGTTTAAGAACCATTATAATCTTTGCATATTTCCATTGAGAAGGATAGTGAGACAATCTTAAAACCGAGTTAAATATCATTGTAAGGAAAACCAAACCTTTTTTTGGTAATGCTTTTATGACCTTGGCATTGATATTGTCATATCCAGGAGATTTTTTAGTTTTCAGCTTTTTGACTTCTTTCTCAACTTCCCGAATTGAAAAGGGTTTGATTGGTCGATACATTTGGCAAGGAATGTCCAGAAAGTCTTTAATTTTGTTTGCTTCGAGAGTATTACAGAAATGGAACGGAGTGAAAGTTTCTTCGAGGTATGTCTTAAATGCTTCAGCTTTACCTTTGTCAGACCTGCACCAGGAGTTATTAACGTCCTTGATTGCGATATTTCTTTTCTGAGGCCGTTTAAGATATTTCGTCGCCTTCCAAACATTATATTCATTGTTATTAGTTGCGCTAAGATTTTTTAAGTATCTACCAACTGAGTCGTTCTTGAGTTCCTGCAAACGTTTCGTTAGATAGTTTACTGCACGGTTAAAATTAGATTTGTCTGCTGGATGCCTTGTTGTCTGCCAAATTCTTCGAAGACGTCTTTTACGTTTAATTAGTTTCTTTATTTCGATCGTTAATTTAATATTTGAATTATCTGAGTTATTATTATCAGTAGGAGTAGATTCACATGCTGCTTCACATATAAGTTTATTGAATGTTTCCACTGCATCTTCTAATTCAAATCCATTTTGAATGGGTATATTTAAGTTAATATTGGAATCAATCAGGTATTTGAAAACATTGGTATCAGTTTTAGACGAAAATAATGGTGGATATTTATTCCGCTTTCTCAAAACTGTGCTATAATTGAGTATTATTGGACTGTGGTCCGAACTCAGTTCATCGCATGGTTTAATATCTAAAGCAGATGTAGGTATGCCTTTATATATAAAAAAATCCAGTAGATCTGGTATTTTAGCGGGGTCACTCGGCCAATATGTAGGACTTCCTGTAGATAGAGTGCTAAATTGATTCTTGGTCATGCATTTGAACAGTTGTTTTCCTTTCGGATTAGTCAGACGAGATCCCCACCAGGGATGCTTGGCATTAAAGTCGCCTCCAATAATGTATTTGCTGCCTAATTTGTTAAAAAAATTGTCATATAATTCACAACTCACGGTGTATCTAGGTGGGAAATATACTGAGTATATTGATACTGAACTGTTATCACATGTTATTTTTACTCCAGCTGCTTGCAAATAAGACTCCATAATTGGTTCTGCAACTTCATATTTAATTGTATTTTTTATTACAATAGCGGCCCCAGCATGTGCTCTATTATTAGGTTGATTTGCGGTAATTATGTCAAATCCTGTTAAACTTATATGGGATTTATTCGTAAGATGAGTCTCAGAGACCAGAAGAATATCTATGTAGTTATATATAAGAAACGTTTGTAATTCATTAACATGATTTGTAATACCATTGGCATTCCACTCGGCAATAATAAGATTTAATTGCATATTTTATTCATAAGCATTGACATCATGTTCATAAGGGTATTGGTTAGCTCAATTTGTTTAGCGAGCATAGTTTCAATTTTCAGTAACACATTGTTCATACTATGTTCCGTACCTCTGACGGCTTGAGAATACGTCATTGAATTTAAGTTATTGCTATGGTCAACTAAAGTGTTATAATAGGGATTGTTGTAAGATTGTCCATTAGGTTCTTTATTTATTCTGGTAGGTCGTTTGTTAACAAGACTTTGGTAAACTTTACATCCCCTGTAACTAGCTGTGTGTGCATCTGAACAATGAGCACAAGTGGGTGGAGTAGCAGGTGCTTTTGTGCATTCCGCAGTCGAATGTTCTAATCCGCATTTAACGCATCTAAATGGTTTCCTACAATAGGATTTAGTGTGCCCAAACTCTTGGCATCTGAAACACTGAACAATATCATTGAACTTTCTGGGTGGCTCTACTTCAATGATTGCTTTGCCGAATGAACGAATATCATAAATTTCTTTGTTATTAGGCTTTGGATCTAAGTCTACGAAGAATAGTGGAAGTGGCATCTTATTGGTACGACTTTTTACATTTCTTACACTTCGTACTTGATGGCCTTTTAATAATAATTTTGCTTTAATATCAGCGATCGGTGTAGAGTGATGGAGACCTTTAATAACAACAGTGAAGGCACGCTCCTCCTTTAGTTGATAAGTGTGGTAAACAATTTTTTTAGCCTCAAAGTGCTTCACAAGTGTTCGGTAAGAGTCAACTGTCTTAATACTTAAACGAACCTGTCCGTCTCTTAATGATTTATAATAAAATTCAGAATTATTAACGACCTTACTTAAATCCTTCATCATTTTTCCAATATCTTCGACATCCGGGATGAAAATTGGTGGTGGCTTTGGTGTCTCTGGTTGGTGAGGGGCACTTTCAGCAACATCATTAACTTCAGCTTTATCGGCAGCGGCAAGGGCAGCATATCTATTCGACGTGGATGGTCCCTCTTCCAAATGTTGACGTTTTGCCACAAACAATTGAGGTGATTTGGCACTAGTTCTTTTACGAACATTTTTGGCTACCTGCCAGTTAGAGTCATCATCATCACTACTTTCCTCACTTAAGTTCAAGTCGCCAGTTTCCATTTCGGTGTGTGATTGTTGTTGGAGCACATTACGCGTGCTCATAATGTTTTGCAAACAGCGTGTATTTGTTGTTGCAGTAGTCTGCATGCACAGAAAGTGCGTACACTTGAAGTGCGTGGTTGTTAGTGCGTTTACTTGTCCGCGACGCCAAACCGTTTACTTACGAACAAACAAAAATAAAATTTTTTTTTTAACACTTTGTTGTTTTGTTGTTTTTTCAACGAAAAGAAACAATATTGTTCCGCACAGAATACGTCTTGTAGCGATCGCAGTCAAACAGTCACTGAATAGAAAATTAATAAAAAAATTTGGATTGAAAAAGAGAGCAGTAGATAGGAACAGTAGGAATCTCGCAAGAAATAGCAATTTTCGATTTTCCCAATTTTCCGACTTTTCCGGAGGGTTTTCCCAAAATTTTCTTTCGTAACAACCTTCTCCAGGCAAATACGAACAACTGAAAAAAAATTGAGCCAAATCGCTCCAGCCGTTCTGACGTGATGCCATTACACAGATGGACCGTTTCATTTTTATATATATAGATAGTTAAAAACAACAATAATACGAGTAACATGGATGCTTGCAACTAAATCGATGGTTGTGTCAATCGTTTTAAGACTTTTTTTCATTGAAACTCGTTTAGTTGTTGTAACTACTTTTAAATTTTCATTGAAGTACCATATGATCGATATTTGGTTGTGACAACGAAAGTTTTATTCTTGATAACAGATTGTATTAATAGACCAACGATTATTTCAACGAATAATTGGTTACTATAACAGAAAAAATAATAATAAATAAGCGTTTTTTGGAACAAATTTAGAAAAAATATATATATATGTTGGGAAATACAACCGAAAGCTTGGTTGCTGTTTTTATCCCCTTACCTTAGAGAGGAGGGTATATATCATTTGCTACGAGCCAAAAGTGTAACACACCGAAGCAGTGACCTAAGACCCTAAGTATTTTCGGCGGAAATCCATTTTGAGTCATTTTATGTCATTTGAGCAATGTCCGTCCGTCCGTCTGTCTGTCTGCTGGCTGGTGCGCACGATAACTCTCGAAAAGAAGTAACCGATTGACTTAAAATTTGGTATGCGGTAATATTTTTCTCTATATCCGGCTAAATTCAAAGATGGGCCATATATGTCCACTCCTTCTAGTACCTCCCCCACAAAGGGTTAACTTTTAGTGAAATATTGATTCTTTAATACACTGGAATCTTCTGAAATTTTACACATGGTATTAGTTTGTTAGTAGCTAACACGTGAAGAAAAAAGGCCGAAGTGGCCACTCCCTTTTTGGTACTTCCCACACGAGCGGACCATTTTCCACCAAAACTTAACTGCTTATGGCTTTAATATCAGTTCATACAAATACTTGAAATTTCGTACATTGTAATGATTTCATAGTACCTAGAGTCCAGAGAAAAATGGGCATTATTGACACGCCCCTTTTGGTACCTCACACACAAATGGACCATTTTGTACCAAAAGTTAAGAGAACTTTATAACCACTGCATACAAATACTTGAAATTTCGTACAGCGTAGTGATTTTATAGTACCTAGAGTCTAGAGAATAGTTGCCGTTACTGACACGCCCCTTTTGGTACCTCCCAGACAAATGGACCATTTTAAACCAAAAGTGTACATATTTTAACTTTAATACCAGTACATACTTTAAAGTAATTAAATGCAATTTAAATTGATAATAACTTTATTAAAACAAAATAATAATAAGTTTACGAATACTTTTTTGGGAGTAAAGGTGAGGGGATTCATTAGTCGGTTTACCCAACTGAACTTTCTTACTTGTTTTGTTGATCTGTCTTTACTTGATTTGTGATTACATGGCACCTGATAAGTGCCACTGCTAGTGCAATTATTTATTATGTTCTCGTATATTTACTATTAATATGAATCATTTTCAACCATAAACAAAGAATTTAGTCATATCTTGACTCCGCTGACCCCCTCCTATCACGGACGTAGCTATGAACCTCATTATCGGCTAGACGAGAATATTGTGCGAATATAAAGTGAATTAGTGCTGTAGGTTTGATAGACTAGCGACAACTAACTAACGCACATAATAATTTTATATACACAGATAGTAAACATTTTTAGTACTAATGTCGATCTAGTATCAGGAATGCCGATCTAGACTCTGCGCGTTTTTGGGGATTTTATAAATCCCGGAACACGGTATTTATTTTGTCGGTATTTCGGAATCAAGTAGAAATTTGCTAAGTCGATCGACTTAGAAATTTTCGATATCATACCTTCATTTCAAGTAGCTGAAAAAATTCTACTTTGATGTTTTTTATGTAAATGGAAAAATGTTTTTCAAAATCTAAAGATCTCCTTAACTTATTAAAATAAGTACATTTCATTAAAATTATAATGTAAATTGACGTAGTTGCTGGGGTTATTAACTGGTTAGACTATAAGAAGAATTTGTAGCATGGCTTTTGGCAAGGTAGATTTAGGAGGAAACTAAAAAATATTTTTTTTTCAGGATTATCAAGTTTATTTTGGGAATTGTTGATTCTATCTTTGCAAATATAATGACTCGATTTCTGAACTCAATAACTACAAACTAGAAAACAACTCATGGATTTTACGTTTCTGTACATTTGAAAATTAATTTTTCATGTTTTTCCGACCCTGTTATAAAATGTTGTTAATTACACTAGTTTATAAAATAGTTGCTGTGCTGTACATTAAATATTTTGGTGTCATTTGGTAACCAAACCACGAAAAAATATTTTCAAAAATGTATGGTAAATTTTGCCTTTAGTATTTGAACCATATTTTGTGGAGTATAAGCTCGATAAAGCTGGGATAGCATTTTAATTAACGAATATTATGACAGCTACAAATGTAAAGAATACGTAGAAACAGAAGTTTAGTAACTGTCGTTAAAACAATTAGAAAAATTCTGTAAACCGACTTAAGAATCCCCTCATATTCAGTCCCAAAAACATAATTGTAAATTTATTTATTTTTGATTTCAATTAAAATATTATAAATTCAAATTGCATTTAATAACTTTACAATATGTACTGGTATTAAAGTTATGAACTGTTAACTTTTGGTGCAAAATAGTGCATTTGTGTGGGAGGTACCAAAAGGGGCATGTCAATGCCTGTTTTCACTGGACTGTAGATACTCTTAAAACATTACACTGTACAAAATGCAAGTGTTTTTATGAACTGATATTAAACCTATAAGCAGTTAACTTTTGATGCAACATGGTCTATTTGTGTGGGAGGTGGTAAAAAAGGGCGTGGCATCTTCGCACATTTTGTCGAGGTAATGGAGACCAATAAACGTGTGGAATTTGCGAAGATTCAAGTAAGTAGTATAGAAGTTATTAAGAAATCAATATTTCACTAAATGTTAAACTTTATGGGGAAGGAACGGCGGAATGAAATTAGGCCCCAGGAAAATACACCCCACTATTTTTATGAATATGGGCCCAAAAATAACATATCAAACAAAAAAAATTTTATTTGGGGCTCAATTTCATTTTTTGACTGTATTTTGGGGTTTACTTTCATTTCTTGTCAGCTTTTCGGGTCTTATTTTCATCTATTAATTTAGAAACAGGAGAGGCTACGCATAAAAGATTAGAAAATATGTTGGTATACGTGTATTAATGCGTACTCCCTAGATTTAGGAAGAGAAAATTTCTTAGTTTTTTTGGGGTTTATTGTCATTTCATGCTGTTTTCTTGATTGGGGTGTAATTTCCTAAATCAGTTTTTGTAACGAAAATAGGCCCCAAATTTGGGGCGCACTTTCATTTGGAGTCCAACTTCCGGCCGCCGGAGGGAACTAGATGGAGTGGACCAATAAGGCCCATGTTCGAACTTAGCCGGATATACAGTAAAATATTACCGTATACCAAATTTGAAGTCAATCGGTTAATCCTATCGAGAGTGCGCACCAGCCAGCAGACAGACAGACGGACGGACCGTCGGACATTGCTCAAATGACTTAAAATGGCCCGAATCCAATCTCCACCAAAAATACTTAGGGTCTGAGGTCATTCCTCCAATGTGTTATACTTTAGAAAAATATATATGGGTAGTTCCAAAATAAAACGACCCAAAAATTACAACTGGAATATTTGACGCTTTCGATTTCTTGATTTATGATTTATCGTCATTTTGACGATTGTTAGAGCAAAAAATAAGACTTGACAATTTGACAAATATTGCCCCGAAATGACGATTTTTGATGATATGAAAAAAGTAAGGAAAACTTAAAACTTAAAGATTTTTGATTTTTTTTTAAATCCTTCGAGATATAATTTACTCTCCCATTTATCTTTTTAAAATGTAATTAGAAAATTTCTTAAATGCTCTGGATGCCCATTGAAACAAATAAAATTGCTGGTAGATAAGTTTCAGTTAATATAAATTGTAATTTCTTCAGTCAAATTGGCAAACATTTTTTTATCTTTGGGGCCAAAAAATAAGATTGAATGTGGCCTTTCTATTAGACTTCGACTGACAGAGTTTTTTTGGCCGCAGACGAACTTCGGTCAAAATCCAAAAATCCGTCTTTTATTAATTCCCTTTGTTCCACTGAGGAACATAGGGACATAAACACTAACAAATTTATGCGCTATTTTCTTTAAACTTCAATATGTAAACTCTCAAATTGCTTAAAATTCCAGACAACTTTTATCACATTCCTTCCATCCGACAATGTTCGGAAAAAGTCATTTTTATGAATAATTCGAACATTTTACATAAATATATAAAACTAACATGTGAAAGCGTTAAGATCGGCCATGCCGAATCTTATATACCCTCCACCATGGATTACATTAAATTTGTATACCCTACACCGCACTGTGGTATTATGAGGGTATTATGACTTTGTGCATTTGTTCGTAACACCTAAAAGGAGAAGAGATAGACCCATTGTTTATTATACCGATCGACTCAGAATAACTTTCTGAGTCGATTTAGCCATGTCCGTCTGTCCGTCTGTCCATGTATTCTTGTAATCAAAGTGCAGGTCGTATTTATGGTCCGATTGTGATGAGTTTTAGCATAGTGCTCTTTTTTGGCCCAAGAACGATCCCTATTGAAATTTGTTAAAATCGGTTCAGATTTGGATATAGTCCCCATATATATGTTTCACCCAATTTGACATGCAAGCGCTGTAGAAACCACATTTTACATCAGATCATTATGAAATTCGGCAGAGAGAGTTTTATTATTACGTGAATGAACACTACCAAATTCGGAGAATTTGGTAGTTTTCATTTAGATATAGCGTTCAGATTTAGATATAGCCCCCATATGTATGTTTCACCCGATTTGGCATGTAAGCGCTGTAGGACCTGTATTTTAAATCAGATCAGTACTAAATTTGGCAGAGAGAGTTCTCTTATTACATGAATAAACACTGCCAAATTCAGGGAAAATCGGTTCAGATTTAGATATAGCCCCCATATATATGTTTCACCTGATTTAACATTTAAGCGCTGTAGAAATCGTGTTTTATATCCGATCAGTACGAAATTTAACAGAGAGAGTTTTCTTATTACATGTATGAACACTGCCAAATTCGGGGAAAATCGGTTCAGATTTAAACATAGTCCCAATATATATGTTACACCCGATTTGACATGTAGGCGCTGTAGAAACCGTGTTTTATATCCGATCAGTACGAAAATCGGCAGAGAGTTTGCTTATTACATGTATGAACACTGCCAAATTCGTATCGCAATGCCCATTTTCGCATTGGTAGGTAGGTGTAGGGTATTATATAGACGGCCCCGCCCGACTTTCTGTCTACGACCCTTTTGGTACCTCCCACACAAAAGGGACCATTTCGCACAAACAGTTAACTGTTAATAACTTTAATGCCAGTGCTTACAAAAACTTGCAATTTTGTACAGTGTAATGTTTTTATAGTACCTACAGTCCAGTGAAAAGTGGGCGTCATTGACACGCCGTTATCGGTACCTCCCACACAAATGTACTATTTGGAAGCAACAGTTAACGGCTTATAACTTTAACTCCAGTGCATACTTTAAAGTTATTAAATGCAATTTAAATTGGTAACAATTTAAGTAATTAATACAAAATCAAGTAAAAGCGTTAAGTTCGGCCATTCCTCCACCATGGATAGCATGTGACCTCACAAAATAACTAAACCTAAAGAAAATAACACCGAAAAACAAAAAAAAAAACAAAAAAACAAGTTACCTGCAGCTATAAGAAGTATCTATACCAAATGTCAGCCCTATAGCTCAAGTATTATAGATTGTAGCGTGATTACAACAGTCGGACGGACAGACGCACATGGCTAAATCTTCTTAGAATTTTAAGACGATTAAGAATATATATACTTTATGGGATCTCAGATCAATATTTAGAGGTGTTACAAACGGAGTGACAAAATGAATATACCGCCCATCCTATGGTAGAGGGTATACAAATATGGGCCAAATATTAAAAGCACCTTCCAAAAAAATTTGACTCTTAAATAATATTAAAAAAAAATTACCATACAAATTTTTTTAATATTTTTTTCGTGTTACACCAGAAAGTGATAAGCGCAGTCCTTCGACAAAAATCTTGTTGCATAGTGTATTCAATTATAAAATTCATGGATTTTAAAAATTTTAATATATCGATTTTTAGTTGATTTCCATAAAAAGAATTCAACTGAAACAAAAGAATCATCTAGATAAAATCATTTTCTTATACTTATATATTGAATTGTAGAAGAGGCTATATATGGGGCTATATCAAAAAATTTACCAATAATAAAAAAACAAGTAAAATCGTTAAATTCTTATATACCTTCCACCATGGATAGCGTGTGAATGGTTTCGGGCACAAATAAAGTCACATTACAAAATTTCAGCCCGATTCGTTGAAATTTGTGTTTTTTTTGCGCTAAGAAGTAAAATCTAGAGGTACCTTTGTATGGGGGCTATATCAAAACATTGACCGATATGGCCCATTTGCAATCCCAAACTACCTGCAACTATAAGAAATATTTTTACCAAATTTGATCAACCAAGCTCTATTATTACGAACTGTAGCGTGATTCCAACAGACGGACGGACATACGGACGTGGCTAAATCGTCATAGAATTTTACGACGATTAGGAATATATATACTTTATGGGGTCTCAGATCAATATTTAGAGGTGTTACAAACGGAGTGACAAAATGAATATACCCATGGAGGGTATAAAAACAAATACATATTTAAACAAGTAAAAACGTTAAGTTCGGCCATGTCGAATCTTATATAGCCTCCACCATGGATAGCATGTGACATCACAAAAAAACTCAAACCTAAAGATAACCAGTAAGGAAAGGCTAAAGTCGGCGGAGATCAAGAAACTCTACCATTCTAAATGTCAAAATGATTGGATGTAAAATACAGCTTCTACAGGACTAAAGAGCAAAATCGGACGAAACATATATATGGGAGCTATAGCTAAATCTTAACCGATTTTCTTCAAATTCGGTAGTGTTGGTTCATGGATCAAGAAACTCTACCATTCTAAATTTCAAAACGATTGGATGTAAAATACAGCTTCTATAGGACTAAAGAGCCAAATCGGACGAAAGATATATATGGGAGCTATATCTAAATCTGAACCGATTTCAACAAAATTCAATAGCGATCTTAACAGCTGCGAAATACTCTAAACTGGAAAATTTCAGAACGATCGGAGTGAAATTGCGACCTGTAGTCGACGAACAACTTTACATGGACAGACGGACGGACAGACATGCTTAAATCGACTCAGCTAGTGATTCTGAGTCAATCGGTATACTTTAAGGTGGGTCTAGCTGTGTTCTTTTCAGATGTTACAAACATCTGCAGTGAAACAAACTTATAATACCCTGTTCCACAGTGTGGTGTAGGGTATAATAACACCGAAAAAAACAAAAAATATAGTACATGGCTAAATCGTCTTAGAATTTTACGACGATTAAGAATATATATACTTTATGGGGTCTCAGATCATTATTTAGGGGTATTACAAACGGAGTGACAAAATGAATATACCCCCCATCCTATGGTGGAGGGTATAAAAAAAACATGTAAGAAAGTTCAGTCGGGTAAACCGACTAATGAATCCCCTCACCTTGAGTCTCAAAAAAATATTAGTAAATTTAGTTATTGTTTGTTTTATTTAAATTATTATCAATTTAAATTGCATTTAATAACTTTGAAATATGTACTGGTATTATAGTAAAAAGCTGTTAACTTTTGGTACAAAATGGTCCATTTGTGTGGGAGGTACCAAAAGGGGCGCCCCAATAATGGTCACTTTTCTCTGGACTCCAGATTCTATAAAAGCAATACACCATACACAATTTCAATTATTTATATGCACTGGTATTAATGTTATAAGATGGTAACTTTTGGTACAAAATGGTCCATTTGTTTTGGAGGTGCCAAAAGGAGCGTGGCAACATGGCCCATTTTTCTCGAGATAATTGTGACTAATAAACTAATACTATGTGTAGAATTTCAGAGGATTCAAATAAGTAGTATAGAAGTTATTAAATAATCAATATTTCACTAAATGTTAACCCTTTGTGGGGGAGGTACTAGAAGGAGTGGACCAATATGGCCCATCTTCGAACTAAGCCGGAGATAGAAGAAAATATTGCCACATACCAAATTTAAAGTAAATCTTTCGAGAGTTATCTATCGTGCGCACCAGCCAGCAGACAGACAGACGGACGGACGGACATTGCTCATTCGACTTAAAATGACCCAAAACGGATATCCGCCGGTCATACACACTTAGGGTCTTATGTCACTCCTTTGATTTGTTACACTTTTGGTTCGTAGTTAATGCTACATACCCTCCTCTCTAAGGTGAGGGGATAATATTTGTGTCGAGCGGAACCTTTGTACGTATTTGGTCTATATAAAACATGGAACTATGACGGCCGTAGTTCGTGACAATGCTTTTGGGTACAAATATACACAAATAAAATTCAACCGGAGTTTACGCAAAATTCCTGGGATTTTACAATACTGTATCGGTTGACAACCCTAATAGTACTAAAAAGCTTGTTGTTGTCATTCGTTTGTGCATTTCTGCAATACGCGTTTTTTGACCAGACATCAGCTTAATCTATTAGTTCATAAGCTTTTATAAAGACACTTCAAACACATCACGTCATTACTGACCGGTTCTAGTCCCTGTGTAACCAAGTGTAGAAGAAGAAAGTGCAGTTTTTGGCGAAGACAGATAACAGGCAAAGAAGATATCAGTGGAGTAAACCAACTAAATATTGTATGGAATTGGAATTTCATTGTGTAAGAGATGTCAGAAAATCAGATAATTTACTGCCAAACTATACATATATTTGAACACGCATACCTCAATTTAATAATTCTCAGCAAAGCGGGAGCATCCAAAGCAGCGTTAACAATCAAATCTAGCACAAACAAGTTATTATACGAGTATGTATGTACAACAAAGTGTTTCTATATACAGGGTGTTTTAAAAGAATGTTTACAATTCACAGATTTTATAAGGAAATAAATTAAAATGTTGTGTCAGAAAGTTAAAAGTTGAATTAGGACAAAATATGTATATGTATATGGGGGAAAACCGCCATTTTTGATATGTTTGAATTGAAAGAGAATATATTTCGAAACGAATTTTTTAAATATTATATAAAGGGTCCGCAATCTAACGTTTTTTTTTTCAACTAGTGCTTATTTCGTGAATGGTAACACTTAGCTCATGTCTGATTTGACAGATAATTAGTTTTATCCTTCCGCTAAGTGAGCCTGCGATCGACTTACAGAAGATGCCGATTTTGCCAAAAAAAATCATCTTTTCAGATGAAGCTCATTTTGATCTTGGCGGGTATGTAAACAAGCAAAATTGTCGCATTTGGGGCACAGAAAACCCGCACGCATACATTGAAAAGCCGATACACCCAAAAAGAGTCACTGTTTGGTGCGGATTTTGGTTCAGAGGCATTATTGGGCCATTTTTCTTCGAAAATGAGCAAGGAGTGGCCGTTACAGTCAATGGCGATCGTTATCGGGCCAAGTTGACCGAATTTTTGTGCACAAAAATTGTAGAGGAGGATATTGGCAACATTTGGTTTCAACAGGACGGCGCTACGTGCCACACAGCCGAAGCTACACTCGATGTTTTGGAATAGTCGCAATTGTTTCTCGAATGGATTGCTTTAGTTCATTCAAATTTGTTGGTTTTGCTTTGTAGACTTCCTGTTTGCAATAACCCCACAAGAAAAAGTCAGGTGCAGTAAGGTCAGGCGACTTGGGGGGCCAACGGAAAGTCGAGTTTCTGGATATCAACTTATTGGGACATTTTCGCCGCAATTCTGTCATAACAGGCCGGGCTATGTGAGGAAACAACACAGAGTTGAAAGAAATTCTTATTCGGCGTAATTCTGGATAGAAAAACTCTCTCAACATGCTCAAGTAACAGCCTCCAGTAACTGTAACGGTGTGACCGTTTACTTCGAAGAAGTAGGGCCCGACAATGCAGCGTGATGAAAGTGCACACCACACTGTGACACGAAGTGGATGCAATTCCGTCTCATGGAGTATCTGTGGGTTGGAAGCACTCCATATTCGACTATTTTGTTTGTTTATGTTGCCGTTTAAATCGAAATGGGCCTCGTCAGACATGAAAAGACAGTTCAACATGTTTCCGTCCTCTTCCACCATTTGAGTTCACTTTGTTGGCCATTTGAATTTTAGATGGGAATAACTCCAAATCTCTGTGCATAATTGATTGCAATGACTGTCTGCTTATACCCAGTTGAGCAGATAAGGTTCTTGTCGAAACTCTTGGATTATTTTGTATGGCATCAGCTACAGCAGCGATTGTTTCCTCCGTCCAAACTGAAGGGTTTCGATGGTAAGGTCTTCTGTTGACTGTCCCATGCACGGAAAAATTGTTAACAAGTCTCTTTATGGTCCATCTACTCGGAGGATTGCCGCCAAACATGCCCCTATAATCTCTTTGAACCGAGACTACGGACTTCAGTGCGTAATAGCGGCGGACCATCCACATTTTTGTTTCAGTGTCCCAGTTATCCATTTTTGTTAAATCTAAAAATCAATCTGCAAAATGAAAAAAAAAATAACCAGATTCATTAAATAGAAAAAAGTTATTAACTTTTTTTTGGTAGCAGCTTTCATCAGCCACCCTGTATCTATCTACATATCTATATATATAAAGAAGAATGTGTGTTTGTTGGTTTGTTTGTACCGTATAGACGTCTAAACGGCTGGACCAATCTTCTTGAAATTTTTACAGAATGTACATGTGTGGCGTGGTGAAAATAGGGTACTTGCATTTTCGATATATCAAGTGGGCGTGGCCCCGCCCACATAAGAAAAATTTTAAAATTGAGAAACACATTTGTTAGCGAAGGTGCTATAATGTTGTACATATGTATCTGGTGGCAGTCTACGTGATTGGTCCAAAAATGGGCGGAATCGCAGCAATGGGCGTGGCACCGCCCATATAAGCCAAATTTAAAAAATGTTATATCTTGCACAATTTGTTAGCGAGAGAGCTGGAATTTTGTGTATACGTATCTGGTGGCAGTCTACGTGACTGGTCTAAAAATGGGCGGAATCGGATCAATGGGCGTGGCACCGCCCGTGGCACCGCCCGTGGCACCGCCCATACGTATCTGGTGGTAGTCTACGTAATTGGTCCAAAAATGGGCGGAAGCGGACCAAAGGGCGTGGTCCCGTCCATATAAGCCAATTTTGAAATTTATTGCACAAATTTGTATTGAGAGTGCTGTAATTTTGTGCATATGTATCTGGTGGTAGTCTACGTAATTGTTAAAAAAATGTGCGGAAGCGGACCAATGGGCGTGGCAGCGCCCATATAAATTTAGATATTTTTCACAATATGTTACAGAGAGTGCTGTAATTTTGTGCATATGTATCTGGTGGTAGTCTACGTGATTGTTCCAAAAATAGCCGGGATCGGACCAAATGGGCGTGGCCCCGCCCATATAAGCAAAATTTTGAAATTAAGATATCTTGCACAATTTGTTATCGAGAGCGCTGTAATTTTGTGCACATGTATCTGGTGGTAGTCTACGTAATTGGTCCAAAAATGGGCGGAAGCGGACCAAAGGTCGTGGCCCCGCCCATATAAGCCAATTTTGAAATGTATATATCTTGCACAAATTTGTAGTGAGAGTGCTGTAATTTTGTGCATATGTATCTGGTGGTAGTCTACGTAATTTTTAAAAAAATGTGCGGAAGCGGACCAATGGGCGTGGCACCGCCCATATAAGTGAAAGTTTGAAATTTAGATATTTTTCACAATATGTTACAGAGAGTGCTGTAATTTTGTGCATATGTATCTGGCGGTAGTCTACGTTATTGTTCCAAAAATAGCCGGGATCGGACCAAAGGGCGTGGCCCCGCCCATATAAGCCAACTTTTGAAATTAACATATCTTGCACAATTTCTTATCGAGAGTGCTGTAATTTTGTGCACATGTATCTGGTGGTAGTCTACGTGATTGGTCCAAAAATGGGCGGGATCGACTAAAGGGCTTGGCCCGGCCCATATAAGCCAAATCTTAAAATTAAGATATCTTGCAAAATTTGTTAGCGAGGGTGCTGTAATTTTGTGCATATCTATCTGGTGGTAGCCTACGTGATTGGTCCAAAACTGGGAGGAATCCGATCAATGGGCGTGAAATTGAGATATCTTCAAAAATTGTTTGCGAGAGTGCTCTTATTTTGTGGAGATGTTTTTGGTGGAAGTATTCGTGATTGGTTCAAAAATGGACGGAATCGGAAATCTAAATCTGGGGCAACGAAGTGGACCGGGTCCAGCTATATATATATACATGGATGTGTGTATGTTACGAATGGACTCCAAAACGTCTGGATCGGTTTTGATGACATTTTCAGGGAATGTTCAGATAAGCCTAGATGGTGACATAGGCTTTATAAGTTCTTAATTGAGGGGGCGTGGGTCCGCCCATATAAGCCAATGTTTTTAGTGATTCCTACTGTCCGTACCTACGAATAGATTAATGAGATTCCTACTGTCGCTATCTACATGAACCATGTTTTGATAAATGGACGGCATCGGAAATCTGAAGTCTGGGGCAACGAAGTGGACCGGGTCCAGTTAGTCTATCTATATATATAAAGAAGAATGTGTGTTTGGTTGTTTGTTGGTTTGTTTGTACCGTATAGACGTCTAAACGGCTGGACCGATCTTCTTGAAATTTTCACAAAATGTACATGTGTGGGGCGTGGTGAAAATGGGGTACTTGAATTTTCGATATATCAAGTGGGCGTGGCCCCGCCCACATAAGAAAAATTTTAAAATTGAGAAATCTTGCACAATTTTTTAGCGAAAGTGCTATAATGTTGTACATATGTATCTGGTGGCAGCCTACGTGATTGGTCCAAAAATGGGCGGGATCGAACCAATGGGCGTTGCACCGCCCATATAAGCCAAATTTAAAAAATGTTATATCATGCACAATTTGTTAGCGAAAGTGCTGGAATTTTGTGTATATGTATCTGGTGGCAGTCTAAACTGGTCCAAAAATGAGCAGAATCGGGCCAACGGGCGTGGCCCCGCCCATAGAACCCAAGTTTTGAAACTGATAAATCTTGCTCAATTTATTACCTAGAGCGCTATACTGTTATACATATGCATCTGGAGTTAGTCTACGTGATTGGTCCAAAAATGGTCGGAAACGGAGCAATGGGCGTGGCAACGCCCATAAATGCAACCCTTTGAAATTGAGGTATCTTGCACAAAGTCTTTGCGAGAGTGTTGTAATTTTGTGTATATGTGTCTGGTGGAAGCCTACGTAATTGGTCGAAAAATTAACGGGATCAGGCCAAAGGGCGTGGCCCCGCCCATAAAACCCAAATTTGGGCTATCTTGCACCGTTTAGTGGTGATAGTATGTACTGTAATTAGGTTTATATGTATCTGGTGACAGTGTACGTGATTAGTTCAAAAATGGGCGGGATGAGGCTAATGGGCGTGGCCCCGGCCATGTAAGCCATATTTTGAAAATGATATATCTTGCACTGTATATTTTATAAGTAAATAAATAAATAAATAAATAAATAAATAAATAAATAAATAAATAAATAAATAAATAAATAAATAAATAAATAAATAAATAAATAAATAAATAAATAAATAAATAAATAAATAAATAAATAAATAAATAAATAAATAAATAATTAAATAAATAAATAAATAAATAAATAAATAAATAAATAAATAAATAAATAAATAAATAAATAAATAAATAAATAAATAAATAAATAAATAAATAAATAAATAAATAAATAAATAAATAAATAAATAAATAAATAAATAAATAAATAAATAAATAAATAAATAAATAAATAAATAAATAAATAAATAAATAAATAAATAAATAAATAAATAAATAAATAAATAAATAAATAAATAAATAAATAAATAAATAAATAAATAAATAAATAAATAAATAAATAAATAAATAAATAAATAAATAAATAAATAAATAAATAAATAAATAAATAAATAAATAAATAAATAAATAAATAAATAAATAAATAAATAAATAAATAAATAAATAAATAAATAAATAAATAAATAAATAAATAAATAAATAAATAAATAAATAAATAAATAAATAAATAAATAAATAAATAAATAAATAAATAAATAAATAAATAAATAAATAAATAAATAAATAAATAAATAAATAAATAACTAAATAAATAAATAAATAAATAAATAAATAAATAAATAAATAAATAAATAAATAAATAAATAAATAAATAAATAAATAAATAAATAAATAAATAAATAAATAAATAAATAAATAAATAAATAAAAAATTTCTGAATTATTCTAATTTCTGGACGTTTTTTTCCTGATATGTTTTGGAAACAGCATTTAATATTGCGGTTCGATGTGATTTGATGTAGTTGATGTTGTCACATTAAAATCTAGGGCTAACCGGCTCCCTTCAACGCCTTTCTCAAGCTTTTCTAATATTTTGACTTTAGTTTCCAATGATAAAGTGTTTTTTTACGTTTATTTGACATTTCTAATGCTACACTTCCACTTTTTAATAGAGATTGCCAAAAACCGTACACGCGTATCAAATCTCTCAAATAAACTAGTCACAAATATACATAAATGCGACAAAAAACAACAAATTGGGAAAAACATATATAATTTGGTGACTCCCGTTTTTAGTTTTATGTACTATGTTCAAATAGCAAAAACGCTCGGAAATTAGAATTTTAAATTCGAATTTCAGAGCGTTTAATGTATTGCAAACACTGATTCTAATTTCTGGACGTTCGAATTACTGAAAGCTCTAATTTGTGAGCGTCTACTGTACTTTAATTGTACTTCAAATAAATAAATAAACAAATAAGAATAATAAACAGCGCACAGTGGGATGGCTTCATACATTTTTGTTCACAAACTATTTATAAGGAGAGGTTGGTATTGAGCATTATATTGCATAAATTAAGGAAAAAATTGAATTTCATTAAAATCGACACCACCCACACACAGCCCATACAATCCAAACAGATTTTTACGCATAAATTGTTTCCTATCAAAGAAAAAGTCTTCGAATTTGCTACATATACTTTCCAGAACAAACACAAAATGCGTGACAAGTTTCATTAAAATCGAACGTGCCCAACGCCCACCGCCCATAAAATCGAAATCGATCTTTTCGCATTAAATGTTTCCTATCCTAACAAAAGTCTTCAAATTTGGTATATGCATGTTCTTCAATAAACAAAAGATTTTATCAAAATCAACCATGCCTACTGCCCTCCGCCGATACCATCCAAATCGATTTTTTCGCATATTTTTTTCCAATCCGAGCAAAACACTGAGCAACAGTGAAAAAAATACACGGACTGGAATTTGATCTTTTTTGGTGTTTGTGTTAAGTTTTGGGCTTTGGTGTGTTCTGACACATATAGTAAAATTTTATGGCCAACATTTTTGTAGAGCATTTCATCCCCGTCCTCCCCATATTAAGGGTGGTTTTTACGATTTATTCAACTAGGGCCAAAAATTACAGATATGTGGGGGAGCTAGAGTGTTAATATGTTCCACAAAATTATTGGCCTTAATATGTTCTATAAAATTGCTATAATAACACCAACAAAATATTTTTTTGTTACAAAATAGTGAAATACTAACTAATGCTGAAAAAAGTGAAAAAATATCCTTTAATTTTTCCAAAGAAAAGTGCTGGAAAAATATTTTTTGCGCACAGAATGTTAACGAACTTTGTTCAGCATATCCTTAGCTACATCATTGCCAAATATAGTTAAGCGGTATCACAAAAATTGGGTACCAATTTTGCCAAACCGGGTATAGGGTTATAATACCTTTTGGTAGTAGAATCGAACCTATACTGTCAAGTCCGTGTATTTTTCAAAAAGTGTTAATTTGTTGCATAGTGATATAGATAATAATTTCTTTCAATATTCAATAAAATCTGCCCTAATAGTATGGTTTTTGGCAATAGTTTTTTGCAAGAAATTTGTGACAAGTTTCGTGATTTTTACCAGAAAAGTATAATTTTTTTCTTGTTCCGAAAATTTCCCGGAATTATTTTTGTTTTCAATCAAAAGAAGACATGCCCACCTTTCATTATACCCTCACTTTAGTGTGACGAGGGTATATATCATTTGCTACGAAAAAAAGTGTAACACATCGAAGGAGTGATCTAAGACCCTAAGTATGTTCGGCGGATATTCGTTTTGGGTCATTTTAAGACGAATGAGCAATGTCCGTCCGTCTGTCTACTGTTCAGCGAAATATAGGTGTATTTCTTAAACCCCTTCTGAAACTTTCTTACTTGTTTTATTGACAGAACAATTTGGTCGAAAGTGGAGCTGCATTATTATCCCCTTACCTTATCATTTGCCAAAAGTGTAACACATTTAAGGAGTGACCTAACCACTAAGTATGTTCGGCGGAAATCCGTTTTGGATCATTTTAAAGGATGGTTAAATTGTAAGGGCCGATGTTAAATGTGAACCACACCTAAACGTCAAGTTTTTTCTGCATTTCATTTGACATTTCTCAATTTCAGACTAACTCAATTTGAACCATGGAAAGATACACAATCGAGCAACGCGTTAAAGTTTTTTAAGCCTTTTACGAAAATGGGCGTTCAAATAAAAATGTATTTCGTGCACTTCGTGATGTTTTTTTTTGGTCAGCAATCGACCAAATGTGTCCACAATTGGGAGAACTGTGTATGCAAATTTTAGCAAACCTCTGTAGGAGATGTGAAAACACCTGTGCATGCTCGCACAGTTCGTTTGGTGCGGCTTATGGGCTGGCGACGTCATTCAGTCAGTCTGTCTGTCTGCTGGCTGGTGCGCACGATAACTCTCGAACGAAGTAACCGAGTGATTCAAATTTGGTATGCGGTAATATCTTTCTCTATCTCCGGCTATGTTCGAAGATGGGCCATATTGGTCCACTCCTTCTAGAACCTCCCCCACAAAGGGTTAACTTTTAGTGAAATATTGATTCTTAAATAAATTTTATACTACATGCTCGAATCTTCTCAAATTGCACACATAGTATTAGTTTGCTAGTAGCTAACACGTCAAGAAAATTGGCGAAGGGGCAACTCCCTTTTTGGTACCTCCCGTACGAATGGGCCATTTTGCATCAATAGTTAACTGCTTATAGCTTTAATATCAGTTCATACAAATACTTGAAATTTTGTACAGTGTAATGCTTTCATAGTACCTAGAGTCCACAGAAAAGTGGGCGTTGTTGGCACGCCCCTTTTGGTACCTCCCACACAAATGGACCATTTTGTACCAAAAGTAAGCAGCTTTAAGCTTTAAGAGCCGTACATACTTTAAAGTTATTAAATGCAATTTAAATGGATAATAATTTAATGAAAACAAAAGAATAAATAAATTTACTAATATTTTTTGGGACTCAAGGTGAGGGGATTCATATGTCGGTTTACCCGACTGAACTTACTTACTTGTGGCGATTTCGGACACTTCATCTTAACGGTTTATGATATCCACATACATTTTATTTAAAATTTATTCGAGAAATGCTATATTTTTAAAATATACCAAAGTCAAATGGTATTTTCAAGAAAATTATGCATGTATGGACCACTGAATTGCATGAAAATATATGTCATATTTTTCTTGGCACCCCTGCATGTAAAGTACAATTTTTTAAAAATTAAATATAATTTTTCTTAAAAAACATGAATGTACATTTCATATTTAAATAATACTCTAGAAAACTACATCATCCGAAATTGAAATTGAGTGTTTGAAAAAAGGGTTATTTACAATAAAATCTTACTGTGCAACGTAGCGCCTTGAAACTTAAAACATATGTATTAGGGCGGGTTGATTTGTACGGATGAAAAAAATTTAAAATCGTATAGCAAAAAAGTAATCCTCTTCGCAACTCTCGACTTGAAAATTGTTGTCATCTTCTTTCGCTTAAATTATTTTTTTTTTTAAATATATTATGTCTTATTATATCCTCACTTACCTAAACCTAAACCTAAACCGTATATTATTTGCTACGGGCCAAAAGTGTAACACATCGAAGGAGTGACATAAGACCCTAAGTATGTTTGGCGGATATCCGTTTTAGGTCGTTTTAAGTCGAATGAGCAATGTCCGTCCGTCTGTCTGCTAGCTGGTGCGCTCGATAACTCTCGAAAGGAGTAACCGATTGACTTCAAATTTGGTATGTGGTAATATTTTTTCTTTCTCCGGCTAAGTTCGAAGACGGGCCATATTGGTCCACTTCTTCTAGTACCTACCTCACAAGGTGTTAATACACGGAGAAAAAAATATGTTAAAAATATGTTTGGATGCAATCATATATATGTTTGGGACGGGCACAATCATATATATGTTTGTGGGTAAACATTATATGTTTGCACACAATCATAATATGTTCGGGGCAAAATTCTAGCATATTAAAAAACGATATGATTGTGTCCTAACATATTTTTGGCAAAATAATATATTAGAACATATTTTTTAGAGTTTTAGAGAGTATTACTCTCTGAGAGCCCAATTATATGACTCATAATTTTGTGCAAAGAAGGGTAATATGTATATGGTACCCGTGTGTATGAGTAGGAGTGGCACCGACTCCAAAGGGTATTATTATTATTTGATGATGCTTACTCGGTCGGGTTTTTTATTGAATATGTGTGTTGAATGTCGAATTCCAAGAAATTAGTTGTAGTTTTAACACGTACAACAAATTCAACATAAAAGAAAGAATATGATATCAAAGATGTATTGAGGTTATTCATTAAAAAACACAATTATTTTGGTGCAAAATTATTTTTTTAAAAAGGAATGTATGTTACTTCAAAACATTTTATTAACAAAACGTTCTATAATACTGACGCCGTTTTATTGCCCCACATACATTATTTTGCCAACATACATATGTATGTACGTATGTATGTGTGCTTTTCATGTTCTTTGAACAAACACACTCCTGCATTAACAAATTGTTTTCATCTGAAATGACGCCGGGTACAGTAGTGAAGAGTGCACTGTACTATTGAAGTTTTGCCTTGCTCTGCACATTGCACATTTTTGGAGTATATGCGCGATCAGGTCGACTTATACGTTAAATTGAATATATTAATGTGGGCTACCAATGTTGTAAATATCTCTTTCACTTAGTTAGTTTAACAGTTATTAAACAAATTGGAAAAAGTTGATTTTTTCAACAAAAAAAATCCTGGGACGAAAAAAACATCAAAAATAGAAAAAAAATCGAAAAACAATATTTTATTTTTTAAAAGTTTGCATCCTAGCGAAGAAAATAATGTCTATTTGAAAAAAAAATCGATGGGTAAATGTAGAAATTATAGCCCTTTTGGTAGAGGTAAGAGAATTTCAAAAATCTTTTTTTTTAATTTCTGTTTAAATAGCGATTTTATTTATTACATTTATTTATATTATGTACATTTGAGTTTATTTACATGAACAAGTTTCATTAGAAGTAATTGTGAGTTCTGTGTTGACGTTTGTAGATTTCGGAATCGGTTTCTCTAATGAGGAACCAACTATAATTATACCCTCACTTTAGTGTGACGAGGGTATATATCATTTGCTACGAAAAAAAGTGTAACACATCGAAGGAGTGATCTAAGACCCTAAGTATGTTCGGCGGATATTCGTTTTGGGTCATTTTAAGACGAATGAGCAATGTCCGCCCGTCTGTCTGTCTGTCTGTCTATCTGTCTGTCTGTCTGTCTGTCTGTGTGTCTGCTGGCTGGTGCGCACGATAACTCTCGAAAGGAGTAACAGATTGACTTCAATTTTGGTACGTGGTAATATTTTTTTCTTTCTCCGGCTAAGTTCGAAGATGGGCCATATTGGTCCACTCCTTCTAGTACCTCCCCCACAAAGTGTTAAAATGTTGTGAAATATTGAATCTTTAATAACTGCTATACTACTTATATGAATCTTCTGAAATTCCACACATAGCATTAGTTTATTAGTCGATCATTAAAATTTTCCAGAAAGATGTTTCTCAATTTAGGAACGAATATTGCTTAATTTATCGATTATCGTTTCAGAATTAGATAATATGTTTCTACCCATTTACCAATTATTCAAAATTATTATGGCAATGACCCTTATCGCATTGTTAGGGAGGTGTAGGGTATTATATAGTCGGCCCCGCCCGACTTTCTGCCTTTCCTTACTGGTTTTATATCCGATCAGTGCGAAATTCGGCAAAAAGAGGTTTCTTTCTACATGAAGGAATACTGCCAAATTCGGAGAAAATCGGTTCAGATTTAGATATAGCCCCCATATATATGTAGCCCCAGATTTGCTATGGAAGCACGGAGACTGTATTTTATATCCGATTGGTACGAAATTCGACAGAAAGAGGTCTTTTTACGTGAATGAGTGTTCAGGGAAAATCGGTTCAGATTTATATATAACCTCCATATATACATGTGTTCCTCCTGATTTCGTTTCAAAGAGCTATAGAAGTTGTGCCTTACTTACGACCATTAACATTTTCCAGAAAGATGTTTCTCAATTTAGGAACGAATATTGCTTAATTTGGCGATTATCTGTTCAGAATTAGATAATATGTTCCTACCCATTCACCAATTATTACAAATTATTATCGCAATGGCCTTTTGGCATTGTTAGGGAGGTGTAGGGTATTATATAGTCTGCCCCGCCCGAATTTCTGCCTTTCCTTATTGGTTTTATCTATAACGATGCCGCATGCGCGTATTGATGCCCTCAAATCCGATATCTCCCAATTTTGTTGAGTCACGTGCTAACTTTGAAGGCACTTGAATACTAAACTCGGTCAAGCGTCAATCTAGATATAATGGTCTCCAGTTATTGCGTCTTCAGCAAGCTTGTCGTATGCACAGATACTTCCACTGATCAGCTTTTTAATCAGGTACGGTAGAGTGCTATCAACAGCACTATAATCTTCAAGACGATGAGTGCAACGCCTCTCAATATTTCGTTTTTAGTATTCTGTCCATCGACACTATTCTCTTGCACATTTTCAAAACTGTCCTACAATGGTATTGGAAATTTTTCAAATTCACATCTCGGGTTGTTTGGGCGGCATCTTTTGCCAAGATATCGCCGCAATATAATTTCAAATATTGCGTTCTAAATTTTTTATTTATATGGGGGTGTCATAAAAACTGTTTGCATCGCTTCTGTTTGTAGCTCCATCACCCCTACTGATACCAAGGCCAGGCAGCCAAACTTCGAAACCATGGCTGATATAGTGATCGAAATACAGTATAACCTCTCTAATCCGGACACTCGATAGTCCGAACTATCCAGTAATCCGGACAGCTCAATGATTGGGACAATTTCGAAATTTTACCTCTGTAGTCCGGACATTAATATGTTTTTGTGTTTGTTTTTACGTTTTTTTATCGTTATTATACCTTTAGCCAAAAACAATAATTATGTAGTGGTTCTGGGAAATGATAATTTTTTTCAAAGTAACCGGTGGTTGCTAAAGTTCAAAATTTGTAACGAAATTGGTGCTTGGAAATATGAGGCAAAAAATTATAAAGTCATAAATCTGCTGTATTATTTTTGAAAACCATCGAGGAAGTGGGACGTGATGAGTACCAAAAATGTACAATACTCTGCAGATAGATTTTCCTTCATCGTAACGAGCCTGGATCTCATACGTTGCCCTTCCCTTTTAATAGGTAAGCATGAAAATCCATTAGCGTTTAAACAATTTTAACTTTCTTTTGTATATAAGTCTACCAAAAAAGGCTGGATATCGACTTCCGTTTTTGAAGATTGAAGAAATTTCTGATAATTGCTAAGAAGCCGCTGATAGCACTTCAGTTATTGGGTAAGGCTCTATCACAAGAAAATGAAATCAATACGGAGGATGCCACAGAAAGAAAATGCCACCACACAATTCTTTCATTTCTTGTTCACCACTGATGATGTTACTTACACATAGTACCGTCAGTTATGTCAATAGAAAATATTGAAAAGGACATAGACTCCATTGTAGTCTTGAAGAAATTCACTATTTTTTGTAGACAAATAAGAAAGCAGCCGAACCCTTTCAAGTGCAATTACATATATGTATAGGCTGAGAAAGTAATAATATTTTTAAAAGAATTTAAAACCAGATCTAAAAAACTGCAAAAATATAAGAGTCGATTGGGTTTATTATTTATCTTTTTCTTTTTAAGAAACGCGTTTCTTAATAAAATAAGAAAATATGACCCACTTTCGAGTTTTGTAATGTAGTCTGGACAATTCAGTAATCCGGACAAAGGTCGAAACTATATCTGTCGGGATAAGAGCGGTTATACTTTTTTATTACGAACGGTCCCAACGCAGCCACTCTTACCCGCCCCTTCCGACCGAGGCCGGTACATGCAACAATTCAAATATTTCTAGTTAAATAGACACACAAAAAACATCTACAGAATACAATAGCATTACATATTACACATTAAAAAAAGAGATAATTCGAGATCTTACTACATCAATTGGTACATCAATTTCAATAACCTCGCATAAAGTGTTAAAATCCATGCACATTCTACGAATAGGTTCTGCAGATGCATAATTGGTACGCTGAAAATCAATATGCAGTAATTGGTAATATCGGGAAGACCTGAAAGGAACATTAAATCTGATCTTAGAAATAATGAAAGTAGATGGGACATCATCATTTATCACCTTCAGTACCATAGTGGAGTTCAGCATAATACGTCTGCTCTTAAGAGTAGGCAGTTTTATCAAACTCAACCTGCTAGTGTAGGGTGGAAAAACAAAATCACTATTCCAATGAAGATGCCTCAAAGCGAACAATAAAAATTGTTTTTGAACCGATTCGATCTTATCGACATAAGTCCCGTATTATGGGTCCCACACTACAGACCCATATTCTAGAATAGGTCTAACTAGGGAAGTATACAACTTTGTCTGAGAATTCTTTCGCCCAACGCTTAATGAAACCAAGAACGCCAAAAGCCTTATTCACCATCGTAATTATTTGATTATTGAAATTTAGTTTAGGGTCCATCAATATACCCAGATCCACGAAGGATTTAACAGTATTTAAATAGGAACCACAAAGAATAAACCTAGATGGAATCGACCTCGATCTAGAGAAACACATATGTTTACATTTCTTCAAATTAGGGTCCATGCAATTAATATGGCACCAATGTCCAAAATTATCTAAATCATTTTGTAGCAACATTGATTTATCAGTTGTATTATAAGAGAAAAATATCTTAACATCATCTGCATACATTAGTATATTAGATCTAGATATTGAAGCTGGCAAATCATTAATAAATAGTAGAAACAGAACGGGACCAATATGTCTACCTTGGGGCACTCCAGATGGGACCAGAATCGGGTCAGAGCAGAAGCTACCAAATTTCACAATTTGAATACGGTTATTAAGATAAGAGGATATCCAACTTAACAACTTTATACTAAAACCAATACGATCCAACTTATATAGTAAGAGTTTGTGATTAACTCTATCAAAAGCTTTACTAAAATCTGTGTAAACCACATCTGTCTGATTACCAAGAACAAACTCATTATTTAAGGGTTTTTCAACAGGCCGTACTTCTTCCATGATGAGCAAGACCGGCACGTTACTGTGAATGGGAATCGCTACCGTTCAATGATAACCGAATATTTTTGGCCCCAATTGGATGATATGGACTTGGAGGACATGTGGTTCCAACAGGACGGCGCCACAAGCCACACAGCGAATGCCAAAATCAATTTATTGGAAACCAAGTTTGGAGAACGTGTTATCTCACGAAATGGTGCAGTCGATTGGCCGCCTCGGTCGTGCGATTTGACGTCGTTAGACTATTTCTTGTGGGGCTACGTCAAGTCTATGGTCTATGCCAATAATCCAGCGACGATTGATGAACTTCGTACGAATATCGAACGTGAAATTGCAGCAGTATCGGCCGATTTATGCTTGAAAACCGTCGAAAATTGGGTTCAGCGTCTGGACTTCTGCAAGCGTGCTCGTGGTGGCCATGCAAAAGAAATCGAGTTCCATACATAATGGCATCGAACGTACTTTCACAGGAATAAAGAATTTCATTGATATCCAAAAACGTTTTTGTTTTATTTAAAAAAACTTTTGTAGCGCTCTTATTGACGGACCCGATACTTGGGAAGAAAGTTGAACCAAATTTGTCACCGTTGAAAGTCCCTTACGAAATCCATGTTGTAAATGGCTAAGGATAGACGATACACTATGAGATAGAATTTCAGTGACCATTTTCTCAAATAGTTTTAGAATGATACTTAATTTCGCAATTCCACGATAATTCATGACATCAACCAAACTTCCAGATTTATGAAGTGGAGTTATAAAAGATTTTCTCCAAGAAGATGGGAAATAACCATACTTTAACGAATTATTAAATATTGACAAAATCATAGAAAGATTTAGGGTTGACCTTAAAATTTTGAGCTAACTTCTCTAAGTAGAGCTCATAGCATTTACGAGATTCAATATTATACTGTGATCTGGCGACAGAGTACCTAGCGTAATCGACATCTGAACCAGATCTTTTGAATTTCTTAAATAGTCTGCATTTCAAGTTCTTGAGAGCAGTCATATTAGAAGAATACCACGGTGGTCTATTGCAATTTTTAATATGAATCTTTGGCACAGCTTGTACCAAACATTCATTCAAAACATCATAGAATCTCTCATTAGCTATATCAATATCAGTAAAATTTTCACAACAGCAAAGAACATCCCAGTCAATATTTAAGAGCAGAGTAGTAAGCAATCCAAAATTTGTTCTTTTGAAACAAAAAAGTGTACCCTCATCGGGTGGAGAGTTTACAGAAGAAGAGTTCGACATGTCATATAGCATGGAAATACCCAATGTAGGATGGTAATTATCCTCCGGGGTAGAAACTGGAGAAATTCTATAAATACCGAAAAACTGGGGATTATTCACAAATACTAAGTCAAGTACTTTATCATTCGAATTGGAAATACCGTTGATCTGGAATAGTTCGAGATCAGAAAAACGTCTAACTATATCATAAGTCCACTCAAATGAGGCTGATGATTAATTCAAAGGAGTATATGCCTCAGTATCTGGCAAGGAAAGCCAAGAAACGGAGGGTAAATAAAAATCACCTAAAATTATAATACGGTCAACATCCCTCAACATCGAAACAACTCTGCTAATAGCCAACAAGTGGTTATCGTAAACAAATAATTCCGAGTTTGGGGGAATGTACGAGCAGGTGACAAATAATTTAGTTTTAACTAAATTAATTGAGACTGTAATAAATTCAATATCATTAGTTTCGTCGAGAATGACGCGTTCAGAAGGAAGGGAATTAATTACTGCAATAAGTACACCACCGCCAAGACTATCAAGGCGATCTTTTCTAAATATTAAATATCTATCCAACAAAATCCCCGTATCAAACATTGAAGGTTTTAGCCAAGTCTCAGTGAAGCATAAAACAGAGAAGTCAAAGACAAAGCTATCAGTAAATAAGCGGGTCAATTTTGTATTAAGCCCCCTAACATTCTGATATGCGATGACAAAAGATCCTGTTAGTTTTTTGAAGAATTTGACTGACATCAACAAACTCTATAACAAATGCCTTAGGCGGCCAAAAATCTCGATCAATCAATTTATCAAAGAAATCTGTTGGAACGATGATCTTGAATGATGACCTGGGTATGGGAGAAGATGAACGAATCTTGAAAATTCTAAGATAAAATTCGCCCACAATCTTAGACTTAATATAGAAGTTCACGTCGTCGGAGGACGTGTCCGGAGCAAAACGAGAGACGAAAACCGCTTTCTTGGCTGGAAGCACAGTCAGTGTTTTCGGTCTACTAACTACTTGCAACGCCGTATTAGCAGGAGGATTAGGAATAGTTCCAGAAAGAACTGCCGAACTTTCCTCCCGCGTAGGGACAACATCGTCAGCAGCCGCTAAGGCGTTAGCGACACATTGCTGATCGACAGAACTAGACTTCAAAACAACAACAGAGTCAGATGAACTCATAGGCACATCCGACGCCGCTGGGCCAGAAGTACTCGGTACGACGGTGTCAAGCTTCTTAGAAAGCGCACTCTTCGTCGACCTCTTGCGCTTCTGCCCAGCAACATCAGAAGAGCATACAAACGCATCGAAATCTGGAAATTTATCAATTACAGAGGTTACAGGAATTTTATCAATTACAGAGTTATTGAAGCGTTCATACAACGCCCAAAAGTTCTTTCCCCATCTGTGCAACCTCAGAGGAATAATTTTTCACAAATTTGTAGAAATCAACATTAATTTTTCTACATCTAAGACAACACCACTTTAGACCGTTATTTTCCCCATATAAGATGTCTACGACTCTAGCTGGTATACCAGCACACTTGGCGTGCCAAAGGTTAGTACACAACCAACATACAATGGACCACTCCGAATCAGAAACAATTTTACAATTTTTTTTTCGTTACGACATTATTAGAACGTTAGCAATAATAAAACAACAGAAACAGTTATAAATATTTCACCCTCTAGTAGAGAATTAAAAATTTGTAATATAATTTAATTTAAATTGAAGAGAAACAAAAACTATGCGATGGCAACTCTGTTTAGCCAAAAGAAACAAACACCGTACAAAAAAGAGCACTCAAATTACAACAAACACAATACGAATGCAGCACAAAGTTATTATCTAATTGCAATAGCAAATAAATTACAACTGAAAATTCACAGATTACAGGAAAAACACCAATAATCTACTAAAAACAATAAGTACACTTATCAAAAATACACTTATCTGAATTTTAGAAAAATTTTTTTTAATTAAAATATTTGGACGGAGCACCATTGCAAGCAGGGTTGCCAATACTCTATTGAATTTTGAAATTTCAGGTTGTGTAGGATGCCAGTTTTTAGCACAATCATTGGTTGTGGTTCGAAGGTTACACACCCATTTGTACAGGCTAGCGGCAATAGTGCAGGAAATATTATATATTCAGATGTCATGTTTCACATTTCAGGTTATGTGGGCCCACTGTTACTGTCACGTCAGTTTCTTGCCCCAGCACTCTATCTGGTTCCACATACCAAATTTCGAGAATTTTGTTCCAATAGCAATCAAAATATTGCACTGCTGAATTTCTGGTAGTGTGGGTGGTACCACGCCTACTGTCACAATCACACCTGTTTTTGGCTCGAAAACGCAACAAAATATAGTATTTGTAAATTTCAGGTTGTGTGGACGGTGCCACACCCACTATAACTGTCACACCAGTTTATCGTTCCATAACGCATACCAATGTCACATATACCAAATTTGGAGGCACTTACCACAATAATACTCGTAATACAGCATTTTTAAATTTTAGGTTGGGTGGTCGATGTCACGCCCTAGTATTCAGCTACATAACTCGTACTGGCACCAATGTCACACATACCCAATTTCGAGAATTTTGCTAATAGTATTCGAAATATTTCATATTTGAAATTTTAGGTTGTATGGGCGGTGCCACGCCCCCAGTCACTATCACACCGGCTTTTGGCTCCATGGTAGGTGCTGGTATCAAGGTCACACATATCAAATTTCGAGTATTTTGAACTAATAGTACCCAAGATATTCCACTTTTAAATTTTACGTTGTATGGGCGGTGCCACGCCCCTTTGTCCAATCAAAACCGAATATACCTATGAACCTTCCACACGCCCAAAGATATTCTCATGCTATAATTCAGCCAAATCTGTTAGCCGTTTTCGAGTCCATCGCGTACCAACAAACACCATTTCCTTATTATATATATATATAGATAATGAATCCCGCGAAATATAAAAATTGGAAAAATTTATGAAAAATGTACCGAATAGATGAGAGAACTAGCTGTGATCTTCTGAAAGAATTAAGGTAATATCTCTGTTGGTTAAAAAGTTATGTTTGTTTCAAAATACGAAGTCCATATCAATTGAGTTTTATTTCAATGCAAAATTTCTGTACAAAATGCCTATGTATTGCTGGGAGTTGAATGTGAAGATCTTTTTGAGTGTGTTTTTTGATGAACTTCTTTTGTAAGATTACATAAAGCCTTTAATAATAAATTAAAAGACTCCATATAAAAAGAATGAGAATTCGCGGATTTTTTTAGTGATTTTATTACACTAAGACATTTTAAAATATATTCTTACGAAGATCGCGGATTGTAAAGTCGGCAATGACATACAGTAATTATGTGTTCATCCGGGCGAACTTATATTGTATGAATTCGCTTAAACCCATAGTATACCTTAAGAGGGAAACTAATAATGAATGGATTTAATTTGAGGTTATGTAAATTTTGCAAAGTGCATAATTTGAACAATCATCAAAATAAAATGACGCGCCTCTGATTTCGGAATAGATCAGTAAAAAAATCCTTTTAATTCATATGAACATCCGCCATATCTGTACCGCGCACTGGGTGTGCCTTGACGATCATCGCTGAGACAAAAGTGTCTCGTTCTTCGCGTACAAGACTTCAATCTTCAAATACGTATCCATGGTTGTTGTTTGTAGCCGAGCTAGCTGCAAATATAAAGGTCTGTTCGATATGAGTTCTAAATAGGAACTAATTTTATTTACAATATTTTAATCTTACTTACTTACTGGTGACCGAAATCTTAACCTATTTTCTACCCAAGAAGAAAAGAGAAGCCATAAGGTCACAACACATGCTTCCCTTATCTTCACTACAGTCTATAAATATGTAGATAATCAATAGGCGTGTTTTCGTTACATCATAAGTGCTTAATTTGTATGGGGAGCTAAGCACGTTTAAGCACTATTAGTTCCCGATGAAGTTTGGTGCTTGTGTTCCTGTCTTAATCGAGTATGATGTTGCCAGATTGGGCACCCTATATTTAGCAATATGGCATCCCATTTTTGGAGAGATGTTATCAATTATTGTGAATTAACGGGAAGAAGAAGAACACAAATGGGAAATTATTTTAATATTTGCAAAAAGAGATTATACAATTGACAATAGAATAGTAAATATATGTTTTATTAATACTTTTCACGAATTTTTTGTCTGTTTCGCACCGTTCTTTCTTCGCAACTCATGACACCATTGCACTGTGGTTGCACTTGTATGGGGGATAGCGACAAAACTAGTAAGAATGAAGATATAGTCCTGAAATTTGCACAGTATACTCCTTGCCATACACGGACGACATTCTGAAAAAATAGGCGTGATTGCAATTGTCTACGCCCACTTTTACAGAACTTAAAACAATTAATTCAATTACTTTAAAAGGAATTCAAGGACGTAAACTTAAATTCGCTTTTCTTGCAACGATTCAATTATAGACTTTAATAATGCACAATTGAACTAACCCGTTTTCGATAACTTTGGAGGAATGAACTATTGTTATCTTATATTTATCCGTGTTTATTGTATATCCTGATGACACAACTTGCAGCACAGCTTAGATGTTGCACATCTAAGTATGAGCCTCTCGTCAATACCAGTTATATTACCATCCAAAGAGGGACTATTAAAAAATCTTCTTGCGCTGTTACCATCATTTGAGGTACCACTACCTCCTGCTTTTGGCTTGTCAACAATCAAAACCTTTTTTGTTTGAAACCTGTTTTGAATTTCCTTTTTTCCTTCCATGAATTTTTGTTTTCCATATTTCATCCTAATTTGCTATTTAGATCCAGTCTATATGAAACATGGACTAAATATTCAAAAAAATCGTATATATGAATGCAAAGGTGATAAGCCAAACTCATAATTTTCTTTGTGGACTACCTTTTGTAGACATATATGAATATCGCTAATTTCTTTCGGTTTCGCTTTCCATTAAGGACATAACAATTTCCTATATTAATAAAATAAAGAATATTTAAGATATAGAGTTCAAATTTATTCCATGTGTAATACAAATGTTACATTTTAAGAATGAAATTCGATTTCGGTCGTATGACCACGACGAGCCCGTCTACGGCGATCTAGTCTTTGGACCCAATTTTCCACTACTCTTGCAGACATTTAGACAGGAACGTTGGCAATTTTGCGTTGAATGTTGTCTCTGAGCTCGTCTAAAGTTGTTGGCTTGTTGGCATAGACCAATGACTTGATGTGGCCCCATAAAAAGAAATCCAATGACGATAATTCGCATGAACGAGGTGGCCGGACCATTTCTCGAGATAACACGTTCACCAAATTAGCCTTTCAGTAAATCGATTATAACGCGTGCTGTGTGGCTAGTGGAACCGTCTTGTTGAAACCACATATCGGCGATGTCAAGTTCTGGCCAAAAATAATTTTCTAACATGGCACGATAGCGCTCTCTATTCACGGCCAATACGCTCTCTATTCACGGCCAATACGGCCCAATCACACCTCCGGCATGATAATCGTACCACACAATAATTTTTTGCGGATGCAATTGTGTCTTTTAAAGCACATATGGGTTTGTTGCTGTCCAATGAAGCATATTTTGTTGATTGGCAAAACCACTCAGCCAGAAATGAACTTCATCGCTGAAGATGATTTTTCGATGAAATTCTGGATTTTCGTTGCGACCAACGACACATAATTTCGGTAGTAATTTTTAATGATTTCCAAACGTTGCACCTAAGTGATCTTTACCATGATGAAAATGTTGAGTTCGACTAACGTTTTGAACCTGAAAGATCATTAAAAATGTTTGAGGATTTGTTGACATAAAGATAAGAAATTCTTATGTCCCAATTGGAAAACCCGGTGTAACATTTAGCAGATGATGTTTGACTTACTTCATTGCATACATTGCCATCAACCATAGTAAGTTGCAATTTGTGTTCGACGTTTATCAGATTTGAAATTTAACACATCACTTTGCAGATCTAATATTCGTGAAAGTGGAGTTACAAATAACTACTCGTATTATATTTTAATAGATTTTAATAGATCATAAATCGTATTTTCGTCGCCTTCAAAGACAATGTTTTTGACTACTTCGTCGAATACTTGCTGAGTTTTCGTAATGTTTTACCCACCAAATTTATTAAAAAAATTTCATAAATGTATATGCGTGAAAATATCTGAGACATTCCTACGACAACAAATAAAAGAAATAAACTAGATAAAGAATAGCAGGAACAGTGTTTGTTTGTTGGCTTGACTAACAACAACAAATGCTACAACAGCAGCATCAGGTGAGAAATATACATTTTAAAACGAAGGGTTAAAGTTGGTTTATTGAATATTTTTTTACAAACCTGCAAATTCCTGCACCATTCAGGCAATAGTGAACTATATACATGTCTTTACATTTATAAAATAATCCCGTCACGGCATTCGGTGGGAAAAGTTACTAAAACTCTAAGTACATTTCAGGTTAACTAAAAAAAACACTCTGAAAAGGGCATTTAATTAAAATGTGTACTTTTAAAAAAACACAACACAATTTAAATATATGTTATTACTCAAAAATAGTGCTAATACTATCTACTTTAATTTCCATTAAAAGCAATTTTATTTAGGCTTTTTTTAAAAAATATATATTAACAGTTGAAACTTCACTTTATTTTCGTGTTTTTTCAGCATACTAACTGCGTCTATGCAAGTTCGTACCCATGTTGCTTTTATTTAAGAAGTACCGTTAGAAATTATACAAACAAATTTTGAGTAGAGGAATTTGATGACTTTAGATACTATTTATGCAGCTACAAGGCCAATATATTAACATAGATTTTTTTATTTTTGTCGTATGGGCGCAACCACTGTGCATTGCTACCAGATAGTGAAAATCCGCCACTTATTGCTTACGTGCCAGTTAGTGGACGTCAGTTGTTTTCGTTGCAAAGTGCTAAACTAAAATTGCTAGCTTGTAACGAAAACATGCCTAATGCCAAGAACAAAATTTGCAATTTTTGCAAAGTGTGAAAAAGTGAATAACATTTCAGTGATTCATTATTTTGTTACGCGCCCCTGATTTTAGGATTCGCAATGTAAAAAACCTTCTGAGACAATAAATTCAGCTCAATCTATGTATAACTGTCTATATGCCCCGCGAAATACACTATCAAAAAAAATTCACGCAAGTTTAACTAAAGTTTGGGGAGCTCTAGCGATGGTTCCATTTGGAGCACATCATCGACACCTATATGGATTTGTAGGTACTTCCAGCCACATAGAGGGGCGCGCTGACCGCGGTCAAAAACTAAAAAACACTTGAAATCGCATTTCCAACAGTTATGAGCTATATTTCGCGGAAAGTCCCACGAAAAATGTTCCCACCATGTGTCACAGTGCAATGCTTTTATAGTACCTACAGTCTAGAATAAAAGTGGCCGTAATTGGAATGCCCCTTTTAATACCTCCCACACAACTGGACCATTTTGTACCAAAGGTAAACAGCAATTAACTTTAATTTACAATGTAATGCTTTTAAAGTACCTAGAGAAAAGTGGCCGTTATCGACACGCCCCCGTATGTGTGGGAGGTACCAAAACGAGCGTGGCAATAATGTCCATTTTTCTAGAGGTAATAGTGACTAATAAACGAATATTTCTGAGGATTCAAATAAATATTATAGAAGTTACTAAATAATCAATATTTCACTAAATGTTAAACCTTTGTGGGGGAGGTACTAGAAGGAGTGGACCAATATAGCACATCTTCGAACTTAGCCGGAGATAGACGAAAATATTACCACATACGAAATTTCAAGTCTATCGGTTACTCCTTTCGAGAGTTGTCGTGCGCACCAGCAACAGACAGACAGACGGACGGACGGACGGACATTTCTCATTCGACTTAAAATGACCCAAAACGAGTATCCGCCCGAACATACTTAGGGTCTTAGATCACTCCTTCGATGTGTTACACTTCGAAGATGGGTCATATTGGTCCACTCCTTCTAGCACCTCCTCCACAAAGGGTTAAAATGTAGTGAAATATTGATTCTTCAATAACTGTTATACTACTTATTCCAATCTTCTAAAATTCCACACATAGTATTACTTTATTAGCGGCTCGAAACTCGCTAAAAAACTCGCTCGAGAAAAATGGGCGAAGTTGCCACGCCCCTTTTGGTACCTCCCACACAAATGCACCATTTTGCATCAAAAGTTGCATCATTAATACCAGTGTATAAAAATACTTGAAATTTTGTACAGTGTAATGATTTTATAGTGCCGACAGTCCAGTGAAAAATAAGCGTTATTGCCACGCCCCTTTTGGTACCTCCCACACAAATGCACCATTTTGCACCAAAAGTTAACAGCCTACAACATTTATACCGGTGTATAAAAATACTTGAAATTTTGTACAGTGTAATGCTTTTGTAGTACCTATAGCCTATAGTACCTGTTCAAAGGTGACACCGCACTTTTGAACATCAGTGTGAAACGTCCACTGCTGCGCGGCATTATGTGTAGGTGTGTAAATGCGAATGCATTTATATGCCCATACATGCGTAACCTATGCACTCTTCACTCTAAAGCACTCATTACTCTAATTTCTCTTTTGCTTATTTGTTTGTTTACTTGTCGCTTGACATCTGTAGCTTAACGAAAGTCGTTAAGTGAGCTTAGAAGAGATAGATGGCAAGCACAAGTAATCAGTCTTTTACCGATCCTTAAACCAAACTCGTGCGCCTCTCCCCCGTGATTAGTTTTTTCCCCGGTTTAAATAAGTTAAATAATTACAAGTGTTAGTTTTTACATATAAAAAGATGTACATAGAAACATCACAGTGAACTCGAACGACCCAACATTGAATAATTAACATAGTGAAAATAAATAAAAATTGTGAATTACATTAAAAACAAATAGTTAACATTAAGAACATAAATTAAAATTAAACAAGACACAAAATATCCTAAAATTGTTTACATTAAACTTGTACATTGTACTTTCACACACACATATATTAGAAGCCAACACATTGTACCCAACCACAACCAAAGTGAATTAATAAAGCATATAAAATTGAAAAATAAGCTTTTTTATTTTGGAAGGCAACAAAACCTTAGCTTCACGGCTAAACAATTGGTCCTATGCGAACCGGATAAATAAGTGTGTTTTTTTAAATAATTAAAAAACAAAAAATTTAACAGTGTATACAAAAAAAGTGATTCGAAAAAATATTTAAAAATAAAACACTGTGAGCATTGGGCAAGACCGGTTAATATAAACAAAAAATCGGTTCGGCGCGAATTAAACAAAAAAAAAACAAAGTGACCCAAATCAAAGTGACTCAAGAAAAAAGTGACCCACAAAACCAGTGACCCAAACATTCAAAGTGACCCAACACAAGCCAACAACACAACTCAGAAAGAAGCCCTTTGGAAACCTAGAAGGAAGGAAGGAAGAACCAGCGACGTCGCCAACCACAAACACCGACACAAAGGTAACCTAACGGATCAAAGTGAGTACCCAAAATTTGTGCAAGTAGCGTTGTTACATTTTCTAGTTTTCGAAACTTTAGGAAAATAGCGACCCAACCTTTTTGAAAACCCTTCGATAATTTGCTCAAATAATTTATTACGCATTCTGATGAATTTTTCTGAAAGCCAGCGGCTAGTCGAGTCGATTTATTCGGTCAAGTTATTTTTAAGATAAGATTATTAAGATAAGAGTATTAAGATACGATTATTAAGATAAGATTATTAAGATTTGTTTCGGACGCGCGGACGGACACCCATTGACTTATTCCGAAAACCTCAGCAAGAATTCCAGTTAATTTTGTGCTGAATAACGCGTGGACGGACAACTTTCTTGCGAAACAAAAGAGCGAAAATTTCTTGAATTTTTTCGGCTGCTTAAATCGCGGTTATATTTATTAAGCTTACTTTTATTCTTATTACTATTACTATTAGCTGCTTAAAAGAAAAAAAAGAAAAGATTTTTATTGGCTCGACTCATCCGCTGACTGGCTTGAGAACCCTACAAATTACTTCGTGATTTTTGGGTACCTTAAACATCAAGTTTGCAACTTAGGAAAAAAATATTTTTTTTCGCCTTCTTTATATGCGATTTTCTGAGGGAGAAATCGACCGTATGATATTAGCTGATGCTTTGGAGACGCTAAAATCAATCCCATTCAGTAAATTAAAAAGAAAAAATAAATTTATTTTTTTTGCTTTAGAAAATACGTGTTCCAACTTTTTGAACGACCCTCGTATTGCCTTAGATTCAATAGAAAAACCCTTTTGAAAAATGTCAAAAAATTTACGATTTTTTAATATCTTTTGCCATTAATATGTGTGGTCTGTGCTATAAATCAGCATTATTGTAGTTTTCAACCGATTTGAAGCGAAAAGCTTGATATATTTGATAAAAAAAAGTTCCTGTGCCGACACTTTCAACTCGACCCCTCGTATCATACGAGACAATAGGTAGCGGATTTTTTTTTCGTTGGTTTCTCTCGTTTCGTTTTCACTTCTTGCCTTGATTAGGGAACCCAAAGGTTAATGTACCACTGGAGTTTTTTTGTGAAATAGAAAAAAAGGGAGAAGTAGGAAAACATAATTTCAGCCGTAAAGAAAGGAATGATGAAAGAACATATGGTTTGATGGTTGATGGGTTCGGACGGACATTTCGGCAAAAGCTAAACAGAACTAACACAATAATATACATTTATTGAAATTTATTTTTATTATTGGAAATTACACATTAATAGCAAAATAAATTTGCACAAAAATTTATTAAGTGCTAATTTTTGGAAATTACACTTTACTACGAAAAATAAATTTGCACAAAAATTTATTAAGTGCTAATTTTTGGAAATTACACTTTACTACGAAAAATAAATTTGCACAAAAATTTATTAAGTGCTAATTTTTGGAAATTACACTTTACTACGAAAAATAAATTTGCACAAAAATTTATTAAGTGCTAATTTTTGGAAATTACACTTTACTACGAAAAATAAATTTGGATCGAAAAATTTATTAAGTGCTAATTTTTTGGAAATTACACTTTACATACTACGAAAAATAAATTTGCTCAGAAATTTATTAGGTGTTATATTTTGGAGATTACACTTTACTACGAAAAATAAATTTGCTCGAAAAATTTATTAAGTGCCAATTTTTGGAAGTTACACTTTACTACGAAAAATAAATTTGCACAAAAATTTATTAAGTGCTAATTTTTGGAAATTACACTTTACTACGAAAGATAAATTTGCTCGAAAAATGTATTAAGTGCTAATTTTTTGGAAATTACACTTTACTACGAAGAATAAATTTGCTCGAAAAATTTATTAAGTGATAGTTTCTTGGAAGAAACACCTTTCTACAAAATTTGGTTTTTATTTTGAAAAAACAATTTCTTACAAAGTTTGTTTTTTTTTGTTTGTTATAATTTTGCAAAAAACACTTTCCTACAAAATTTGTTTTTTGATTCGATTGAATTTTTTCTGATAGAAGAATCACTTTCCTACGGGTTTTTTGTTTTGTTAAAGACGAGTTGATTGGTAATTTTTTGAGAGTACACTAGCCGACAAAGAATTACTTTCGTCCAAATTTTTATTTATATAATTTTTTTTCTCCAAAAGACCCAAGTCTATAAAAATTATTATCGCTAAAATTTCTTACTTTTCGCACAAACGACACAAGTTCAAAATAAACTGCCACTATTTATATCTATTCGTGAAAAAAAAGTCGGACTGTAAAAGATTGGCCCCATTCAACAAATATTTAGCGTTTTTCTGAAATTATTTTGCAAATATTGGCAAAGTAAATTGTTACAGAAATTGTTAAAAGAAAAGCTCAATTTTAAAAGTTTCTTGAAATTTTAGCCACCATGCGACACCGACACATTTCATGGAGGATACGGCGCTTGGCCTACTTTTCGGGATTTGTTTTCGGCCTTGTACATAAATAATTCTAGACTTAGTAAAGTAGAAAAACTTTTCCATCTAAAACAAAAAACCGCGGGGGAGGCACGGGAAATTATTAGCAACGTACCACTAACAAATGAAGGTTTTGATCTAGCATGGAAGAACTTAGAAAACAGATACGAGAATAAACGAATGCAGGTTAATGAACAGCTAAAGACTCTACTTAGTTTACCACCAGTTTCGGCAGATTCAGGATCTTCGATCCAGAAACTTCAACGCACTATTGATGGTTGCGTTCAGACACTAGAAACACTCAAGGTAGATGTATAGGGGTGGGACCCAATTTTAGTTTACCTCACTTCTACGAAACTGCCGAGAAATTGAAAACGGTTTGGAAGACTGTTCCATACTACCGTCTTGGAAAGATTTGAATGAATTTTTGACGCACAAGTTCAAAACTATAGAATCTGTAGGAAATATTAAGCCCCATTTCTCCAAAAATAATCAGCCTAGACCCGATTATAGTAGGAAGGAAAATAGGGTTAAGTCATTTCAAACTAATGTTGCGCAACAGACTCAAAGTTCGCAAAGAAGATTCAACAATAGCAACAGATTTAGCACATCTACGCAACCTAGTAGTCGTACAAATGGACCGAGTTGCCAAATTTGCAAGGCAAACCATTTGTTACGAAATTGTCCACAATTCCTTGAGAAAAACGTGAATGATCGCATTCACTTAGTAAAACTTCACAATCTTTGTTACAACTGCATCACTTCGGATCATGGTGTAAGAGATTGTAAGAGTCGTTTCACGTGTAGGGAATGTAATCAAAGACATCACACTTTATTACATAAGGGTAACGAGGCCCGACCTACAAAGTCACAACCGGTTAGAGATGACGTACGACCTAGTACCAGTGCGGCAGCTCTAACCACCCTAGTACAATCCACTCCTAGTTTACAGTCCACACCTAGTTTTCAAACTCCTAGTATAACGACTCTAACTCTCAAGGAAAATTCACAACTTAGCCAGCAGCAATCGAAAGAAACACTACTCTTCACAGCGATTGTTCAAATTGAATCTAGAGGGCAGCGATATGACGCACGAGCGATTATCGACCCTGGATCTCAATCAACATTTATTTCAGAGAAGATTACAAACCAATTGAAGCTTCCAACTAGGAAGAATCTTGTTCATGTTACCGGTTTAAGTGAAACCGTTTCAGAAACTTCAACAAAAGCTTGTCTTTTTAACCTTTGTTCTCGTACAAACCCTAGTTTTGAATTAGAAGTTTGGGCACCCGTTTTGAAGTCCCTTCCTTCTAATTTGCCATCGCGCACCCTAGATAAAAATCAACATAGAGAAACAACTCAACTCGAGTTAGCAGATCCTCGTTTTTACGAAAGCCGACCCATAGATCTTCTGATAGGTTTAGACATAGGACCCTTAATTTACACAGTAGGAGCTCCAATGAAATCTATAGGATCTTTACTAGCGCAAAGCACCGTTTTTGGCTGGATAGTGGGCGGACCCCTTGAAAAATCTGGACACCTTATGCGAAACAAATTTCAAAAATACAACGCGAAGAAATGAAGATGGACGATATATTGTCACGATGCCGTTCAAATCTTGTGCTGAACTTGGAGCATCTCGAAATATCGCAATGGCGCAATTCTATCGAATGGAAAGAAAGTTGCAAAAAACGCCCGAAATCAAATCTCAGTACGACGCAGCGATAATGGAATATTTGGAACTTGGACACATGCGGAAACTGGAACCCCAGGAAATCGAAAAGACCCCTCACTACTACTTGCCACATCATGCAGTTATAAAACCAGATAGGGTTACCACTAAACTTAGGGTAGTTTTCAATGCGTCAAGTCCCACATCAAATAGGAAAAGTCTTAATGACATTTTACATCCAGGGCCAATTCTTCAACAGGATTTAGTATTGCAGATTTTAAAATGGAGGTTTTTTAGATATGTATTCAACGCGGACGTTACCAAAATGTATCATCAAATACAAATCGACCCAAGTCAGGCCCCATTTCAAATAATTCTTTTTAGAATATCAGCAAATAACCCAGTTGAAGACTTTGAACTTTCAACAGTCACTTTCGGAATTAATTGCGCCTCATTTCTAGCTCTTAGGACCCTAATTCAATTGGCAGAAGATGTTAAAGAAACATACCCATTAGGTTCGGAAATTATAAAACAAAATTTATATGTCGACGACGTTTTAGCTGGAGGTCACACTGTAGAAGAATCCCTTAAGCCTATGAAAGAATTAGTAGCAGCCATGGACTCAGCAGGTTTTGAATTGAGAAAATGGAGTTCAAACGACCCCAATCTACTTCGCGATCTGCCACCTGACTCACTCTTGCCGGTCAATTGGTTGGATATTTCGGAAGGAACTTCAACGAAGACTCTAGGTATCCGATGGAACATTTCGGCTGATAACTTTACGTTCACATCACCACCCACGGAAAGAAAGGGAATTATGCACCAAACGAGAAGTCCTTTCAACAATTGCCAAATTTTTTGACCCATGTGGATGGTTGGCTCCAGTAATCATCGTAGCAAAGCTTATCATGCAACAAGTCTGGCTGGATAAAGTAGATTGGGACGACGCGTTCAAGCCCATAACTCGAATGAATTGGAAGAATTTCATTAAAAATTGTCCTTATATAGATTCAGTTTCAGTACCTAGGTGGATCAGATTCAAACCCTCAAGTAAAATTGAAGTACATGGTTTTTGTGACGCTTCAGAAAGCGCTTACGCCGCGACTCTTTATGTTAGAGTAGAACATTTAGATCAAACAGTCGACACGTTTCTTTTGGCAGCGAAAACTCGAGTAGCACCCATAAAAAAAATATCTCTGCCTAGATTAGAATTATGCGGAGCCGTTCTCTTAGCAAAATTAACCACAGCGGTGGTTCCCAACTTACAAATTGAAAATATTTCAACTCACTTTTGGACTGACTCAACAATTGTGTTAGCATGGCTCAAAAAACCCCCGTGTTCATGGAGTGCCTTTGTAGGAAATAGAATTTCAGACATTTTAGATAATGTAGGCAACGAAAATTGGAAGCATATAGATTCAGAAAGCAACCCTGCTGATGTAGCCAGTCGAGGATGTTCGCCAGATGATTTGCAGTCACATCATTTGTGGTGGACTGGACCCCAATGGCTGAAGTTTCCAAGAGACCGATGGCCTAGACACGACATTATGAGCGACACAGAATTAGAAGCAAAAGCATTTAAAGTTTTCGCGACCACAACAGTTGAAGATCATTTGTACAGATTTTCTTCTATATCTAGGGCATACAAAGTCTTAGCATTTGCGATTCGTTTTTGGAGAAATACCGGCGTCAATCGGACCCGACTTAGAATTTCTTCAGCAGAGATAACCCACGGTGAAATCCAAGATATCAAAGATCGTCTTATTGTTTTAACACAAAAGCATTATTTCGCAGAGGAGTATTTAGCGTTAACCCAAAAGAAAAGACTCTCATCTAGTAGCAGTCTTTTATATCTCAATCCATTCATTGATTCGAAAGGAATCATTAGGGCAAATGGCCGCCTTGTTCAGTCCCCAGCACTTACATATAACGAGCGCCATCCCATTCTTATCCCATACGAATCGAGATTAGCTCTTTTGTTAGTTGAATTTATTCACAAAATTACCATGCATGGCGGAAATCAACTCATGACTCGATTAATCAGGTCTGAATTCTGGATATTTAAACTGAAGCCCTTAATCAAGAAAGTAATTCATAATTGTCGAACTTGTGTTTTGTATAAACACCAGACTCAAACGCAAATTATGGCCTCACTTCCGCCCCAGCGAACTATGCTGACTCGACCTTTTACCAACACTGGAGTAGATTTTGCAGGACCCTTCAACATAAAGAATTTTACAGGAAGAGCTTGTTTAATAACAAAGGGTTATGTTTGCGTCTTCGTTTGCTTTTCCACAAAAGCAATTCACTTAGAACCCACTAGTGATCTGTCAACTCAGTCTTTTTTAGCCGCTTTATCGCGTTTTATCGGGCGACGTGGATGCCCAGCAAAGGTTTACTCTGATAATGGTACCAATTTTGTAGGAGCAGCAGAATTGATAAAGAATAATAGGCGAGAATTTATGGAAACTCTGAAAAATACGCAACCCAAAACAACATTTATCAAAATTTAGAATGGAGTTTTTTTCCTCCAGGTGCCCCTCATATGGGAGGATTATGGGAGGCGGGAGTTAAATCATTCAAAACACATCTACGAAAATTTATACCGCAAATGAATTTTACCTTTGAGGAATTCTCGACCATTTTAGCGCGAATTGAAGCCTGTCTTAATTCTCGACCCCTAAGTCCAGCCAGCGACGACCCTTCCGATTTAAATCCTCTTACCCCAGCTCATTTTCTGATAGGTACCTCCATTTTGACCCCAGCAGAACCAGATGTTTCAGACGGAAACCTCACCCTAGCGAATAGATGGAAACGATTAAAAACTATTTCTCAGTATTTTTGCCAAAGATGGAAAACTGAGTATTTGAATGAGCTACATCGTCGATATAAGTGGAAGTATCAAACAGAAAATGTAAAGGCAAACGATTTAATTGTAATTAAAGATGAGAGACTGGCTCCGACTGAATGGAAACTGGGCCGTATAATAAAAACGTATGTAGGAAGTGATCAAAACAGGGTCGTAGATATTCGGACAGCACACGTAGTAGTTAGTAGACCGATAACGAAAGTCGTCAAACTATTTTCAGATTGACTAACAATTTATTTTAACGTAGAAGAACTTGGTACTCACATCTCTTCTATCCTAGATATGGTTTCTCAGTTGCCTAGCCCAACTCCGAGTCGTGACTCATCGAACTCACGAAGTACCATTATACGACACGAGGACAGTCCATATACCCTGAAGACGGATGCTGTGGTATCCAGAACCCTACAACTTCGACCCTACTAAGACCCGCCATCGCATTTCCATCAACATTTACCATTCCGGCCTTGGATCCGTGACAGGCCCCAAAACTGGACGGGGTTTTCATCCACGGGAGCCACATGAGCTGCAGTTCTAGATTAAGCTAGTTTAAGATAGAGTAATCTACACTATATCACGGGGGGGGGGGGGAGAACGTTCAAAGGTGACACCGCACTTTTGAACATCAGTGTGAAACGTCCACTGCTGCGCGGCATTATGTGTAGGTGTGTAAATGCGAATGCATTTATATGCCCATACATGCGTAACCTATGCACTCATCACTCTAAAGCACTCATTACTCTAATTTCTCTTTTGCTTTTTTGTTTGTTTACTTGTCGCTTGCCATCTGTAGCTTAACGAAAGTCGTTAAGTGAGCTTAGAAGCGATAGATGGCAAGCACAAGTAATCAGTCTTTTACCGATCCTTAAACCAAACTCGTGCGCCTCTCTCCCGTGATTAGTTTTTTCCCCGGTTTAAATAAGTTAAATAATTACAAGTGTTAGTTTTTACATATAAAAAGATGTACATAGAAACATCACAGTGAACTCGAACGACCCAACATTGAACAATTAACATAGTGAAAATAAATAAACATTGTGAATTACATTAAAAACAAATAGTTAACATTAAGAACATAAATTAAAATTAAACAAGACACAAAATATCCTAAAATTGTTTACATTAAACTTGTACATTGTACTTTCACACACACATATATTAGAAGCCAACACATTGTACCCAACCACAACCAAAGTGAATTAATAAAGCATATAAAATTGAAAAATAAGCTTTTTTATTTTGGAAGGCAACAAAACCTTAGCTTCACGGCTAAACAGTACCTATAAATGGGCGTTGTCACCACGCCACTTTTTGTACCTCCCACACAAAATGGCCAAATAATAACACAATTTAATATCCCATAACTTTTATATACCAGTGCACATAAACTGTTATAATTCGGCGAAGTGCAATGTATTTAAAGTATCTACTATTCAGCGAAAAATGGGTGTATTTGTTAAACCCGTTCTGGTACCTCCCACACAAACTAACAAAATAATTCGGCGAATATTCAATATTACATTACTCACAAAGTGAGGGTATACCTTAGTCGGTTTACCCGACTGAAACTTTCTTACTTGTTTTAACATTGAAAATAGAAAATATCATTTCTTAAAGGAATTTCCATGCACTTTTCATAAAAAATTCTAATTTTATTAAACAGTTTATGTCGGTCACTTCTCGCACAAATAAAAATATAAATTGCGATATCTCAGAATCGATCTAATTTTTTCCTTAAATTTTTTTATAAAATATGGTCCATATGTACTCTACCGATGGTGTAAATTTTGGAGTGAGCACGAAATCTGTTCAGCAGTTACATTATAATAACTGAAAATCTTCACCAAATTACAAAGAAAAAACTTCTGAAACAAAGTTTTGCTAAGAAAATTAAAAATTTTAGCCAAAAAATTAGTGATAACAAAATTGTGTCCTTTTCCTTCTACGAGGCTTATTTAACGAGATATTTGCATTTTAAGTTTTGCTAAGAAAATTAAAAAAAATAGTGATAACAAAATGTTGTCCTTGTCCTTCTACGAGGCTTACTTAACGAGATAACAAAATGTTGTCCTTTTCCTTCTACGAGGCTTATTTAACGAGATATTTGCATTTTAAGTTTTGCTAAAAAAATTCAAAATTTTTGCCAAAAAATTAGTGATAACAATATTTTGTCCTTGTCTTTCTACAAAGCTTATTTAACGAGATAGTTGCATTTTAAGTTTTGCTAAAAAAATTCAAAAAATTAGTGATAACAATATTTTGTCCTTGTCTTTCTACAAAGCTTATTTAACGAGATAGTTGCATTTTAAGTTTTGCTAAAAAAATTCAAAAAATTAGTGATAACAAAATTTTGTCCTTTTCCTTCTACGAGGCTTATTTAACGAGATATTTGCACTTTAAATTTTTCTAAGAAAATTCAAAATTTTGGCCAAAAAATCAGTGATAACAAAATTTTGTCCTTTTCCTTCTACGAGGCTTATTTAACGAGATATTTGCATTTTAAGTTTTGCTAAGAAAATTCAAAATTTTGTCCTTTTCCTTCTACGAGGCTTATTTAACGAGATATTTGCACTTTAAATTTTTTTAAGCAAATTCAAAATTTTGGCCAAAAAATTAGTATTAACAAAATTTTGTCTTTTTCCTTCTGCGAGGCTTATTTAACGAGATATTTGCATTTTAAGTTTTGCTAAGAAAATTAAAAAAAATAGTGATAACAAAACTTTGTCCTTTTCCTTCTACGAGGCTTATTTAACGAGATATTTGCATTTTAAGTTTTGCTAAGAAAACTCAAAATTTTGTTCAAAAAATTAGTGATAACAAAATTTTGTCCTTTTCCTTCTACGAGGCTTATTTAACGAGATATTTGCATTTAAAGTTTTGCTAAGAGAATTCAAAATTTTGGCGAAAAATTAATGATAACAAAATTTTGTCATTTTCCTTCTACGAGGCTTACTTAACGAGATATTTGCATTTTAAGTTTTGCTACGAAAATTCAAAATTTTGTTCAAAAAAGTAGTGATAACAAAATTTAGTCCTTGTCTTTCTACGAAGCTTATTTAACGAGATATTTACATTTGAAGTTTTGCTAAGAAAATTCAAAATTTTTTGGCCAAAATATGGCCATTTTAAGTTTTGTCAAAGAAATTAAAATAAATAAATATATGCAATTGCATATTTTTTTTTTGATGGTTGTACGGCAAAACCGATAACACACAAATTTGTTTTGTCAAATAATAATGGAATATACACCTATTTATTTATTTATATGAATTACAATACAAAGTAAATTTATATTCTAATTTTAAGGTCCAGGGAAAGGCCGGGTTACAAATACCATATGGCTAGATTTTGCAGCGACAGACCAGAGCCTCTGGTGGGAATCGAACCCACAATTCCCAAACTCATAGGCGAGTACGCTACCAACTCGCCTACTGGGGCGCTCATACACCTATTTATTTTTGCATATTATATGCAAAGTGCATATTTGCACATATCGTGAATATGCAAAAAATATGCTAACACAAAAATATGCCGCAAATTCGATCATTTGCTGTTGTTCCATTTTGTACCGTCTAAAAGATATTCAACATTTTTTAAAATCTGTACATGGTTACCTTAATTCTGAAAGGGCGTTACAGAAAAAATTTGGTGCGAGGGTAGTTCTTGTCGTTATATAAAATTATGTTTAAAAAATTAGTTCATTTTCTCCAATTTGCCGAAGAATATTTTTTGCGTATGCAATTTTTATTTGCATATGCATTTTTCATTCAACATATGCAAATTATATTTTGCATATGTTGTGCATATTCCCCTGCATAGTTTTTGCATGTAAAATGTATATATGGAATTTGCAGATCGAGTTTAGAATCCGAAAATACACCTAATACTAAAACATGTACTTGTTCGGATGACATATAAAGATTGCATATACATATTTCCGCTGTCTAGTGATAACAAAATTTAGCTCATGCTCTATGGCGCTATTTCCGAGATATTTCCTTTTTAAGATGTGGTAAGGATATTAGAAAACAATTGATTTAGCAAGAATATTACCATTTGACCAAAAAATAAGTGATAACAAAATTGCGTTATTTTCGCTCTACCGCACTTATTTAGCGAGATAACGTTGAATTTTTTGCAAAGGTGCATTGCACTTCTTGTCCATTGATGTCCACCACACTACACTGGCGTAGGTGATTATTAGTCTAATCACGCTCAGTTTGCTAAGGAAATTCAAAATTATGACCTACAAATAAGTTATAACAAAATGTTTAGGACGCTTACTTATATGTTAAGCCATCTAAATATTTTCTAGAATATTTGTTCATTTTGTTTAATGAACAAATTTTTCAATAGAATCGCCACTTCTATCATTCCATTTCTTCCATTTGAAGTGGGCACATTGGATTTACCCATTAAAATTTATTACAAGTAAATTTTCAGAGCCACAAGATGATATTGACATTTCATCTCACTTACTCTAAAAACATTGTCCAAAGGTTTGAGCAAATGCGGAATATAAAACAAAACTCACATCAAGTGGTATATCAGCTCAAATGACAATTTTTAATAGATTTTTGTGCGACGCCAACGTTAATAAAAAACCAGTAAAGAAAGGCAGAAAGTCGGGCGGGGCCGACTATATAATACCCTACACATCCCTAACAATGCGATAAGGGTCATTGCCATAATAATTTGGAATAATTGGTAAATGAGTAGAAACCTATTATCTAATTCTGAAACGATAATCGCTAAATTAAGCAATATTCGTTCCTAAATTGAGAAACATCTTTCTGGAAAATGTTAATGATCGGAAGTAAAATACAACTTCTATAGCGGTTTGATACCAAATCAGGAGGAACATATATATGGAGCTTTAATATAAATCTGATCTTCCATAAATACTCATTCATGTATGAAGACCTCCTTCTGTCTTCGTACTGATCGTATATAAAATACAGTCTCTACACCGCTTACATGTCAAATCGGGGGTAACATATATATGGGAGCTATATCTAAATCTGAACCGATTTTCTCCGACCTCCGCTTACAGGTCAAATCGGGGGTAACATATATATGGGTGTTATATCTAAATCTAAACCGAGTTTCTGGCAGTATTCCTTCATGTAGAAAGAAACCTCTTTTTGCCGACTTTCGCACTGATCGGATATAAAATAACATTTTTACAGCGCTCACATGTCAAATCGGGGGTAACGTATATATGGGGGCTATATCTTAATCTGAACCGATTTCTTCCAAATTTAAAAGTGTTCATTCATATAATAGGAAACCTCTTTCAGACGAATTTCATACTGATCGGATATAAAATAAAGTTTTTACAGCGCTTACAGGTCAAATCGGGGGTAACATATATATGGGTGTTATATCTAAATCTAAACCGAGTTTCTGGCAGTATTCCTTCATGTAGAAAGAAACCTCTTTTTGCCGACTTTCGCACTGATCGGATATAAAATAACATTTTTACAGCGCTTACATGTCAAATCGGGGCTAACATATATATGGGGGCTATATCTAAATCTGAACCGATTTCCTCCAAATTTAACAGTGTTCATTCATATAATAAGAAACCTCTTTCTGCCGAATTTCATACTGATCGGATATAAAATAAAGTTTTTACAGCGCTTACATGTCAAATCGGGGTAACATATATATGGGGGCTATATCTAAATCTGAACCGATTTTAACCAAATTCAATAGGGATCGTCCTGGGGCCAAAAAAAAGATATGTGTAATGTTTCGTCGAGATCGGACCATAATTGCGACCTGTACTTTGATTACAAGAATACATGCACAGACGGACAGACAGACGGACAGACAGACAGACAGACGGACATAGCTAAATCAACTCAGAAAGTGATTCTAAGTCGATCGGTATAACAAACGATGGGTCTATTTCTTCTCCTTTTGGGTGTTACAAACAAATGCACAAAGTTATAATACCATGTACCACAGTGTGGTGTAGGGTATAAAAACAATATTAAGCAAACACTTAAGGAGTGGATTGACGCCCGTTCGGTTGTACGTATGAGTATTTGTTTGAATGTTTATTTCCCTTTTGTCCCTTATTGCCAATTTTACTGTCTAGAGAAAAACCAATGATTTAAAATTTTCTCATTTTTTAAGATGTCACTTTTTAGACAATTTTCATATAACGAAAAATGTGATTTCTATTATTCTGACTGTTGTTGTTGTTCGGCAATTCCATCTCTAACTTTTAGTCAAAAGTTATGACATAGTAGTCAACATAATTGACTTTCAATTGTTTTAAATTCTGGCGAATATTTTGAAAGTTCTAACTTTTCACGTTTCAGGCAATGAATCAGCAGTTTGCAAAACATTATTATTTGAATCGGAATAGCTCATTAATGTCATGGGTAAATTGGTTTCGTATCAATCTGTCAGTTTCTATGGTCTCCAAAATATATTTTTTGTGTTTTTGTATTTTTGAAAAAGAATATTTTTTGGAAAGTATAACTTCAATACATACACACAGAATACAGATTGGTTGCCTCAACCGAATTATTTGCCAACCGAATTTTGTAGTTCTGTCTACTATCATGCGATTGCATCAGGACAACCAATATTTTGGTTGTGGTATACTTCTGTTTCCATGTTGACAACAATCATATTTGGTTGCGCCAACTACGAAAATTTTGGCTTAACTTATCTGTTGTAGTTGCCACATCCAACTGTTTTAAAACATTGGTTGTTCTGACAATTTGTCAGTCATATACAACCGACTATTAATTAAAAACTGTTTTCATTAATTTTTATTTTATTTATTGAACAAAAAACAAAGCCATTCATAACAAAATTAAAAATCCCATATTACACATTCATCACTATATGAGATGTGGAAATATTTGACAAACATTTTAGTACACGAAAAAAACACAAAACTTGTATGCAAATTTCGCTTAAACCTGTGCTTCAAGTTCACGATTGTTGCTTTTATTTTTTATTTATGTAAAACATTTTGCACAACATATTCTGCATTCCACACATTATTATCCACACGAGATTATTTTTGATTACCTATACAATTCTTGAACACAATGTTGAAGATTTTTTTACGTCGAGTAATTTTATTTTTTGTTTGTCATGTATCAGCAAAAGAACAGCAAACAATCATTCGGTTGTATTTCCTAAAATACATTTGGGAAATGATTGGGATAACCAATAAACGATTATTTATTAATATTTTTTCTGTTGTAGTAACCAATTATTCGTTGCAATAATAATCTTCGGTCTATTGATACAATTTCTGTTGTCAAGAATAAAACATTGGTTGTCACAACCAAAAATCGATCATATGGTACTATAATGAAAATTTAAAATCGATTACCACAACTAACCGCGTGTCAATGAAAAAAACAATCTTAATTCGATTGTTACAACCATCGTATTAGTTGTAATCATTTTCATTTGATCGTATCCATGTTATTATTGTTGTTTCAACTAATTATTTATAAATACAACCGACAGACGGTGTAGGCATCTGTTGCTAGTACTATTTTTTTCACAGCGGGTATATCTAATGGCAATCATTTTTCATCAAAAATCTAATTTTATTGTCTATCCAGTACAGCTGATGTGAACGGAATCGGTATATATCCGTATCTAATGTATACCGATTGAAGAAAAGGATCAGGAAAAAATTAATTAAATTAAATGTTAAATTTAAATTCTCTAATACCTCTTCTAAAAGCGCCTGTTTATCCCATCAGCTTGGAGAAGTGGATTTATATTAGTTGGTACGAGCCAAAAGTGTAACACATCGAAGGATTTGGGTCTTTTTTAGTCATTCGAGCAATGTCTGTCCGTCTGTCTGTCTGCTGGCTGGTGCGCGCGATGACTCTCGAAAGGAGTAACCAATTGACTTTAAAATTGGTATGTGGTAATTTTTTATCTTCTTCAAGAAAACTATTAAATGATGTGGTGATATACTCGACCAGATTATCTAGACCGGCTTTATCATTCCGTTCGTGCAGAAGTTTAGAGTTTTGAAATACTTTTCATACAGGTGTCACTTGGTCTTCCTCACATTTCTGTGTACGGCAGGTTTCGGCATGTTTTCAGCGAGTTTGAACTCGATATAATGGTGATCTGAGATTTGCTCATTGTTTTATTAAACAAGTAAGAAAGTTTCAGTCGGGTAAACCGACTAAGTTATACCCTCACTTTGTGAGTAATGTAATATATAACATTACACCAATAAATCTGTCAATTTGTGTGGGAGGTACCAGAAAGGGTTTTCCAAAAACACGTATTTTTCGGTAAATACATTGCATTGTGCTGAACTATAAGCGTTTATGTGCACTGGTATATTAAAGTTACGAGCTATGTAATTTTGGTATGATTTGGTCATTTTGTGTGGGAGGTACAAAAAGGGGCGGGGTGATAACGCCCACTTTTTACAGGACTATAGGCACTATAACAGCATTACACTGTACAAAACTTCAAGTATTTGTATGCACTGGTATTAAAGTTACAAGCCGTTTACTTTTGGTACGAAATGGTCCATTTGTGTGGGAGGTACCAAAAGGGGCTGTACAATAATGCCCATTTTTTACCGGACTATAGGCGCTACAAAAACATTATACTGTAGAAAATTTCAAGCATTTTTATGCACTTGTGTTAAAGTTATAAGCAGTTAAATTTTGATGCAAAATGGTCCATTTGTGTGGGAGGTACCAAAAGGGGCATGCCAACTTCACCCATTTTTCTCGAGTTAATAGCGACTAATATACTAATATTATGTGCAGAATTTCAAAAGATTCGAGTAAGTAGTATAGAAGTTATTAAAGAATCAATATTTCACTAAATTTTAACCCTTTGTGTGGGAGGTACCAGAAGGAGTAGACCAATATGGCCCATCTTCGAACTCATCCGGAGATAGATCAAAATATTACCACATACCAAATTTGAAGTCAATCGGTTACTCCTTTCGAGAGTTATCGTGCGCACCAGCCAGCAGACACACAGACAGACAGACAGACAGACAGACAGACAGACGGACGGACATTGCTCATTCGACTTAAAATTACCCAAAACGGATTTCCTCCGAACATACTTAGGGTCTTAGATCACTCCTTCCATGTGTTACACTTTTTTCCGTAGCAAATGATATATACCCTCGTCACACTAAAGTGAGGGTATAAAAATAGATTGCAAATAAAGAGTAAAAAAACATTGGTATGGGGTAATATTTTTCTCTATCTCCAGCTAAGTTCGAAGATGGTGGGGGGTATATAAAATTCGGCCCGGTCGAACTTACTACCGTTCTTACTTGTTTATGTATATTATATTGCCGAAATACGCGTTAAGTTTAAAAAACCATAAAAATAAAAAAAACCCAAACTTTACTTTATTACATTTTTTTTAAAAGCCAGCATCCTAACGAAGAATGCATTGTCAACTTGAAAAACATCTATGGATAAATCGTCTTGCTTGCATGCTCTTTCAGAATATGCAATCATTTTTTTCTATCTCGTCATTTTTATACCCTCACTTTAGTGTGACGCGGGTATATATCATTTGCTATGGAAAAAAGTGTAACACATCGAAGGAGTGATCTAAGACCCTAAGTATGTTCGGAGGAAATCCGTTTTGGGTCATTTTAAGTCGAATGAGCAATGTTCGTCCGTCTGTCTGTCTGCTGGCTGGTGCGCACGATAACTCTCGAAAGGAGTAACCGATTGACTTCAAATTTGGTATGTGGTAATATTGTTTTCTATCTCCGGCTATGTTCGAAGATGGGCCATATTGGTCCACTCATTCTAGTACCTCCCCCACAAAGGGTTAAAATGTTGTGAAATATTGATTCTTTAATAACTACTATACTACTTATTCGAATCTTCTGAAATTCCACACATAGTATTAGTTTATTAGTCGCTATCAACTCGAGAAAAATGGGCGAAGTTGCCACGTCCCTTTAGGTACCTCCCACACAAATGCTCAGTTTTGCACCAAAAATTAACAGCTTTTAACATTAATAACGGTGTATAAAAATACTTGAAATTTTGCACAGTGTTATGCTTTTATATTGCCTACAGTCCAGAGAAAAATGGGCGTTGTTGCCACGCCCCCAAAATGGCCAAATCATACCAAAATATAAACGCTTACAATTCGATACAGTACAATCAATATATTTGAAGTTTACTGTTTAGCGAAAAATAGGAGTATTTGTTAAACCCCCTCGGGTAGCTCCCATATAAATTGACAGATTTATTCGTGTATTTCATATTACAGTACTCACAAAGTGAGGGTATACCTTAGTCGGTTTACCCGGCTGAAACTTTCTTACTTGTTATATTATAGTTTATGCATTACAGGTTTTGTCTTGAGACTAATCAAAATATTCAATTATCAAAAAATTATGTTGAACCCCAATTTGCATCTCCTCTGATTTCCGTTCTGTATAAAAAATAGTTAGAACACGTTTCACGTTTTTATTTGCACTGTAAAATAAGAATTGTTTATCGAAATAAAAGAAGGTTATTTTATAAATACTGAAAACAATTTTTTGAGTGCAATTTTTTTTGTAAAAAAAATTTTTTAGCTATGTTCCTTATAAAAATACTAAATATAAAATTGTATACAATCTTTTTTACTTGGGTGAATATTTTTTTTAATGAAAAAAATTCTCAGTGTAGAAAAGATATAAAGTGCAAAAGAACTACCTTACTAAACAATTGTATTCATAAAAGTATATTTCTTTTTGGAAAAATCTATTATTTCGAATATTTATTTTTTTTGTCAAAGGCGGGCATATACATTTCATTTTTCATTTCATTTTGGTTTCTTCGGAGAATTTTCTTAAAATTTTATGTAGTTTACGTTTTTGCTATACGATTAAAAAGAAAACAAGTAAAAGCGTTAAGTTCGGCCATGCCGAATCTTATATACCCTCCACCATGGATAGCATGTGACCTCACAAAATAACTCAAACCTAAAGAAAATAACACCGAAAACACAAAAGATATAGTAGATGAGAACAGTAGAAATCACAAGAAGTTAGATGCTATATATGGGAGCTATATCTAAATATGGACCGATATGGCCCATTTGCAATCCCAAACAACCTGCAACTATAAGAAGTATTTGTACCAAATTTGATCAACCCAGCTCTATTATTGCGGACTGTAGCGTGATTACCACAGACTGACGGACAGACGGACATGGCTAAATCGTCTTAGAATTTTACGACGATTAATAATATATATACTTTATGGGGTCTCAGATCAATATTTAGAGGTGTTACAAACGGAGTGACAAATTGAATATACCCCCCATCCTATGGTGGAGGGTATAAAAATCAACCCGCCCTAATGTGTATATTGTTTATTATTGACTAGGTATGTTTTCACATTACTAAGCTGTTGCAATAAGCGATGCAATTATGCATAAGCTGACAGGAAAGTGTGGACATCAATATCTCACATTTTGAAATACAATTCTTTAGGTATGTCCACAATCCCCTGATCACAGCTACATTATTGCAAAATTGCACATTAAAATGGCGGTTATCTTCTGTTCCATTAGAGCGATAATCACAATATTGGTACTATTTTAAGCAGAATGTCGAGTTCTAGCTGTACATATGTCGCGCTTTAGTGCAAGATGTCCGATATTTGCAAGAAAAATTAATTTTAGAGGTTATGTAATATAGCTCTAGCTCATTGTCGGCTCAAGATATAGACGAAATATTTTTGCGATATTTACTAAACAAAACAAACTTTCATTTGAGATGCAGACAACCGCGATATATGTTTTGATTTGTATATGATTTGCTACATGCAAGTGTAGCAAATCGAAAAAGTGACCTAAGGCCTCAAGTAAATTTGGCGAAATCCGTTTTGGACCATTTTAAGTCACTTCAGCAATGTCCGTCCGTCTCTCTCTCTGGTGCGCACTATAACTCTCGAAAGGAGTAACCGACAGTTGAAAATGGTTGAGAACAAATGTTACAGAATTTTGCCCAATGGATTCAGATTTTGAACCACTGTGCGCCAGACGATGTTCTCTCTTTCTCACACACAAAAAAAACACGCGTTCATTGTCAATGGTCGTGCTGGTGGAACGAAGAATATCAAATCACATACATTTGCATATGTGGTTCGACGCCTCCATTCAAAAGTGTGCTAAGTCGAAAAACAAACAGAAGATGTTTAATGTGTTTTGACATTTTTAAATTTGTCTGAAATGCTGAGTTGACTTAGCATACTTTATAATTATGGCAGCGATATGTATATGCATGACCAATATGTTTTTCGTGGCGTTAGCCCTTCCCACCACAGATCGCACGAGATAATACGAAGTAGTGGAGTATGGAGAATTTTCAACGAATTTTTTTTGATGATATTACTGAGTGTAGAGTTTTATGTTGTTTTGTTCAATCGCTCACAAAGCGCGCTTCAAAGCAGATGTGTAAAAATATATTTTTGTAAAAAAAAACAAAGTTACTAAGAAAACTAGGACACAAATTATTTAAACATTTTGAAATAATTTTTATTTAATTATTTTTGACGGAAAGTATTAAATTACTTAGAATTTGTCAAAGGAGGTACGTTCATTATTTAAAAAATCACGGACTCTAAAAGGCTAGTACTATACACGAGTGCATACATAGTTGTATATATGTAAATACATTGGTCATATACAGTGCTGTACATATCAATAAACAAAGAAATAAAGCGTTTAAAAGTCTATAATATTATCCAGCAAATTCGTGCAGTGTAGTGTTCAAAAGTGTTTAACAAATTAGAAAAAAAAAAAGAATAATCTTTGGGTTTTTTAACAAACAAACTGTGTGTATTCGTTTGCATAAAATAACATTAGTTTGAAAACAATTTTGTAGAATGGTTGTGCATAACATTTTGTGGTGTAGTATAGTGTTCTAAGCACGAAAAAAATATTTCAAAAATTTGTATGGTGCTTTTTTATCCCCTCACTTTAGAGAGGAGGGTATATATCATTTGCTATAGCAATACGTATACGAACCGAAAGTGTAACACATCGAAGGAGTGACCTAAGACCCTAAGTATGTTAGGCGGATATCCGATTTGGGTCATTCTAAGTCGAATAAGCAATGTCCGTCCGTCTGTCTGCTGGTGCGCACAATAACTCTCGAAAGAAGTAACCGATTGACTTAAAATTTAGTATTTGGTAATATTTTCTTCTATCTCCGGCTAAGTCCGAAGATGGGCCATATTGGTCCACCCGTTCTAGTATCTCCCCCACATTTAGTGACTATTGATTTACATGAATTGGATATTTAGTGAAATATTGATTCTCTAATAACTTCTATACTACCTATTTGAATACTCTGAAATTCTACACATATATTAGTTTATTAGTCACTATTACCTCGAGAAAAATAGGCGAAGTTGCCCACCCCTTTTGGTACCTCCCACACAAATGGAAAATTTTGGAACAAAATTTAATAGCTTATAACATTATTAGCAGTGCCTACAAAGACAATTTGCAATTTTGTACTCTGTAATGGTTTAATAGTACCTACAATACAGTGAAAAATGGACTTTACATCCCACACAAATGAACCATTTTGTACCAAAAGTAAGCAGCTTTGAACTTTGATAATAATTTAAATAAAACAAAAACTAAATAAATTTACAATATTTTTTTGAGACTCAAGGTGTAGGTTTACCCGACTGAACTTTCTTACTAGTTATATCATTTGCTCTCGAAAGGAGTAACCGATTGACTTCAAATTTGGTACGTGGTAATAGTTTTTTCTATCTCCGGCTAAGTTCGAAGATGGGCAATATTGGTCCACTCCTTCTAGTACCTCCCCCACAAAGTGTTAAAATGTTGTGAAATATTGAATCTTTAAAAACTGCTATACTACTTAGCCAAATCTTCTGAAATTCCACACATAGCATTAGTTTATAAGTCGCTATTAACTCGAGAAAAATGGGCCAAATTGCTACGCCCCTTTTGGTACCTCCCACACAAATGCACCATTTTGCACCAAAAGTTAACAGCTTATAACGTTAATACCAGTGTATAAAAATACTTGAAATTTTGTACAGTGTAATGCTTTTATAGTGTCTATAGCCCTGTGAAAAATGGACGCTACTGCCACGCCCCTTTTTGTAATTCCCACACAAAGGTACCACTATGCACAAAAAGTTAAGAGCTCACAGCATGAGTACCAATGCACGAAAATGCAACAACATTTTGCACATTGTAACGTTTTTGAAGTGCCTATAGCCCTGTAAAAAATGGCTGTTATCGCCACGCCCCTTTTTGTACCTCCCACACACAATGACCAAATCATACCAAAATTTAATATCTCATAACGTTAATGCAATGTATTTAAAGTATCTACTATTCAGCGAAAAATAGGTGTATTTGTTAAAAACCTTCTGGTAAATCCCACACAAATTGACAGAATAATTCGTTTAATATTCCATATTACATTACTCACAAAGTGAGGGTATACCTTAGTCGTTTTACCCGACTGAAGCTTTCTTACTTGTTTTTAAAAAAATTGTGTCTATTATTCCGATTTTCTTGGAAGGTGCCTTTAGTATTTAGCCCATATATTTTTTGAAGTGAAAGCTTGATAAAGCCAGGATAATGTCTAAATAAATAAAGCATTATCACGTGGAAACAAAAGTTTAGTAACTGTCGTTAAAACAATTAGAAAAATGTTATTTTTTTAATCGTTTTTTGGTGGCACGAGAAAAGTCATAAAAAATAGAAGAAAAAATCGCCAAAAAATATTGTTTTTTTTTTTTCTAATTTCTAATGATAACTGTTAACATGAATAATGGCCTTTTGGAAAAAAAATCTATAGATAAATGTAGAAATTAGAAGTAAGAGAATTTCAACAAAATCATGTTCTCCAAACTCCCACTTTTGTGAACTAGTGGGAACCATGTCAAACCGAACACTTTTTTGGGTCACCATTCCCGATTTCAAAATAAATTTGCATATCGATTCTATGCTCAAAATAAGACATACCAAAAAACTTTTTCCAGATGTTATTAGCATCTGAAATCTGATCAGCTCAGACTAGATAACGGGGTTTCCAATAGGGATGATATAATTTTGAAGTGACGTTTCGGTCATTTGTAATATGTTATGATCTGTCATTTGTTTTTCATTGTATTCAGTAGTGTTTACAATTTAAATCATTGAAAGATATACGCAAGAACAACGTTTTCAAATTATTCAGTTTTATTATCAAAATAATCGTCCTCCAATTGCAAATTTTCTTGCGCCAAGTCAATTTTTTTAAAAATCCAAAAAAAAAAACACTTTCCAGTCGACCTGCGACCTTGACACCCATGAGCAATATTTTAGCTTTCGTTAAAAGCTATCTTTTTGCCATTGACCGATTGTGGCTATGTGCCACACAGCAAATGAAACAATTGAATTGTTGCGAGAAAAGTTTGGAGATTCGATTATTTCAAGAAATTGAGATATTGAATGGCCTCCAAGAAGTTGTGATTTAACGCCATTAGACTATTTCTTGTGGGGTTATTTGAAGTCATTGGTCTTTTGAAATAAACCAGACTCTCTGCAAGCTTTAGAAGTCAATATTAAACGTGCCATTCATGACATACGACTTGATTTAGTGGAAAAGGTGCTCGAAATTTGGGTTCATCGAATTCGTTCCTGCAGAAGAAGTCGTGAAGGCCATTTGAATGATGTTTTATTTAGAACTTAATTGTATCGATTGTTCTTCACATTAAATAAAAAAACTTTTCAATTTCCATAACAACAAGTGTATGTGTTTTTTTTTTCAAAGAAATCATATTACTCTTATTGGAAACCCCTTTTATATGTGTTTAATATCTGTTTTAAATCAATCATTTAATTTTTGAGTGTTCGAAGTCATCATTTGTGGTCAATCTTCCAAGTAATTTATTTTGATCCAAGATTATAAGATTTAAATTATTTTTATTTATTATTTTTACAAACTTGTAAAAAATGAACTTTGAATTGCTGAAAAATTTAACACAATTAAAGTATTTTCTGAATACCTAATAGCTTATAAATATTTTTTTCCGTGTGAAGGTACACTAAATTTTTTTTAATTTCTTACCGAATTATGCGATCTCGCTTAGCTTTCGAGTTATCGGACGTTATAGTTTTTAAAACTATGATTTATACAAATATTATCGTCTGATAACACGATAACTAGGCCCTCATTGCCCTGTAATTTTTTTACGATTGAATGACGATTGATCACAAAAGTCTCTATAATTTCGGATCGGAACTTGGTTTTCACAATTTCAATTATAAAGTTTTTTTTTACAAACATACAAAATTTCTGAAAATTAACTTTGAATTGCTGAAAAACTACACACAATTAGGTTATCGATAAGTATTTGTTTCGGAAATAATAGTTCCAAATAAAAAAATATTAGGATGTAAACAAATATTTGTTTAGAAGGACATCTTCCAAAAAATATAATTTTTGTGTGTACCTAATATTGAATATTTAGAGGGAACGCTAAACATATATAAGCGATTTTGTTTGTGAGGTACCAAAAAGGCGTGGCAATAACGCTAATTCTGTCAATATGTAGATTACACTCCGCAACAAAAACATTTTTTTTTGTTTCCTAGACCTACAAATTATTTTTTTCTATAGATTGTGGCATACTGTTATATAAAATCAAAACCAACACTTTTTTATTGACACATTTTTTTTTTGAATTTTTTTATTAAAAATGCTATTATCGTCGAAGGTACCCTTAGTATTTGCACTATAATTTTTGGAGTATATGCCCGATCAGGTCGACTTATACGTTAAATTGAAGCTATTAATGTGGGCTACCAATGTTGGAAATATCTCCTTCACTTACACCCAAAAAAAATTGTTTGCTGTTAATAACAAACAACGTCTGCTAATTTTTAGCAACCATTTTTTCTGCTAATACAGCACATTTTCTGCTGTAATAGCAAAAAGTTTGCAGTTTTGCATTAGCAAACGCACTGCTGAAAAATGTGCAGTTTGCTGAAAATTTTTGCTGTTAAACAAAATATGTGAAAATCGATAACGATAATCGACACAAATCGATAACGAATATGATTTGACGATTTCAAAATCTTAGTTCCGGACATACAATTAAAATTAATCTATTGTGTTTAGATTTTAGTTTCTAATTTTTTATATTTTAATGAAACCAAAGCTAAACATTAATATTTTATGTGCGATTTGTAAAAATGTTTATAAAGTCTGATTCACACAAGGCAATTTTATTTCAAGCAAGTGTCAAAGTTTGTAGGAAAGATACAGAGAGCACTTTCCGCTTGGAAGAAATTGCCTCGTGTGATCTAGGACTATGTATTGTGTATGCAAAAAAAGTTAAAAAATGAGAGAATTCCTAAAGGCTTAGGGTGAGTATTAAGAGAAAATTTCGCAAGATTGTATCATTCTGTGCAAAGACGATTTTTATACGGTTTCCACGGCTATTCCTGTGTGTATTGTTGTTGTTTCAAAGTGCGAATAAAAAACAAAACGTTCAATCGAGTACGAGAGTTTTTTCCCCTCCCTTTCCAACTGCCTCCCCTACAAACACCATTAAACCGCTGATAAAATTGCCTCGTGTAAATTGGGACGAACATAGACACCTCAACACACCCGGTAATTCGGCGTCGCTCTCTGTCAAACTTTGACACTTGCTTAGAAAAAGTTGCCGGGTGTGAATCTGGACATAGAGGCATACGGAAGATATTGTTCAGATTCACACTCGGCAACTTTTTCCAAGCAAGTGTCAAAGTTTGAAGGTGAGAGAGGCGGGCGGAAAGAGCTCTCTCCTACAAACTTTGACACTTGCTTGGAAAAGTTGCCGAGTGTGAATCTGGACAATGTGGAAAGTAGTTTCTTGTACTGGCAATCCCTTTTGTGTTTTTCATTCGCACTTTGCTGCCTTTATTTCCAACAAACACCGAATTGCCCCGTGTGAATCGGGACATAGACATGCTTTATGACGGAAAAAAGAAAATTAAAAAAGCGGCGTTTAATTTATATTCCTTACCACTGAAACCAATTTTTTCCATTAATATGTGCTTGCAATAAGTTACACATATATTCATATTTGTGCAGATGACAAAATCTCATATAAAATGTTTATTTCGCTTATCAAAAAATATTGACAGACGTAATATGCTTTCACTAGCATTCAAGATTGCCTCTTTGACAGACATCGTGCGCCGACTCCGGCTATTTAAGTAACACCCTTTGAAGAATAAAATATTTTACGCCGAACAAATTGAATTGGATTGAAATTTTCGTTCTGTTTGTTAATTCGCATTAAAAAAGCATTCTACGAAGATAATGCAAATGATTTTAATAAGTAAAACGGTTCCGGGACAGCTTCGACAACACTTACAAATGGCTAAAGAAAAAAAGGCGAAATCGTGTATGCCTTGGAGGATCAATTAATCAAGTTGCAACAGGTAAGCGTACACAAATTGCAAATTTCTCTATGATTGTGTAAGTCTTATTTCAGGTTGTTTTCATGATTCTCAGCAAGCTCTATGGCCCTGGACATGTACAATTACCGTGTATATAGGGTAAACCCAATTGGCTAACGCGTAGGAGTCACTGATCATCATACGGTCTTGGAGAACATCAAATATAACCAAAGGTCGTACGATGTATGTTCTTTATTGTTATCATTCGGACCAAAAGAAGATAGTTATAATGCCAGTGACCGGTAAGTATTGTGTGTAGATGCTCCTATTTAATTTTCTAAATGATTTATATTTTTTGATCAAGCGTACACAAATGCACATAAAGGACCATGTTATCAATTAATCAAGACGCAACAGGTAAGCGTACACAAATTCAAAATTAAATGTACTACGATTATAAGACTTATTTCTGTTTGTTTTCATGATTCTCACCAAGCAGTGTCCTATAAAAATACGGGTATAAAAGATGATCTGAAATTTCGTAGCAACTACAATGTATAAATTCAGATAACTTGTGTCACGGATGGACTAACCATTTATTTCCTTGTCTACTTTTCCAAATCGCATACAACTCTTGGAAGTGTGACCCTAATGATAATACCTGCAACAACTCGTAAGTATTTTTTTCCTTTTTGTGATTTGTTTACCGAAATGGCAACATTGATCATTTACTCTATATGTTCCAACGATGGTCGCTAATATCCGAATCAAGAAGCAACCTTTTGGCTCCAAAAAACTCAGGATAATTTAGACTAATTTGGATGTAATCCATGGATAAGATCATTTTGCCCAATGATATGGCTCTGGACATGTACAATTAGATACCGTGCCTATAGGGTAAACCCAACACATTGGCAAATATTGACAGAGTTCGCGTCGATGTCGTACGATTTATGTTCTTTATATTTATCCTTCGGACAAAAAGAAGATAATTGTAAGTGCCAGTGACCGGTAAGTATTGTTTGTAGATACTCCTATTGCTATTAAATTTTATTAAATGATTTATTTTTCATTTACATTTTTAGATCAAGCATACATACAGATTTCAGTTCGAAACGCTTATCAATACATGGGCTGAATAACTTCAGGTTGGAGTCCTGGTTGATATACTCTTCTCAAATATCAGGAAAATATAAAATTTGTATTTCTTTTATTAAAATAAAAAAGAAAGAAACGTATGCTAGAATAACAAAAATAGTTTGTTCTCCCAGCCGCTTTTTTCTGTTAAATAATAGCAAAATTGTTTGCTAAAATGACTGTTCTAGTTTGCTACAGTAGCAGGCAAATTTATGTGCTAAAATAACAACCATAGGGTTGCTAAAATAACAGACGAAGTCTGCTTTCCCTTTTTCAGCAGACACAGACTGTTGAAACAACAAACATTTTTGCTAATGATACTCACAAAATTCTTTGAGTGTAGAAACAGTGGTATAGTAACAGTCATTAAACAAATTGGAGAAAGTAGATTTATTTCAAAAAAAAAAAATCATGGGACAAAAAAAACGAAAAATAAATATTTTATTTTATTTTTTAAAAGCTTGCATCCTAGCGAAGAAAATAATGCCTATGTGAAAAAAATCTATGGATAAATGTAGAAATTATAGCCCCTTTTGGTAGAGGCAAGAGAATTTCAAAAAATCTTTTTTTTTAATTTCTGTTTAAATAGCGATATTATTTATTACTTTTATTTATATTATGTACATTTGAGTTTATTTACATGAACAAGTTTCCTTATAAGTAATTGTGAGTTCTTTGTTGACGTTTGTAGATTTCGGAATCGGTTTCTCTAATGCGGAACCAAATATAATCTCCCATCCTTCTTCCATCCCAGTGCCCTTGGTAACGCCGCTCGATGGACTTCAATTCTTGGTGAAACCTTTCGCCATGTTCGTCACTTAGGTCGCCAAGATTCTCGGGGAAAAAGTTTAATTGAGAATGCAAGAAATGAATTTTTAAGGAACATATTTACACCTGTTGGAATCAGGCTATGAAGCCGACGCGGCGCAAATCGGCGGCGCGCCGCAGCCGGCCAATTTTTTCCAGCCGGCGCCGCCGCCGATTTTAGCGGCTCACATCGGCTGAAACTCATCCGCCGAACTTTATTTACTGAGTCAAAATAATTTATTTCATGCAACCATTTTTAATGAAGTTAATTTTTGCGTAAAAATTTATAAAAAGTTTCTAAATGGATCTCACTATCATTTATTTAAAAAATCCAAAAATGTATGGGTTTGAAATTGAAAAATGCGTTTTTGTTTTTTACGGAAATTACAATAGCTCTTGAGCGGCAGAACCAATTTTTATAAAGTCTACTTCGTTTTAAAGAGAACACAACATTCTCCTTCACAAAAAAGAATATGTAGAGATTTATTGAGCCGATTTTCGACATAACATCAACACTTCCATAACTTTTCCTAAATTGTTGTGTTTTTTCGTCTACATAATTGTATAGGGTGATCCATTTCGAGGTTCCTTACTTTTTTAAAGAAAAAAACACAGAAAATTCAAATAGAATGGGGAATGTTTATTATCATTTGAAAGAACATTCTTTGGCATTTATTTTTTGAAGATTATGTCTATCAAATGTTGGCCGCGGCTACGTCTCAGATGGTCCATCCGTTGAGTCCAATTTTCGATGACTCGTTCGAGCATTTCGACTGGTAACTGGCGAATGACACGCGTGGTGTTTTGCTCCAAGGCCTGAATCGAAGCGGGTTTGGTCTCATAAACTTTGGACTTTACATATCCCCACAGGAAAAAGTCTAACGGTGTGATATTACACGATCTGTGGCCAATCGACCGGCCCAAAACGTGAAATTATCTGCTCACCGAAGTGTTCTTTTTGAAACCAAATGTTGCCGAGATCACGAGCTTCATTTCATCAAATAGTCGGTTATCATGGCACATTGACGGTTACGTTCTCACCGGCATCATTTTTGAAGAAATATGGACCGATGATTTCGGTACGTCTGATCGGGAATCGGTCAATGGCAAAAAGATAGCTCTTAACGAGAGCTAAAATATTGCTCATGGGTGTCAATGTCGTGGGTCGACTGGAAAGTGTTTTTTTTTTATTAAAAAAATGGACTTAGCGCAATTGGCGAACGATTATTTTGATAATAAAACTGAATAATTTGTAAACGTTGTTCAGGCGTAAGTCTTTCCATGATGAAATGCCAAACAATACTTAAGAAAAAAATAACATGACAGCATGACAAAAGGCTATTGAAAAAAGTATCTCTACCTATATCACCCTTTATATATTTTAAAGCTACATCTTTACCTCAGAATGACACTCGTGCACCATCGTTTGTTGAAGCTTTATCGGCTCAGCCGATTGTTGAAATTTGATCGGCTCAGCCGATCAGCCGCCGCCGCCAATCAGTATTTTTGCATGCGCCGCCGCCGCCGATAATTTTGGACGGCTTCATTGCCTGGTTGGAATACATAAAGCGAAAAATATGTGAGTTGGAAGAATACATACATATGTGTTATATACAGAAATATAAAAAAATATATTTCTAACCAATTTTTTCATAATTTTTTAACAAATCATTAATCATTGTTTCATATTGCGGGCATTTATTGGATCCAAGGAAATTTGAAACTACAAGCTTAAACGACCTCCATGCTGCAATTTCATCCGACGTCAAATATGATTCGAAATTCACATCTTTCATCAGTTTCCTTATTTTAGTCCCATCAAAAACTACTTCTTTAATTTTTGGAAAAGAAAGACTTTTAAATAAATATTTTAAATATGAGAGTGAGTTGCCATCTTTCCTTAAGGCTTTTACAAGATTTTTAAAGAGCCCCAGCTTAATATGCAGTGGTGGCAAAATATCGGCTATCCCAGAGGCATAACATACCAACTACTTTTAAATCGCAACAAATTGTCCAGTCATGTTCATATTTTATGTATTTTATCAATTTAGCCATTGTTTGGCATAATTCCTTAGTGTTGACAGCATGAACAATGGAAATCGACGGTTTCTGGTTTCCGTTGTGTAAAAGTACTGCTTTCAAACTTTCTTTACTGCTGTCAACAAGTAACCGCCATTGCTTTGAATTGTATGTTTGATTAAGATCCTCGAACAATCCGGGAATGTCCTTGCAGAAGCATCTGTTATCCACAGTTGTATAAAATTGTTTGTAAGGTATATCACGGACTCTATAATATAATATGCTAACATCTGGAGCCAAAATATTGTACTGTTTCATCCTAGATGCAAGTAGTTTTGCCTTATCTTTGGCCAGTTCCAAATCTCTCACTAGATCAATGAAATGAAACTGAGCGATGACTTCTGACTCAAACTTGAATCGCTCAGAGTTGAGTACTCAGTTGAACTCGATGATGTTTCCATTATTAGGCTGTTAGCTATACTTGGACACTTCCTACTCCAATCTATTAACTTAGACAAAAATAGAAGTCCGTATCGTGAATGAATGGTTGCCTCCAAATCATTGGCATTCTAAATTGCACGTGAAGTCTAAAATTAAAACGTTTTATTCCACAAAACATTGTAATTCATTAATTTTAAAGTACTTACCGCATTCTTCGAGTAAGATTTACATGGCACGAATTACACAAAATACTAGGTGTCCATGGTTCGTTCATATTTTTAACTCGTATATCAAAATATTACATATATATTTCTTCTATTATTTTACTAAACGCACGTCGATTTTTTAATTACATATTTTCCGCAGATGTAGCAGAAATTGTCGGGATCATTCACACATTGAAAAGTTATTTGCCTTTTACTCATACTTCGAAATATAACTTTGTAATATTTTTCAGAAAATCGACTTATCTCTTTAAGGCGCTGAATGACACTAATTTATTAATAAGAAATTTCATTCATAAATTCCGTGTTTAAGGTTCATAAGTTGCAATACCCGTAGCTGACATATAGTTTGCTTTGAAAGTAGACACCCAATATTTTCAAGACCGCCGCGTACTACTATGTATTGCGTACATATAATTTTACTACCTGTATATACGACTGGGATGTCCATGCCCCTAAAAGGCGTAACTGAATGGAAATCTCATAAATAAAAAACCACAAATATTGTTGAATGACCCTCTATCTGAGCGGATCTCATCCAATATAGCTCTCACATGGCATATCATGTTTTATGGAGGGTTACGAACGGCCATAAAACCTCGTCCTCTCTATAATATTATAATGTCTGTCATCAATCTTCATAAAAAAAATGCAAGTGCAATGTCTCTTATATGTCTCTCTCACATATGGCGAATTCAGTATAAGCAAAAACATCATTTAAAAACGGAAAAATATGAAACAAGATTTTTTGAATTTCCCTAACATTTACAAAATAGCTCATAACTTTTACATTTATCCATAGATTTTTTCAAATAGACAGTGTTTTCTTCGTTAGCATGCTGGCTTTTTAAAAATGTGATAAAATAATAGTTTCGATTTTTTTCTATTTTTTATGTTTTTTTTAAAAAAATAATTTTTTTTATCATATTTTTGACAACTGTTACTAAACCAAAGATTATACGTGAATGCGATATTTGCAGCATTTTTTGCCCTCACAAATTATGGTCCAAATACTGAAAGTACTTTCCATGAAAGCCTGAATTAAAAAAAAAATTTAAAAAAAATTTGCCATAAAAAATTTTGTTAATATTTTTTTCGTGTTTGTGACACCTAATTGCACCAGAAACTGTTAACCACATCCCTTGGACAAAAATTTTGTTGCATAGTGATATGGGGACTATAAAATCATAACACTGTACAAAAATGTCAAGCCATTAACATATTGTGCAAAATGGTCTATTTGTATAGGAAGTACCAAAAGGGGTGTGATAATAACGCCCATTTGAAGTATTTGTATTGACTGGAATATTTGTGCAAAATGGCCCGTTTGTATGGGAGGTACCAAAAAGGAGCCCATTTTCCCAAGGTGGTAGCGACTTAGAAACTAATACTATTACTATAAATTGCGGAAGATTCTGATGAGTAGTATAGAAGTTATTTAAGAATCAATATTTCACTTAATGTTGACCCTTTGTGGGGGAGGTACTCTTCCAAGAAAACCGGACTTTAAAAAAAGTACCATAATTTGTTTAATACTGTTTTCGTGTTTAGGACACCATATTACACCAGAAAATGTAAAAATAATTTTTTTCCTATTCTTTTAAAAATAAAATCTGGTGTAATTTGGTATCCTAAGAGGAAAAAAAATATTTCAAAATTTGTTTATGCAATTTATGTTAATTCCAATTTTCATAAAAGGTACCCTTAGTATTTAGACCATACTTTTTTAAGTAGAACCTGAATTCGCGTTACAAATATTGGAAATATGCCTTTCACATAGGGACTAAAAAATTAGAAAAAAATATTTTTCGATTTTTTCTGGCACAAAAAACAAATACATACTAAAAAATACAAACAAATATTTTATTCCATTTATTAAGAGCTGGCATACTAACGAGATAACTATGTATATTTGAAAAAATCTATGGATAAATGTATAAATATTATGACCCATATTGTAAAAGTAATCTAAATAATGTTTCACTCATTTTTATTTTGCCCATTTACTGTGGGAGGTACCAACAGTAGCGTGGCAATAAAGCCTATTTTTCAATGGACTGTGGGTACTATGACAGTCTTACACTGTACAAAATATCAAGTATTTGTATTCAGTGGAATCAAAGTAATAAGCCGTTAACTTTTTGTTAAAATTGGTCCATTTGTGTGAGAGGTACGCAAAGAGTCATGACAATCACGTCCATTATTATTTGTATTATATTTGCATGCTCTCGTATTAAAGTTAAAAGCTAATAACATTGGGTACAAAATGGTCCCTTTGTGTTTGTGGTACCAAAACGGGCGGGGTAACTGTGCCATTTATCTCAAGGTGATAGCCACAGATATACTATTACTATGTGTAGAATAACAGAAGATTCAGATAATTAATATGGAAGTCATTAGCGAATCAATATTTCATTAAATGTTATCCCTTTTTGGGGGAAGTACTAGAATGAGTGCACAAATATGCCCCATCGTCGAACTTAGCCATATATCCTAAAAAGACGACCAGATGGGTCATTTTCTCTATAGTAGATGGTTAATTGTGTCATCTTCTCTGTAGTAGATGACGAATTATGTCATCTTATCTATAGTAGATGACCAATTGTTCCATCTACTCTATAGTAGACGGCGAGTTGGGTCATCTACTCTATAGTAGACGGCAAGTTGGGTCATCTACTCTATAGTCATTTAATTTACTTTACCTCTGCAATTTATAATTCGGGACAGTCTAATATGTACATGTATCAACCAATTTGCAACGTGCGCGTCTCTCGTTTTTCTTAGCTTGTGTTTATTTTATTGTCTAGAGTAAACAAACCCCCATTCTAGATCTTCAATAGGGTTGGGTTCAACGCCGCACAGTGTTCGGATAATGTTTTTTCTATACTAGACAACTAGTTCGGTTTCTACTCTTCAGTACACGACTAGTTGAGTCTCCACTCTGTAGTTGACGACTAGTTGACTCTCCACTCTGTAGTAACCGACTAGTTGGGTTAACTGGCCATCTATTAAAGAACAACCAGATGGGGCATCTACTCTGTAGTAGACAACCATTTCGGTCATCTACTCTGTAGTAGGCGACCAGTTCTGTCATCTACTTTGTAGTAGACGGCAAGTTGGGTCATCTACTCTATAGTAGTCGATAATTTGCGTCATCCACTCTATAGAAAACGATTAGTTGGGTCATCTACTTTATAGTAGACGACCAGTTCGGTCATCTACTCTATAGGAAACGGCAAGTTGGGTCATCTACTCTATACCAATTGGGTCATTTACTTTATACCAGACAAAAAGTTGGGTTATCTACTCTATAGCAAGCGATCAATTGAATCATCTACTCTATAGTAGACGCCCAGTTCGGTCATCTACTCTGTAGGAGACGGCAAGTTGGGTCATCTACTCTATAGTAGACGGCCAGTTTGATTATCTACTCTGTAGTAGACGACCAGTTTGATTATCTACTCAGTAGTAGTTGACCAGTTTGATTATCTACGCTGTAGCAGACGACAAGTTGGGTTATCTAATCTTTAGTAGACGACCAGTTGGGTCATCTACTCTATAGCAGACGGCCGGATTTGAAATTCAGTATAGCCTAATATGTATATGTATGATTTATTTTGCAACGTGTGCGACTCACGTTTTTCTTTTCTCGTGTTTATTTTTTTGCCTAGTGTAAATAAAATCATATTCTATATCTTCAATTGGGCTGGATTCAACGCCGCAGTGATCGGATAACTTTTTTCTGTAGTAGACGACTAGGTGGGTATCTCCTCGGTAGTAGACTACTAGTTGGGTTAACAGGGCGTCTATTACAGAGTGGCCAGATGGGTAATCTACTCTATAGTAGATTGGGTCATTTGCTTCAGAGTATACGACTTGTTGGGTCATCTGCTTCAGAGTATACGACCTGTTGGCTCATCTACTCTATAGTAGAGGACCAGTTGGATCATCTACTCTATAGTAGACGACCAGTTGGGTCATCTACTCTATTGGAGACGACCAGTTGGGCCATCTACTCTGTAGTAGGCGACCATTTGGGCCATCTGCTTTATAGTATACGACTTGTTGGGTCATCTGCTTCATAGTATGCGACTTGATGGGTCACCTGCTTCATAGCATACGACTTGTTGGGTCATTTACTCTATAGCAGACGACCAGTTGGGTAATCTACTCTACAGTAGACGACCAGTAGGGTCATCTACTCTACAATAGACGACAAGTTTGGTCATCTGCTCTATAGTATAAGTTTAATTTGTGTAGGTATTAGGGAGCATTTGACAATTTATAAGGGCCACCCAAACTCTAGGGACTCGAAATCATTCAGAATCATCTCAGAAACTCCTACCCTAATTAGAGCATGTGTAATTACGTATAAATATCTCTAACCGTTGACCCTAAACTGAATTATTTCGAAATTTAAACGTTTTCTGATCACTGTGCGATGTTATCTCTTTCCCGCATATACAAACTTACTCGTTAATGGTCTATGACTGTGATGTTGGTGAATGAGCACATATTTATATGTACATGTATCCCCAACCCCCAATTTGTTTTTCGTTGCTCAAAGCCCTCTTCTCACCGCAGATCGCATTTCAAGCAATGGAGCGTAGAGAATTTTCAACGAATTTTGTTCGACATTGCTGAGTGTGGAATTTTATGTTGCTTTGTTTAATCTCTAGGAAACCGCGCTTCAAAGCAGACGTACATATAATAAAAAAAATAAAATAATTTCAAAAAGAGTGACTTTGTAATATTAAATAATAATAAAAAAGTACAATTTCTCGAGGGAGAATCCGTGGTGAGGTACGCGTATATGCATACAAAACTAATTGTGGACAGTAAAAACATGTACTATGTATACATCGTTCATTTCCTTCAACAGAGTCATAACTCAAAATTTAAAATTATCGCGGTTACCAAAGGGAAATGTGAATTGTAAAAATTTGAGTAACTTAGTCTCACAGAGTTTTGGCTTATAAAGAAACAATCTTATAACGCATTATTCTAATGCGTTTTAAACGCCTTATTTATTGGTAGTCATGTGTTTATACTGATTTGAAGTTACTGGATTGGGAAATTTTCAATTTTGAGTTATTGTCCTCTTGAAACATATGAGCGGCGATATGACCGATTAAATTCGAATTTTGGAATATTTCGAATTTAAAAATTCAATCACCCAAAAAAAACATGCTAAGTTGAAAAACAGATTGTTAGAATGGAACAATGGCATATGAAACAAATAAATAAAAGTAATATAATGTTGCGATTGAGTGTAAAACAAATTCTGCAACTGCATACCCTCTACCGTGGATTGCATTCATCTTTATAATCGGAAAAATTCTCGAAGTGGAAAGGAAGCAAATGAGGACCGATGTGTTTTTTCTGTTCTATCTAATTTTTGTAAAAATAAAACGAAAGCTGCAAAATTGCAACCAAATGTGACATCTATGGCTTAACCAAAAATATTTAAGAGATATTTAGACCGATATGCCAAATTTTCCTTGTGTAGGATTTTAGTACTAATAAAACACCGCTTGTCTAAAATAATGCCTACACTGATAGAAAAAGCTTCGTCATTCGTCAAAAGTCAGCTAACGTACGGATAATCCTATCTATGAATTTGTTCGTCGCCATGACGAATCTGTGTTTAATATACTAGAACAAGAATTATTTAGTGGAATAAAAAAACCCACAGGGTGATTACATATCATCCCTACGATGAATCGTGCTCATAAATTAAAACATGATATATACCCTCCTCTCTAAGGTGAGGGGATTATGCCGAGGAAATCCTTTTTAGAACACATTAAGTCATTTTACTTATGTCCGTCCATCCGTAAGCCTGACCGGAGTGAACGATAACCCTCGAAACTATAGTTTCCAGAGATTAAACAGAGATTCGTCAGGGCGACGAACAAATTCATCAATAGGATTATCCGTACGTTAGCTGACTTTTGACGAATGACGACACTTTTTCTATCAGTGTATTTCTGTTCATCTTTTATTGGACAGCCTAAATGACTCTCGCCAAGCATTTGATCAGTGGCCAACGAATATCGAAAACACTTTGCGCAAAACATCTTGGCGTATTGGCCAATCAGGCAGTGCCGCATCAGAACTGAAACTATCGTATAAAGTTTTCTGCTCTCTAGTGCGAGGAGGTAATTTGACCTTCTCAGGTCGTATCGTGACCATATTTGTCTACCTATGCTGCAGGTGACAATTTATGTCCATCTGTCATTAGACTTCCTGAATGTATCTCGCTTGCATGTACTGCCCACACCGCACCAATATGTATATGAACATTTTTCGAGAATTTGTAATGTCCTAGCAAGTTCACCGACTTTGCAGATGTCCCGGTATATCCCTATGCCTAGATACCGGATATATGTCAGACATTTCATTAAGAAATCTGAGGCAGTCGAGAGATATTTGTGAACTTAAGAATGCCGTCTCCAGAGATTTAATGGCAATCTGGCCATCCGATTAAAGTACGTCGCCAGTACCTGGTAGTCTCTGAGCTACATATATCAAGACTGAGTTCTTTACAGTGTACTCCGAAGTCTACGTTATCATCAAGCCTCGAACCATCCGTATAGAAGTGGAGATGGTTTCTATGAGTTGTATAGAACCTGTCGGTGTAGTCCTAGTTAACCTACGCTGAAAGAATCTAAGAGTCTTTCCAGAAAGAGAAAAGGCTAATTCGCCTGAAGTCCTTAGGTCTAGTGTTTGATATCTTTACCGCTTTGGATATTAATGTCATTTTAGCTAGATTAATGCAGTCTTCATAAATTTTCTCCACCTAGTGGATAATAACGAAATCGTGTTCTGTATTTTTCCCGGAGAAATGCCATCTTGATCAGGTGATTTGAAGGGTTTAAAGCTGTTAATCTTCCAGGTTTGACGGACAACAGTATAGCGACATTTGTAGTGAACCAAACTTCCTACTGGTCTCGCCGTTTTTCGAGCTCTGTCCGGGAGTTCCCCGGAAAATGTGTGTCGAGCAGTATTTTGAGCGACTGATCGCTGCTTTTCTCTTTATAGGCAACCCAGTCAAAGATCCTATATGGATATTTTTAAATTTTTTTTAATACATACATACATTTTGTATGGAGTCAGATCTGACCTTTATTATTGTACCCTTCACAGGATAGGGGTATACTAACTTTGCCATTCCGTTTGCTCCTTAAAATATTGATCTAAAACCGTATAAGTACATATATTCTTGGCCGTGGTAAAAATTCTAAGGCTATTTAAATTAAATTAAATTGACTGAACTAATTGGATAGATAATTCTATGCCATTAATATGTATATATGATTTGGGCCACGTGTCCACCACGGCTGGTGCATAAATGGCGCAATATGGAACTCCAATTTGCACACGTTTTTTCCCAACATTTGCGGCCGGTTTTCGTCAATATCTCGTCGAATATTGATTCAATTGACTTTGGTTATTGGCGTACACGACTGACCTTAAATAACCCCAAAGAAAATATTACAATGGGGTTAAATCACATGATATTGGTGGCCAATTAACAGGACCATTACGTGAAATTATTCGTTCATCAAAATGTTCTTTGAGTAAATTAATTGTAGCGTGCGCTGCGTGGCTTCGCCCTGTTGGAACCATATGTCAGCAAGATTAACGCCAAATTAATTGACGATCTATGTTCTTTGAAGGAATTTCAGGAAATAATATATACTGTTCACCGTTGACAGTAACATTCTGCCCTATTCCGGCAAATACGAAAATGTTCTCAGACACATTATACAGGTCGCTCTGAACAAATTGGGCCGGTGGGCCAGAAGCAGTGGTTTAAGCGTTAACCCAAGCACGACATAGACTTGGTTATCTTTACTATGCAGCATAAGGTTCCACATATGAACCCTCCTCAGCTAAATAAAGCGTGATCCATTTCGAGGTTACCTACTTTTTTAGAGAAAAAAACACAGAAATTTCAAATTGAATGGGGAATGTTTATTATCATTTGAAAGAACATTATTTGACATTTATTTTTTGAAGATTATGTCCATCAAATGTTGGCCCCGGCTACGTCTCAGATGGTCCATCCGTTGAGTCCAATTTTCAATGACTCGTTCGAGCATTTCGACTGGTAACTGGCGAATGACACGCGTGATGTTTTGCTCCAAGGTCTGAATCGAAGCGGGTTTGTCCGCTTAAACTTTAGACTTTACATATCCCCACAGGAAAAAGTCTAACGGTGTGATATCACACGAGCTTGGTGGCCAATCGACCGGCCCAAAACGTGAAATTATCTGCTCACCGAAGTGTTCTCTCAATAAATCCATTGATTGATGCGATGTGTGTGAAGTGAATGAATTGAAGATCACGAGCTTCAATTTCGAAGATCACGAGCCTCAATTTCAGGCATCAAATAGTCGGTTATCACGGCACGATAACGGTTGCCATTGACGGTTACGTTCTCACCGGCATCATTATTGAAGAAATATGGTCCTATAATTCCACCGGCCCACAAACCACACCAAACCGTTGTTTTTTCTGTATGAAGTGGCAGCTCTTGAATCTCTTCAGGTTGTTCTTCGTCCCAAATGCCGCAATTTTGCTTGTTTACATACCCATTAAGTCAGAAATGGGCCTCATCGCTGAACAAAATTTGGCTCGAAAACGTCGGATCTTCTTGGAACTTTTCAAGAGCCCATAGAGCGAAGCGATGTCGCTTGGGAATGTCGGGCGGCTTCAGTTCTTGCACAAGCTGTATTTTGTATGCTTTCAATTTAAGATCTGGACGTAAAATGCGCCAAGTCGTTCCATACGTCAGTCCGAGCTGCTGCGAAGGGCTCTCCACGGTCTTCGTGTACACTCTCAGCTACGGCCGCTCTATTTTCTTCACTGCGTGCTGGACCGTGGTCTATTCGGTCGAATATTATCCAATAATGAATGCTGGGTCTCAAGATGGGTGATGGTGTTGCGAATAGTACGCTCAGTAGGCCGATTATGTTGACCGTTAGTTGAGCGAAGTGCACGAAACACATTCCTCACAGAACGTGCATTTTCGTAATAAAGTTGAACAATTTGTAAACGTTGTTCAGGCGTAAGTCTTTCCATGATGAAATGCCAAACAATACTTAACAAAAATAATATAACAACATGACACGACTCACACGTGATCTGTTAAAAAAAAGCTATTGAAAAAAGTATGTCAACTTGGATCACCCGTTAGAACTAAGCTAGTCTTTTCTGATAGTGCAAAATATCTAGGTACAATCCTAGACACGAAATTGTACTTCAGACTTAATGTTTTGGAACGTGTAAGGAAATCCAACGTCGCATTATATTCCTGCAGGGATGCTGTAGGGTCTCGTTGGGGCCTCTCTCCTATAATCGTCCATTGGATATACATGGCAGTGGATCGCCCAATATTGCAATACGGCATTGTCATTGCCATCAGTAACCTACTATTAAAGTTTTACTATCTTAAGCCTTAAGGACTACAGCGGCTGAGTTTCTGCAAGCTCTACTCCATATACTGTCGATTAATATTGTGGCGAGAGAAGTTGCAAACAGAGCGGCACTAAAATTAAACTGCCTATCAATGTGGGGGAACAAGAACTACGGTCACATGAGGATATCAAAGTGAAGTGCTACGGTAAACGAGCGTGTGGACTATATACCAACGGTGTAATAGAAACCATCCCCAGTTCTATACGGATGGTTCGAAACTTGATAAGAAGGTTGGCTTCGGTGTACACTGTGAATAACTTAGTTTGGATATAGCTCATAGACTAGATGGATTGGAAGTAACCAACTGGCTGAGTCGCAACATAGTAACCAACACTGGCGTTGTCATTTACTCAGTCAGCCAGGCTGCCATCAATTCTCTGGAGGCAACATCCCTAAGTTCACAAACAGCCCTCGACTGCCGCAGATATCTTAACGAGATGGCTGAGCAGTGTTAATATACACCTCATATGGGTGCCTGGGCATATGAATATTCCGGAGAACTGCAAAGCAAATGAACTTGCTAGGAAAGGGACGACATTATAAATTCTCGAAGAATTTGCATATTTTGGTGCGTCATTATCCATGTGCAAGCTTTGGATTTGGCAAGAGGCCATCAGGCAGTCCAAAAAAAGATGAACGGAAATCGACATCTGTAGGGTGCTAGACAGATCTGGCCAAGGTATGGCCTGAGAAGGTCAAAATATCTCCTCGCACTAAAGCGGAAAAGATTGTCTACGTTAGTATCAGTTCTGACGGGGCACTACCTGATCGGCGAATGCGCCTGAAGGTATTGAGGCCAATGACTTCTGCAGAAGTTCTGGAGATGAGGAATGAGTAGAGAGCATTGAGCACCTGCTTTGCGACTGCCCCTCATTAGGAAAAATACGTCTGGATATACTGCGGTCGGCCTTTCGAGGAAGTCTGGCAGATCTTTCCGGTTCCGATATTCGTACTATTGTTAACTTTGTTTTTCAAACAAGTTGGTTTCAACGATGGGGCATCTGTGCCCGTGCTATCACTATGGACCTACATTGGAATGTGGATGTAGTGGTGGTTGGACAAAATTTTGTGGATTATCTTCCCTCCAAATGCGACAATTTTGCTTATTTACACACCCATGCAACCAAAAATGAGCTTCATCGCTGATCAAAGTTTGAAGGCAGACAAACAGAACCATTAATTTAATAGAAAATGTCACCAGTTGGCAAGCGTTGCTCTCGTGTAGGTCTATCCATGATGAAATGGCAAACCAAACTAAACATATGTTAAATCGGTTGCCAAATAAAGCAGAGTTACGAAGTCAAAGTTGTAAGTAAAACCCCCCTGTAATAAAGCTAGGTTGATTAAATGTGGTAAAAATATTTCTTATAGCTGCAGTTCGTATGGGATTGCAAATTAATCGTATCGGTTTATATTTTGATATAACTCCCCTACAGAGATCCCTTCAAATATATTACTTTAGCCATAGAAACCTCATTATACCCTCACTTTAGTGTGACGAGGGTATATATCATTTGCTACGAAAAAATCGAATCGAAACACATCGAAGGAGTGATCTAAGACCCTAAGTATGTTCGGCGGATATTCGTTTTGGGTCATTTTAAGTCGAATGAGCAATGTCCGTCCGTCTGTCTGTCTGTCTGTCTGTCTGTCTGTCGGTCTGTCTGTCTGTCTGTCTGTCTGTCTGTCTGTCTGTCTGTCTGTCTGTCTGTCTGTGTGTCTGTCTGTCTGCTGGCTGGTGCGCAGCAGACAGACTACTTATTCGAATCTTCTGAAATTCCACACATAGCATTAGTTTATTAGTCGCTATCAACTCGAGAAAAATGGGCCATGTTGCTACGCCCCTTTTGGTACCCCCCACACAAATGCACCATTTTGCACCAAAAGTCAACAGCTTATAACATTAATACCAGTGCATAAAAATACTTGAAATTTTGTACAGTGTAATGCTTTCATAGTGCCTACAGTCCAGTGAAAAATGGGTGTCATTTTCACGCCCCTTTTGGTACCTCTTACACAAAGGTACCATTTTGCACCAAAAGATAACAGCTTATAACATTAATACCAGTGTATAAAAGCACTTGAAATTTTGTACAGTGTAATGCTTTTATAGTGTCTTTTGCACTGTGAAAAATGGGCGCTATTGCCACGCCCCTTTTTGTACCTCCCACACTAAGGTACCATTTTGCACAAAAAGTTAAGAGCTCACAGCATGAGTACCAATGCACGAAAATTCAACAACATTTTGCACAGTGTAACGCTTTTGAAGTCCCTATAGCCCTGTAAAAAATGGCCGTTATCACCACGCCCCTTTTTGTACCTCCTACACAAAATGGCCAAATCATACCAAATTTAATATCTCATAACGTTAATATACCAGTGCAAAAAACGCTTATAATTCGGCGCAGTGCAATGTATTTAAAGAATCTACTATTCAGAGAAAAATAGGTGTATTTGTTAAAAACATTCTGGTACCTCCCATACAAATTGACAGAATAATTCGTTTAATATTCCATATTACATTACTCACAAAGTGAGGGTATACCTTAGTCGGTTTACCCGACTGAAACTTTCTTACTTGTTTTGTAAACAAATTTAGCTGAAACTTATATTACTATTACTACAAAAATCAGTTGATATTTTCTTATATACCCCATATAAAATTCTCTCTATTATACCCCATATAAAATTCTCTCTATTAAATATTGTTATTTAAGGCATAAATAAGCCTTCTACTTAAATTCTTAGCAACGCATGAGTTCATGATTTGATTCTTTCCACTTCAAACATGTTTCCAGTTATAGAAACTAAAGCAATCAATGGTGGAGGGTAAATAAGATTCAGCACGTCCGAACTTACCACTGAATCTTGACATTTATGTTAAACTAGCTGGACCCGGTCCACTTCGTTGCCCCAGACTTCAGATTTCCGATGCCGTCCATTTACCAAAACATGGTTCATGTAGATAGCGACAGTAGGAATCTCGTTAATTTATTCGTAGGTACGGACAGTAGGAATCACTAAAAACATTGGCTTATATGGGCGGACCCACGCCCCCTCAATCAAGAACTTATAAAGCCTATGTCGCCCTCTAGGCTTATCTGAACAGTCCCTGAAAATTTCATCAAAACCGATCCAGACATTTTGGTGTCCATACGTAACATACACACATCCATGTATATATATATAGTTGGACCCGGTCCACTTCGTTGCCCCAGATTTAGATTTCCGATTCCGTCCATTTTTGAACCAATCACGAATTCTTCCACCAAAAACATAGCCATAAAATAAGAACACTCTCGCTAAAAAATTGTGAAGATATCTCAATTTCACGGCCAGTGATCCGATTCCTCCCAGTTTTGGACCAATCACGTAGACTACCACCAGATACATATGCACAAAATTACAGCACCCTCGCTAACAAATTGTGCAAGATATCTTAATTTTAAGATTTGGCTTTTATGGGCCGGGCCACGCCCTTTAGTCCGATCCCGCCCATTTTTGGACCAATCACGTAGACTACCACCAGATACATGTGCACAAAATTACAGCACTCTCGATAAGAAATTGTGCAAGATATCTTAATTTCAAAATTTGGCTTATATGGGCGGGGACACGCCCTTTGGTCCGATCCCGGCTATTTTTGGAACAATCACGTAGACTACCACCAGATATATATGTACAAAATTACAGCACTCTCTCTAACATATTGTGAAAAATATCTAAAATTCAAAATTTGACTTATATGGGCGGTGCCACGCCCATTGGTCCGCTTCCGCCCATTTTTCGACCAATCATGTAGACTACCACCAGATACATGTGCACAAAATTACATCACTCTCGATAACAAATTGTGCAAGATATCTTAATTTAAAAATTTGACTTATATGGGCGGTGCCACGGCCATTGGTCCGATTCCGCCAATTTTTGGACCAATCACGTAGACTGCCACCAGATACATATGTACAAAATTACAGCACTCTCGCTAACAAATTGTGCAAGATATCTCAATTTTAAAATTTGTCTTATGTGGGCGGGGCCACGCCCACTTGATATATCGAAAATTCAAGTACCCTATTTTCACCACGCCCCACACATGTACATTCTGTGAAAATTTCAAGAAGATCGGTCCATCCGTTTAGACGTCTATACGGTACAAACAAACCAACAAACAAACAAACACACATTCTTCTTTATATATATAGATTTGCAGTGATGCCAACTATTTGCGGAGCAAAAGCGTAATGAAAAATTTAAAAAGCGTAAAAGGCGTAAAATTCCAGACAAAAAGCGTAAAAAGGCACTAAACTATTTTTCTTTCATTTGCAATAAAAAAAGTTTAATTTTACATTAAAAATTTTAAAGTACAAATAATTATCAAAAATACTTCCAAACTTTTTGGTTTTTTGGCGATTAGATTCATACATTTTTCTCTGCTAAATTGCATAAAGACTTGCCGATCATAAGGAATCACTAGCAGATTCGATTTATCCCTATAATAATTCGAATCTGCTAGTGATTCTGAGCCTGTAAGTTGTCTTTGATGACGATTTATACCCTACACCACACTGTGGTACAGGGTATTATGACTTTGTGCATTTGTTTGTAACACCCAAAAGGAGAAGAGATAGATCCATTGTTTATTATACCGATCGACTTGTAATCACTTTCTGAGTCGATTTAGCTATGTCCGTCCATCTGTCCGTCTGTAGATGTATTCTTCTAATCAAAGTACAGGTCGCAATTATGGCCCGATCTTGACGAAACTTTACACATATCTTTTTTTTTGCCCAAGGACGATCCCTATTTAATTTGGTTAAATTCGGTTCAGATTTGGATATAGCCCCCATATATATGTTAGCCCCGATTTGACATGTAAGCGCTGTAAAAACCTTATTTTATATCCGATCAGTATGAAATTCAGCAGAAAGAGGTCTCTTATTATATGAATGAACACTGTTAAATTTGGAAGAAATCGGTTCAGATTTACATATAGCCCCAATATATACGTTATCCCCGATTTCACATGTAAGCGCCGTAAAAAATTTATTTTATAACCGATCAGTGTGAAATTCGGCAGAAAGAGGTTTCTTATTAAATGAAGGAATACTGCCAAATTCGGAGAAAATCGGTTCAGATTTAGATATAGCCCCCATATATATGTTACCCCCGATTTTACATGTAAGCGCTGTAAAAAGTGTATTTTTAATCCGATCAGTACGGAATTCGGCAGAAAGAGGTTTCTTATTACATGAATTTATTCTGCCATATTTGAGGGAAATCGGTTCAGATTTAAATATAGCCCCCATATATATGTTACCCCCGATTTTAAATGTAAGCGCTGTAAAAAATTTTATTTTTAATCCGATCAGTACGAAATTCGACAGAAAGAGGTTTCTTATTACATGAATTAATACTACCAAATTTGAGGGAAATCGGTTGAGATTTAGATATAGCGCACATATATATGTTACCCCCGATTTGACATGTAAGCGCTGTAGAAACTGTATTTTATATCCGATCAGTAAAAAAATTGGCAGAAAGAGGTTTCTCATTACGTGAATTAACACTGCCAAATATGAGGGAAATCGGTTCAGATTTAGATATAGTCCCCATATATATGTTACTCCCGATTTGACATGTAAATGCTGTAGAAACTGTATTTTATATCCGATCAGTGCGAAATTCGGCAGAAAGAGGTTTCTTATTACTCGAAGGAATACTGCCAAATTCGGAGAAAATCGGTTCAGATTTAGATATAGCCCCCATATATATCTTACCCCTGATTTGACATGTAAATGCTGTAGAAACTGTATTTTATATACGATCAGTGCGAAATTCGGCAGAAAGAAGTTTCTTATTACTCGAAGGAATACTGCCAAATTCGGAGAAAATCGGTTCAGATTTAGATATAGCCCCCATATATATGTTACCACCGATTTGACATGTAAACGCTGTAGAGACTGTATTTTATATCCGATCAGTACGAAATTCTACAGAAAGAGGTCTTTTTACATGAGTATTCAGGGAAAATCGGTTCAGATTTATATATAACCTCCATATATATGTTCCTCCTGATTTGGTATCAAAGCGCTATAGAAGTTGTACTTTACTTCCGATCATTAATATTTTCCGGAAAGATGTTTCTCAATTTAGGAACAAATATTGCTTAATTTAGCGATTATCGGCTCAGAATTAGATAATATGTTGCTGCCGACTTACCAATTATTCCAAATTATTATCGCAATGACCTTTATGGCATTGTTAGGGAGGTGTAGGGTATTATATAGTCGGCCCCGTCCGACTTTCTGCCTTTCCTTACTGGTTTTCAGTTATCGATATCTCCAAAGCGGGATACGCGGACCAAACTGTGTCTGCGTGACCGGGTTTGGCCGGGGTTAAAGATTTTCCCATCTAATGTATGTACAACGGTGGCTACGCGGACCGAATGACTCTGCGTGGACGGCCTTCGGCAGGTATTAAACATATTTTCCAAAGCCGGTTACGCGGACCAAAGTGTCATAAGATCTATGGACATTATGTCCCTGGACGTTATGACTTGTCACTCAATATTTTAGGGCCTTACTAATATCTAGTCGAAAACAAACGTATTACACACTGCACCGTAGAAAAATATAAAACCATAATTTTTCGACAAAAACCCTTTCGTCAATAATGTTTTATGGTATTAAAAAGCCATTGCTTTTACTTTTTGTAAGTCACGGAGTAGCAAACATTTTATAATTTGATTATGTTGCCAGATTTGATCTGACAAATGTACGAAAAGCGTCAAAAGCACCAACAAAAAACATGAAAAGCGTACTCCTAGTGCTTTTTTTTTCGTTTGGCACTAAGTTAACACTTTTCGCGTATTGGGGGCTCTGAAAAGCACTAAATCTGGTGCGAAAAGCACTAAGTTGGCATCCCTGTAAATTTGTTCCATTCCACATTTCCATCTCTTTAATGCATGATCTCGTATATAACTACTACGTATATAAAACGAACTGCCAAATTTTTTGTCTTACAGTTCGGAAATGGCTTTCATATCGGTTACAAGATTTCTAAAACAATGTCCAGAATATCGAAGTTTGCACCGCAATGAAGAATGGATCACGGAATATGTGGGCAGTTCATATGATTATGATGACACTGTATACGAGTATCAGCTCTATGCCTATCACGGAGTATTCATGGAACTGTTCATACGCAAATGTCTCTGCCGCAGGTTCAATTTGATCTGTGAAGATGATCGCACCCAAAAACTATTGAACAACAATCGAATCCGCAACCAATACTTTAGGCAGGAACTCATGCAGGCGTATGCGGCTTATTGCGACTGTCAGACTCGGGCCATTGATATAATTGAGGCCATAAAAGTGGTAGCCCTATCACATCGCCTGTCACATCGCAGTGATGCGGAAGACCTCGACGATGCCTATAATATGAATGTCAATGTTAATAATTTGAAAGAAGTAGTACGATTTCTAAACAATCTGCCCTATGGCTGCGTTATGTACAAGGAACCATTTGAATTTCATTATCGAGACATGGTAATGCGCGGTGTGCCCGATTTTATATTTGACGAACATGTATTTTGTCAGATCGCTACATCAATGCATCGCGGAGTGTATAAGAGGAAATATGCCCAAGTTTTACTCTACCTATTGTGTCACTATAAGGAAAACTATTTTGATTATGGACTGCAACAGGAATACACGATTATGATATATAATCCTCTGCTGGGCGCTACCTATTCGGCCGATGTCTTAATAACTCCCTGGGTTTATGAAAACTTACACTCCAGAATTGTACAAGATCTGTATGGAATTACTAATAGCTATTAAGCAATGGACATTATCCTTATACTGAACACGTATTAATAAATGTATTCTGCATTAAAACTTAATCTATTAAATAAACTTTTATATTATAATTTAAAAAATATTTCAATAGTGAGAAGCATCATATTTTTCCCAAGGGCATTTGGCGGAAGTACAGAACATAATGCGAAATTATTTTCGAATGAAACTGTCAATTATGGCCTTTGCTTAAATGACTTCAAATGTGCTAAAACGGATTTCTGCCAAATATCCTTAGGGTCTTAGGCCTCTCAGCATATTCATCGAATAGGACTAGCAGAAAACGACGAATGCATGTCATGTCGGTTTTTTCACATGCAAGATCCCAATATTTTAGGTCCGATACACTACCAGACTTAACTCATCTCAGGGGATGTGACTGGAAGATACTGAGAAAATTCGTGTCTAGTACCGATTTTCTTTAGCCCATGAGGTATTAATGTCCATGGACATGAGACGTTAAAACGTCTCCTATCTTCAACCTACCTTAGGCCTCTCCTTCGATGTGTTACACTTTTGGTCCAAAGCAAATGATTTATACTTTCCTTCACTAAAACTGAGGATATAAATATATATCCAAAAAGATTTGAGTAATTACCCGATTATTGGCATTTATTTATACGAATTTTAATTTTTTTTGTAATATTTCGTAGCCCCGCATATATATCCTTAATTAAGAACTCTAAAGCGAAAACGATCAAATTATGAAATGCAAAACTTAATAAAAGTTATAACTCCTAATATTTGAGCACTGGACTGAAAAGGATTACAACTTTTTTTTACCTCGCCTGAAATTTGTTGATGATGATGTTCCGCCATTCTCCAGCTCGGGAGAAAACGGCCTCAATTATTGAGTTCCATCGGAATCTGGTGGGAGCTGTTCATACGCCAATTCATACGCTGTTGCAGTGCGCCAGGATGTTATTGAGAGTCCGCAGCGGCGAGAGCCTAGGGCGTTGTACTGCAGTGCCACCTTTGCAAATTTCGTTGATGGATCTCAACGTATGTCCTATCCATTCAAAATTTATTTTTAGGATATCGTAATGAAATGGTTGTTGTTTTGTAGTTCGCCTTTCGTTTGCTACAAACAAAAAATAAAAACATCGCAGAAGTAAGATAGGTCCCTATTATTATTGTTGCGAATCCACTTCAGCACACATAATGTTATTTGAGCTATGTCCCTGTGTCTGACTGGATCGTACTATAACTGTCGATAGTAATAACAGATTAAATTCTAATTTTGTATATGTTGTAAAATGTTTGCCTATATCAGGCAATGTACGAAGATGGATCACACTGATCTGCTCCTTCTGGTACCTCCTCAACTAAGGGTTAAAATTTAGTGAAATGTTGAATCCCGTATAAATTGTATACTACTCATCCGAATCTTCTGTGATTGCACACATGGCATCTAATGGATCTACCAATCAAATCCATGGACATGCCAAGGGTCGAAATTGTCATGACCATCTTGGTACCTCTCGCACAAAGTGCCGATTTCGAGTCACCGAAAATTGGACTCAACGGATGGACCATCTGAGACGTTGCTCAGGCGTAAGTCTTTCCATGATGAAAGGCTATTGAAAAAAGTATATCTACTTGGATCACCCTATATTTTGGTTATGTTTGTATGAGTGTACCGATCTCTGCCTTATAGGTTACCTAACATACCAAATGACTTAAGAATATTATTATAGTAAGCTTACCTTCATAAGCGACAAGCTTGAAAATGAGTTGAGAATCTATTCGAAAATGCTTGTATAACAATTATAGAAAAATCGAAACTGCAATCGAACCACTATGGAAATAGCGGTGCTTGTTGATAGGTTTCGTATGAATACTTAAGAAACTATTTTTTTTACTGTTTATTTTATTATTTTTATGTGTAATTAGATCTATAAATAAACAACTAGATAATAATATAGTTTAATAATACACAGTCCCGTTAACGAGCTCTCAAGTACAATTACTATAATTACATGATATACACACTGGAAAAAAATCGCTTCTGTAGTACAAACAAACATATACGGCTTGAAAACTATATGTGTTTAGGATACACTCTAAACACATAATTTTCAGCACACACAAAAATTACATATGTGGGCAGATGTTGTTCTACACAAGTTTTTGTTTACATCCCAATATGTTTTTATTTGGGACTATTATTTCCGAAAAATATATTTATTTGCATTTAAGTATTCAGAAAATACCTAAATTGTGTTAAATTTTACAGTAATTCAATGTTACATTTTTAATGTTCGTAAAATAATAAATAATAATAATTGAAATCGTATAATATTGGATCAATATAAATTACTTGGACGAATGACAACTAATGATGACTTGGTGTGCACAGACATTTTAAATGATTGATTTAAAGCAGAAGTTAAGGGCCTGTTTCTGTAACTTATTTTCGTTCGTTTACGGAGAACGATCAAAAATCTCTCAACTATTACTTGAATTCTATAAAACGCAGGTTAAAAATATTTTAGGTACAAGCTTTTCTATAGACACACCGAATTATAAACTGCTGTGACTTATAGATTTCTCGGAATAATTAGTGATTTTTGATCGTTCGCCGCAGACGAACGAAAATAAGTTACAGAAACAGGCCCTAATGCTGCATATGGTATTATAACTGGGAGGTACAATTTGAATCCAAGGAAAAACTAAAACTGAAAATCGAAAAAGTCATCAAAAGTTTTGGAATTTTTTTTAAATAAATATATTTAGAAAAATTCCTAAACAAATTTTTTTTGTAAATAAACACATATTTTTTGTAAATAAACACCTATTGAGAAATTTAGTTTGCATATATATTTTGTTGTAATATATTAATATATGCGTTCCAAATATATTTTATTGATTTTTAAATAAAATTAATTTGCTAAGAAATATATAATATTTAAAAATTTGTGTTCCAAATATATTTTCATTCGGTTCAAACATATCAAAAAAGGCGATTTTGGCCCGTGTACAGGTTTCTTTTCGGAATTAGTAATATTTTTAAGAATATATATGCAATATGCATTTAACATCATTTTAATGGTAATGAAAACTTTAAAAAAACATTACCTTTGTTATGTAGAAGACGATTTTTAAAAAGAGGTCAAAGGTAAAAAAAGAATGCGTAGACTAGAGTTTAGTCCACCAGTATTTATTTGTGTTTATTGTTCTAAATTCATGTTTATGCTTTGAAGGAACATTGGTGTCAAATCTTATTTCATTGTTGAGGATAGAATTTACATCTACTGTTTTTTTTATTAGCATTTCTATAAAGATGATAGAAGAAAGGAATGCCTTCATTATTTTGTATAAAACCTTTACTATCAAGGTACAAAAATGCCTCAGGTGGAACGAAACCAGTTGTTAGGGTTTTGCATATATATTCTTCATCTACATAATATGGTGCCATGATTAAATTATTTGTTGTGCATTCCATACATTTGGCTATATGATTTCTTATTAATTTTATTATGAAATTGTCAATTCTGTTCGTTTGTCAAGTGTTGTACAGCAATTTATTGGATACATATTTGGTAAAATTACCATTTGCAGATCTATATAGCTTTTAGACATTTCCTTTCGAATTTTCTGATTTTTTCCATATATGAAGGCGAAATGTTAAACCAAATGGGACAACTGTATGTTATTATTGGGCGTATTAATGATTGGTACATTATGGATTTTACTTGTTGTTTAATATGTTTTGAATAAAAAAGAGACTTGAAGTTAAAAAATGCATTTCTGGCCTGTATTAACTGCCTGTTTACATGAATGTTAAAGTACAGAAATTTATCCATGTATATTCCTAGATATTTAACGACTTACTTGTTAGGAATTATCATATTTTTATCCCCTCACCTTAGAGAGCAGGGTATATATCATTTGCTACGAGCCAAAAGTGTAACACATCGAAGGAGTGACTAAGACCCCAAGTATGTTTGGCGGATATTCGATTTGGGTCATTTTAAGTCATTTGAGCAATGTCCGTCCGTCTGTCTGTCTGTCTGCTGGCTGGTGCGCACGATAACTCACGAAAGGAGTAACCGATTGACTTCAAATTTGGTGTGCCGTAATATTTTTCTCTATCTCCGGCTAAGTTTAAAGATGGGCCATATTGGTCCACTCCCACTAGTAGCTCCCCCACAAAGGGTTAACTTTTAGTGAAATATTGATTCTTTAATAACTTCTATAGTACTTACTCGGATCTTCTGAAATTCCACACATAGTATTAGTTTATTAGTCGCTAACATGTCAAGAAAAAGGGGCGAAGTTTCAACGCCCCTTTTGGTACCTCCCACACGAATGGACCATTTTGCACCAAACGTTAACTGCTTGTGGCTTTAATATATGTTCACACGAACACTTGACATTTTGTACAGTTTAATGCTTATATAGTACCTAAAGTCCAGAGAAAAAGTGGCCGTTATTGGCACGCCCCGTTTGGTACCTCCCACACAAATGGACCATTTTGTACCAAAAATTAACAGAATTTAACTTTAATACCAGTACATATTTTAAAGTTATTAAATGCAATTTAAATTGATAATAATTTATTTTAAAAAGAAACTAAATAAATTTACGAATATTTGTTTGGGACTCAAGGTGAGGGGATTCATAAGTCGGTTTACCCGACTGAACTTTCTTACTTGGGCCTAAAAAGGATTGTTTCACATTTATCTGTGCTTATTTTCATGTTCCAATCAATGGCATATTTTTCAACGATATCGAATGTTTGCCTGTAATTTGCAATTAATTATACCCTACACCACACTGTGGTACAGGGTATTATAAGTTTGTTTCACGGCAGATGTTTGTAACACCTGAAAATAACACAGCTAGACCCACCTTAAAGTAGGACGATTTAACGATGTCCGTCCGTCCGTCCGTCCGTCCGTCCGTCTGTCCATGTAAAGTTGTTCGTCGACTACAGGTCGCAATTTCACTCCGATCGTTCAGAAATTTTGCAGTTTAGAGTATTTCGCGGCTGTTAAGATCGCTATTGAATTTGGTTGAAATCGGTTCAGATTTAGATATAGCTCCCATATATATCTTTCGTCCGATTTGGCCATTTAGTCCTATAAAAGCTGTATTTTACATCCAATCGTTTTGAAATTTAGAATGGTAGAGTTACTTGATCCATGAACCAACACTACCGAATTTGAAGAAAGTCGGTTAAGATTTAGCTATAGCTCCTATATATAAGTTTCGTCCGATTTGGCCCTTTAGTCCTGTAGAAGCTGTATTTTACATCCAATCGTTTTGAAATTTAGAATGGTAGAGTTTCTTGATCCATGAACCAACATTGCCGAATTTGAAGAAAATCGGTTAAGATTTAGCTATAGCTCCCATATATATGTTTCGTCCGATTTGGCCATTTAGTCCTATAAAAGCTGTATTTTACATCCAATCGTTTTGAAATTTAGAATGGTAGAGTTACTTGATCCATGAACCAACACTACCGAATTTGAAGAAAGTCGGTTAAGATTTAGCTATAGCTCCTATATATAAGTTTCGTCCGATTTGGTCCTTTAGTCCTGTAGAAGCTGTATTTTACATCCAATCATTTTGAAATTTAGAATGATAGAGTTTCTTGATCCATGAACCAACACTGCCGAATTTGAAAAAAATCGGTTGAGATTTAGATATAGCTCCCATATATATGTTTCGTCCGATTTGGCCCTTAGTCCTATAAAAGCTGTATTTTACATCCAATCGTTTTGAAATTTAGAATGGTAGAGTTTCTTGATACATGAACTAACAGTACCGAATTTGAAGAAAATCGGTTAAGATTTAGCTATAGCTCCCATATATATGTTTCGTCCGATTTGGCCCTTTAGTTCTATAGAAGCTATATTTTACATCCAATCGTTTTGAAATTTGGAATGGTAGAGTTTCTTGATTCATGAACCAACATTGCCGAATTTGAAGAAAATCGGTAAAGATTTACCTATAGCTCCCATATATATGTTTCATCCGATTTGGCTCTTTAGATCCAATCGTTTTTATACCCTACACCACACTGTGGTACAGGGTATTATTTAAGTATAAAATGTCCCAAAAGTAAATTTATGTAAACAATTTATACATGAATTACAAAATTTATATATCAGAGTTATTCAATATTACGAGAGTGGTGTAGGGTATTATATAGTCGGCACTGCCCGACTTTAGCCTTTCCTTACTGGTTTTTGCAATGTTGTTATTAGGGTGAAATATAATTATGTCATCAGCAAATGCAATTATGTTATCGTTTTTATACCCTACACCACACTGTGGTACAGGGTATTATAAGTTTGTTGTCAGATGTTTGTAACACCTGAAAATAACACAGCTACACCCACCTTAAAGTATACCGATCGACTCAGAATCACTGGCTGAGTCGATTTAACGATGTCCGTCCGTCCGTCCGTCCGTCTGTCCATGTATAGTTGTTCGTCGACTACAGGTCGCAATTTCACTCCGATCGTTCTGAAAATTTGCAGTTTTGAGTATTTCGCGGCTGTTAAGATCGCTATTGAATTTGGTTGAAATCGGTTCAGATTAAGATATAGCTCCCATATATATCTTTCGCCCGATTTGGCCCTTTAGTCCTATAGAAGCTGTATTTTACATCCAATCGTTTTGAAATTTAGAATGGTAGAGTTTCTTGATCCATGAACCAACATTGCCGAATTTGAAGAAAATCGGTTAAGATTTAGCTATAGCTCCCATATATATGTTTCGTCCGATTTAGCCCTTTAGTCCTATAAAAGCTGTATTTTACATCCAATCGTTTTGAAATTTAGAATGGTAGAGTTTCTTGATCCATGAACCAACACTACCGAATTTGAAGAAAATCGGTTAAGATTTAGCTATACCTCCCATATATATGTTTCATCCGATTTGGCTCTTTAGATCCAATCGTTTTTATACCCTACACCACACTGTGGTACAGGGTATTATTTAAGTATAAAATGTCCCAAAAGTAAATTTATGTAAACAATTTATACATGAATTACAAAATTTATATTTCAGAGTTGTTCAATATTACGAGAGTGGTGTAGGGTATTATATAGTCGGCACCACCCGACGTTAGCCTTTCCTTACTGGTTTTCAACTACTACTACTACTATTGTGTGTCATAAGCATTGTTTACAACTGATTGTGAATCCACTATTTTTATAATATTGTTCTCATGTTGTATTGCAGTTTTATTTCTATTTGGTATGTTGGGTATTTTCATCATTAAAACTCGCATTTCTAATAAAACGAAAGAAATCTACCGAGCAAACGCGAAGTTATATTTTCCACTGCTACTATTTGTTTTTAGGCCTTTTGACTTCGAAGTTGTATTACGACAGAGAGAGAGCCGCAGATAAAGTGAAATTATTAAAACAATATTTACGCTCTACAAATGCTGTTCAATACTGCAAAAATTTCGTTGGAGAAGAGAATGGCACATCTTCTATATTCATTGACTTTGATCGACACAGCTGAATGCTCTCGTCCAAAGTCAATGAATATATGTAGATGATGTGCCATCCACAGACACTCTATTATATATATGTTCCGTCGTGCCTTTGTTTACATTTGCGTGAGTTACGAACGAATAGAAATGATTTTTAAACGTGAAAAAAATAGTTTTCTGCATCCTTTTTTTGAACTTTTTTAGTACTTAACGATCGATATTAATTTTCTAAATGTGATAATTACAAAAAAAATCTCGAAAATCGGTCTTAAAATACACAAAAAAATCACTCGTTGAAATCAAATTTCTATTCGTTCGTCACTGATAGACTACTCGCTACCGGACGGAACTTCTTTATAAATTTATTTTCTTTGGTGCCATCGCATGTTTGTTTACATTTTCTCGAGTTACGAACGAATAGGAATGATTTTTCAAACGCAAAAAACTAGTTTTCCGCTGTTTTTTCTTCAACTTTTTTCCACGTATCGATTGATATTAATTTTCTAATCGTGATAATTACAAAAAAAAATCGAGAAAATCGATCTGAAAGTATGAGAAAATCCATACTCGTTGAAATAAAATTCGTATTCGTTCGTCACTCTCAGCTACTCGTTATGCGACATCTTCGTAATTGACTGGCTTTGCTCTCGTCTGCATGAGATGCATTAACAGAATATTGAATAAAGTAAATCAAAAACAATTAAATCAGTTGTATGTTTGGTCCGGCTTTCTATGGAATCTCTGGCGAACGTTGTTCTTTTAATGGTTGAAAGCAAAAATAATATAATATAAGAAGACATTCCTTCCCGTAGCGAGTAAGTATCACTTACGAACGAATAGGAATTTGATTTCAACGAGTAAGGTTTTTCACGTATTTTCCGACAGAATTTCCCGATTTTATTTTATTATCACGATTACAAAATAAATATCAATCGATATGTGCAAAAAAAGTTCAAGAAAAGACACCAGAAAACTATTTTTTCGCGATTGAAAAATCATTTCTATATTCACAGGTTGGTTGAAAGTAAACGTAATGCTGCCTCTCTGTTGTCTCTCTATCAAATAATTCTATCTAAAAAAACAATAAACCATCAGTTGCACGAAACACAAATAATTGTGAACCCCGCAATAAGTTGACTCTTTTAAATTCAACAACATTTCAAAATTAATGTATCAAAAAGCGTACAAAAACAGTACAAAAAAACAATCATTAACATTTTAATGAGCTTATTTCTTTATGTCGTTATTTTTTGAGAACGTGACTTGAATTAACTTGGGCGCCGCCTGCGCCCACGCAGAGTGTGTGCTACCGCGCACAGTGTGTGAATTTCGAATGAAATTTAAATAAATCGAGCCTTCAATCCAAAGTATGTTAAGTCAAATTTTTTTCAGGAGAGACGTTAAACATTTTTTAGAGATCACTTTCCCTATGGAAATGATGTCAGAGACAACTTTTTCCAAATGAAGTGTTGTCAGAGACCACATTTTCCTCAGGAAAAGTTATCAGGGACCACCATTTCCAAAGGAAAAGTTGTCCGAGACCACCATTTCCTAAGGAAAAGTTGTCAGAGACCACCATTTCCTAAGGAAAAGTTGTCAGAGACCACCATTTCTTAAGGAAAAGTTGTCAGAGAGACCACCTGTTCCTAAGGACCACCTTTTCTTAAGGAAACGTTGTCAGAGACCACATTTTCCTAAGGAAACGTTGTCAGAAACCACATTTTCCTCTGGAAAAGTTGTCAGAGACCACCATTTCCTAAGGAAAAGTTATCAGAGACAAATTTTCCTAGGATAAAGTTGTCAGAGACCACCATTTCCTAAGAAAAATTTGTCAGAGAAACCACATTTTCATAAGGAAACGTTGTCAGATACCACCTATTCCTAAGGAAAACTTGTCAGAGAAACCACATTTTCATAAGGAAACGTTGTCAGAGACCACATTTTCCCAAGGAAACGTTGTCAGAAACCACATTTGCCTCTGTCAGAGACCACCTTTTCCTAAGGAAAAGTGGTCAGAGAGACAACCTGTTCCTAAGGACCACCTTTTCTTAAGGAAAAGTTGTCAGAGACCACCATTTCCTAAGGAAAATTTGCCAGAGACCACATTTTCCTGAGGAAAATATGCCAGAGACCACCTTCTCCCCAGGAAAAGATGTCAGAGACCACATTTTCCTCAGGAAAAGTTGTCAGAGATCACCATTTCCTAAGGAAAAGTTGTCCGAGACCACCATTTCCTAAGGAAAAGTTGTCAGAGACCACCATTTCTTAAGGAAAAGTTGTCAGAGACCAACATTTCCTAAGGAAAAGTTGTCAGAGACCACCTTTTCCTAAGGAAAAGTTGTCAGAGAGACCACCTGTTCCTAAGGACCACCTTTTATTAAGGAAACGTTGTCAGAGACCACATTTTCCTAAGGAAACGTTGTCAGAAACCACATTTTCCTCTGGAAAAGTTGTCAGAGACCACCATTTCCTAAGGAAAAGTTATCAGAGACCACCATTTCTTAAGGAAAAGTTGTCAGAGACCACCTTTTCCTAAGGAAAAGTTGTCAGAGACCACCTTTTCCTAAGGAAAAGTTGTCAGAGACCACCTTTTCCTAAGGAAAAGTTGCCAGAGACCACCTTCTCCCCAGGAAAAGATGTCAGAGACCACATTTTCCTCAGGAAAAGTTTTCAGAGATCACCATTTCCTAAGGAAAAGTTGTCCGAGACCACCATTTCCTAAGGAAAAGTTGTCAGAGACCACCATTTCTTAAGGAAAAGTTGTCAGAGACCACCTTTTCCCAAGGAAAAGTTGCCAGAGAGACCACCTTTTTCTAAGGAAAAGTTGTCAGAGACCACCATTTCCTAAGGAAAAGTTGTCAGAAACCACCTATTCCTAAGGACAAGTTGTCAGAGAGACCACCTTTTCCTAAGGAAACGTTGTCAGAGACCACCTTTTCCTAAGGAAAAGTTGTCAGAGACCACCATTTCCTAAGGAAAAGTTGTCAGAGACCACCTTTTCCTAAGGAAAAGTTGTCAGAGAGACCACCTGTTCCTAAGTTAAGGAAACGTGGTCAGAGACCACCTTTTCCTAAGGAAAAGTTGTCAGAGACACCTTTTCCTAAGGAAAAGTTGTCAGAGACAACCTTTTCCTAAGGAAAAGTAGTCAGAGACCACCTTTTCCTAAGGAAAAGTTGTCAGAGACCACCTTTTCCTAAGGAAAAGTTGTCAGAGACCACCTGTTCCTAAGGACCACCTTTTCCTAAGGAAAAGTTGTCAGAGAGACCACCTGTTCCTAAGGACCACCTTTTCCTAAGGAAAAGTTGTCAGAGAGACCACCTGTTCCTAAGGACCACCTTTTTCTAAGGAAAAGTTGTCAGAGACCACCTTTTCCTAAGGAAAAGTTGCCAGAGACCACCTTCTCCCCAGGAAAAGATGTCAGAGACCACCTTTTCCTAAGGAAAAGTTGTCAGAGACCACCTTTTCCTAAGGAAAACTTGTCAGAGAAACCACATTTTCATAAGGAAACGTTGTCAGAGACCACATTTTCCTAAGGAAACGTTGTCAGAGACCACATTTTCCTAAGGAAAAGTTGTCAGAGACAACCTTTTCCTAAGGAAAAGTTGTCAGAGACCACCTTTTCCTAAGGAAAAGTTGTCAGAGACCACCTTTTCCTAAGGAAAAGTTGCCAGAGACCACCTTCTCCCCAGGAAAAGATGTCAGAGACCACATTTTCCTCAGGAAAAGTTATCAGAGACCACCATTTCCTAAGGAAAAGTTGTCAGAGACCACCATTTCTTAAGGAAAAGTTGTCAGAGACCAACATTTCCTAAGGAAAAGTTGTCAGAGACCACCTTTTCCTAAGGAAAAGTTGTCAGAGAGACCACCTGTTCCTAAGTTAAGGAAACGTTGTCAGAGACCACCTTTTCCTAAGGAAAAGTTGTCAGAAACCACCTATTCCTAAGGACAAGTTGTTAGAGAGACCACCTTTTCCTAAGGAAACGTTGTCAGAGAGACCACCTTTTTCTAAGGAAAAGTTGTCAGAGACCACCATTTCCTAAGGAAAAGTTGTCAGAGACCACCTTTTCCTAAGAAAAAGTTGTCAGAAACCACCTATTCCTAAGGACAAGTTGTCAGAGAGACCACCTTTCCTAAGGAAACGTTGTCAGAGAGACCACCTTTTTCTAAGGAAAAGTTGTCAGAGACCACCATTTCCTAAGGAAAAGTTGTCAGAGACCACCTTTTCCTAAGGAAAAGTTGTCAGAGAGACCACCTGTTCCTAAGGAAACGTTGTCAGAGACCACCTTTTCCTAAGGAAAAGTTGTCAGAGACCACCATTTCCTAAGGAAAAGTTGTCAGAGACCACCTTTTCCTAAGGAAGAGTTGTCAGAGGGACCACCTGTTCCTAAGTTAAGGAAACGTTGTCAGAGACCACCTTTTCCTAAGGAAAAGTTGTCAGAGACCACCTTTTCCTAAGGAAAAGTTGTCAGAGACCACCTTTTCCTAAGGAAAAGTTGTCAGAGACCACCTTTTCCTAAAGAAAAGTTGTCAGAGACCACCTTTTCCTAAGGAAAAGTTGTCAGAGACCACCTTTTCCTAAGGAAAAGTTGTCAGAGACCACCTTTTCCTAAGGAAAAGTTGTCAGAGACCACCTTTTCCTAAGGAAAAGTTGTCAGAGACCACCAGAGAAAAGTTGGCATAGACCACATTTTCCCAAGGAAACGTTGTCAGAAACCACATTTGCCTATGTCAGAGACCACCTTTTCCTAAGGAAAAGTTGTCAGAGAGACAACCTGTTCCTAAGGACCACCTTTTCTTAAGGAAAAGTTGTCAGAGACCACCATTTCCTAAGGAAAATTTGCCAGAGACCACATTTTCCTGAGGAAAATATGCCAGAGACCACCTTCTCCCCAGGAAAAGATGTCAGAGACCACATTTTCCTCAGGAAAAGTTTTCAGAGATCACCATTTCCTAAGGAAAAGTTGTCCGAGACCACCATTTCCTAAGGAAAAGTTGTCAGAGACCACCATTTCTTAAGGAAAAGTTGTCAGAGACCAACATTTCCTAAGGAAAAGTTGTCAGAGACCAAGTTGTCAGAGAGACCACCTGTTCCTTAGGACCACCTTTTCTTAAGGAAACGTTGTCAGAGACCACATTTTCCTAAGGAAAAGTTGCCAGAGATCACCTTTTCCTAAGGAAAAGTTGTTAGAGATCACCTTTTCCTAAGGAAAAGTTGTCAGAGACCACCTTTTCCTAAGAAAAAGTTGTCAGAGACCACCTTTTCCTAAGAAAAAGTTGTCAGAGACCACCTTTTCCTAAGGAAAAGTTGTCAGAGACCACCTTTTTCTAAGGAAAAGTTGTCAGAGACCACCTTTTCCTAAGGAAAACTTGTCAGAGAAACCACATTTTCATAAGGAAACGTTGTCAGAGACCACATTTTCCTAAGGAAACGTTGTCAGAAACCACATTTTCCTCTGGAAAAGTTGTCAGAGACCACCATTTCCTAAGGAAAAGTTATCAGAGACCACCATTTCTTAAGGAAAAGTTGTCAGAGACCACCTTTTCCTAAGGAAAAGTTGTCAGAGACCACCTTTTCCTAAGGAAAAGTTGCCAGAGACCACCTTCTCCCCAGGAAAAGATGTCAGAGACCACATTTTCCTCAGGAAAAGTTATCAGAGACCACCATTCCCTAAGGAAAAGTTGTCCGAGACCACCATTTCCTAAGGAAAAGTTGTCAGAGACCACCATTTCTTAAGGAAAAGTTGTCAGAAACCACCTATTCCTAAGGACAAGTTGTCAGAGACCACCTTTTCCTAAGGAAAAGTTGTCAGAGACCACCATTTCCTAAGGAAAAGTTGTCAGAGACCACCTTTTCCTAAGGAAAAGTTGTCAGAGAGACCACCTGTTCCTAAGTTAAGGAAACGTTGTCAGAGAACACCTTTTCCTAAGGAAAAGTTGTCAGAGACAACCTTTTCCTAAGGAAAAGTTGTCAGAGACCACCTTTTCCTAAGGAAAAGTTGTCAGAGACCACCTTTTCCTAAAGAAAAGTTGTCAGAGACCACCTTTTCCTAAGGAAAAGTTGTCAGAGACCACCTTTTCCTAAGGAAAAGTTGTCAGAGAGACCACCTGTTCCTAAGGACCACCTTTTCTTAAGGAAACGTTGTCAGAAACCACCTATTCCTAAGGACAAGTTGTCAGAGAGACCACCTTTTCCTAAGGAAACGTTGTCAGAGACCACCTTTTCCTAAGGAAAAGTTGTCAGAGACCACCATTTCCTAAGGAAAAGTTGTCAGAGACCACCTTTTCCTAAGGAAAAGTTGTCAGAGAGACCACCTGTTCCTAAGTTAAGGAAACGTTGTCAGAGACCACCTTTTCCTAAGGAAAAGTTGTCAGAGACAACCTTTTCCTAAGGAAAAGTTGTCAGAGACCACCTTTTCCTAAGGAAAAGTTGTCAGAGACCACCTTTTCCTAAGGAAAATTTGTCAGAGACCACCTTTTCCTAAGGAAAAGTTGTAAGAGACCACCTTTTCCTAAAGAAAAGTTGTCAGAGACCACCTTTTCCTAAGGAAAAGTTGTCAGAGACCACCAGAGAAAAGTTGGCAGAGACCACATTTTCCCAAGGAAACGTTGTCAGAAACCACATTTGCCTCTGTCAGAGACCACCTTTTCCTAAGGAAAAGTTGTCAGAGAGACAACCTGTTCCTAAGGACCACCTTTTCTTAAGGAAAAGTTGTCAGAGACCACAATTTCCTAAAGAAAATTTGCCAGAGACCACATTTTCCTGAGGAAAATATGCCAGAGACCATCTTCTCCCCAGGAAAAGATGTCAGAGACCACATTTTCCTCAGGAAAAGTTTTCAGAGATCACCATTTCCTAAGGAAAAGTTGTCCGAGACCACCATTTCCTAAGGAAAAGTTGTCAGAGGCCACCATTTCTTAAGGAAAAGTTGTCAGAGACCACCTTTTCCTAAGGAAAAGTTGTCAGAGAGACCACATTTTCCCAAGGAAACGTTGTCAGAACCCACATTTGCCTATGTCAGAGACCACCTTTTCCTAAGGAAAAGTTGTCAGAGAGACAACCTGTTCCTAAGGACCACCTTTTCTTAAGGAAAGTTGTCAGAGACCACCATTTCCTAAGGAAAATTTGCCAGAGACCACATTTTCCTGAGGAAAATATGCCAGAGACCACCTTCTCCCCAGGAAAAGATGTCAGAGACCACATTTTCCTCAGGAAAAGTTTTCAGAGATCACCATTTCCTAAGGAAAAGTTGTCCGAGACCACCATTTCCTAAGGAAAAGTTGTCAGAGACCACCATTTCTTAAGGAAAAGTTGTCAGAGACCAACATTTCCTAAGGAAAAGTTGTCAGAGACCACCTTTTCCTAAGGAAAAGTTGTCAGAGAGACCACCTGTTCCTAAGGACCACCTTTTCTTAAGGAAACGTTGTCAGAGACCACATTTTCCTAAGGAAACGTTGTCAGAAACCACATTTTCCTCTGGAAAAGTTGTCAGAGACCACCATTTCCTAAGGAAAAGTTATCAGAGACCACCATTTCTTAAGGAAAAGTTGTCAGAGACCAACTTTTCCTAAGGAAAAGTTGCCAGAGACCACCTTCTCCCCAGGAAAAGATGTCAGAGACCACATTTTCCTCAGGAAAAGTTTTCAGAGATCACCATTTCCTAAGGAAAAGTTGTCCGAGACCACCATTTCCTAAGGAAAAGTTGTCAGAGACCACCATTTCTTAAGGAAAAGTTGTCAGAGACCACCTTTTCCCAAGGAAAAGTTGCCAGAGAGACCATCTTTTTCTAAGGAAAAGTTGTCAGAGACCACCATTTCCTAAGGAAAAGTTGTCAGAAACCACCTATTCCTAAGGACAAGTTGTCAGAGAGACCACCTTTTCCTAAGGAAACGTTGTCAGAGACCACCTTTTCCTAAGGAAAAGTTGTCAGAGACCACCATTTCCTAAGGAAAAGTTGTCAGAGACCACCTTTTCCTAAGGAAAAGTTGTCAGAGAGACCACCATTTCCTAAGTTAAGGAAACATGGTCAGAGACTACCTTTTCCTAAGGAAAAGTTGTCAGAGACAACCTTTTCCTAAGGAAATGTTGTCAGAGACCACCTTTTCCTAAGGAAAAGTTGTCAGAGACCACCTTTTCCTAAGGAAAAGTTGTCAGAGACCACCTGTTCCTAAGGACCACCTTTTCCTAAGGAAAAGTTGTCAGAGAGACCACCTGTTCCTAAGGACCACCTTTTCCTAAGGAAAAGTTGTCAGAGAGACCACCTGTTCCTAAGGACCACCTTTTTCTAAGGAAAAGTTGTCAGAGACCACCTTTTCCTCAGGAAAAGTTGTCAGAGATCACCTTTTCCTAAGGAAAAGTTGTCAGAGACCACATTTACCTAAGGAAAAGTTGTCGGAGACCACCTTTTCCTAGAGAAAAGTTGTCGGAGACCACCTTTTCCTAGAGAAAAGTTGTCGTAGACCACCTTTTCCTAAGGAAAAGTTGTCAGAGATCACCTTTTCCTAAGGAAAAGTTGTCAGAGACCACCTTTACCTAAGGAAAAGTTGTCAGATACCACCTTTACCTAAGGAAAAGTTGTCAGAGACCACCAGGAAAAGTTGTCAGAGACCACCTTTTCCTAAGGAAAAGTTGTCAGAGACCACCTTTACCTAAGGAAAAGTTGTCAGAGACCACCTTTTCCTAAGGAAAAGTTGTCAGAAACCATCTTTTCCGAATCTTATATACCCTCCACCATGGATTGAATTAAATTTTATAACAGGAAACACATTTAAGGTGGAAAAAGAGCAGATCATATACTGATGTGGTTTTTTGTAGCATTTTTTTAAATAAAACGAAAGTTGCGAAACTATGTAAGTAAGTTTTCCGATAATTCGACAGGAAAATGTACTATTTATGAAATAAAGAAGCAAATACTCGTAGTAATGCATCTGAACCTAAAACACCAACCTTACCCGCCATTGACCAACACCCGTCGTACTTCCGTAAGCAATCAAAACCACAACTGGTTAAAACCACCTTTAACAAGTACATAACATTATAATTAGTGATTCATAAACAGATCACACATCCACCCACAATGCTTATTATGCACAAATCAATATTAAGACCAGCCGTCCGTCCAATTGTGTAAAGGTATCATAGTCAGTCACATAACAACATAAACATTTTATTGCATGCTAATAGGCTCACGAATGGCCCTTTGTTCCAACCATGGAACCATAGGAATAAATAAATACATATGGGGGATTCCATTTCAAGTGAGTCAATTTTGAAAACCCATGTCTTCTGATCAGGATGAAACTTGCAACAAGATTAGTCCTATAGAATGCCCGTGATGATAAATATGCATTGAAAAACTAAATATGAGTCAAGACACAAACCATTTTATATTAACAGAGCGCTGTTGCAGGGCTAACAGAGTGCCTTTATAAGTCTAACAGAGCAATGTTAAAATCTTCACAATGATACTACATACATTTGCAAAAATGCGAATTTCAGCAAATCTGAGTAATTATTTTAGTGCAATATAATGAAAACACACACTAATAGAAGAAGTCGAATATTATGCCATATAACAAAGGCCATAAATAAATAAGGGAACCCCTATAAAACTAGAGGTTACCTAACACGCAAAGTTTTTTACGCACTAAATCTAAATAACAAGTAAGAAAGTTCAGTAGGGTAAAGCGACTTATGAAAAAAAATTCGATAATTTATTTATTTTTTTGTTTTAATTAAATTAGTATCAACTTAAATTGCTTTTAATAACTTTAAAGTATATACTGGTATTAAAGTTAAAAGTTGTTTACTTTTGGTAAAAAATGGTCTAGTTATGTGGGAGGTACCAAAAGGGGTGTGCCAATAACGGCCACTTTTCTCTGGACTCTAGGTACTATAAAAGCATTACACTGTAGAAGGTTTCGAGTATTTGTATGAACTGATATTAAAGCCATAAACAGTTAACTTTTGGTGGAAAATTGTCCATTCGTGTGGCAGGTACCAAAAAAGGAGTGGCCACTTCGTCCATTTTTCTTGACGTGTTAGCGACTAGCAAACTAATACTATGTATGTGTTAATGAATCAATATTTTACTAAAAGTTAACCCTTTGTGGGGGAGGTACTAGAATAAGTGGACCAATATGTCCCATCTTCGAACTTAGCCGGAGATAGAGAAAACAAGTAAGAAAGTCGGGTAAACCGATCAAGGTTTACCCTCACTTTGTGAGTAATGTAATATATAACATTACACTAATTAATCCGTCAATTTGTGTGGGAGGTACTACAAGGGGTTCAACAAATACACCTATTTATCGGTAAACAGTATTTTATCTAAATACATTGCACTGTGCCGAACAATAAGCGATTATGTGCACTAGTATATTAACGTTACGAGCTATTAAATTTTGGTATGATTTGGTCATTTTGTGTGGGAGGTAAAAATATAAGCTGTGAACTTTTGGTGCCAACGGTCCATTTGTATGAGGGGGGCATTTTGATAACGCACACTTTTCACAGGACTGTAGGCACTATCACAGCATTACACTATACAACATTTCAAGTATTTTTATGTACTGGCATTAAAGTTATAAGCTGTGAACTTTTGGTGCCAACGGTCCATTTGTGTGAGGGGTACCAAAAGGGGCGGGGAGTTAACGCCAATTTTTCACTGAGCTGTAGGCACTATAACAGCATTACACTATACAAAATTTGAAGTATTTGTTTGCACTGGTATTAAAGTTATAAGCTGTTTACTTTTGGTGCAAAAACGTTCCATTTGTGTGGGAGGTACCAAAAGGGGCTGTACAATTCGACTAATAAAATAATACAATGTGTGGAATTTCAGAAGATTCTAATAAGTTGTATAGATGTTATAAATGAGTCAATATTTCACTAAATGTTAACCCTTTGTGTGGGAGGTACCAGAAGGAGAGGACCAATATGGAGTGACTAAGAGATCCCAAGAATATTTGGCGATGATCCGTTTTGTGGCATTTTAAGTCATTTTAGCAATGTCCGTCAGCCTGTCCGTCTGTCTGTCTGGTTGGAGCGCACGATAACTTTCGACAGGATTAACCGATTGACTTCGAATTTGGCATGTGCTAATATTTTCTTTCTATCTCAGACTAAGGTCAAAGGTGGACTATGTTGGTCCACTCCTTCGAGTACCTGCCCCACAAAGGGTCATAATTTAGTGAAATATTGAAATATTTTTGCCACGCCCCTTTTGGTAACTCCCATAAAAATGGACCATTTTGCACAAAAAGTTAACGGGTCGACAACTTTCATTCCAGTCCATACAATTACTTAAAAGTTTGTACAGTGGTATTTTTATAGTACAGTACGATACAGTACATGGCGATATTGCCAAACAAAATTGACAAAATAAACCAGTAAGGAAAGGCAGAAAGTCGGGCGGGGCCGACTATATAATACCCTACACCTCCCTAATAATGCGATAATAATTTGGAATAATTGGTAAATGGGTAGGAACATATTATCTTATTCTGAACCGATAATCGCTAAATTAAGCAATATTCGTTCCTAAATTGAGAAACATATTTATGGAAAATTTTAATGATCGGAAGTAAAGTAGAACTTCTATAGCGCTTTGATACCAAATCAGGAGGAACATATGTACGGATGTTATATATAAATCTGAACCGATTTTCCCTGAATACTCATTCATGTAAAAAGACATCTTTCTGTCGAATTTCGTACTGATCGGATATAAAATAACATTTTTACAGCGCTTACATGTGAAATCGGGGGTAACGTTTATATGGGGGCTATATCTAAATCTGAACCGATTTCTTCCAAATTTAACAGTGTTCATTCATATAATAGGAAACCTCTTTCTGCCGAATTTCATACTGATCGGATATAAAATAACATTTTTACAGTGCTTACACTTCAAATCGGGGGTAACGTATATATGGGGGCTATATCTAAATATGAACCGATTTCTTCCAAATTTAACAGTGTTCATTAATATAATAAGAAACCTCTTCCTGCCGAATTTCATACTGATCGGATATAAAATTAAGTTTTTACAGCGCTTACATATCAAATCGGGGCTAACATATATATGGGGGCTATATCTAAATCTGAACCGATTTTAACCAAATTCAATAGGGATCGTCCTTGGGCCAAAAAAAACATATGTGTAAAATTTCGTCGAGATCGGACCATAATTGCGACCTGTACTTTGATTACAAGAATACATGCACAGACAGACAGACGGACAGACGGACATAGCTAAATCAACTCAGAAAGTAATTCTAAGTCGATCGGTATAATAAACGATGGGTCTATTTCTTCTCCTTTTGGGTGTTACAAACAAATGCACAAAGTTATAATACCCTGTACCACAGTGTGGTGTAGGGTATAAAAATATGAAAATTATTTTTTTTAAATTCCCTATTTTTGCAATATGGGGTCATAATATATAAATTTATCCATAGATATTTTCAAATGGGCACTGTTTTTCTCCGTAGGACGCTAGCTTTCAAAAAATGGAACAAACAAATTTTTTGCGAAATTTTTTCTATTTTTTATGGTTTTTTCGGGCCAGCAAAAACGATGTTTTTGAAAAAAAAAAAACATTTTTTTAAATGTTTTAACGACAGTAACTAAACTTCAGTCCCTACATGAAAGTGAAGTCTTCAGCATCTTTAGTCCTCATAATTTCATTTAATTTAAATGATATGTCAAGCTTATAAAGTGTCCGCAATCTAACTTTATTTCAACTAGTGCTTATTTCGCGAATGGTAGCACTTAGCTCATGTCTGATTTGACAGACAATTAGTTTTATCCTTCCGCTGAACGAATCCAATGCGTTTTCGCTTCGCTAAATGGGCCTGCGATCGACTTACAAGTTGCCGATTTTGCCAAAAAAAATCATCTTTTCAGAGGAAGCTCATTTTGATCTTGGCGGATATTTAAACAAGCACAATTGTCGCATTTGGGGCACAGAGGTCCAGAGGCATAATTGGGCCATTGTGCTTCGAAAATGAGCAAGGAGTGGCCATTACAGTCAATGGCGATCGTTATCTGGAAATGTTGAACGAATTGTTGTTCACAAAAATTGAAGAGGAGGATATTGGCAACACTTGGTTTCAACAGGACGGAGCTACGTGCCGCACAGCCGAAGCTACAATCGATGTTTTTGAAGATCGCATTATCAGCCGCAGAGCTGATGTCGTTTGGCCACTTCGCAGCTGCGATTTGACACCGTTGGACTATTATTTGTGGGGTGCGCTCAAAGATAAGTGTTACGCCGACAAGCCAGAGACAATTGACTCTTTAAAGGACAATATTCGTGAAGCCATTGGTGAAATACAGCTGCACACAATCGATAATGTGCTTAAAAATTGGACCGATCGTGTAGGCTACTGCATGGCCAGCCGAGGCAGCCATTTGAATGAAATTATTTTCCATTATTAAACGGAAGGATTGTACATTCAAATAAAAAAAGAAATTTGAGAAAATATTCAGTAGTTTTTTTTATAGCATTTTCAAAAAAAAAAGGTATTTGGCGGACCCTTTAGTTCAAAAAATATGGTGAAAATACTAATGGTACATTCCATGAAAATTAGAATTCTAGAAAATTTAAAAAAAAACCATTTCGTTTTGGTTTCATAAAATAGTATGCCCCAAGCTATACGAAAAAAGCTTTTAGGTCTCAGACACAATTTTTTTTTTGCATAGTGTAATTGGTCAAATGGATGGAAAAAAAGTCCGTTTGACAAAACTTTTAAAATTCAACATGCTACAACTCGGACAGTCCGTAACTGACCTCGCTGAAATTTTGTGTTGTAACTACTATGCAATAGGACTTATCCTAGTGCAAGCTTCATACATATCGGAAGACATCGCTTTTAAATATTGACTCACTTGACATGAAATTCCCCATATATGTATATGTAGACACATTAATTTTGCCTACATCTTATTTTTTCCATTCTTTTTTATTTGCAGATAAAATGGACTACATTGCAGTTACGAAATTTCTACAGGATTATCCCGAATATAAGCGTATGCATAGTAGTGTACAATGGATCACAGAGTACGTGGGCAATTCGTATCAATACGATGAATCGGTGTGTGAGAACAAGCTCTATACCTATTACGGTAGATTTATGGAACTTTTCATACGTAAATAAATGCAGAGATGATTTAAAAACAAGTAAGATCTGCAGTAAGTTTTTAGATTTCCAAAACAACAAATGTTCGTTTGTCTATGATTTTATTTTAAATTATGCACGGGGGAGATCGCCGTTTCTTGATATCTTTAAATTTAAAAAAATATATTTGGAAAAAAAATTTTGAAATATTATATATTTGTTGTTTTGTCTCTAGGATATTCTGCTGGCTTTAGACCATCTTTGCTTCTATTATGTATTATAGAATGCAAAGTTTTAAAAAAACGGTGCAGCAAATACAATACGGGGAGCTGAGCTGTCAAGTAATTGTATTTGCTTCACCGTTTTTTAAAAAACCTAAGCAAATACAATCAATCAATAATTTAAATCAATAACGATTTAAAGACCGAAATAAAAACCAGTAAGGAAAGGCAGAAAGTCGGGCGGGCCGACTATATAATACCCTACACCTCCCTAACAATGCGATAAGGGTCATTGCCATAATAATTTGGAATAATTGGTAAATGGGTAGAAACATACTATCTAATTCTGAAACGATAATCGCTAAATTAAGCAATATTCGTTCCTAAATTGAGAAACATCTTTCTGGAAAATTTTAATGATCGGAAGTAAAAACAACTTCTATACCAAATCAGGAGGAACATATATATGGAGCTTTAATATAAGTCTGAACCGATCTTCCCTGAATACTCATTCATGTAAAAAGAGCTCCTTCTGTCGAATTTAATAAGAAACCTCTCTTTGCCGAATTTCGCACTGATCAGATATAAAATAACATTTTTACAGCGCTTACATGTCAAATCGGGGGTAACGTATTTATGGGGCTATATCTAAATCTGAACCGATTTCTTCCAAATTTAACAGGGTTCATTCATATAATCAGAGACCTATTTCTGCTGAATTTCATACTGATCGGATATAAAATAAAGTTTTCACAGCGCTTGAAATGTCAAATCGGGGTAACATATATATGGGGGCTATATCCAAATCTGAACCGACTTTAACCAAATTAAATAGGGATCGTCCTTGGGCCAAAAAAAAGATATGTGTAAAGTTTCGTCAAGATCGGGCCATAATTGCGACCTGTACTTTGATTACAAGAATACATCTACAGACGGACAGACGGACATAGCTAAATCGACTCAGAAAGTGATTACAAGTCGATCGGTATAACAAGTAAGGAAAGGCAGAAAGTCGGGCTGGACCGACTATATAATACCCTACACCTCCCTAACAATGCGATAAGGGTCATTGCCATAATAATTTGGAATAATTGGTAAATGGGTAGAAACGTATTATCTAATTCAGAAACGATAATCGCTAAATTAAGCAATATTTGTTCCTAAAGTGAGAAACATCTTTCCGGAAAATATTAATGATCGGAAGTAAAGTACAACTTCTATAGCGCGTTGAGACCAATCAGGAGGAATATATGGAGGTTATATATAAATCTGGACCGATTTTCCCTGAATACTCATTCATGTAAAAAGACCTCTTTCTGTCTAATTTCGTACTGATCGGATATAAAATACAGTCTCTACAGCGCTTACATGTCAAATCGGGGGTAACATATATATGGGAGCTATATCTAAATCTGAACCGATTTTCTCCGAATTTGGCAGTATTCCTTCATGTAATAAGAAACCTCTCTTTGCCGAATTTCGCACTGATCGGATATAAAATAACATTTTTACAGCGCTTACATGTCAAATCGGGGGTAACGTATATATGGGGGCTATATCTAAATCTGAACCGATTTTAACCAAATTCAATAGGGATCGTCCTTGGGCCAAAAAAAAGATATGTGTAAAGTTTCGTCGAGATCGGACCATAATTGCGACCTGTACTTTGATTACAAGAATACATGCACAGACGGACAGACGGACATAGCTAAATCAACTCAGAAGTGATTCTAAGTTGATCGGTATAATAAACGATGGGTCTATTTCTTCTCCTTTTGGGTGTTACAAACAAATGCACAAAGTTATAATACCCTGTACCACAGTGTGGTGTAGGGTATAATAAACAATGGATCTATCTCTTCTCCTTTTGGGTGTTACAAACAAATGCACAAAGTCATAATACCCTGTACCACAGTGTGGTGTAGGGTATAACAAACGAGAATGGAATTATATATTTGAAATAACCTTATTTCGAAGGTTGTACTTCTTCATAAAAATAAACAAAACAATCTAACTTATTTTGTAAAAACTTTATTAGATTTTTCTGTTTTACTCGTAAGAATGTCTTTACCGGGACAGTACTTGAACTGGTAGAAGAACCTTTCTTGTTGAACTCAGAAAGCTAATTGAACTCTACTTTAGCGATGGGCACACAATACTTCTACAAAATGTTTATGTATTTGTGAGAAGTGTTAACACTCTCTTTAAGCACTGCGAGAAATTTTCCTAACATATATTTGTTGGGTAAGATAATAAATAAAGTGGACAACGAACAGCATTAAGTATATTTGGGGTTATTATACGCGTACATAAAATATGTTATGATTAGCCACATACATATTTATTATGCTATGTAAAGTAATCAATCCAAAGTTTCCAATAAAAGTACTGCATACTCGTATTGATTATGCCATATTCCTTATTTATTTCTTTATTATTACTATTAACCGTTTTCGAGTGTCCACCTTTTTTTGGTTAGTATATTTAGGTGTTTATACAAATTTTATTAAAAAAATCGTTAAAAGATAATAATATATACATTTAAAATTATTTTAAAATATTCGTTACTTTATTTAATGTTGACAAAAAGAAAATAATATATACATTTCCGCAGTAACATAACAAATAATTTAAACTTGTATTTACAAATGTTTATAAATTCTTCGGTAAAAATACAATACATACTAAACTTTATTCCTATACTTGAAGTATGTATTGCAATATTTGTATCATCCATTTTTTCTTTATGTGCACGCCAAGCAACAAGCGACGACACAACCTCGTCGATCGAATGTCCAAGCGCGACTGAATGATAGTGAACTCTCATTCAATGTGTGTGCTCATGTACACGTGAGAGGAAAAACCCCGGGTAGTGCTTTTGCCCATCGCTGCTCTACTTGCAAATAAAAGGCCTTTTATACGGTTCTCGGCAAGTCACATACCACAGTCGTATAAAAGAGTAGCATACATAATATATACACATGGTTGTATAACTGCAGAGTTGTATCCGACAGTGACGGTTAATTTTAAATATCATAAATGTCACAGAGTCGCATTTGAAGATTAAAATATGATAAGTGGTACAGAGTTGTATTGAGATTATCCTACGTACTGAATTTAAATAATAAGCGTTACATTCAAAATAAAAGTAAGAAATAAATAAAAATGTAATGGGAATTCATGGAATAAATATAATAAAATAATATGGACTGCTTCATATTTGTATATTATAAAGAGTGATTTTGTTTAAAGATAATTTATTGTAAATTTTGATATCGGTCGGTATCTCACGAATATATTCTTCAATATTGGCTTCCGTTGCGGGCTTGTCCCTACAGACATGAGCCTTAACACAGCCCCACAAAAATGATCTAAAGGCGTTAAATCGTACGATCTAGGCGGCCAATTGACCGCCCCCAAACATGAAGTAAACTCTTCACCGGACACAAAATTCAATAAAAATAAATAAAATTTTATAATCTGCAAGTATTGTTCGTTTGTAAGTCGATTCATGGTTAAATTATAAACCAAACTTATCATGTTTGACAGTAACATGTTAAACGAAAACAGCTGAGCTGCCAAAAACAGTGTTGCCAAAAAGAATGTTGCCAAAAATCACCTATTAAATCGGTTTGTAGCCTTACTTAATTAGCTACAACTTTTTAAATTATGCAGTGATTTTCATTGGAATGGTCTCATTTTATGCATGACCGATCAGACTTTACGATACATAATAAAAATATAATAATTATGATTTTTTCAATATTTTAAAAAGTTTTAATTAAAAAATTATTAAAATTTTCTCAAAACATAGGATTTTACTCAATATCTTGTAAGATATCTTTGAAATCGCTGATGGAATGAAAAAACGGTATAAGAATAAGATGAAGGCTACTTAATTTAGGATTCTTGAAAGCTTTCCTGAACCAATAAAGATCAATGGTTCTCAAGTTATGTTAAATTATGTGGTTCAACCTAGTCAGATGTTTATCTTTATTTCAATAGATAGATAAACAAGTTCCATACTTGTAATAGACCACAAGGCTATTAAAAGAAATGACCCACGCTTTCGTTTGAACAAAAAAAATTAAAAATAAAAACATGGGATTTTTGTCAAAACAAGTTTAAATTTCGTTCAAAAAATATTTTTGTTAATTTTTTTATTTACTTAAAGCGATTGAGGAATGGGCTACTGAAAACAATTTGGCCAAATTTTCTAAATATAAAGGGTCCACCAAATAACTTTTTTTTTTGAAAATGCTATAAACAAAACTACTGAAAACGCATTGGATGGTCAGTTGGCTTCAACTCCTGAACCAATTTGACTTTGTATGGCGTCATACCAAGGTTAGGTTAGGTTAGGTTAGGTTAGGTTGAAGAGAGGAGACGTTTAAACGTCTCATGTCCATGGACATACACTTAAGCCAGTGGTTCGGCCTGTTGTGCGCTCCTTATTTATGATCTTTTTATACCTCACGAGTTACAGAAAATCGGTACTAGACACGAATTTTCTCAGTATCTTCCAGTCATATTCTCTGAGATGAGTCAAGTCTGGTAATATGTCGGACCCGAAATGTTGGGATCTTGCATGTGTGAAAGCCGGGCAGTGACACAGAAAATGTTCCATCGTTTCGATGTTTTCTCTGCATGCCCTGCATTCGTCGTTTCCTGCTAGTCCTATGCGATGAAGATGTGCTTGTAAGCTTGAGTGTCCCGTTAGAACACTCATCATCTTACTAATATCGATCTTGTTTAGTTTCAGAAGACTTCTTGTTTTCTTTTCATTTGGGTCACCCCACACTATCTTTGCAGTTGCTCCTACTGTTGCGCTATTCCACACAGTTTTATGAGCCATCACTGCCCAGTGCTTCAACTCATTTTTCGTGGCTTCGAAAGGTTTCCAATTTTTCAAGTTTATTACTCGAAGTTCTCTGCCCTTTGAAGCCAAGTTGTTTGCCCGTTCATTTCCAATCACTCCGTTGTGTCCTGGTACCCAGCAAATACGCAATTGACCATGGGCTGAGTAATCATTTATCGTTCTTTTACAGTCCAACACAGTTCTGGATTTGACCCTTTCCGATGTTATTGCTTGAATCGCCATTTGGCTATCTGTGAAGATGTTGGCATATTTAGGCTTTGTCGTGTTACTGAGCCAGTTCACACACTCCGTGATTGCTCGAACTTCTGCTTGAAATACCGTGTTATGGTCAGGGAGGCGGAAGTGAAGTTCGACTTCTGGTTCATCAATAAAAAGTCCCAGACCCGTCCTTCCTCCTCGCTTGGACCCATCCGTGTAGCAGCTGGTTCCCACTAGCACATGGGCCAAAGTTCCATTTTCCCAGGAGCTTCTGTCTGGCACAAACGTATCACAGGTAGCTTTAAGCCGCACTTCAGGAATGCGGTTCGAGATTTCTGGCGTTTGAATGTGACCAACTAGATATTCTAAAATCTTCTGATGGTACGACTTGTGGTCTCGATTTATCCATTCACCCATCACTTGTAGACGTCTTGCTGTGAGGGCTGCCTCATACTTTATACGGATGTCTATTGGTTGGATGTGCAGTATAGTCTCCAACGCTTTTGTTGGTGCAGTTCTAAATGCCCCGCTTATGCCTAGACAGCACATGCGTTGAATTTTTTGCAAAGGTATTACGTTGCACTTCTTGTCCATTGATGTCCACCACATTACAGAGGCGTAGGTGATTATTGGTCTAATCACGCTCATGTAAAGCCAGTGAGTCATATTTGGACGTAGTCCCCATTTTAAACCTATAGCTCTTCTGCACAACGACCAACATCTGTGTGCCTTTGTAACTCTTTCTTCAAGATGATCTTTCCAGTACAGTTTCTGATCCAAGATTACTCCCAAGTATTTTACCTTTTTAGTTATAGCAATTGTCTTATTCAGGAATCGAGGCGGGGTAAAACCTGGGATCTTCGTTTTCCTTGTAAATAGACATATTTCTGTTTTGTCTGGGTTAACATTTAATCCCCTTGGTTGTGCCCAGTTATATGCTATGTTAAGTGCCTCTTCAGCTCTTCTGCATAATAGATTTGGATGAAAGCCCCTTAGGAGTATTACAACGTCGTCTGAATAACAGACTGGTTTAAGTCCTTCATTGGTGAGGGCTTTTAGGAGACTATGTATCGTCGTAACCCATAGAAGAGGCGATAAAATGCCCCCCTGAGGTATACCACGATTTACCTTGTCTCTAATTTTTACGTCATATGACCCACAAATAATCCACCTATTCCTTAGCATATTGTTGATCCAGTTTTTCAGCGCCCGGTCAACCTGAAACTCGTCTAAGGACTGGATAAGTGTATCGGTCTGTACATTGTTAAATGCGCCCTCAATGTCTATGCAAACAGCAAGTGTATACATTTCTTTACTGAAGGACTCTTCTATGTGGTGCACTACCTCATGCAGAGCTGTTTCCACTGATCTTCCTTTGACATAGGCGTGTTGTTTGAATTTTAGCCTGTCATCCGCTATTTTACCTTTGACCATGTCATCAATTATTCGCTCCATTGTTTTTAACAGGAAAGAAGTAAGGCTAATGGGTCGATAAGCCTTTGGGGTCGTGTAACTCGCCTTGCCAAGGTCTTTATGCAAAATTCGTCTCAATGATGTCTCCGAACTGTTCAATTGTTGAGAACGACGGTGAATTGATGTTGATGGCGCTTCACGCATACTTTTTGCCACAGCAGCAATATTCTCGGGTGTACGCACTGTTTTTGGCTTTTCACGCTTTGGTTTATCGATGAGGATGCCAGTTTCTTTCACTTTTTTCACAAGATAACGAACATACGGAGCTTACGGTGCTTCTCTTCTTCCAAAATCCGTACGCAATTTTCGCACACATTCTGCAACATTACCATGATTTTTAAAGTAATGTCGCAATATACACATATTCGTTTAGCGGAAGGATAAAACTAATTATCTGTCAAATCAGGCATGAGCTAAGTGTTACCATCCACGATATAAGGACTAGTTGAAAAAAAACGTTAGATGGTGGACCCTTATTTACCATTTACTCTAAAAATGCAAAATTTGTGCGATAATTAGATTTTTGTTGAATTCTTGACGGTACGTTCCGGACAGCACGAAATTCAAATACAAAAAAGGGGTTATTAAAATCTTTTAATTTCAATATTATACATTTTATTTATCAAATTTTTTACGTAGAAAGGTCTAAAGCAATAATTTCTTGCCAATCTGTCTGGGAATCGACGGTTTCTGATTTCCGTTGTGCAAAAATACTGCTTTCTAATTTTTTTTACTGCTGTCAACAAATAACAATACGCAACAAAAAATTTTTTTTTTTGTGTCCTAGACCTAAAAATTATTTTTTTTTATAGATTGTGGCATATTGTTATATAAAATCAAAACCAAAAAATTTTTTAAGGATACATTTTTTTTTTTAAAAATTGTTTATTAAAATCACTAACATCGTCAAAGGTACCCTTAGTATTTGCACTATAATTTTTTGAGTATATGTCCGATCAGGTCGACTTTTACGTTAAATTGAAGCTATTAATGTGGGCTACCAATGTTGGAAATATCTTTTTCACTTAAAAACAGTGATTTGGTAACAGTCATTAAGCAAAATGGAAAAAGTAGATTTTTTTCAAAAAAATAAAAATTTTCTGGGACGAAAAAAATACATAAAAAATAGAAAAAAAACGAAAAAAATATTTTATTCCATTTTTAAAAGTTTGCATCCTAGCGAAGAAAATAATGCCTATTTGAAAAAATCTATGAATAAATGTAGAAATTATAGCCTTTTTGGTAGAGGTAAGAGAATTTCAAAAAATCTTGTTTTTTTAATTTCTATTTAAATAGCGATTTTATTTGTTACTTTCATTTATATTAGGCATGTTTTCGTTACAAGCTAGGAGTTTTAGATTAGCACTTTGCAACGAAAACAACTGACTTCCACTAACTGGCACATAAGCAATAAGTGGCGGATTTTCACTATCTGGTAGCAATGGTGTCATGAGTTGCGAAGAAAGAACAGTGCGAAACAGATAAAACATTCGTAAAAAGTATTTATAAAACATATATTTACTATTCTATATTCAATTGTTTACACTCTTTTTGCAAATATTAAAATAATTTCCCATTTTTGTTCTTCTTCTTCCCGTTAATTCACAACAATTGATAACAATCTCTCCAAAGATGGGATGCCTATTGCTAAATATAGGGTGCCCAATCTGGCAACATCATACTCGATTAAGGCAGGAACACAAGCACCAAACCTCATCGGGAACTAATAGTGCTTAAAAGTGCTTAGCTCCCCATACATATTAAGCACTTATGGTGAAACGAAAACACGCCTATTATGTACATTTGAGTTTATTTACATGTACAAGTTTCATTAGAAGTAATTGTGAGTTATTTGTTGACGTTTGTAGATCTCGGAATCGGTTTCTCTAATGAGGAACCGAATATAATCTCCCGTCATTCTTTCATCCCAGTGCCCTTGGTAACGCCGCTCGATGGACTTCATTTCTTGGTGAAACCTTTCTCCATGTTCGTCACTTACGTCGCCAAGATTTTCGGGAAAAAAATTTAAATGAGAATGCAAGAAATGAATTTTAAGTTAGAAATTTTAGTTAGAAGAATACATACATATGTGTTATATACATAAATATAGAAAAATATATTTCTTACCAATATTTTCATAATTTTTTAACAAATCATTAATCATTGTTTCATATTGCGGGGTTTTATTGGATCCAATTAAATTTTAAACTACAAGCTTACTTTCGTCCGACGTCAAATAGGATTCGAAGTTTACATCTTTCATCAGTTTCCTTATTTTAGGCCCATCAAAAACGCCTTCTTCGATTTTTTGAAAAGAAAGATTTTTAAATAAACTTTTTAAATATGAGAGTGAAATGCCATCTTTCCTTAAGGCTTTTACAAACTTTTTAAAGAGCCCCAGCTTAATATGCAGTGGTGGCAAAATAATGTTTTCTTTTTGGACGAGAGGTGTGTATTTTATGTTGTTTTCACCCAATGTAATGTCTTTTCTTGTTGGCCATTTCTTTCTTCTGTAATGATCTTCGCGAGGTCGGCTATCATAGAGGCATAAAAAACAGCTATAGTTTATATATCCGCCTTGCATTCCACATAACATCCCAACTACTTTTAAATCGCAACAAATTTTCCAGTCATGTTGTTCATATTTTATGTATTTTATCAATTTAGCCATTGCTTCGTATGATTCCTTAGTGCTGACGGCATGAGCAATGGGAATCGACGGTTTCTGATTTCCGTTGTGCAAAAGTACTGCTTTCAAACTTTCTTTACTGCTGTCTACAAGTAACCGCCATTCCTTTGAATTGTATGTTTGATTAAGTTCCTCGAACAATCCGGGAATGTCCTTGCAAAAGCATATGTTATCCACAATTGTATAAAATTGTTTGTAAGGTTTATCAAGGGCTCTATAATATGCTATGTTAACATCTGGGGCCAAAATATTGTACTGTTTCATCCGAGATGCAAGTAGTTCTGCCTTATCTTTGGCCAGTTCCAAATCTTGCACATATATTTCTTCTACTATTTTACTAAACTCACGTCGATTTATTTTAATTACATATTTTCCTCAGAAGTAGCAGAAATTGTCGGGATCATTTACACATTGAAGAGTTCTTTGCCTTTTACTCATACTTCGAAATAAACCATTATAATATTTTTCAGAAAATCGACTGAATCGGCGCTGAATTACAGTAATTTATTAATAAGTAATTTCATTCATAAATTCCGGATTTAAGGTACATAAGTTGCAGTACCTGTAGCTGACATATAGTATGCTTCGAACGTAGAAACCCAATACATATAATTTTACTACCTGTAAATACTACTGGGATGTCCATGCTCCTAAAAGGCGCAACTGAATGGAAACCTCATAAATAAAAAATCACAAATATTGTTGAATGACCCTCTACCTGAGCGGATCTCATCCAATATAGCTCTCACATTGCATATCATGTTTTATGAAGGGTTTCGAACGGCCATAAAACCTCGTCCTCTCTATAATTTTATAATGTCTGATATCAATCCTAATAAAATAAAATGCAAGTGCAATGTCTCTCACACATATGGCGAATTCAGTATAAGCAGAAAAATCATTTAAAAACGAAAAAATATGAAAAAAAATTTTTTAAATTTACCTAACATTTACAAAATGGGCATGCTGGCTTTTTAAAAATGTAATAAAATATTTTTTTTCGATTTGTATACCCTACACCACACTGTGGTACAGGGTATTATAAGTTTGTTTCACGGCAGATGTTTGTAACACCTTAAAATAATACAGCTAGACCCACCTTAAAGTATACCGATCGACTCAGAATCACTAGCTGAGTCGATTTAACGATGTCCGTCCGTCCGTCCGTCTGTCCATGTAAAGTTGTTCGTCGACTACAGGTCGAAATTTCACTCCGATCGTTCTGAAATTTTGCAGTTTAGAGTATTTTGCGGCTGTTAAGATCGCTATTGAATTTGGTTGAAATCGGTTCAGATTTAGATATAGCTCCCATATATATCTTTCGCCCGATTTGGTCCTTTAGTCCTATAGAAGCTGTATTTTACATCCGATCGTTTTGAAATTTGGAATGGTAGAGTTTCTTGATCCATGAACCAACATTGCCGAATTTGAAGAAAATCGGTTAAGATTTAGCTATAGCTCCCATATATATGTTTCGTTAGATTTGGCCCTTTAGTCCTATAGAAGCTGTATTTTACATCCGATCGTTTTGAAATTTAGAATGGTAGAATTTCTTGATCCATGGACCAACATTGCCGAATTTGATGAAAATCGGTGCAGATTTAGATATAGCTCCCATATATATCTTTCGTCCGATTTGGTCATTTAGTTCTATAGAAGTTGTATTTTACATCCGATCGTTTTGAAATTTAGAATGGTAGAGTTTCTTGATCCATGAACCAACATTGCCGAACTTGAAGAAAATCGGTTCAGATTTAGATATAGCTCCCATATATATGTTTCGTCCGATTTGGCCCTTTAGTCCTATAAAAGCTGTATTTTACATCCAATCGTTTTGAAATTTAGAATGGTAGAGTTTCTTGATCCATGGACCAACATTGCCGAATTTGAAGAAATTCGGTGCAGATTTAGCTATAGCTCCCATATATATGTTTCGTCCGATTTGGCCCTTTAGTCCTATAAAAGCTGTATTTTACGTCCAATCGTGTTGAAATTTAGAATGGTAGAGTTTCTTGATCCATGAACCAACACTACAGAATTTGAAGAAAATCGGTTCAGATTTAGATATAGCTCCCATATATATGTTTCGTCCGATTTGGCCCTTTAGTCCTATAAAAGCTGTATTTTACATCCAATCGTTTTGAAATTTAGAATGGTAGAGTTTCTTGATCCATGGACCAACATTGCCGAATTTGAAGAAATTCGGTGCAGATTTAGCTATAGCTCCCATATATATGTTTCGTCCGATTTGGCCCTTTAGTCCTATAGAAGCTGTATTTTACATCCGATCTTTTGAAATTTAGAATGGTAGAGTTTCTTGATCCATGGACCAACATTGCCGAATTTGAAGAAATTCGGTGAAGATTTAGCTATAGCTCCCATATATATGTTTCGTCCGATTTGGCCCTTTAGTCCTATAAAAGTTGTATTTTACGTCCAATCGTGTTGAAATTTAGAATGGTAGAGTTTCTTGATCCATGAACCAACACTACCGAATTTGAAGAAAATCGGTTATTAGCTATAGCTCCCATATATATGTTTCATCCGATTTGGCTCTTTACATCCAATCGTTGTTATACCTAACACCACACTGTGGTACAGGGTATTATTTAAGTATAAAATGTCCCAAAAGTAAATTTATGTAAACAATTTATACATGAACTAGCTGAGCCCGGTGCGCTTCGCTGCCCATGTCAAAATTAGCGCTGTAGAAACTGTATTTTATATCCGATCAGTACGAAATTGGGCAGAAAGAGGTTTGTTATTACATGAAGGAATACTGCCAAATTCGGAGAAAATCGGTTCAGATTTAGATATAGCCCCCATATATATGTTACCCCCGATTTGAAATTCAAGCGGTGTAGAAACTGTATTTTATATCCGATCTGTAAGAAATTCGGCAGAAAGAGGTTTCTTATTACATGAAGGAATACCGCAAAATTCGGAGAAAATCGGTTCAGATTTAGATATAGCCCCCATATATATGTTACCCCCAATTTGACATGTAAGCGCTGTAGAGACTGTGTTTTATATCCGATCAGTACGAAATTCGACAGAAACAGGTTTCTATTTTACATGAATGAGTATTCAAGGAAAATCGATTCAGATTTATATATAACCTCCATATATATGTTTCTCCAGATTTGGTTACAAAGCGCTATAGAAGTTGTACTTTACTTCCGATCATTACAAAGTTCTCCAGAAAAATGTTTCTCAATTTAGGAACGAATATTGCTTAATTTAGCGATTATCGGTTCAAAATAAGATATACATACACACACACCACATTTACCAATTACTCCAAATTATTATCGCAATGACCCTTATCGCATTGTTAGGGAGGTGTAGGGTATTATATAGTCGGTCCCGCCCGACTTTCTGCCTTTCCTTACTGGTATTTGTAATAAATTCACTGAATGAAAAAATACCGAATTCAGTGGAAAGTCCAGAAAATAGAAATGTATACTTATAAAATTTCCAAATTCTTGTTTCATTGGTCATGCATCACATTATCAGATTTGCGATTGTATTGGAGCGAGCAGCTGTAATTATCGCATACCGAGCATTTTTGTTTATGTATTTCCTATATAATACTTGCAAGATATATCAAAATATGGGCTGGGCCACGCCCACTCGTCCTATTCCGCCCATTTGTAAGCCAATCACGTAGACTGCTACCAGATACATATACGGAAAATTGCAATACTCTCGCTAACAAAATGAGCAAGATAAGTCAATTTGAAAATTTGGCTTAAATGGGCGGTGGCACGCCCATTGGTCAGATCCCGCCAATTTTTGGACCAATCACGTGTACTGTCACCAGATACATATGTACAACATTACAGCACTCTAGATAAAAAATTTTTCAAGATGTATCAATTTAGAAATTTTGCTTATAAGGGCGGGGCCACGCCCATTGGTCCGATCCCGCCCATTTTTGGAATAATCACGTGGACTGCTACCAGATACATATACACAACATTGCAACACACTCGCTAGCAAATTGTGCAAGATATCGAAATTTCAAAATTTGGTCTATGTGGGCGGGGCCACGCCCATTGAGCCGATCCCTCCCATTTTTGGACCAATCACGTAGACTGTCACCAGATACATATACACAAACTTGCAGAACTCACGCTAATGAATTGTCGAATATAAATTAAATTTCGAAATTTGGCTTATAAGGGCAGGGCCACGCCCATTGGTCCGATCCCGCCCATTTTCTGACCAATTACGTACAATGCCACCAGATACATATACACAACATTGCAGCACTCCCGATAGCTAATTGTGCAAGATATCAAAATTTGGTCTATGTGGGAGGGGCCACGCCCATTGGGCCGATCCCGCCCATTTTTGAACCAATCACGCAGACTGCCACCATATACATATACACAAAATTCCAGCACTCTCGCTAACATATTGGGCAAGCTATATCAATTTCAAAATTTGGCTTATATGGGCGGGGCCAAGCCCATTGGTCCGATCCCGGCCATTTTTTTACCAATTACGTAGAATGCCACCAGATACATATACGCAACATTGCAGCACTCCCGCTAGCAAATTGTGCAAGATATCAAAATTTGGCCAATGTGGGCGGGGCCACGCCTATTGGTCCGAACCCGCCCGTTTTTGGATCAATCACTTGGACTGCCATCAGATACATATGTACAACATTACAACACTCTAACTGACAAATTGTGCAAGATATATCAATTTCAAAATTTGGCTTATATGGGCGGGGCCACGCCCATTGGTCCGGTCCCGGCCATTTTTTGACCAATTACGTCGAATGCCACCAGATACATATAAGCAACATTGCAGCACTCCCGCTAGCAAATTGTGCAAGATATCAAAATTTCAAAATTTGGTCTATGTGGGCGGGGCCACGCCCATTGGTCCGATCCCGCCCATTTTTGGAGCCATCACGTAGATCGCCAACGGATATATATACACAAAATTCCAGGTCTCTCGCTAACAAATTGGGCAAGATATCACATTTTTTAAATTTGGCTTATATGGGCGGTGCCACGCCCATTGGTTCGATCCCGCCCGTTTTTGGATCAATCACGTGGACTGCCATCAGATACATATGTACAACATTACAACACTGTAACTAACATATTGTGCAAAATATCTCAATTTCAAAATTTGGCTTATATGGGCGGGCCCACGCCCATTGGTCCGATTCCGCCCATTTTTGGAAAATTCACATAATCTGCCACTAAATGCATACAAACAAAATTTCAGCACTCTATAGTAAAAAATTTTCTCAATACCTCAATTTGACCCATATGGGCGGGTCCACGCCCACTTGATATATCGAAAATTCAAGTACCCTATTTTCAGCACCCCCTACACATGTACATTCTGTGAAAATTTCAAGATGATCGGTCAAGCCGTTTAGACGTCTATACGGAACAAACAAACAAACACACAAACAAACCCACAAACAGACACTCTCTTTTATATATGGGGAAAAACACGTCAAAAGCCCACTTTTTTCAATTTTATTCCGATCGCGTCAAAACTTGGTGGGGTTGCAGAAGTACTTTGGGTATGCTATGTGCTTAAAATACAGCTTCCTAGCGTGATACGTTATGAAGATACAGGGTGTCAAAGTTGGAAATTTTGACCATTGTATCTCCCGACTACGTGGGCCGATTTGAATCAACCGTGGCTTATATGGCAGATATTTAGAAACGCACAAAATGTGCATTGATAATTATTTGCAAATATTAAATTTTCATATTTTTTTCTCGCGACTTATGTTTTCTCGCGATTTTAATTGTGTTCCGCGGATGGGATACTATATCTTTAAACTACAAAAATGAAGCGAATTCTGTTTACTTTATCAATACGAATTTTCGCAATGGGATGAAAACCACAACAAAAGCTATGGAGATTTTGAATGTCAAACCTACTATTTTTTCATTACATCTTTCGTATTATAAAGCGAGTTTATTCTAAGATGTGGACCGGAAACACGATTAATAAAATGTAATGGTGGCATTCTATAGCAAATACGCCAGAACAACAAAAAAACATATTTCGCAAAAAGTCGACGTCGCATTTTTTACACTGGCCTACAATATTGCACTGGTCAAATCGAATCCTAGCGAGCAGATATCGGACACGATCTCGAAGTATTTTTAGGTTCTAAATCCGAATATAAAATCAAAAATGCAATATATATTCGCGTTTTTGAGATATTGTATTAATTATGTGATAAAAATGCTGATTTTACGCTTTTATGAATACAGAATCGCGAAAGACGCACTTTTACAAAAATTTTTTACATTTTTTAAATTTGGCTTATATGGGCGGTGCCACGCCCATTGGTTCGATCCCGCCCGTTTTTGGATCAATCACGTGGACTGCCATCAGATACATATGTACAACATTACAACACTGTAACTAACATATTGTGCAAAATATCTCAATTTCAAAATTTGGCTTATATGGGCGGGCCCACGCCCATTGGTCCGATTCCGCCCATTTTTGGAAAATTCACATAATCTGCCACTAAATGCATACAAACAAAATTTCAGCACTCTAAGTAAAAAATTTTCTCAATACCTCAATTTGACCCATATGGGCGGGTCCACGCCCACTTGATATATCGAAAATTCAAGTACCCTATTTTCAGCACCCCCTACACATGTACATTCTGTGAAAATTTCAAGATGATCGGTCAAGCCGTTTAGACGTCTATACGGAACAAACAAACAAACACACAAACAAACCCACAAACAGACACTCTCTTTTATATATGGGGAAAAACACGTCAAAAGTCCCACTTTTTTCAATTTTATTCCGATCGCGTCAAAACTTGGTGGGGTTGCAGAAGTACTTTGGGTATGCTATGTGCTTAAAATACAGCTTCCTAGCGTGATACGTTATGAAGATACAGGGTGTCAAAGTTGGAAATTTTGACCATTGTATCTCCCGACTACGTGGGCCGATTTGAATCAACCGTGGCTTATATGGCAGATATTTAGAAACGCACAAAATGTGCATTGATAATTATTTGCAAATATTAAATTTTCATATTTTTTTCTCGCGACTTATGTTTTCCTCGCGATTTTAATTGTGTTCCGCGGATGGGATACTATATCTTTAAACTACAAAAATGAAGCGAATTCTGTTTACTTTATCAATACGAATTTTCGCAATGGGATGAAAACCACAACAAAAGCTATGGAGATTTTGAATGTCAAACCTACTATTTTTTCATTACATCTTTCGTATTATAAAGCGAGTTTATTCTAAGATGTGGACCGGAAACACGATTAATAAAATGTAATGGTGGCATTCTATAGCCAAATACGCCAGAACAACAAAAAAACATATTTCGCAAAAAGTCGACGTCGCATTTTTTACACTGGCCTACAATATTGCACTGGTCAAATCGAATCCTAGCGAGCAGATATCGGACACGATCTCGAAGTATTTTTAGGTTCTAAATCCGAATATAAAATCAAAAATGCAATATATATTCGCGTTTTTGAGATATTGTATTAATTATGTGATAAAAATGCTGATTTTACGCTTTTATGAATACAGAATCGCGAAAGACGCACTTTTACAAAAAAAAAAAATCAGGTTTCGCAAAATAATCGCTTTCCAATTAATACGAATATTCAAAAACTTTAATAATCGTTAGTCATCTCCGAGATATCTCCCAGGAAACCTAGTCGGAGAAATCGTATTTTTAATATAGCTACAATTGGAAAAATAAAAAAAATAAAATATGATATCTACGAGATGGTGTAAGATTTTGGCCCTTTATAAAATTTACTTTTAATTCGTTTGATACTCGTTTTAATAGGAAAGCGATTATTTTGAGAAACGTGCAATTTTTTTTGGTAAAAGTGCGTCTGTCGCGATTCTGTATTCATAAAAGCGTAAAATCAGCATTTTTATCACATAATTAATACAGTATCTCAAAAACGCGAAAATATATTGCATTTTTGATTTTATATTCGGATTTAGAACCTAAAAATACTTCGAGATCGTGTCCGATATCTGCTCGCTAGGATTCGATTTGACCAGTGCAATATTGTAGGCCAGTGTAAAAAATGCGACGTCGACTTTTTGCGAAATATGTTTTTCTGTTGTTCTGGCGTATTTGGCTATAGAATGCCACCATTACATTTTATTAATCGTGTTTCCGGTCCACATCTTAGAATAAACTCACTTTATAATACGAAAGATGTAATGAAAAAATAGTAGGTTTGACATTCAAAATCTCCATAGCTTTTGTTGTGGTTTTCATCCCATTGCGAAAATTCGTATTGATAAAGTAAACAGAATTCGCTTCATTTTTGTAGTTTAAAGATATAGTATCCCATCCGCGGAACACAATTAAAATCGCGAGGAAAACATAAGTCGCGAGAAAAAAATATGAAAATTTAATATTTGCAAATAATTATCAATGCACATTTTGTGCGTTTCTAAATATCTGCCATATAAGCCACGGTTGATTCAAATCGGCCCACGTAGTCGGGAGATACAATGGTCAAAATTTCCAACTTTGACACCCTGTATCTTCATAACGTATCACGCTAGGAAGCTGTATTTTAAGCACATAGCATACCCAAAGTACTTCTGCAACCCCACCAAGTTTTGACGCGATCGGAATAAAATTGAAAAAAGTGGGCCTTTTGACGTGTTTTTCCCCATATATAGATTACAAAATTTATATATCAGAGTTATTCAATATTACGAGAGTGGTGTAGGGTATTATATAGTCGGCACCGCCCGACTTTTGCCTTTCCTTACTGGTTTTCTATTTTTTATGTTTTTTTTTTGTACCAGAAAAGTGTTTTATAAAAAAAATAATTTTTTTCTCATATTTTTGACGACTGTTACTAAACCTAAGATTCTACGTGAAAGTGATATTTGCAGCATATGTAGGCCTCATAATTTAACGAAAATTGGGTTCTTACCTGTAAATCCGGATTTTGGGGGTGTCCAGCTAATTTCACCGAACAAAAGTTGTTTTACTCGCCAAGACCTACAAGAAAAATAGTGTCGCGGTTTTTGGACTGTCGCACTGTGTTATTATACAAAAATATTAAGATTTTAATAAAATAAAAAAAATTATATGGGCATTTCCTGCGTTGCGGATGGCAGGAATTTCATTAGTTTCCCCCATAACATCCTTGATATTGATCTTAGCAATATTATTGTTATTAGCTTATAAAGTCAACTGAGCCTAATAACACTGAATTTATAGAATTTTGAAAACTTTTTTAATTTGCATAAAAATATACAATTTGAAGGCGTGGAGAACGGCACGAAAAAAAACACGATTCTTGAGGTATATTGAGTGATTTAAAATTTTCAACGAAACTTCTCATATAAATAATACCTAACTTGTGTCCTAGACCTTAAAATTATTTTTTTTTATAGATTGTAGCTCTCTGTTATATAAAATCAAAACCAACAAATTTTTTATGGATAATTTTTTTTAAAAATACTAATATCGTCGAAGCTTAGTATTTGCAGTATAACTCTTGGAGTATATGCCCGATCAGATCTACTTATACTTTAAATTGAAGCTATTAATGTGGTTTACCAATGTTGGAAATATATCTTTCACTTAAAAACAGTTGTTTTTTTTGTACCAGAAAAATCTATATATATAAAAGAGAGTGTCTGTTTGTGGGTTTGTTTGTATGTTTGTATGTTTGTATGTTTGTTCCGTATAGACGTCTAAACGGCTAGACCGATCATCTTGAAATTTTCACAGAATGTACATGTGAAGGGGGTGCTGAAAATAGGGTACTTGAATTTTCGATATATCAAGTGGGCGTGGACCCGCCCATAGGGGTCCAATTTTGATATTAAGAAAATTTTTTAGCTAGAGTGCTGAAATTTTTTGTGTATGCATTTAGTGGCAGATAATGTGAATTTTCCAAAAATGGGCGGAGTCGGACCAATGGGCGTGGCCCCGCCCATATAAGCCAAATTTTGAAATTCAAATATTTTCTACAATTTATTAGAGAGAGTTCTGTATTTGAGTGTATATGTATCTGGTGACAGTCTACGTGATTGGTCCAAAAATTGGCGGGATCGGCCCAATGGGCGTGGCCCCGCCAACATAGACCAAATTTTGAAATTTCGATATCTTGAACAATTTGCTAGCGAGAGTGCTGCAATGTTGTGTATATGTATCTGGTGACAGTCTACGTGATTGGCCCAAAAATTGACGGGATCGGCCCAATGGCGTGGCCCCGCCCACATAGACCAAATTTTTAAATTTCGATATATTGCACAATTTATTATCAGAGTGCTGCAGTTTTGTTTATATGTATCTGGTGACAGTCTCCGTGATTGGTCCAAAAATGGGCGGGATCGGCTCAATGGGCGTGGCCCCGCCCACATGGACCAAATTTTTAAATTGAGATATCTTGCACAATTTGCCAGCGAGAGTGCTGCAATGTTTGTGTATATGTATATGGTGGCAGTCTGCATGATTGGTCCAAAAATGGGCGGGATCGGCTCAATGGGCGTGGCCCAGCCCACATAGACCAAATTTTGAAATTTCGATATCTTGCACAATTTGCTAGCGAGAGTGCTGCAATGTTGTGTATATGTATCTGGTAGCAGTCCACGTGATTTTTCCAAAAATGGGCGGGAGCGGACCAAAGCGCGTGGCCCCGCCCACATAAGCCAAATTTTGAAATTGATATATCTTGCACAATATGTTAGCGAGAGTGCTGGAATTTTGTGTATATGTATATGGTGGCAGTCTGCGTGATTGGTCAGAAAATGGGCGGGATCGGACCAGTGGGCGTGGCCCCGCCCTTATAAGCCAAATTTCGAAATTGATATATCTTGCACAATTTTTTATCTAGAGTGCTGTAATGTTGTACATATGTATCTGGTGACAGTCCACGTGATTGGTCCAAAAATTCGCGGGATCTGACCAATGGGCGTGCCACTGCCCATATAAGCCAAATTTTGAAATTGTATTATCTTGCTCATTTTGTTAGCGAGAGTGTTGAAATTTTGCGTATATGTATCTGGTAGCAGTCTACGTGATTGGCTTACAAATGGGCGGAATAGGACCAGTGGGCGTGGCACAGCCCATATTTTGATATATCTTGCAAGTATTATATAGGAAATACATGAACATAAATGCTCGGTATGCGATAATTACAGCTGCTCACTCCAATACAATCGCAATATGATAATGTGATGCATGACCAATGAAACAAGAATTTGGAAATTTTATAAGTATACATTTCTATTTTCTGGACTTTCCACTGAATTCGGTATTTTTTCATTCAGTGAATTTATCACTAATACCAGTAAGGAAAGGCAGAAAGTCGGGCGGGGCCGATTAGGGTCATTGCGATAATAATTTGGAATAATTGGTAAATGTGGTGTGTGCGTGTGTGTATGTATATCTTATTTTGAACCGATAATCGCTAAATTAAGCAATATTCGTTCCTAAATTGAGAAACATTTTTCTGGAGAACTTTGTAATGATCGGAAGTAAAGTACAACTTTTATAGCGCTTTGTAACCAAATCTGGAGGAACATATATATGGAGGTTATATATAAATCTGAATCGATTTTCCTTGAATACTCATTCATGTAAAATAGAAACCTGTTTCTGTCGAATTTCGTACTGATCGGATATAAAACACAGTATCTACAGCGCTTACATGTCAAATTGGGGGTAACATATATATGGGGGCTATATCTAAATCTGAACCCATTTTCTCCGAATTTTGCAGTATTCCTTCATGTAATAACAAACCTCTTTCTGCCGAATTTCGTACTGATCGGATATAAATTACAGTTTCTACAGCGCTAATTTTGACATGGGCAGCGAAGCGCACCGGGCTCAGCTATTTTCTATAAAAATATAAAATTTCTAAGAAATTGTCTATAAAAATATAAAATTTCTAAGAAATTTTCTATAAACATATAAAATTTCTAAGAAATTTTCTAAGAAATTTCTAAGAAATTTTCTATAAAAATATAAAATTTCTAAAAAAATTTCTATAAAAATATAAAATTTCTAAGAAATTTTCTATAAAAATATAAAATTTTTAAGAAATTTTCTATAAAAATATAACATTACTAAGATATTTTCTATAAATATATAAAATTTCTAAGATATTTTCTATAAATATATAAAATTTCTAAGATATTTTCTATAAATATATAAAATTCTAAGAAATTTTCTATAAAAATATAAAATTTCTAAGAAATTTTCTATAAAAATATAAAATTTCTAAGAAATTTTCTATAAAAATATAAAATTTCTAAGAAATTTTCTATAAAAATATAAAATTTCTAAGATATTTCCTATAAAAATATAAAATTTCTAAGAAATTTTCTATAAAAATATAAAATTTCTAAGAAATTTTCTATAAAAATATAAAATTTCTAAGAAATTTTCTATAAAAATATAAAATTTCTAAGAAATTTTCTATAAAAATATAAAATTTCTAAGAAATTTTCTATAAAAATATAAAATTTCTAAGAAATTTTCTATAAAAATATAAAATTTCTAAGAAATTTTCTATAAAAATATAAAATTTCTAAGAAATTTTCTATAAAAATTTCTAAGAAATTTTCTATAAAAAAAAAAAAAAAATGTCAAAAAGTGAGAGGCGCAAATGTGGGCGTGACAAATCGATTGTTTTCCAAAAATGGACGGGATCGGAAATCTAAATCTGGGGCAACGAAGTGGACCGGGTCCAGCTAGTGTTTTATAAAAAAAAATAATTTTTTCTCATATTTTTGACGACTGTTACTAAACCTTAGATTCTGCGTGAAAGTGATATTTGCAGCATATGTAGCCCTCATAATTTAACGCATAACACGGCTCAATCAGGCTTATACTTTTTAATATTGTTTTCGTGTTTGTGACACCAAATTACACCAGAAACTGTTTTGTACGAGATACGATAGTATATATTCTGTGTTATAAATATTCTTTTTAAGAACAAAAGTCATCATAAATAAAAGCGAGAAATAAAAGCGAGAAATAAAAGGAATGAGGAATAACGGTAATTTTTGGCTTATTTCTCCTACAAATTCTATTTTCACGTTTGACATCGAAAAGAAGCATTAGTTACACTGTGCAACAACATTTTTGTCGAAGCCCTGTGCATAAATACGAAAAAATATTAAAAAATAGTTTTATGGTAATTTTTTTAAATTTTCTTTAAAATTCCCTATTTCATAGTATTTCGACCATATTTTAGAAGTATAAGCTCGATAAAATCGGGATATAGTTTAATTTAAATAAAATGATGACTACAAATTTTTACTATGACTCTTTCACGAGGAAACGGAAGGTTAGTGACTGTCCTTAAAACAATTAGAAAAAATGTATTTTTTACAAATAATGGTTTTTCGACGGCACGAAAAAAAGTAAAAAATTGCGTTTGAAGAAAATCTATGGATAAATTGATACCTTCATTCTAAAACATGCTAAGTCGACATAGCATGTTTTAAGGGAAATTGCATTTTTAATTTCTAAATATTCCATATTATTTTCAGCAAAAATTTGGTTTTTATCCATTAACCCATTCAAAAGTTATTCACAAAATAGTACAGGTCATACGATTGTCATTACAAAGGAATTCCGCCCAAATTAAAAAAAGTCTTTGATCAAACTTTGATTGTCTCTCCTGAAAAACTACCTTTTTGCACTTAGCATTGTTTAGAATGGAGGTATCGAAATGTAGACATTATTGCACCCTCCCCACGAAGTGTAAACATTTAGTGAAATATTGAGTATCTCAGAACTTCTATGTTACTACCCAGAATCTTCCACAATTCCACACACAGTATAAATTTCTTGGTCGCTATCATCTTGAGAAAAATGGGCAAAGTTGCCACGCCCCTTTTGGTAACTCCCATACAAATGGACAAGTTTGCACAAAAAGTAAACGACTTATAACTTTGATTCCGGTCGATAGAAATACTTGCAATTTTGTGCAGTATAATATGCTTTAATTGTACATATTGTCTCGTGAAAAATGGGCGTTACTGCCACGCCCCTCTTTGTACCACCAATAGAAATGGACCATTTTGCTTACAATGTTAAAAGCTTGTAACATTGATTCCAGCGCATGCAAACGCTTGAATTTTGTACAGTATAATGATTTTATATACGGGGATCCTAGTAGAGATACATTTTTCAATAGCCTTTTTTGACAGATCGCGTGTGAGTCGTGTCATGTTATTTTTGTTAAGTATTGTTTGGCATTTTAACATGGAAAGACTTACGCCTGAACATCGTTTACAAATTATTCAGTTTTATTATCAAAATAATCGTTCACCAATTGCGCTAAGTCCATTTTTTTTAATTCCAAAAAAATACTTTCCAGTCGACCCACGACCTTGACACCCATGAGCAAAATTTTAGCTCTCGTTAAGAGCTATCTTTTTGTCATTGACCGATTCCCGATCCGACGTACCGGAATCATCGGTCCATATTTCTTCAAAAATGATGCCGGTGAGAACGTAACCGTCTATTTGATGCCTGAAATTGAAGCTCGTGATCTCGGCGACATTTGGTTTCAACAATACCACTTCCCACACATCGCATCAATCAATGGATTTATTGAGAGAACACTTCGGTGAGCAGATAATTTCACGTTTTGGGCCAACAATATCTTGTGATATCACACCGTTAGACCTTTTCCTGTGGGGATATGTAAAGTCTAATGTTTATGCGGACAAACCCGCTGCGATTCAGGCCTTGGAGAAAACATCACGCGTGTCATTCGCCAGTTACCAGTCGAAATGCTCGAACGAGTCATCGAAAATTGGACTCAACGGATGGAAAATCTGAGACGTAGCCGCGGCCAACGTTTGATAGACATAATCATCAAAAAATAAATGCCAAAGAATGTTTCTTCAAATGATAATAAACATTCCCCATTTCCCATTCAATTAGAATTTTCTGTTTTTTTTTCTTTAAAAAAGTAGGGAACCTCGAAATGTATCACCCTATATAATTAACAGCTAAAAACAACTTAAATTTAAAATCCAATTGGAATTGGACATCATACATACATATAAAACTTAAGCAAAGCGGCCTCTTGCGTTTATTTCCAACATTGTTCTCTGCCTTAGCGAGGACACAAACCGTCCATACAAAAATACATATACTCTACTGGGTGATACAGATAAGGTTTTCGAAATGTTAACAACATTGAACGTTGTTAACATTTCGATGCAGGGTTTAGGACAACGTGACCTTTTCTTATATCTACTAAAGCTATGTACACACGATTGTCAGATATTGGTTGTCAATATTGTCACGAAAATGACGAAAAAATGCAACCCCGTGAACTTACTTATAAGATGAAATGGTAGAAGAATACGACCTCTTAGGTATATCTTCTGCAGAGGAAGAAGACGATCTCGTAGGTCTACTTTTACTAAGAAAGAAGACACCGAAAACGGGATATTAGTGTTAACTTCAACTAAGGAAGAAGATGACCACTTTGGTATATAGTATACTAAGAGAGAAGGTCGCCGTCTAGGGCTATCTTCTACTAAGGGATAAGTCGAACTGTTAGGTCAATATTCTACTAAAGAAGAAAACGAGCTGTTATCTTCTACTAAGTATGAAGACGGCCAATTAGGTCTATCTTTTATCAAGTAAGAAGGTGGCATGTTAGGTTTATCTTCTACTGCGATGATGACGACTTGTTATGTCTATCTTCTAATAAATACGAATACAACCTGTAAGGAAGGAGACGACATCTTAAGTCTATCTGCTTCTAAGGAGGATAAAGACGACCACGCAAATATATATTCCACTAAGGAGGAAGATGACGACATCTTAGCTTTATTTTATATAAAGAAAGAAGCAACTACCTCTTAGGCATATATTTTGCTATGGAATTAGAAAACAACTTCTTAGAACTATCATCTTTTAAGAAAAAATACTTTTTCTTGGGGTCTACTTATACTAAGGAAGAAGACAACTTCTCAGGTCGATGTTCTTCTAATGAAAGACACAGTTTCTTCGTCATAAAGAAGAAGGCGACTTCCTAGGGTTATATTCCTAGGGTTATATTCTACTGAGAAAAACTAATATTACCTGTTAGGTATATCTTCCAATAGGGAATAAACTTTAGACATTAAGTCTATCTTCAACTAAGGAAGAAGACAGCCTTTTAGTTGTAAGGGTTTTCCAACAAGAGGTGTTATTTTGGTATTCAAAGATAAATGCAATTTTGATCGGATGTTTATTTCATAATAAAGAGGAAGGTATGCCGTTAATAATGAAAAACAACATCAGCCAAATGGCCACCACGACAACGCTTACAGGACCATATCCTTTTCATGAAATTTTCCATAACCAAATCGCAAAGTGGCTGCCTCACGAATTCTATCTTTGAGGTCTTGAATCGACGCTGGGCTGTTGCCGTAGACCTTATCTTTCACATGGCCCCAAAGGAAGAAGTCGCAAGGTGTTAAATCACAAGATCTCGGATGACAATTGTGATCACCTCTTCGAGAGATAACACGGTGCGGGAACTTATCCCGTAACAGAGCAATGGTTTCGTTGCTTGTGTGGCACGTAGCGCCGTCTTGTTGAAAGTAAACGTTGTCCAGATCAATACCATCCAACTCTGACCATAAAAAATCATTAATCATTTCTCGATAGCGCAATCCATTCAACGTAATTGTTGATCCAACCTCATTTTCGAAAAAGTATGGTCCAATGACCCCGCCGAACCATAAACCGCACCAAACAGTCACACGTTGAGGATGGAGAGGCTTCTCAACAATAACTCTTGGGGTTTCCGAGCCCCAGATGCGACAATTTTACTTGTTGACCTAGACACCGAGGTGGAAATAGGCCTCATCAGTCAAGATGATTTTTCCATGATTTTCGATTTTGCGAATTTTAATAATTTCAATGCGTTGTTGAATCGTGTATCGTTCCATTTTTATACCCTACACCACACTGTGGTACAGGGTATTATAAGTTTGTTTCACGGCAGATGTTTGTAACACCTGACAATAACACAGCTAGACCCACCTTAAGGTATACCGATCGACTCAGAATCACTAGCTGAGTCGATTTAACCATGTCTGTCCGTCCCTCCGTCCGTCCGTGTAAAGTTGTTCGTCGACTACAGGTCGCAATTCCGATCTTTCTGAAAGTTTGCAGTTTAGAGTATTTCGCAGTTGTAAAGATCCCTATTGAATTTGGTTGAAATCAGTTTAGATTTAGATATAGCTCCCATATATATGTTTCGTCTGATTTTGCTCTTTAGTCCTGTAGAAGCTGTATTTTACATCCAATCATTTTGAAATTTAGAATGGTAGAGTTTCTTGATCCATGAACCAACACTACCGAATTTGAAGAAAATCGGTTAAGATTTAGCTATAGCTCCCATATATATGTTTCGTCCGATTTGGCCCTTTAGGTCTATATAAGCTGTATTTTACATCCAATCGTTTTGAAATTTAGAATAGTAGAGTTTCTTGATCCATGAACCAACACTACCGAATTTGAAGAAAATCGGTTAAGATTTAGCTATAGCTCCCATATATATGTTTCGTCCTTTTTTGCTCTTTAGATCCATCGTTTTTATACCCTACACCACACTGTGGTACAGGGTATTATTGTCCCAAAGTATAAAATGGGTATAAAATGTCCCAAAAGTAAATTTATGTAAACAATTTATACATGAATTACAAAATTTATATATCAAAGTTATTCAATATTACGAGAGTGGTGTAGGGTATTATATAGTCGGCCCCGCCCGACTTTAGCCTTTCCTTACTGATTAGTAATGGCGTAGTTTCTAATTTTAAATGTCAAATAATAAAAGCTTTAAAAGTGACAGCTACCGAAATAATGGGTGATTCAAAATAACACCTCTTGTTGGAAAACCCGTATATCCACTAAGAAACAAGAAGACGACATCTTAGGTCTATATTTCACTAAGGAAGAGACGACCGCTTAGGTCTTCTTCTTCTAAGGAAGAATACGAACTCTTAAATACGAAGAAAGAATACGACCTCATATCGATACCTTCATTCTAAACTATGCTAAGTGCAAAAATATAGTTTTTCAAGAGAGGTGATTAAAGTTTGATGCATTTTTTAAATTTGTGTGGAAAACCTTTATAATGCAAATCGAATGGCCTTTACTGTTTTGTGAATAACTTTTGATTAGATTGACGGATAAACACGAAATTTAGACTGAATATAATTTGGAATATTTAGAAATTAAAAATGCAATTTTCTAAAAACATGCTAAGTCGACTTAGAGGCATCGATATGTATATCTATCTAAATATAAACGATAAAGTGTGTTTGTTTGTATCGTACGGATGTTTAAACGGCTGGACCGATCTTCTGAAATTTTCACAGAATGTACATGTGAAAATACGATACTTGAATATTCGATACATCAAGTGGGCGTGTGCCCGCCTATATAAGCCAAATTTTGAAATTGAGATATCTTGCACAATGTGTTAGCCTGAGTGCTGTAATTTTGTGCATATGTATCTGGTGGTGGTCTACATGATTGGTACAAAAATGGGGGGATCGGAAAACCTTAATCTGGGGCAACGAAGTGGACCGGGTTCAGCAAGTCTCCCAGGTCTATATTTTACTAAAGAAGAAAACGATATACTACCTAATCACCTATTAAGGAAGAAGAAGGTGATTCCTAATTAAGAATAGTACCACATAGGTCTTTCTTCTACCAAGGAAGAAGATGACCTTTTAGGTACGAGTATGTGTTCTACAAAGGCTGACGGAATCTTGTACTAAGAAAGAAGTGGCCGACATCTTGGGTATACCTTCTACTAATGCAAGGTAAAAAGATCAGTCTTGGCACATTTCATAAAATCTCTTCTTAAATTTTCGTACAGATATGTGTTATTTGATTTGTCATCAATTAATTTAAAATTATATTTACCACTTCAAAAATAATCAGACAATTACATACAACAATTGTTATTTCATCTCATTTATTTATTAATTATTTTTTAAAAATGTTATTTACAATTTTATATACATAATAATTTTCATATACATATATAAAATCAATACACAAAAGTGGGGGGGGGGGGGGGTTATTATTACAATAAACTCTAATTCTAAATTAACAATTAATTAATAAATCTTATTTAATATTATCGGAAATTTCGCACAGTGTTGTTTGATTTACATAGAATTCTACACAAAACAAAAACAAAAACATTTCGATGAACGAAGTAAATATTTGACTGTCAACAGTTCGTGATTGTAATTAATACATTAGTGTTGTAATTAATACGATTATAATACAGTGATTACTTTTCATTTAAGTTTCTTATCCGTTTGTTACATGACTATTTTAGAAGTTCAGTAGAGGGGAAAGTGGGAATATTTTGTTTTTTTTGTTATAATTATTTCAATTAATAGGGGGACAATTAATTATGGCATTCTCAGAAAAACGATTAAAGTAATTAATCGTTTCAATAACATTAATGTACGTAATTAAAATTAGTTAATTGCTATTGAACAGTAATTATACACGTCATATATATATAGAACATTAAATATTATATAAAAAAGTGTTTCTGCTTCTTTCTTTCAGCTTTTCCTAGTAAAACATACGAACTAGCAAGTTACTTGCAGCAGGTACGTTAGAATACGATTCGTTTAGTGATGCATCTACATATCTATCTATATACTCGTACATATGTATATGTACTATATTCGTTTAGTCGAGTAATTGATCCTTGCGCCAGCTTTAATAACGATTACTCTCTCTATCCGAATATTTGCCGCTCATTTTGCCAACCGAATAACGATCGGAATAGGCATCATATTTATCGGCTTTATAGTTGATTTCTTGCGGCGTATAACCGATATTCTTTTGCCAATGTCGGGTCCAATACAGGTCTTCGTTGCGCACCTGCGAGGGCGTTTTTGCATCTCTGCAAACATACACGCAATAGACCATGCAACCGATTAGGGTTAGGAAGCCAAAGATTAAGAAGATTATGCCAAGGATCCTGCAAGGAGAAGAAACATATAATAAACATTATTAAACAATCTGGATAATGTAAAACATGTCACAGTAGTAAGGAATAATTCCTAGGAAGACTAATAAAAATTTAGATTTTTTTATATAAGATCGAGTTGATATTTTCCTACAGACAAATGTTTACTTTAAAAATGGATTTTAGGTCTTACAGCAAATTTTCCCTTGAAAAGGAAGGCGAGGTTAAAAATCCAAACTCGATCACAAAATATGACGATAGCACAGATTCGATCATTTTAAGAAAACCCCGATCTATGGTTCCCCCTTTTAATGTTCTTATAGTAGAAAACACAAATTCAGAGAACGAATAGAACATTTCAGGGGATTATCTTCAAATAGACATAGTTCAAATTATATTAATTATCATAGTCATACATCTAATAAAGAATAATACGTTCTGATAAGCCTATCTCCAACTACGGCCTACCTTCTACTGTAGAATGATATAACCTATATGCCTACCTACAACTATTGACCTCTTAGCCTAATTTCCCACCATTGAATCTTAGACAAATCCGATACCAAGGAAAAAATGACCTCTTACACAAATTTCCTATTAAGGAAAATTACAACTTCTTAGGTCTATTTTCTACTAAGGAAGGGAATGACCTCTTAGGTCTATCTTCTACTAAGAAAAAGAAGACGATCTCTTAGGTCAATCATATGCGAAGAAAAATTTAACATCTTAGGTCTATCCTCTACTAAGGAAGAAAGTATATCGATGTTGTTTTACGAAGCCGACCACTTTAGTATAAAAACCAGTAAGGAAAGGCTAAAGTCGGGCGGTGCCGACTATATAATACCCTACACCACTCTCGTAATATTGAATAACTCTGATATATAAATTTTGTAATTCATGTATAAATTGTTTACATAAATTTACTTTTGGGACATTGTATACTTAAATAATACCCTGTACCACAGTGTGGTGTAGGGTATAAAAACGATTGGATCTAAAGAGCCAAATCGGATGAAACATATATATGGGAGCTATAGCTAAATCTTAACCGATTTTCTTCAAATTCGGCAATGTTGGTTCATGGATCAAGAAACTCTACCATTCTAAATTTCAAAACGATCGGATGTAAAATACAGCTTCTATAGGACTAAAGGGCCAAATCGGACGAAACATATATATGGGAGCTATAGCCAAATCTTAACCGATTTTCTTCAAATTCGGCAATGTTGGTTCATGGATCAAGAAACTGTACCATTCTAAATTCCAAAACGATCGGATGTAAAATACAGCTTCTATAGGACTAAAGGACCAAATCGGACGAAAGATATATATGGGAGCTATATCTAAATCTGAACCGATTTTCTTCAAATTCAGCAATGTTGGTTCATGGATCAAGAAACTCTACCATTCTAAATTTCAAAACGATCGGATGTAAAATACAGCTTCTATAGGACTAAAGGGCCAAATCGGACGAAACATATATATGGGAGCTATAGCTAAATCTTAACCGATTTTCTTCAAATTCAGCAATGTTGGTTCATGGGTCAAGAAACTCTACCATTCTAAATTTCAAAGCGATCGGATGTAAAATACAGCATCTATAGGACTAAAGGCCAAATCGGACGAAAGATATATATGGGAGCTATATCTAAATCTGAACCGATTTCAACCAAATTCAATAGCGATCTTAACAGCCGCGAAATACTCTAAACTGCAAAATTTCAGAACGATCGGAGTGAAATTGCGACCTGTAGTCGACGAACAACTTTACATGGACAGACGGACGGACGGACGGACGAACGGACGGACGAACGGACGGACAGACATCGTTAAATCGACTCAGCTAGTGATTCTGAGTCGATCGGTATACTTTAAGGTGGGTCTAGCTGTGTTATTTTAAGGTGTTACAAACATCTGCCGTGAAACAAACTTATAATACCCTGTACCACAGTGTGGTGTAGGGTATAAAGAACACAACCCCTTAGGTTTAAGGAAGGGTACGATTTTCAATGTCTAAGGAACAATATGACCAATAAGGTCATATGAAGGAAATTAAATCGTAGGTCGAAGGAGGAAGGTGACATCGTTAAGGCCCAAGGAAGAAGATGATCTCTTAGGTCTAAGAAAGAAGACTACCTCTTAGGCGTAAGGAAGACGACTTCTTTAGTCTAAGGAAGACTCAATCTAAATAAAATTTAAGAGATATTTAGGTTGAAGGAAGAAGGTCAACCATTTACTAAAGAAGATAACACCTCCCAGTTCGAATTGATGACTTTTCGTATAGAAAAGGACATCCTTTTCATCTTCTATACTAAATAGTGACATCATGGATGACCTTTTCGTATAGAAAAGTCATCATGGATGACCTTTCGTATAGAAAAGTCATCATGGATGACCTTTTCGTATAGAAAAGTCATCATGGATGACCTTTTCGTATAGAAAAAACATCAAGGATGACCTTTTCGTATAGAAAAGTCATCAAGGATGACCTTTTCGTATAGAAAAGTCATCAAGGATGACCTTTTCGTATAGAAAAGTCATCAAGGATGACCTTTTCGTATAGAAAAGTCATCAAGGATGACTTTTTCGTATAGAAAAGTCATCAAGGATTACTTTTTCGTATAGAAAAGTCATCAAGGATGACCTTTTCGTATAGAAAGTCATCAAGGATGACCTTTTCGTATAGAAAAGTCATCATGGATGACCTTTTCGTATATAAAAGTCATCGAGGATGACCTTTTTCTATAGAAAAGTCATCAAGGATCACCTTTTCCTATAGAAAAGACATCAAGGATGACCTTTTCGTATAAAAAGTCATCAATGATGACATTTTCGTATAAAAAGTCATCAATGATGACATTTTCGTATAAAAAGTCATCAATGATGACATTTTCGTATAGAAAAGATATCATCAAGAATGCCCTTGTCGTATAGAAAAGTCATCAAGGATGACCTTTTCGTATAGAAAAGTCATCAAGGATGACCTTTTCGTATAGAAAAGTCATCAAGGATGACCTTTTCGTATAGAAAGGTCATCAAGGATGACCTTTTCGTATAGAAAAGTCATCAAGGATGACCTTTTCGTATAGAAAAGTCATCAAGGATGACTTTTTCGTATAGAAAAGTCATCAAGGATGACCTTTTCGTATAGAAAGACATCAAGGATGACCTTTTCGTATAGAAAGTCATCAAGGATGACCTTTTCGTATAGAAAGTCATCAAGGATGACCTTTTCGTATAGAAAAGTCATCAAGGATGACCTTTTCGAATAGAAAAGTCATCAATGATGAACTGTTCGTATAGAAAAGTCATCAATGATGACGTTTCGTATAGGAAAGTCATCAAGGATGACCTTTTCGTATAGAAAAGTCATCAATGATGAACTGTTCGTATAGAAAAGTCATCAATGATGACGTTTCGTATAGGAAAGTCATCAAGGATGACCTTTTCGTATAGAAAAGTCATCAAGGATGACCTTTTCGTATAGAAAAGTCATCAAGGATGACCTTTTCGTATAGAAAAGTCATCAAGGATGACCTTTTTGTATAGAAAAGTCATCAATGATGAACTGTTCGTATAGAAAAGTCATCAATGATGACGTTTCGTATAGGAAAGTCATCAAGGATGACCTTTTCGTATAGAAAAGTCATCAATGATGGCCTTGTCGTATAGAAAAGTCATCAATGATGGCCTTGTCGTATAGAAAAGTCATCAAGGTTGACCTTTTCGTATAGAAAAGTCATCAAGGATGACCTTTTCGTATAGAAAAGTCATCAAGGATGACCTTTTCGTATAGAAAAGTCATCAAGGATGACCGTTTCGTATAGGAAAGTCATCAAGGATGACCGTTTCGTATAGAAAAGTCATCAAGGATGACCGTTTCGTATAGAAAAGTCACCAACAATGACTTTTTCGTACGGAAAAGTCATCAAGAATGATTTTTTCGCATAGAATGGTCATCAAGGATGATCTTTTCGTATAGAAAAGTCATCAAGGATGACCGTTTCGTATAGAAAAGTCATCAAGGATGACCTTTTCGTACGGAAAAGTCATCAAGGATGACCTTTTCGAACGGAAAAGTCATCAAGAGTGACTTTTTCGTACGGAAAAGTCATCAAGTCACCGAAGAAGTATTCTGAGCTAAAGAGGTAAAACGTTATTAAAAAAATGGACAAGACGACTAGTGAGATAGATTTTCGACTAAAGAAGATGGCTATTCTGGATTCAATCTTCCGCTACAGAACAAGACGCGCTTAGAATTGAATTCAGTTACTAAGCGAATACTTCCGAATTCTTCTATCTGTAATTATTTTTGTTTCTCTGATACTCACCACACATAGAATGGTTCATAGAATTGCACCACAATTACAAAGCCCAGTGTTACCAAGATAAGACCCAGATTCAACAGCAGCATAAGACAACAAACTCCTTTAACGTTTGGACAGAATGGATTCGGAGCTGACATCGTTTCTATTTTAGCCCCTCTTTTGGTGGTGCTTCTAGCACTACGACCCGTTTTAGCTGTACTGGCAACAGAATACACACTCCGGGGCGCTCTAGAGGGAGGACGATGGCTGTAGCGACTACAACGAAACACAGAAGAATATGGTAAAAAGTTTTGGAATAATTTGTAGCCCTTGATGGTTACCTGATTTCCGATGGTGCCTTATAAGCAGCACTGGTAACATAAATATCACTACCAGTGTCGCCACCGCCATGATCATAACTCAAAGCAGAGGGGGCCCGGGGCGGTAAACGAGATGGTGGTGGACCGCTTAGTGATCGCGGACCACCACTGTCCACCGCCGACTGAGAATAATGTCCATTGGAATGTCCGTTATTAATACGCGTCTTACGCGACGAATGATAATGGCCCTGCGGCGAGGTACGTTCATGTGCTATCGTATACTCGGACATGGTGCGCTCCGAGGGAGCTCTATGTGATTCCTCGCCATCGGTGGAGTAACCACGATTCGAATGAACATATGGTGGATCTGGGGTTGAACGACCATGGGTAGCAACATAGTGGCCACCTTTGATTCTGTAAAGTTTTAAAAGGAGTCATAATTTGTAGATAGATGTAAACAGGGAGAATAATAGTTAACTTACTTTTTTACTCGTCGTTCGTGCATATTTCCGAAATGTGTTGTAAGCGGGTAAGTTTATTGAAAGTTTCTCTGAACTGAAGAAGTTACTTAAATTTTAAAATATATTTTCTTAGTTAGAAAATAATTTGATGCGTCGCTTCAGGTGGTGTTTAAATGTTCATGGTATGCGGGGCTTAAATGATATAGATCTGGAAGGAAAGGAGACATTTTGAAAATTATTACTACACGTTTGGTTGGTAAATACTATAATATATAGGGTGATCTAAGTAGAGATACTTTTTTCAATAGTCTTTTTTTGACAGATCACGCGTGAGTCGTGTCTTGCTGTCATGTTATTTTTATTAAGTATTGTTTGGCTTTTCATCATGGAAAGACTTACGCCTGAACAACGTTTACAAATTAGTCAGTTTTATTATCAAAATAATCGTTCGTCAATTGCGCTAAGTCCATTTTTTTTAAAGCCAAAAAAGCAACACTTTCCAGTCGACCCACGACCTTGATTTTAGCTCTCGTTAAGAGCTATATTTTTGCCATTGACCGATTCCCGACCGACGTAGCGGAATCATCGGTCCATATTTCTTCAAAAATGATGCCGGCGACCGTTATCGTGCCATGATGTCCGTCTATTTGACGCCTGAAATTGAAGCTCGTGATCTCGGCGACATTTGGTTTCAACAAGACGGCGCCACTTCCCACACATCGCATCAATCAATGGATTTATTGAGAGAACATTTCGGTCAGCAGATAATTTCACGTTTTGGGCCGGTCGATTGGCCACCAAGATCGTGTGATATCACACCGTTAGACTTTTTCCTGTGGGAATATGTAAAGTCTAAAGTTTATGCGGATAAACCCGCTTCGATTCACGCGTGTCATTCGCCAGTTACCAGTGGAAATGCTCGAACGAGTCATCGAAAATTGGACTCAACGGATGAACCATCTGAGACGTAGCCGCGGCCAACATTTGATAGACATAATATTCAAAAATAAATGCCAAAGAATGTTCTTTCAAATGATAATAAAAATTCCCCATTCAATTTGAATTTTCTGTGTTTTTTTTTCTTTAAAAAAGTTGGGAACCTCGAAATGGATCACGCTATATTTATTAATTTATTTGAGTCGTAATTTCTTTATATACATTAGGATGGATCAAAAAATGGACGGACTTTTTTGGATGTTCTATCCTCCAAATATTTTGCCCATATCTCAAGCATATAATCAAGCCTAATCAGGCTTAATGAGCGCTAAGATTAAGAATTCAGGGCTTAAAAATCCATATTTGATTCAAGTATTTTCTACTTGGTTTAAGAAAAACCGTACTCACCGTACTTTTGACACTGCTACGGCTTGATTCAAGTACGGATTACTCAATTTTTTTCTTTCTGTGTACATACATACGAGTATGTACCTACCGATTCGGTATATAAGCTCTATTTTTCGGCTGATCTTTTACTCTGCCAAATTTCATTAAAATCGGTTCAGATTTAGGTATAGCTCCCATGTATACGACTATGTACGTACCGATTTGGCATTTAAGCGGTATATACGAGTATGTTTTATTTTCCGGCAGATCTTTATTAAATTTAGCACAGGAAAGTTATTGTCAACTGAGTCAATTTCTAAACGCGATGTCTTCTGTTTGGGATGAAATTCGCACCAAGCTCTATTGGATGGTAGTTATGACACAAAATGTCAACGAGATCGGTTAGGGACTGGTGTTGAATAAAGAAATTTTGGTCAAACGGACATTTTTTCCCACAAATATGTATTAAGAAAATTTTGATCAAAGATTTTTCAATAGCTTTTTCTTCAATCGTTTTAAGAAAATAAAAAATCGCAAAAAAATACAAATAATATAGGTAAATGTCCATTTTTCGATGTTTTAAGATGTTTTAATTAAAAAATTATTCAAATTTTCTCAAAAAAATATTGAATTTTTGGCAATATCTTGTAAGATATCGTTGAAACCGCTGATGGGATGAAAAAAAGAAATGATCAGAAGATGAAGGCTACTTAATTTAGGATTATTTAAAGCTTTTCTGAACCACTTACGATAAATGGTTCTCCAGTCGTGAGGTGATCACAATTGGCCACCGAGTTCTCGTGATTTAACACCTTGCGACTTCTTCCTTTGGGGCCACGTAAAAGATAAGGTCTACGCCAACAGCCCAGCGTCGATTCAAGACCTCACGTGAACCCCAGCTCATGATACCCCAGGTATCATAATAAACACACCGAAAAAGGTGGTCTTACTGAATGCAGAAATTGGAGAGGCATTCCCATTCTCTGTACAGTAAACGAGATCATAGCACATATATTAAATAGCAGGATTTCCAAAGCGATTATGCCAGATCTCTGGTGTGAGCAAGCCGGTTTTAGACCGCATAAATCCTGCATTGATCATATAAATAGCTTGCCGTGCCACCGAATGGCACTCACCTCTATGTATACATGCTTTTTATCGTCTTCAAAAAAGCGTTCGATAACCTAAAACACGAAACTGTATGGACTGTTCCAACCTGTAAGGGAGTTCCACCAAAACTTATATCGCTGATCCTGCCGTTGTACAGAGATGTCAAATGCAGAGTCGTTCACGATAGCGCTATAAGCAACAGCTTTGATGTCCTAACTGGAGTCAGACAAGGATGTGTACTATCGTCCTTGTTGTTCAATGTCGTACTGGACGTAATAGTTCGAAATGCAACAGTAGCCAACCGAGGTATTAGATGGGAGCTCAACGAACGTCATGAATGCCGCGCGTACCCAGGCGATATAAGTTTGCTATCGCATTGCTACAGAGACATGGCATCAAAGCTCAGATCTCTGGAAACCGAAGTTGAATGATTTTTGATCGTTTGCCGTAGACGAACGAAAATAAGTTACAGAAACAGGCCCTAAATCTTTTCGATTCCTGCGTCAAATCGGCACTCTTGTATGCCTGTGAGACATGGAACGCTTCATCGCGAGATATACACGCAGTGCAGGTGTTTGTTAACCGCTGTCTGCGACGAATACTTAGGATATTCTGACCTACAACTATCTCAAATAAACAGCTGTGGAGCAGAACCAACCAAAGGCCTATTGAGGTAGAAATATTGAACCGTAAATGGAGGTGGATCAGTCACACGCTGCCTAGACACACCGACGACGTAGTAAACCACCATCGACTGGACCCCACAGAGCAGAACTCGAAGAAGAGGACGTCCTTCGCATACATGAAGGCGCCAACTTGAGTATTAAATAACGCGGAGCGAAGTAAGCTAGAGAGAAATAAAAAACTTGTCATCGAACAGAACCGAATGGAATCATTTTGTCGTGGCCCTTTGTTCCTAATAGGAACCACAGGACATTATATATATATATATATGGCCCTCTGGGTCAAAACTATCTAAGTTTTGCGATTGGCCGCACTGTGCGATGGATGCTAGTAAATTCCACCGCTAAGTCATTCCTAATGTTTTTTTGATGAAAACCCTGGATCTGGAAACATTTCCAAAAGAAAATAACTCATATCAGAAGCCATTCTGCAAAGTTTCCAAAATTGTATCGTTGTTTTAGAAATAACAGAAAGCTCATCCGAAGCCCCTGAGGCTTACGGACAAGTTTAGCCTCAACACCTTGTACTATTGGGTATATCAAGACAGATAATAGTTCTTGGACTACGACAAGTGAGGAATCGCTGGGAGTGCTCCTATGTACTCATTTCCCGGGCAACTCTGAAGAGTCATTGAGTCTTAATTCTGTTAGGGATTCCCTTGAAGTGCCGCCATTAGAGGTTGCCTGCGAATCTAAAATTCTTTGGTTATCAAAAACTTTAAACCTTTTAAGTCGCCGGCGGAGCAACATGAAGTGGCTAATACAATTGTTCCCCGGCTCATGTATATAAACATGTTGTATCAATCAGACCTACATACCAACAAAATGGAGGAGAACCAAGGTTGTTTTAATCCCAAAAGCGGGAAAGCCGACCCATATTGGAGCTAAGGATTTCCGACCAATTAGTCCATCTAGAGTTTCTCTTTGATTTTACCGCCCCTAACATGGGAAAACAGACGCCATTTGCAGCCGCTCCACTAGAGTACCGACGCTACGTTGTGGACTGTTCTTAGCATGGGAGGCCCTACCAGTAGTTATGCTACCGCCGGATTCACAACACTTACTGGACCCCGTCACCACGTCCAGGTGACCGTCCCCGAACTACAGCAATAAATAATACGTAATAATAATAATACTGTCCACTCAACAGTATGCCTACAGCAAGGGCAAGTCCACCAAAACCGCCCTGCATGATCTAGTCAGCATGCCGCTCAGCTCAGGATGCCGCTCAGCTCAGGATGCCGCTCTGTTAAGGAATATACTATGGTAGCTTTCATAGATATAGAGGGAGCCTTCATTAACATAAATACAGCTGCTATATTTACGGCGTTAGAAACCCTTGGGGATGACAGCAGTTTACGTAGGTTCATTAATAACTTTACAGAAGCTAATTTAGGATCAACTGACCTCCATAGATTTGTCAGCAGGGAAACGCCCCAATGGTGTCTCCTTTGCTATGGTATCTCTCCATGAACAATATGTTGCATTCTCCGGAGATGATGAGTGTCAGAGTTGTTACCTATGCAGATGACGTGGCAATAGCTATACGAGGAAAGTTTCTGGATACTAATGGTTTTGGTTTTAACCCGACCAAGACGAAACTAGTTCTTTTTACCAGGAGTAATAAGGTACCTCGAGTTACACCTGTCTCCTTGGGAGCTATAGCAATTGCCTTCTCTGAAAGCGCAAACTAACGGGTGATCCACGTAGAGATACTTTTTTCAATACCCTTTTTTGACAGATCACGTGTGAGTCCTTTCATGCTGCCATGTTATTTTTGTTAAGTATTGTTTGGCATTTCATCATGGAAAGACTTACGCCTGAACAACGTTTACAAATCGTTCAACTTTATTACGAAAATTCACGTTCTGCCAGGAATGTGTCTCGTGCACTTCGCTCAACTTATGGTCAACATAATCGGCCTACTGAGCGTACTATTCGCAACACCATCACCCATCTTGAGACCCAGCATTCATTATTGGATAATATTCGACCGAATAGACCACGCAGTGAAGAAAATGTAGCGGCCGTAGCTGAGAGTGTACACGAAGACCGTGGAGAGCCCTTCGCAGCAACTCGGACTGACGTATGGAACGACTTGGCGCATTTTACGTCGAGATCTTAAATTGAAAGCATACAAAATACAGCTTGTGCAAGAACTGAAGCCGCCCGACCTTCCCAAGCGACATGGCTTCGCTCTATGGGCTCTTGAAAAGTTCCAAGAAGATCCGACGTTTTTGAGCCAAATTTTGTTCAGCGATGAGGCCCATTTCTGGCTCAATGGGTATGTAAACAAGCTAAATTGCCGCATTTGGGACGAAGAGCAACCTGAAGAGATTCAAGAGCTGCCACCTCATCCAGAAAAAACAACGGTTTGGTGTGGTTTGTGGGCCGGTCATCGGTTCATATTTCTTCAAAAATGATGCCGGTGACAACGTAACAGTCAATGGCGACCGTTATCGTGCCATGATAACCGACTATTTGATGCCTGAAATTGAAGCTCGTGATCTCGGCGACATTTGGTTTCAAGAAGACGGCGCCACTTCCCACACATCGCATCAATCAATGGATTTATTGAGAGAACACTTCGGTGAGCAGATAATTTCACGTTTTGGGCCGGTCGATTGGCCACCAAGATCGTGTGATATCACACCGTTAGACTTTTTCCTGTGGGGATATGTAAAGTATAAAGTTTATGTGGACACACCCGCTTCGATTCAGGCCTTGGAGCAAAACATCACGCGTTTCATTCGCCAGTTACCAGTCGAAATGCTCGAACGAGTCATCGAAATGCTCGAACGAGTCATGGACTCTACGGATGGACCATCTGAGACGTAATCTTCAAAAAATAAATGCCAAAGAATGTTCCTTCAAATGATAATAAACATTCCCCATTCAATTTGAATTTTCTATGTTTTTATACCCTACACCACACAGTGGTACAGGGTATTATAACTTTGTGCATTTGTTTGTAACACCCAAAAGGAGAAGAAATAGACCCATCGTTTATTATACCGATCGACTTAGAATCACTTTCTGAGTCGATTTAGCTATGTCCGTCTGTCCGTCTGTCTGTCTGTCTGTCCGTCTGTCTGTCTGTCTGTCTGTCTGTCCGTCTGTGCATATATTCTTGTAATCAAAGTACAGGTCGCAATTATGGTCCGATCTCGACGAAACTTTACACATATCTTTTTTTTGGCCCAAGGACGATCCCTATTGAATTTGGTTAAAATCGGTTCAGATTTACATATAGCCCCCATATATATGTTAGCCCCGATTTGACATGTAAGCGCTGTAAAAACTTTATTTTATATCCGATCAGTATAAAATTCGGCAGGAAAAGGTTTCTTATTACATGAATGAACTCTGTTAAATTTGGAAGAAATCGGTTCAGATTTAGATATAGCCCCCATATATACATTACCCCCGATTTGACATATAAGCGCTGTAAAAATGTTATTTTATATCCGATCAGTGCGAAATTCGGCAAAGAGAGGTTTCTTATTACATGAAGGAATACTGCTAAATTCGGAGAAAATCGGTTCAGATTCAGATATAGCCCCCATATATATGTTACCCCCGATTTGACATGTAAGCGCTGTAAAAACTGTATTTTATATCCGATCAGTGCAAAATTTGGCAGAAAGAGGTTTCTTATTACATGAAGGAATACTGCTAAATTCGGAGAAAATCGGTTCAGATTTAGATATAGCCCCCATATATACGTTACCCCCGATTTGACTTGTAAGCGCTGTAAAAATGTTATTTTATATCCGATCAGTGTGAAATTCGGCAGAAAGAGGTTTCTTATTATATGAATGAACACTGTTAAATTTGGAAGAGATCGGTTCAGATTTAGATATAGTCCCCATATATACGTTACCCCCGATTTGACATGTAGGCGCTGTATAGACTGTATTTTATATGCGATCAGTACGAAATTCGACAGAAGGAGGTCTTTTTACATGAATGAGTATTCAGGGAAGATCGGTTCAGATTTATATTGATTGTTCCTCCTGATTTGGTATCAAACCGCTATAGAAGTTGTATTTTACTTCCGATCATTAAAATTTTCCAGAAAGATGTTTCTCAATTTAGGAACGAATATTGCTTAATTTAGCGATTATGGTTTCAGAATTAGATAATATGTTTCTACCCATTTACCAATTATTCCAAATTATTATGGCAATGACCCTTATCGCATTGTTAGGGAGGTGTAGGGTATTATATAGTCGGCCCCGCCCGACTTTCTGCCTTTCCTTACTTTTTCTTTAAAAAAGTAGGGAACCTCGAAATGGATCACGCTTTACGTAGATATTTTACTGGACAGGACGTTGCACGGACATAGTGTCAATCTAGACAGAATGACTGACTTTCCGGGCACTATGACGGAACCACTCTTTGACAAGAAGTATGTCACTCTTATACCAGCTAGATCAGAGTGAAATGGTCGTATCCCAGAACATAAGAGATTCGTTCACTTCTATACAGACGTTTCAAAACTCAATAACAAAGTGGGTTGAGGCTCTTGAGCTATCACTGCATACATTCCAGGCCGATGTGGCCCGGCCTAAAGTCAAAACGCACCATAGTACTGCTGAGTTGTCGAGACCGGACGTCTCACTTGTCGTGTCTATCAGGACGGGTCACTGTCGTATGGGACGCCACGCAGGGAGATTGAAGGTCTTGACTCTTGTAGAAGCTGTGGACACGAAGGGGAGGAGGAACTAATAGGGCATCTTCTGTGACTGTCTCTCTAGAAGGCGGTATACAACCTTGGGCTCATATTTTTGGGGTGTAAGCTAACATGGCTGATGCTGGAATCCGCCAATTTATGAGCTTTTTAAAGGAATCAAATTGGTTCAACGGGAGAGGCTGGAGATAACTGAGGTTTTCCCTTACGTCCCTGTGCCAACACAATGTACTGTATTGTCTAAGTGAGTCTGTTGTACACGCAAAGAAAATAATGCGTTCCTGCGAAACGAAATTTTAGACAACTACAATTCTCGTTTGCAACAACTGAAATTTCGTTTGTTGTAACGAAAACTTATTTTGCGTAAACTATTTTTTTTGTTCTGGCCAAAAGAAATTACAGTCATCGTAAACGAGAATTGTAGTTGTCTAAAAATTCGTTTCTATAAAACGACTTTTTTCTTTTTCGTGTCACTTTTAACCTAACCTAACATATCATTGTTTTTGCCTTTGTGTTATCATTTTAGTGCTAAAAATTATTACTTAATTAGATAATGTATCCTATATATTAATTCAATATCATATTTTCAATTATTTGTAAATTATATTATTTTTCGTTCTATTTACAGGTAAAATCTATTTCTCCGTTTTTGAAAGGTAATTAATTGATATTGTAACGTGTAATAATGGTATGATAAACAAATATTTTGCTCACATAGCTCACTAACAATGGCTGGTTACGATTTTCTAGCCAAATACAAAATAATAACGCTGTTGCGTTTGAATACCATTTTGATGACATTTTAGCTACAGTAGCATAGGTTTATACATAACAGACGTTTGGTTGAGGCAGCAACATGAGTTGGTTTACATTTTGAGTGCCGATTCTGTAATATAATTTAAATCTTCAGCAAAACCATTTTGAGTTGCCAGGAACATGCATATTACACTTAAATCTCAACGTCGTGTCTGCAACCGAAAGTAAACTGCATGAAAATAGCTGCAGATCTATATCATTGATGTGTAACTCGGAAAAGGTTTCCAGCGCAAGAATTGCCTCAGACTAATCCTCCAGATATTTTTATTTCTCTTAATATTGAAATAAACAATAAATCTACAAGATACTCAATATATGACGCTCAATTTCCATTACTTCTACAAATCAAATTGCACAGAGCCTCTGCCATTTACTGATTTTTCTTTCAATTCATTCGTTTCCCAAACACACTGCCATTCTCAAAGGTCACATAAAGTCCATTCATTCGAGTGACAGCTAAAAACGTAAAATCCACTTGTATCTAACAACAGAGAAAAGTTCCTAAGTAATCACACATCTCTTTCGAATAAATGAGAAAATGTTGATGTAGTGAAAAACGGTAATAAACCTGTCGATACAAAGAAGAAACCAACAATTTGGCAGCTTTTCTCAAACGACCAAAGCAAAATGCCACACCTTAACTGTGAATAAACTTTGTTGCCTGGATGTCATAAAATTAACACCACAGGACTACACTTCTTGTCGAGTTGTGTTTTTATTTTTCTTTTTCGCACTTTGTAGGCTGCAATCCGGATATGGGTTACGGAGAAAAATGTTTCTTTGAAATATGACTTTATGAGAGAAACAAGAAAAATGTCGGAAATGATATATGGTCTTAATCGACTGGGATATATACTACACTTGACGGAGGTTCATGTATGAGTTCTGCTTTATTAATGTATTGTAGTTTGCACGAATAAAGTTCTACCATAAACTTATAGTATGAAGGAAGGGTTTAGAGGTTGACTTTAGTGTGTAAAGGAAGAGCTCAGAGGTTGATTTTAATATAGAGAGAAAAACCTCAGAGGTCGACTGTAGTATAGAGTGGTGTACCTCAGGGGTCGACTCTGGTATAGAGGAAGACTCTAGTATAGAGGAAGACCTCAGAGGTCGACTCTAGTATAGAGGAAGACCTCAGAGGTCGACTCTAGTATAGAGGAAGACCTCAGAGGTCGACTCTGGTATAGAGGAAGACCTCAGAGGTCGACTCTAGTATAGAGGAAGACCTCAGAGGTCGACTCTAGTATAGAGGAAGACCTCAGAGGTCGACTTTAGTATAGAGGATGACCGCAGAGGTCGACTCTAGTATAGAGGATGACCGCAGAGGTCGACTCTGGTATAGAGGAAGACCTCAGAGGTAGACTCTAGTATAAAGGAAGACCTTAGAGTTCAACTCTAGTATAGAGGAAGACCTCAGAGGTCGACTCTAGTATAGAGGAAGACCTCAGAGGTCGACTCTGGTATAGAGGAAGACCTCAGAGGTCGACTCTGGTATAGAGGAAGACCTTATAGACCGACCTTATAGTCCGCAGATATCGACTCTAGTATAGAGGAAGACCTCAGAGGTCGACTCTAGTATAGAGGAAGACCTCAGAGGTCGACTCTAGTATAGAGGAAGACCTCAGATGTCGACTCTAGTGTAGAGGAAGACCTCAGAGGTCGACTCTAGTGTAGAGGAAGACCTCAGAGGTCGACTCTAGTATAGAGGAAGACCTCAGAGGTCGACTCTAGTATACAGGAATACCTCAGAGGTCGACTCTAGTATACAGGAAGACCTCAGAGGTAGAATCAATTATAGAAGAGGAAGACCTCAGAGGTTGACTCTGGTATAGAGACTCTAGTACAGAGGAAGACCTCAGAAGTCGACTCTAGTATAGAGGAAGACCTCAGAGGTCGACTCTAGTATTGAGGAAGACCTCAGAGGTCGACTCTAGTATTGAGGAAGACCTTAGAGGTCGACTCTAGTATTGAGGAAGACCTCAGAGGTCGACTCTAGTATAGAGGAAGACCTCAGAGGTCGACTTTAGTATAGAGGAAGACCGCAGAGGTCGACTCTAGTATAGAAGAAGACCTCACAGGTCGACTCTAGTATAGAGGAAGACCTCAGAGGTCCACTCTAGTATAGAGGAAGACCTCAGAGGTCGACTCTAGTATAGAGGAAGACCTCAGAGGTCGACTCTAGTATAGAGGAAGACCTCAGAGGTCGACTCTAGTATAGAGGAGGACCTCAGAGGTCGACTCTGGTATAGAGGTGTACCACAGAGGACGACTCTAGTATAGAAGAAGACCTCAGAGGTCATCTCTAGTATAGAGGAAGACCACAGAGGTCGACTCTGGTATAGAGGAAGACCTCAGAGGTCGACTCTGGTATAGAGGAAGACCTCAGAGGTCGATTCTGGTATAGAGGTATACCACAGAGGTCGACTCTAGTATAGAGAAAGACCGCAGAGGTCGACTCCAGTATAGAGGAAGACCTCAGAGGTCGACTCCAGTATAGAGGAACACCTCATATGTCGACTGTAGTACAGAAGAAGACCACCACTGGCGAATCTAGCCTAGAGAGAAATGCCTCAGTAGTCGATTTTAGTATAAATTCAGTTCTGTATATGTTACTAACCCCCTGATAAAATAAAAATATCTGACTCCAAGTATGTATACGACCAGGACAGTGGGAAATATTCCAGCCAATATTCTTGTTAAAGTAATGGCCTTAAACTTTATTACGCGGAGCATTATGTGCTCAAAAGGATTTTAAGCGGTGAAATGAAAAAAAACCCTACCGCAAAATGTTCAAGGTAGCAATTTTCAAGTTTATGAACATATTCACAGATTTTCGCCTACACAGTTTGTTCATGTACTCACAAAAACACTTTTTTCTTACATGTTTATAAATATATTTTTACTCAAAATACCATATATTCTATAGCTATGGCTGCCATAAGAAATTACTTTTCAGGTGATTACAAAGCGTTACGTTGTAATTTTTGCTTCGATTTTTGTGGGGGGGGGACACAAACAAAAAAGAAACAACGATGCTGATGTTGATGATGGAAGGTAGCTTAGATATGACTCCATTCCAATAGAAAGAATTATGACCAAACGGTAGCCAAGAGTATTATTTTATGTGTGTACAAACCAGCCGTACGGGCGTTAAGAAATAATTACACCTCAGGGATAAATAAACAAGACGTTCTGGCCCATGGAATTGAATATTGTAATAAAGTTGTGGTTCATCTTTATGAACATGTAATAATGAAAAATCTATAAAACTTCGAGAAAATTCAATGAATGAGACATGTCGAAAAATCATAGGTTTATTTAAGGTTGAGTTTTGGTAGATATTAATGAAACCATATCCATCTTAGGTAAGATCATCGAGAGCTATATTGGAGTAGAGAAGATAAAAAGATGATTTTTTTGGAGATTTTGCACGATTTAAACTTCTTTTTGTCTTGGGTTACGTTAAATACTGTCCTTCTACTTCAAGATGGACCATATTGGTCCATTCGCTCTAATCAGAGATCCTATAAGGCGCCCAGGGAGCCGATCCTCCCTAGGAACCCGTAACGATCTTCCAGGGTAGCCATGAGTAAATTTTATAAGTTTATTGGTATTTTTATTTTTCGTGGATGTTAATACAAAAAACTTATAAGTATAAATAAGGATTTTATATTCTGAATCTATCAGACAAAAGTTTACGCAAAAGAGATGAATTAATTGATTCGAATGCAATTTGTGAAGTTTTTAAGTCAGCTTAAGTGATTATTTTAAGAACAGTTGGAACATTTCATCGAAAATAGATTATCATGGAAAAATAAATTTAAATCGCAGTTGTATAGAAAATTTCGTCGAAATTAATTTTTTTTACAAAATTTCGTTGAAATTGCATTTATCTAGAAAAAATCATTGAAATTGCATTTCTCTAGAAAATTTCATCAAAAATGCATTTCTCTAGAAAATTTCGTCAAAATTGCATTTTTTCGAAAAAATTTATTGAAATTTAATTTTTCTAGAAAATGTTAAAATTGTATTTTTCTACAAAATTTATTTAGTTAAAACTGATTTTTTTAGAAGATTTCTACACTGGCCATCCGTACAGTGGTTCCATTAACGAATTAAAAGTCTTTGACGAATGGCTGACTTTGTGATTAAAGTACGATGAGCTGATTAAAGGCCAATGATAGAATGGGCTTTAGCCCACTGCCACGTTGACTTTATTTAAGGCCGATGAAACAATTTTAATTAAATTTTTAATGTAATGAAAATATGTAATTGTGATGATATTTTCTATTAAATTAGAATATTTATTAAATTCATTTAAGAAATTTCAAAGTAATTTTACTTACAACCTGTTTCTCTATGTCGAACGACAGCGATGCGAAAGAAAAACAGCTGATTTTAGACCTACAAACCTTTGTCGTTCTGATACCTTTTAGTAGGTCTAAATTCAGCTGTTTTTCGTTCGCATCGCTTTCGTTCGACATGAGAAACAGGCTGTTAAAGAAATATGCAAATTTAAATGAAAAAAATGCAACCTAATGATAATTTCAAAGAATTTTTTTAAAAAATGCAAATTCAACAAAATTTTCAAGGAAAATAAAATTTCAACAAAATCTTGTGGAAAGAAGCGAGGAAATTTCTTCAAAAATTAAATTCAACGAAGGTTATAGAGAATTGTTTTTTTTTTTGTATTTTCTGTAAAACGAACATTTTAGAAAAATTCAAATTTTAAGGAACTCTTAAAAAAAACTATAATTTAGAGAAGATTTATAGAAAAAATTAAATTTTAACAAAATTTTCTGCAGCAATGTAATTTCAAAAATTTTTCTAGAAAAATGCAATGTTAAAGAAATTTTGTATGAAATGCAATGTGACAGTACTTTTGCTTAAAGACAAATTCAAATTTTAACGAAAGAAATGCAAAGATAATTTCAACGAAATTAAAAAATATACAAAATTCAACGAAAGTTTCAAGGAAAATAAAATTTCAACAACATTTTATGGAACAATGTGATTTCGACGAACCTTTTTGGAAACAATTCATGAAATTTCCTGTAAAAATGCAATTTCAAAGAAAGGTTATAGGGAACATTTGTTTTGAGGTTTCTATAAAATTGCAATTTTTATTAAACCAACAAATTTTAACAAACTTTTTAGAAAAATCCAAATTTTAGGGATTTTGAAAAAAAACGTAATTTAGAGAAGTTTTATAGAAAAATTCAATTTTAACAACATTTTCTGCAGCAATGTTATTTCAAAAATTTTTCTAGAAAAATGCAATTTCTACGAAATTTTGAAAAATTTAAATTTGAACGAAAGAAAGATAATTTCAACGAAATTAAAAAAAAAACAAAATTCAACAAAATTTTCAAGGAAAATAAAATTTCAGCAAAATGTTGTGTACAAAATGCGAATTCGACGTACCTTTTTGGAAACAATTAAATTTTCAGGAAATTTCCTGTAAAATGCAATTTTAACTAAAGCTTATAGAGAAATGTTTTTTTAGTTTCTATAAAATTGCAATTTTTATTAAAGTAATAAATTTCACAATATTTTCTAGAAAAATCCAAATTTTAAGGAATTTTCTAAAAAAAAATTATTTCAAGAAATTTTATAGAAAAGTAAAATTTTCTGCTGGAATGTCATTTTAAAAATTTTACTAGGAAAATGCAATTTCAATGAAATTTTCACAAAAAATGCCATTTCAGTGAAATTTTCTGGAAAAAGTAATTGTGATGAAATTTTCGAGAAAGTTGTACAAAAATGCAATGCAAAAGTTTTCTAGAAAAAATAATTTTTTCTTAATGAATATTCTAAATGTGAAATTGCAATTTAAAAATATTTTTTGAAAACTGCAATTTAAAAAAAAATCGGTTTCAACGATTTTTCTAGAAAAATGCAATTTTAACAAAATCATCAAGAAAATTATAGCCCCAACAGAATTTTTAAGCCAAATACAAGTTCAATGCAATTTTTAAGGAAAATGCAATTTCAATAACAATTTCTGGAAAAAATCGATTTCGACGAAAAGTTTTGGGACATTGAGTCGATTAGCGAATTAAAAGTCGTTGACGAATGACCGACTTTGTGATTAACGGACGATGAGCTGATTACAGGTAAATGAACGGATTAAAGTAAAATGAAATTTTTAAGGCAATGAAAATATGTAATTGTGATCATATTTTCTAAAAATTGGAATTTTTATTAAATTTTCATTAAATTAAATTTATAGAAAAAAATTTCAAATAATTAAATGTCAACAAAATTTTGTAGAAAACTGTACATTGAAAAGAATTTTCTAAAAAATTAAATTTCAAGAAATTTTTTCATAAATTTCTAGAAAAATGCAATTTCAACGAAATTTTGTATAAAAAGTAATTTTGCTTAAAGAAACATGTAAATTTAACGAAAAATGCAATCTAAAATTATTTCAACGATATATTTAAAAAAATTTAAATTCAACAAAATTTTCAAAGAAAATAAAATTTCAACAAAATCGGAAAAAAGCGATTTCGGCGAAAATTTTTGGAAACAAATTTTCATGAAATTTCCTGCAAAAATTCAATTTCAAAGAAAGGTTATAGAGAAATGTTTTTTTTAAGTTTCTATAAAATTGTAATTTTTATTAAACTAATAAATTTTAACAAAATTTTCTAGAAAAATCCATTGGTATGAGAGTTTTAGTATGTTGACTTAGTTCGGCAAAATACAGGTTTGGTTAGCAGTTCTTGTTAAATTCAATTTACTGCTTCCTCAAGTATTTCAGCTGATTTAAGTTAAAGACATACACTATTGCTACTGAATTCTGAAGATGATAGAGTGGTGTCTATCGAAACTGCAGTCAATTCTACCAAGCAATTAAAACTCTCTACCAATTTTTGTATTTGTTTCTATTACTTTCTTGGAATAGACTGAAAGTAAATGGAACATATGGTCTCAAACCAAATAAATTCTGACGGAATAAAAATCCAAATTTTAAGATATTTTCTAAAAAAAAATAATTTCAAGAAATTTTATAGAATAGTAAAATTTTAACAAATTTTGTGTAGAAAGTAATTTTAACAATTTTATTCAGAAAAATTCACTTTCAACGAAATTTTCAAATATAAAAAACATTTCAATGAAATTTTCTAGAACAAGTAATTGTGAAATTTCAATATTTATAATTAGAAAAAAATTGCGAAAATGCAATTGTAATAAAAAAAATTTTTCTTAATGAAAAATGTAAATGCCAATTTGTAATTTAAAAATATTTTGGAAGAAATGCAATTTTAACAAAATTTTCTAGGAAAATTCGGTTTCAACGAATTTTCTAGAAAAATGAATTTTAACAAAATCTTCAAGAAAATTATAGCTCCAACAGAATTTTTAAGCCAAATACAAGTTCAATGAATTTTTTAAGGAAAATACAATTTCAACAACACTTTCTGGAAAAGGCCGATTTCGACGAAACGTTTTGGGAAAAATTAAATTTGCACAAAATTTCCTACAAAAATGTAATTTCAACGAAATATTATAGAAAAATTAAATTATGGTGGAATTTTCTATAAAATTGCAATTTTTATTAAATTAATTAAAAAAAATTTGGAAAATTAAATTTAATTTTAGCAAATTTAAGCCATTTCAATGAAATTAAATGTTTTTTTTTCTATTAAATTTAAAAAAAAAAAATTCTAAACAAATTTAATTAAAAACAAAATAGAAGAAAAACTAAATTAAAAAAAAATCTAGATGAAAATTTAAAAATGAAATTTTGGCATAAATTTCTAGAAAAATGCAATTTCAACGAAATTTTAAATTCTACGAAATTTTCAAGGAAAATAAAATTTCAGCAAAATGTTGTGGAAAAATGCGAATTGGACGTACCTTTTTGGAAACAATTAAATTTTCAGGAAATTTTCTGCAAAAATGGTTATAGAGAAATGTTTTTTTTAATTTCTTTAAAATTGTAATTTTTATTAATCTAATAAATTTCAACAAAAAAGAAATTTTATAAAAAAGTAAAATTTTAACAAATTTTCTGCAGGAATGTCATTTTAACAATTTTTGTTAGAAAAATGCACATTCAACGAAATTTTCAAAAATTAAAAAACAATTTCAATGAAATTTTCTAGAAAAAGTAACTGTGAAATTAAAATTTTTATAATTAGAAAAAAATTGTGCAAAATGCAATTTTAGCAAAATTTTCTAGAAAAAAAAAATTTTTCTTAATGAAAAATGTAACTGCGAAATTGTAATTTAAAAATATATTTGGAAGAAATGCAATTTTAATAAAATTTTCTATGAAAATTCGGATTTTTCACCAAATTTCCTACAAAAAATGTAATTTCAACGATTAAATCCGAATTTCTAATTTACTAAAATGTCCATAATTTCGGTTTGAGGACTTTTGGAGATTATGTGTAAACGCAAATTGCCTTTATATTCCCAATCGAACATATTTGATACATTCGAAACGTATTTGGGTCCGAAGAAACAAATTTAAAAACTCGATTCCGAGCGGAAAATTCCAATTCAAGTCACATTCGGAATACAGAACAGAGCCGATAGAAAAATGAAATTATGGTGGAATTTAGAAAAATGTAGAAAAAAAAAATTGGAAAAATTAAATATAATTTTAATTGAATTTAAATGTTTTTTATCTATATATATAAAAATGAAACGGTCCATCTGTGTAATGGCATCACGTCAGAACGGCTGGAGCGATTTGGATGATTTTTTTCTTCAGTTCTTCGTATTTGCCTGGAGAAGGTTTGTACGAAAGAAAATTTTGGGAAAACCCTCCGGAAAAGTCGGAAAATTAGGAAAATCGAAAATTGCTATTTCTTGCGAGATTCCTACTGTTCCTATCTACTGCGAGATTCCTACTGTTCCTATCTACTGCTCTCTTTTTGAATCCAATTTTTTTTATTAATTTTCTATTAAACAAAAAAGTTTTCTATTAAACATATCTACGAGTATGTGCTATTTTTCTTGCTGCAATTCATTCGAGTTTTGCGTATTGTTACACTGATTTCGCGTATCACATCGACAAACGGTACAAGCATTACGATCAATTAAAATTCATCGCGATATTTATCAGTTCGAAAATTTTTTCAGATAATAAGTTTGAGTATAAGAGGTAAGGTTATCTTATTGGATTGCGGGCACTGCAAAATCATAATTTCGGATGAATGCACGATGGCGCATAAACGAGCTCTGGAGGCAATTGACCGAACGATGAAGGATTTACGACGTGATTTGAGACAATTTGGTGAGTCTGATATTGCTCTCCGGAGATATTCGTCAAACGCTTCCCGTCATCCCGAAATCTACTGCCGATGAAATTAATGCATGCCTGAAATAGTGGTCTTTGTGGCTGCATGTCAAGAAGTTATGTCAAGAAGTTGAAATTGACCACGAACATGAGAGTCGCGTTGCAGAACGACTCATCGGCTCTTGAATTCTCGAAACAACTGTTGGCGCTTGGCAATGGCCAAATTACTATTGATGTTTCCACTGCATTGATATTGTTCCCGGCAAATTTTTGAAGAAGTTGAAATTGACCACGAACATGAGAGTCGCGTTGCAGAACGACTCATCGGCTCTTGAATTCTCGAAACAACTGTTGGCGCTTGGCAATGGCCAAATTACTATTGATGTTTCCACTGCATTGATATTGTTCCCGGCAAATTTTTGCGAGTTCACATCGTCGAACGAGGAACTCATCACCAAAGTGTTTCCAAATCTCGATTAGATTAGTGAAGGTGGAATCGATCATAATCATGTTGCGGAATCTGAATCATCCGAAATTGTGCATAGTTCGCGGTTGTCCATTATGAAACTGATGGACAATGTGATTCAGGCGACGATCATCAAGGGAAAATTCAAAGGAGAGGAAGTCCTTATCCCACGAATTCCGATTATTCCAACTGATCTTTCATTCCAATTCAAGCGGATTCAGTTCCCTGTACGATTGGCTTTTGCGATGACAATCAATAAATCTCAAAACCAATCGTAGGAAGTCTGTGGAATTAATCTCGAATTTCCCTGTTTTTCGCACGGTCATCTGTACGTTGCCTGTCTTCTGTCTTCGCTGTTTGTTGTTTATCATCTGATTCGATTTATCTCTACTGATTTCGATTCCTTTTAAACAAATCGCATTAAAATTTTAACTATCTGTGTTTTATTATCACTCTGGAGTTTATCTGAAGGCGTTAAATTGGGGCGAGGCGAAGTTCGCCGGGTCCGCTAGTATTAAATTAAAAATTAAATTTCAAAAAAAATTTTCTAGAAAAATTAAATTGAAAAAAAAATAGATAAACTAAAATAAAAAAATCTAAATAAAAATTTGAATGAATTTTCTAAAAGAAATTAAATTTCAAGAAATGATGCAGAAAATTTTCAGTAACTAACGTAAGCTCACATAGTAAAGGACTATTTTTTGTTACAACAATATTAAATATTCCCCCTGATGATGACCAACGAAGTTGGCCGAAATATTGGGCAAATAAAGAAAAGTAAATAAAAAATAAAAGTATTTTCTTTTATTTATCACGGACCTCAAGCCAAACAAACAATCCAATCATAACAACAAAAAGGTCTACAATACATATATCCAACATTTCAATTTTTATAATTTTTTTAGAAAAGTTCAATTTTAACGTTTTCTAGCAAAATGCATTTTCTATGAAATTTTGAAGAAAAAATTAAATTAAAAAAATTAGAATCAAAATGAAAAAAAAATTCTAAATGCAAATTTGAATGAATTTTCTAAACGAAATTAAATTTCAAGAAATGTTGCAGAAAATTGCAATTTTCATATTTTTTTTTTTGAAAAAAGCATTTAACAATATTTTCTAGAAAAATGCAATTTCAATGAAATTTTTTAGAAAAATGCATTTTTGGCGAAAATTCAAGAAACAACTTTAACGAAATTTTCAAGAAAAAACAGTTTCAACAAATCGTTGGGGGAAAATTCTATTTTGACTAAACTTTGACTAACGAAATTTTCCAACAAAAAGCTTATAAAATTCATTAAATTTTCTAGAAATACAATTTCATTAAAAACGAAATTTTGTAGAAAAATTTTGTTTCGAAGAAATTTATGTATATATAAATGGATAGACTAAGTTAGTTCTTTATTGGACAAATAGAACATGGCTCCGCCCATATAAGCCATTTTGGAGTGATGTGAGTTTTTTTGAGTGAGTCTTACTGTCCGTAATGTTTTTATGAACTTCCATGATTTGGACATGGCCGTGATCTAAGATCGGTCACCAGTCCCGGACTTTCCAAAAATGGGCGGGATTGAAACAATGGGCGTGGAAATTTTATTTTTATACCCTACACCACACTGTGGTACAGGGTATTATAACTTTGTGCATTTGTTTGTAACACCCAAAAGGAGAAGAAATAGACCCATCGTTTATTATACCGATCGACTTAGAATCACTTTCTGAGTTGATTTAGCTATGTTCGTCTGTCTGTCCGTCTGTCCGTCTGTCTGTGCATGTATTCTTGTAATCAAAGTACAGGTCGCAATTATGGTCCGATCTCGACGAAACTTTACACATATCTTTTTTTTGGCCCAAGGACGAACCCTATTGAATTTGGTTAAAATCGGTTCAGATTTAGATATAGCCCCCATATATATGTTAGCCCCTATTTGACATATAAGCGCTGTAAAAAGTGTATTTTTAATCCGATCAATACGAAATTCGGCAGAAAGAGGTTTCTTATTGCATTAATTAATTCTGCCAAATTTGAGGGAAATCGGTTCAGATTTAGATATAGCCCACATACATATGTTAAACCCGATTTGACATGTAAGCGCTGTAGAAACTGTATTTTATATCCGATCAGTAAAAAAATTGGCAGAAAGAGGTTTCTCATTACGTGAATTAACACTGCCAAATTTGAGGGAAATCGGTTCAGATTTAGATATAGCCCCCATATATATGTTACTCCCGATTTGACATGTAAATGCTGTAGAAACTGTATTTTATATCCGATCAGTGCGAAATTCGGCAGAAAGATGTTTCTTATTACTCGAAGGAATACTGCCAAATTCGGAGAAAATCGGTTCAGATTTAGATATAGCCCCCATACATATGTTACCCCCGATTTGACATGTAAATGCTGTAGAAACTGTATTTTATATACGATCAGTGCGAAATTCGGCAGAAAGAGGTTTCTTATTACTCGAAGGAATACTGCCAAATACGGAGAAAATCGGTTCAGATTTAGATATAGCCCCCATATATATGTTACCACCGATTTGACATGTAAGCGCTGTAGAGACTGTATTTTATATCCGATCAGTACGAAATTCTACAGAAAGAGGTATTTTTACATGAATGAGTTTTCAGGGAAAATCGGTTCAGATTTATATATAACCTCCATATACATGTTCCTCCTGATTTGGTATCAAAGCGCTATAGAAGTTGTACTTTACTTCCGATCATTAATATTTACCGGAAATATGTTTCTCAATTTAGGAACAAATATTGCTTAATATAGCGATTATCGGCTCAGAATTAGATAATATGTTGCTGCCGACTTACCAATTATTCCAAATTAGTATCGCAATGACCTTTATCGCATTGTTAGGGAGGTGTAGGGTATTATATAGTCGGTCCCGCCCGACTTTCTGCCTTTCCTTACTGGTTATACCCTCACTTTAGTGTGACGAGGGTATATATCATTTGCTACGGAAAAAAGTGTAACACATCGAAGGAGTGACCTAAGACCCCAAGTATGTTCGGCGGAAATCCGTTTTGGGTCATTTTAAGTCGAATGAGCAATGTCCGTCCGTCTGTCTGTCTGTCTGTCTATCTGTCTGTCTGTCTGTCTGTGTGTCTGCTGGCTGGTGCGCACGATAACTCTCGAAAGGAGTAACCGATTGACTTCAAATTTCGTATGTGGTAATATTTTTTTCTATCTCCGGCTAAGTTCGATGATGGGCCATATTGGTCCACTCCTTCTGGTACCTCCCCCACAAAGGGTTAAAATGTTGTGAAATATTGATTCTTTTATAACTGTTATTATACGTATGCGAATCTTCTGAAATTCCACACATAGTATTAGTTTATTAGTCCCTATCAACTTGAGGAAAATGGGCGAAATTGCCACGTCCCTTTTGGTACCTCCCACACAAATGCACCATTTTGCACCAAAAGTTAACAGCTTATAACATTAATACCAGTATTTGAAATTTTGTACAGCGTAATGTTTTTATAGTGCCTACAGTCCATTGAAAAATGGGCGTTATTGTCACGCCCCTTTTGGTACCTCTCCCACAAAGGTACCATTTTGCACCAAAAGTTAACAGTTTATAACATTAATATCAGTGTATACAATTACTTGAAATTTTGTACAGTGTAATGCTTTTATAATGCCTATAGTCCAGTGAAAAATGAGCGTTATCACCACGCCCCTTTTTGTACCTCCCACACAAAATGGCCAAATTGTACCACAATTTAATATCTCAACGTTAATATACCAGTCCATATAAACGGTTACAATTCGGCACAGTGCAATGTATTTAAAGTATCTACTGTTCAGCGAAATATAGGTGTATTTCTTAAACCCCTTCTGGTACCTCCCACAAAAATTGACAGAATAATTTGTGTAATATTCAATATTACATTACTCACAAAGTGAGGGTATACCTTAGTCGGTTTACCCGACTGAAACTTTCTTACTTGTTTTTTAAATAAGGTCGCCCTTGGCTCATATCTTTAAATTAAGAAATATTTTTCCTCTGTGTGAAAACTTCAAATACTATTCCTTAGTACTAACTTCCATATTATTGTTTTTGCTGGAATTCACCACCAAATCTCCTAATAAAATAGTGTGTACTTTTCTGATAATTTCAAACACGAACATACTTTTACTCCATTTAATGGCCACACTTTATTTCCATTAAAGTTATTTGAGAATATTGGGTACTTCTGTTTATTTTCGTGAGGGGATTTGTGGGTGATTTGTGTGTGTGTGTGCATGAGTCTTTATATTCACGTGTCTCGGGAGAATTTGCCCAAAATCGGTAAGACAATTGTCTGCAATAAGTAGAGTTACTATGTCTGTCTATCTGTCTGGACAGACGAGGCGACACACCTTTGAAGTCCATAAATTTATAATGCAATTTTTTGTTTTGTAAAAACAAACAAACCACAGACTCAGGTTGACGGCACGATTTGCCTCCACCTTCTTCACATGAAAGGGAGTGGATATGATGGTTAGATGGATGTATGGATGGATGAAGTACTGTGGTGTGGTCATTAAACTTTATGTTTTGCCGCCGCCGCCGCCACCATCAGCGAGTCAGTGAGTACCTGATCACCTGGTGGGTTTTAGTTTTTTTTGTTTTTCAATATTATACTTTAATCAATTTTATTTCGTCGTATTTTCTTGGTTATTATTGATTCACTTTATGTTCTGTTTGATATTCTTGTCTCATTTGTCATATTTGTTATTCTCTACTTTATGCCGTCACACTTCTCATATATTTCATTGATTATGACTTTCTTTTCTTTTTGTGTGTCCGTCTGTCTTGGCCAAATGCGGTTGCCATTATCATTTATTGGAAAATAACAATACGAGAACGAAAAACAAATCATTTAAGCAAGTTTCAACTTTTCAGGTATTTAAGTCTTCGAGGCATGCATGTGAATTGGGGTGTACCGATATTTTGCATTTATTTTCTGTTCTTTTTATGAACTTGTTTGAAAAGGGATGACATTACAATCTCTAGAAGAATTTGCATATATTGCTGTGTCTCTGTCCACATGGAGGCAGCTTTGGCTTAGGCAGATAGAGTTGGACAGAAATCGACACCTGTAGTGTGGCTAGACAAATCTGGCCACGATACGACCTGGAAAGGTCAAAATATATCCTCGCACTAGAGTTGAAATGTCTGTCTACGTTAGTGTCAGTTCTGATGGGACACTTCCTTATCGACGAATTCACCAGGGGGTTCTGCAGAAGCTGTTCATTTGAGGAAGAAGTAAAGAGCATTGGGTATCTGATTTGTTACTACTCTGCATTAAGAAAACATCGTCTGGATAAACTGGGGTCGGGCTTTCTAGAAAGTCATGACGGTAACGATATGTGTATTATTGATAACTTTGTGTATCAAACAATTTGGTTTCGATAATGAGCATCTGAGACAGTGACAGCAACCAATTGGTTTAAGTGAACTGGTTACTCCTACCGGCACCCTGCCTTAAACATATATGAGGAATTGCACGACAAATCGACGGTTTAAAAATTCCGGTTTTCCCATTTTTTATATTTCTTAATACCCCCGCAGAAACGCTTTGTGAAATTTTTTGAGATTTTTCCGACAACTCGTTCAGAAGTTATCGATATTAAAAAAATCGTAAAGATATCACTCTGTGTATTTCCGATTTTTTTTTTGAAATGTTAGTATTTTTCGGTACTTTTTAAAAAAATTTAGGAAAGTTTTACAATTTAAATGTCAATTTTTAAATTGTTTGTACTCTCCGATTCATCAATCACTATAGGTGCCCACAATAAACTTTTATGGAAATTCAACGGTTTATAGTTATTTTGTAGGGAGATTATCAGGGGTAGAGGGATCAGCGAGAGTGGCGGGTGTTTTGGAAGAAATTCTTCCTGAAGTGTCTTATTTATTTTGTTCTTTGGCGTGGAACATGTAGTCCGAAGCCTTCAAGTCACAAGCACAGGGGATAGCAGCGAATTTTTGTTTAAATTTTAAAAAATTAAAAAAAAAAAACATTTAGAGAAAAAGATTTTTTAAATCGGACCAAAAACCCAATACACAGAGTGATATCTTAACCATTTTTATACCCTACACCACACTGTGGTACAGGGTATTATAACTTTGTGCATTTGTTTGTAACACCCAAAAGGAGAAGAAATAGACCCATCGTTTATTATACCGATCGACTTAGAATCACTTTCTGAGTCGATTTAGCTATGTCCGTCTGTCCGTCTGTATGTCTGTCTGTCCGTCTGTCTGTCTGTCCGTCTGTCTGTCTGTGCATGTATTCTTGTAATCAAAGTACAGGTCGCAATTATGGTCCGATCTCGACGAAACTTTACACATATCTTATTTTTGGCCCAAGGACGATCCCTATTGAATTTGGTTAAAATCGGTTCAGATTTAGATATAGCCCCCATATATATGTTAGCCCCGATTTGACATGTAAGCGCTGTAAAATCTTTATTTTATACCCGATCAGTATGAAATTCGGCAGGAAAAGGTTGCTTATTACATGAATGAACTCTGTTAAATTTGGAAGAAATCGGTTCAGATTTAGATATAGCCCCCATATATATGTTAGCCCCGATTTGACATGTAAGCGCTGTAAAATCTTTATTTTATACCCGATCAGTATGAAATTCGGCAGGAAAAGGTTGCTTATTACATGAATGAACTCTGTTAAATTTGGAAGAAATCGGTTCAGATTTAGATATAGCCCCCATATATACATTACCCCCGATTTGACATATAAGCGCTGTAAAAATGTTATTTTATATCCGATCAGTGCGAAATTCGGCAAAGAGAGGTTTCTTATTACATGAAGGAATACTGCTAAATTCGGAGAAAATCGGTTCAGATTCAGATATAGCCCCCATATATATGTTACCCCCGATTTTACATGTAAGCGCTGTAAAAACTGTATTTTATATCCGATCAGTGCAAAATTTGGCAGAAAGAGGTTTCTTATTACATAAAGGAATACTGCAAAATTTGGAGAAAATCGGTTCAGATTTAGATATAGCCCCCATATATACGTTACCCCCGATTTGACTTGTAAGCGCTGTAAAAATGTTATTTTATATCCAATCAGTATGAAATTCGGCAGAAAGAGGTTTCTTATTATATGAATGAACACTGTTAAATTTGGAAGAAATCGGTTCAGATTTAGATATAGCCCCCATATATACGTTACCCCCGATTTGACATGTAGGCGCTGTAGAGACTGTATTTTATATGCGATCAGTACGAAATTCGACAGAAGGAGGTCTTTTTATATGAAAGAGTATTCAGGGAAGATCGGTTCAGATTTATATTGATTGTTCCTCCTGATTTGGTATCAAACCGCTATAGAAGTTGTATTTTACTGCCGATCATTAAAATTTTCCAGAAAGATGTTTCTCAATTTAGGAACGAATATTGCTTAATTTAGCGATTATCGTTTCTGAATTAGATAACATGTTTCTACCCATTTACCAATTATTCCAAATTATTATGGCAATGACCCTTATCGCATTGTTAGGGAGGTGTAGGGTATTATATAGTCGGCCCCGCCCGACTTTCTGCCTTTCCTTACTGGTTATACCCTACACCACACTGTGGTACAGGGTATTATAAGTTTGTTTCACGGCAGATGTTTGTAACACCTGAAAACAACACAGCTAGACCCACCTTAAAGTATACCGATCGACTCAGAATCACTAGCTGAGTCGATTTAACGGTGTCCGTCCGTCCGTCTGCCCATGTAAAGTTGTTCGTCGACTACATTTCGCAATTTCACTCCGATCGTTCTGAAATTTTGCAGTTTAGAGTATTTCGCGGCTGTTAAGATCGCTATTGAATTTGGTTGAAATCGGTTCAGATTTAGATATAGCTCCCATATATATCTTTCGTCCGATTTGGCCCTTTAGTCCTATAGAAGCTGTATTTTACATCCGATCGTTTTGAAATTTAGAATGGTAGAGTTTCTTGATTCATGAACCAACATTTCCGAATTTGAAGAAAATCAGTTAAGATTTAGCTATAGCTCCCATATATATGTTTCGTCCGATTTTGCTCTTTAGTCCTGTAGAAGCTGTATTTTACATTCAATCATTTTGAAATTTAGAATGGTAGAGTTTCTTGATCCATGAACCAACACTACCGAATTTGAAGAAAACTGGTTAAGATTTAGCTATAGCTTCCATATATATATGTTTCGTCCGATTTGGCCACTTAGTCCTATAAAAGCTGTATTTTACATCCAATCGTTTTGAAATTTAGAACTGTAGAGTTTCTTGATCCATGAACCAACATTGCCGAATTTGAAGAAAATCGGTTAAGATTTAGCTATAGCTCCCAAATATATGTTTCGTCCGATTTGGCTCTTATATTATTATACCCTACACCACACTGTGGTACAGGGTATTATTTAAGTATAAAATGTCCCAAAAGTAAATTTATGTAAACAATTTATACATGAATTACAAAATGTATATATCAGCGTTATTCAATATTACGAGAGTGGTGTAGGGTATTATATAGTCGGCACCGCCCGACTTTAGCCTTTCCTTACTGGTTTAAATATAGATACCTTCTGAAAGAGTTATCGGAAAAATCCCAAAAATTCCGCAAGGGTTTCTTCAGGTGTACTAAAAAATATAAAAAAAATTGGAAAAATTAAAACCGAAATTTTTTTGAAACCGTAAATTTCTCGTGGAATTCCCCATATATTTCTTATTTTTATTAGATTTATTGAATGTTTTCACATTAGAATTATTCAGCTTTTTCGATCAACTCTTTCTTTCGAATGAGAGGTTTTTGTGGTGTATTGGAAAAGATAAGACACTGCGCTCTGGAAGCCATGTAAACACATACCCTTATACGTATTTCAACCTTGTGCGGGGACTTATACATGACACAGTGCGAGCTTGTAGTTGTGGCGATCATCACTTGTATATATACCAATCTACGAAGAAAGCTTACAAGTCACACAGCCAAAGCTCCAAGTGAGACTTAAATTCACCATTTTCACCACCCATGTGACTGGTAAGGGTTGCCAGTTCGACACATTATTTTATTTATATGAATTACTACACAAAGTAAATTTATATTCTAATTTTACGGTCCAGGAAAGGCCGGGTTACAAACACCATGTGGCTAGATGCTTGCGGCGGCAGACCAGAGCCTCTGGTGGGAATCGAACCCACGACCCTCAAACTCATAGGCGAGTACGCTACCAACTCACCTACTGGGGCGCTCTACCTTAAACCTTGTATGCTGCAATATCAATATTTGGTTTCCAAAAAATAGTTTCAGTTCGCGGAATTTTTTCTTGAATATCAAAGCGAATACATCCCAAGAGGGACGGGCAGGAAAATGTATGCTGGGCTCAGCTGTAAAAAAATTTATATATGCAAATGTTCGCAAAATCTATTTATTTGGCCTCCAGAGTGTCAGGTTATAAGTTATATCAAGTTATCATTGTAAATTATCCATGGAGAGGATTATCCATGTCCGTCTGTCCATTGGAAGCACGCTACAGTCCGTTATAATAGAACAAGGTTGAACAAATTTGGCAGAAATATTTCTTTTAATTGCAGGTCATTTGGAGGTGAAAAAAGGCCACAAGGGTTAATGTTTTGATATACCATTTCGAGGTTCCCTACTTTTTTAAAGAAAAAAAACACAGAAAATTCAAATTGAATGGGGAATGTTTATTATGATTTGAAAGAACATTCTTTGGCATTTATTTTTTGAAGATTATGTCTATCAAATGTTGGCCGCGGCTACGTCTCAGATGATCCATTCGTTGAGTCCAATTGTCGATGACTCGTTCGAGCATTTCGACTGGTAACTGGCGAATGACACGCGTGATGTTTTGCTTCAAGGGCTGAATCGAAGCGGGTTTGTCCGCATAAACTTTAGACTTTACATATCCCCATAGGAAAAAGACTAACGGTGTGATATCACACGATCTTGGTGTCCAATCGACCGGCCCAAAACGTGAAATTATCTGCTCACTGAAGTGTTCTCTCAATAAATCCATTGATTGATGCGATGTGTGGGAAGTGGCGCCGTCTTGTTGAAACCAAATGTCACGATCACGAGCTTCAATTTCAGGCATCAAATAGTCGGTTATCATGGCACGGTAACGGTCGCCATTGACGGTTACGTTCTCACCGGTATCATTTTTGAAGAAATATGGACCGATGATTCCACCGGCCCACAAACCACACCAAAGCGTTGTTTTTTCTGGATGAAGTGGCAGCTCTTCTTCAGGTTGCTCTTCGTCCCAAATGCGGCAATTTTGCTTGGTTACATACCCATTGAGCCAGAAATGGGCCTCATCGCTGAACAAAATTTGGCTCGAAAACGTCGGATCTTCTTGGAACTTTTCAAGAGCCCATAGAGCGAAGCGATGTCGCTTGGGAAGTTCGGGCGGCTTCAGTTCTTGCACAAGCTGTATTTTGTATGCTTTCAATTTAAGATCTCGACGTAAAATGCGCCAAGTCGTTCCATACGTCAGTCCGAGTTGCTGCGAACGGCGCCGAATCGACTCTCCACGGTCTTCGTGTACACTCTCAGCTACGGGCGCTACATTTCCTTTATTGCGTGCTGGACGTGGTCTATTCGGTCGAATATTATCCAATAATGAATGCTGGGTCTCAAGATGGGTGATGGTGTTGCGAATAGTACACTCAGTAGGACGTTTATGTTGACCATAAGTTGAGCGAAGTGCACGAAACACATTCCTCACAGAACGTGAATTATCGTAATAAAGTTGAACGATTTGTAAACGTTGTTCAGGCGTAAGTCATTCCATGATGAAATGCCAAAGAATACTTAACAAAAATAACATGACAGCATGACACGACTCACACGTTATCTGTCAAAAAAAAAGGCTATTGAAAAAAGTATATCTACTTGGATCACCCGTTACAAGTAGCTTCCCCATAGAGGTCGCTTCCAAATATATTTCTTTAAATCATCAAAATTATTTGCTAACAAATTTAGCTGAAAATTTGCAGTTTGTATTATATTTTGACAGAATTCATACAAACAAAAAATACTCAAATCTTAAGAATTTAAATCCTAAACAAAATGTCTTCAGTACACCCTTATAGTTATACACATTCCTTGGTAGTGTCGTCAATTTTAACATTCCGAATGCATACACTAAATTTCATTGTTTTACATTTCTACATATACTGACTCCTCCTCTGGAGAGCACTTCGATGGTGGTAAAAGCAGGATGTGAATGCCTTCAGGTGGGCCTTTCAAATTTCCTTTCCTGTAATAGTTGTAATTTATTTAAAATTGCTTCATTAGCAGTTCACATATTAGGGAAGTCATTCGGATAAATTTAGCAAATCCCTACTGTGGAAAATTAAAAATTAAGATGTGGGGTCGCGACTTGTTGCAGAACTTTTGGATTTTTTCACCACATAGACAGCTATGCAAATAACTTCTCTCGGTGCTGATTTCAGATTTTATTCAAAAGTAGCCTTTTATTCCATGATAACTGTAGGAATCGAACTTAATTTTTCAAAGTTGTGACAGAAAATAGATAAAACCTCTACTTAGATTTTATATATTATTTTTCTGAAAAAAAAAACCTCAAACTCTTACCACATTATCGTAATTTCCGTGATCTATGTAGTTAATACAGTTCTACATACCTGCAAAACAGAAAAAAGTATCTATGAAATATATAGTCCTTATATATTTAATAAAACATAATTTTTATTGTAAATTAAACATGACAAGTCCTAATATGATTCAATTCTTAGATATTATCATAAAAAATAAAATAATATGATTCATAATGACAACTGTATAGGTTAGGTTAGATAAGACTGTTAGCCTGAACTCAGACTTGTTTCGTCTGTGGTGCTATAAGTTTTGCTGATGAATAGTCTATGGATAAGGGCATCTCAACCCGGTTGGCTCTGTGGATCCTTTGAAGCATAGATGTTAATGCCCTGAAACAAATTTAAGCTCCACATTTAGATGACATCCAAAGAACAGGACCGGTCCACATTTGACAATTTTAGAAAATAGGTAATTATATACATGACACAGTACAACACATGAATTTTGGACTCAATTCTGGAAATTGGACGTAAATGTAGCCCCAAAAATAAGAACTTCTGCATCATTCGTTTAGTCAAGTTGGCTCAATTAATAATTTAATGGCCATACGAATTTTTTGCTCAAGGAGGATTTTTTGCACTTTTTCTATATTTTTTCTCAATATATCATACTGAAAATCTCTTTGTGTCTGAAGCAAAGTTGTAGATAGTGAATAGGAGAACAAATGTGGAACAAACCTACCAGACAAAAGTGCACCCAGAGCCTTAAAAATCGAAAATTAGACAACAAATTCATAAAATATCTCTCAGTAAAATATTGAAAAATGCGTATACGTATAAAACAGGACAGAAAATTTTTTTGATTTTTAAGGCACTGGCTGCACTTTTTTCGGGTATGTTTAGGTTTAGGTTAGGGTGGCAGCCGTATTTTTTATACAAGCTCACATAGACCAGTTTAGGTCCCTAGTGTTACCACGGGCTAAAATGCCCCTCATCGAAACCAACCTGTTTGTTTTTTGTAGATAGTACGAATATCGGTACTGGAAAGATCTGTTAGGCTGTCTAGAAAAGCCGACCCCAGTATGTCCAGTCGTCGTTTACTCAGAGCGGAGCAGTCGCATAGCAAGTGCTCAATGCTCTCCACCTCCTCCTCATCTCCACAGCTTCTGCAGAAGTCATATACCCAATCTTTTGGCGTGTTCGCCGATCAGAACTGATACTAACGTAGACAATCTTTGCCTCTCTATTGCGAGGAGATATTTTGATCCTCTCAGGTCATACCTTGGCCAGATTTGTCTAGCTACTCTGCAGGTGCCGATTTCTGTTCATCTTTCGTTGGACTGCCTGATTGCCTCTTGCCTAAGCCAAAGCTTGCACGTGGATAGTGGCGCACCAATATATACAAATTCTTCGAGAATTTGTAATGTCGTCCGTTTCCTAGCAAGTTCATCGGTTCCCCGGGATATCCCTATGCCCAGGCACCTATATGAGGTGTGTATTAAACTGCTCAGCCATCTCGTTAAGAGATCTGCGGCAGTCGAGGGCTGTTTGTGAATTTAGGGATGTTGCCTCCAGATAATTGATGGCAGCCTGGCTGTCCGAGTAAATTACAACGCCAGTGTTGGTTACTATGTTGCGACTCAGCCACTTGGCTACTTCCCATATTCCCATTATCTCGGCTTGATAGACACTGCAGGTATTTGGTAGTCTGTGAGCTATATCTAATCTAAGCTCTGCACAGTGTACTCCGAAGCCAACCTTTTCATCAAGCTTCGAACCATCCGTGTAAAAGTGGAGATGGTTTCTATTACCTGGTATTTTTCTAACCCATTCATTTCTGGCGGGAATCATAATGATGTAATTTCTCTCGAAGGTGTACACCGTTGGTATATAGTCCACTCGGTCGGTTACCATAGCACTACACTTTGATATGCTCATGTGACCGTATTTCTTGTACCTCCACATTGATAGGCAGTTTAATCTTATTGCCGCTTTGGTGGCAACTTCTCTCGCTACAATATTAATCAGCAGTATGTAGTAGGGCTTGTAGAGACTCGGTCGCTGTACTCCTGAAGGCTCCGCTTATGCTCAGGCAGGCTGTTCTCAGAGCCTTTGTTAGTAGGTTGGTGATGGTTAGTTTGCCAGTTGCCGTCCACCATACCACAATGCCGTATAGCAGTATAGGACGAACTACTGCTATATGTATATATCCAGTGGACGATTTTAGGAGAGAGGCACCACCGCGACCCTACAGCCTTTTTGCAGGAATATTAGGCGACGTTAGCCTTCCTTACACGTTCCAACACGTTAAGTTTTAATAACAGTTTTCTATCTAGAATTATTCTTAAAAATTTTGCACTTTCAGAAAAGACTAGATCTGTTCCATTTATCCGAGATGGAGGGTCCACATGTGAGACTTTATTCTTCCTAAAGAGAACTAATTCTGTAGACTTGCCCTTATTGTAAGCATGTTGGTTCCCCGACAGGAGTTTTGTATCCAGGTTTTCCCTAATGAAATAATCTAAAAGTCTTTCCAGACCTTTCAATAGGAAGGAAGATGGGCTAATTGGTCTGAAGTCTTTTGGCCTAGTGTGTGATATCTTCCCCGCTTTAGGTATGAATACCATTTTGGTATCCCTCCATCGATTCGGGATGTATGAAAGCCTGATACAGCCTACATAAATTTTCTCCAGCCAGGGGATAATGTGCTTCAACATTTTCTGCATTTCTGCTGGAGTGATGCCGTCTGGTCCAGGTGACTTGAAGCTATTAATAGCCCAGCTTATTCTGGATCTCTCAACAAGCTAGCGACGCTCGTAGTTCCGGTAGGTGTTCCGCATTTTTTTCTCCTATTCAATATCTATAGGGTGATCCATTTCGAGGTTCCCTTCTTTTTTAAAGAAAAAAACACAGAAGATTAAAATTGAATGGGGAATGTTTATAATCATTTGAAAGAACATTCTGTGGCATTTATTTTTTGAAGATTATGTCTAGCAAATGTTGGCCGCGGCTACGTTTCAGATGGTCCATCCGTTGAGTCCAATTTTCGATGACTCGTTCGAGCATTTCGACTGGTAACTGACGAATGACACGTGTGATGTTTTGCTCCAAGGCCTGAATCGAAGCGGGTTTGTCCGCATAAACTTTAGACTTTACATATCCCCACAGGAAAAAGTCTAACGGTGTGATATCACACGAAATTATCTGCTCACCGAAGTGCTCTCTCAATAAATCCATTGATTGATGCGATGTGTGCCGCCGAGATCACGAGCTTCAATTTCAGGCATCAAATAGTCGGTTATCATGGCACGATAATGGTCGCCATTGACGGTTACGTTCTCACCGGCATCATTTTTGAAGAAATATGGACCGATGATTCCGGTACGTCGGATCGGGAATCGGTCAATGGTAAAAATATAGCTCTTAACGAGAGCTAAAATATTGCTCATGGGTGTCAAGGTCGTGGGTCGACTGGAAAGTGTTTTTTTTGGATTTAAAATAAATGGACTTAGCGCAATTGGCGAACGATATAAAAACTGAATAATAATAAAACTGAATAATTTGTAAACGTTGTTCAGGCGTAAGTCTTTCCATGATGAAATGCCAAACAATACTTACGAAAAATAACATGACAGCATGACACGACTCACACGTGATCTATCAAAAAAAGGCTATTGAAAAAAGTATCTCTACTTACATCACCCTATACAACTTTGATTCAGACACAAAAGAGATATTCCGTACGGTATACCGAGAAAAAATATAGAAAAAGTGCTAAAAATCTACCATAAGCAAAAATTCGTATGGCATTTAAATTATTAATTGAGCCAACTTGACTCAACGAATATTGCTTATTTTAGGGCCTACTTTCACGTCCAATTCTCAGAATTGATTCACAAATCAATGAGCTGAAAACGATCTCAGTGAATTTGTAAACATGGAAAAAAAATTGGTCACCGATATGTAATACAATACTTTCATATGAAAGATCTCAGTCCAACCAATATTAAATACGAGCTAGGTTCTACTTTGGAAGAGTGTGCTCCTCCATTTACAACTATAAAATATTTGGTGGCAGAGTTTAAACACCGAAGTGGCCGACCAATTGAAGTGTCCACGCCAGAAATGGTTAAAACAAATCCACAAAATAGCATTGGATGACTGTCGGTTGAAGGTGCGTGAGCTAGCTGAAGTGATAGGAATTTCAAAAAAGTGCTATATATCGCATATTGACGGAAAATTTGATGAACAGAAAGCTGTGCGCAAGATGGGTGCCGCGTTTGCTCACAATCAAGACAATGCACCAGTTCACACATCCACTATTGCGATGGCAGAAATCAATGTATTGAAGTTGGAATTGTTTCAGCAAGCACCTTATTCGCCAGATTTAGCTCCCTCGGATTATTTTATGATTATTTCCAAACTTGAAACCTGTAAGGAAAGGCAGAAAGTCGGCCGGGGCCGACTATATAATACCCTACACCTCCCTAACAATGCGATAAGGGTCATCGCCATAATAATTTGGAATAATTGGTAAATGGGTAGAAGCATATTATCTAATTCTGAAACGATAATCGCTAAATTAAGCAATATTCGTTCCTAAATTGAGAAACACTTTCTGGAAAATTTTAATGATCGGAAGTAAAATACAACTTCTATAGCGGTTTGATACCAAATCAGGAGGAACATATATATGGAGCTTTAATGTAAATGTGAACCGATCTTCCCTGAATACTTATTCATGTAAAAAGACCTTCTTCTGTCGAATTTCGTACTGATCGGATATAAAATACAGTCTCTACAGCGCTTACAGGTCAAATCGAGGGTAACATATATATGGGTGTTATATCTAAATCTAAACCGAGTTTCTCCGAATTTGGCAGTATTCCTTCATGTAGAAAGAAACCTCTTTTTGCCGACTTTCGCACTGATCGGATATAAAATAACATTTTTACAGCGCTCACATGTCAAATCGGGGGTAACGTATATATGGGGGCTATATCTAAATCTGAACCGATTTCTTCCAAATTTTAAAGTGTTCATTCATATAATAGGAAACCTCTTTCTGATGAATTTCATACTGATCGGATATAAAATACAGTTGTTACAGCGCTTACATGTGAAATCGGGGTAACATATATATGGGGGCTATATCTAAATCCGAACGGATTTTCTCCGAATTTGGCAGTACCTTCATGTAATAAGAAACCTCTTTCTGCCAATTTTTGCACTGATCGGATATAAAATACAGTTTTTACAGCGTTTACATGTCAAATCGGGGGTAACATATGTATATATGGGGGCTATATCTAAATCTGAACCGATTTTCTCCGAATTTAGCAGTATTCCTTCTGTAATAAGAAACCTTTATTTGCCGAATTTCGCACTGATCGGATATAAAATAACATTTTTACAGCGCTTAAATGTCAAATCGGGGGTAACGTATATATGGGGGCTATATCTAAATCTAAACCGATTTCTTCCAAATTTAACAGTGTTCATTCATATAATAAGAAACCTCTTTCTGCCGAATTTCATACTGATCGGATATAAAATAAAGTTTTTACAGCGCTTACATGCCAAATCGGGGCTAACATATATATGGGGGCTATATCTAAATCTGAACCGATTTTAACCAAATTCAATAGGGATCGTCCTTGGGCCAAAAAAAAGATATGTGTAAAGTTTCGTCGAGATCGGACCATAATTGCGACCTGTACTTTGATTACAAGAATACATGCACAGACGGACAGACGGACAGACAGACAGACAGACAGACAGACGGACAGACGGACAGACGGACAGACGGACAGACGGACAGACGGACAGACGGACAGACGGACAGACGGACATAGCTAAATCAACTCAGAAAGTGATTCTAAGTCGATCGGTATAATAAACGATGGGTCTATTTCTTCTCCTTTTGGGTGTTACAAACAAATGCACAAAGTTATAATACCCTGTACCACAGTGTGGTGCAGGGTATAAAAATGACTCGGCGGAAAAATATTTGCCGGCATTGGACAGGTGGAGGTAGCGGTCGATGGCTATTTTCAGGAACTAGACTAGACATTTATTACTACATACATATATAAACAGGGTATCGAAACTATTGAAAATCGCTGAAAAAAATGTATCGAGCTAAAAGGAGATTATGTTGAGAAACTGTTTCCCAAATTTGTTGTGTTATTTGTGTTAGGCCAGCTAATATTGAGACTGCCCTCGTAACATGTGCACTTAATATTATGTACACTAGTCCCATATTGAGGTTCATCTATCATGAGTTTTGTCATAGGCTGTTTCCGCAGTATAAGTTTGCATGTCGCTGGAGGCAGTCTCACAAATTGACGATACCCTGGAATATCTAAGATTGTCACTTGTTTAATGAGCTCATGTGCTGTATAGTTCGCTAGAATTTCGAGAAGCTCCGGCAACCATATCAGGCAATTTTTAAGCTGCTCCTCCATTAAGTTAAAAGATCTTCCGCAGTTCAGCGCAATTTTTAAGTTTAGAATCTCAAAATCCAGAGCTTTAATGACAGCTTGACTCTCAAAGAATATGTTACGAAGTCTGAGCGGAGTATTAAATCTTGTTGATAGAGCCCCCGTTGGGAATTGTCCTCCGGGGAGTATCGTGTTGGCCAGGATTGAACCCAAAGCGGGTAGAGCTTCGTCTTGTTGGTGAGTTGTACTATAGCAGCTATTGGATAGCCCTCCATCCGCACTGATGGGTAAGGCTGACGCCAGATCGTACACCGAAGCAAAGCTCCGTCAGAACACAAATGCAAGAAAGAAAGACATCTCTCACTTCAACTGATCTCTCACTTCAACACATGTGTAAATTCTCTCTATCTCTGCAGACGGCATGACATGTTGCGTCGTTGTTTTAGCAGTGACTTCGAGCAGTTTTCGCATTGCTTTGCTGCGGTGTGCGGTTTGGCGTCAGCCTAAGGTTGACATCGAGGTAAATTTAACCCTGATTTGGTAGAAGTTGCATTGCAGTGTCTCTTGTCTGTTTCATACGAGCCAGCTTCATAAGGATGAGGTATGATTGTCATACGTGACATTTGGATCTACCTTAAGACAATTTCTTGCCATTGATTGTCTAGGATGTGGAGTTCTTGGATAAGTTCGAACGTAAGCAGGAAGAATTCCTCATAGGGATGAGATAGAGTTGTCATGCGAGACTGCTACCTAGGGATGAGGTAGGATTGTCATACGTGACACTTGGATTAACCTTAAGAAAATTTCTTGCTATTAATTCACTAGGATATGGAGATCTTGGGTAAGTTCGAAAGTTCGAAAGTAAGAAGGAAGAATACCTCTATCCTATATACTCGTATAAATAAGTATAGTTGATATCGGAACGGTCGGTTATATGATTGAAAACAATTGGAAGGTTTGATAGGTGCAGCCAACTAACCTTAAATTAAAACAAAGTCATCCTTCGATTTTTTTTTGATGATTTTAGTTGTTACTATTAGAGCCTTGCTGAATCCCGTCTCCTCTGTCCAAAACCACTGAGTGTTGCTATTTACACAAGGTCTCAATAGTGTCCTCTGGAGAGACAATACGAATCCATTGCATTCCATGTAAATGTAGTGGCTGCAACTTGAGCACGTACACATACCTAACTAAGTTTTAGTTACCAGAACCAAATAAACTTTTGTTGCGTCGTATATTTGTTAGTCACATACGACGACGACGACGTTGAGCACATTCACTTACTTCTTCAATACATGTCGAAGTACTCTTTGCTTTAGGGAGGGAGCATTTTTGCATATCCACTTCGGTGAAGACACACTGAAATCTATGAATAGAAACAGAGGTTTGTTGGTGAAAGACAAGACTAGGACTAGGTATGAACGATTGCCGATTGTCCCGAGCCCCAAGAGTGAATGAGTTCAGAGTAAATATGAAATTTGCAATTTGACAAAAAGCCCACAGGATGCTTGCTATACGAGAAAGTTCAGAGTAAAATATCAACACACATATGCAGTGTATCTGTGTGTTGTTTCCCAATGTTGATAAAATTTGTAATTCTTTTTAAATTGTCCTTGAATTTCCTGTACTAACATAACTAAGGATTTTATTTATACTTTATATTCGTTCTGTATGAAGTCATCTGCCACAAGTTGTTTAATTGACAACGTTATCTTGAGAGCCTCGAGGTGGTCTCTCTGTTTTGGTTTCAAAAAACGTAATTAAATAAATGACTTTTTGCCAAAACACTATTTTTCTTTGGATTTTTTTGATTGATAATTTTTAAATAACCTAATTTTTTTTATTTTGTTTGGAATGGTCTCATTTTGCTCATGACCGATAAGACTTTATGATAAAAAAATAAAAATATAATAATTGTAAATTTTTCGATGTTTTTAAGAGGTTTTATTAAAAAAGTATTAAAATGTTCTCCAAAAAATTTGAATTTTTTCGCAATATCTTGTATGCCATCTTTCAAACAGCTGCTGGCATGACAAAATGATATTAAAACACGATGAAGGCAACTTAATTTTATATTTTTAAAAGCTTTCCTGAGCCTTTTAGGCTAAATGGTTCTCGAGTTATGCTAAAACAGGCCTTCCCAGCCGGGGAGCCGCGGCTCCCCATGGTGGGCTTAGGCATTTTCCAGGGAAGCCGTGAGTACATTTAATAAACATATTAGAATGTTACATTTAAAGTATTTTAATTTATAATGCTTGTAGAAATTGTTTACTTTTCAAAATGACTTGATTCTAATGGAGTTTATGCAATTTTCACAAAAAGGGGATTATCTTAAGACATTTTTTATTTTTTTTAACTTACTCGTATTCCTCAATTTTTGTTTTTTAGTTTCGAAACAAAAATATTCTTCGTAAATAAACTGCAGAATAGTTTTAATTAATACCTTTTGTTTTCCCAGAAATTGCTATTAAAATGAAAATTTCATAAAAAGTGAAATTTTATAGAAATTTTAATTTTATTGAAAATTTCGTATAATTGCAATTTTACTGAAAATTTCATAGAAATTGCAATTTTATTGAAATTTACTTGGAAACTCAAATTTTATAGAAGTTGTAATTTTTTCTGAAAATTTCATAGAAATTGCAATTTTATTGAAAATTTCATAGAAAAATATAATTATGTCAATTTTGAAAGACGCAATTATAAAATTGCAATTTCTCTGAAATTTTCAATAAACTTGCAATTTCTATGATACGTTAATAAAATTACAGTTTCTATTAAAATAATTAATTATGAAGAAATTACTTGAAAAATGAAATTTCAACAACACTTTCTAGAAAAATTTCGACAAAATGTTCTAAAAAACATATTTTTATGAAACGTTCTAGAAAATTTTAGTTTTTAACGAAATTTCTGTAGAAAAAATACAATTTTGACCTTTTCTCGATAGAAACATCAAATTTTTGGAGAATTTATTTAAAAATATTATTTTTGAAAAAAAATTCATATTTTCATCTAAATTTTACTGAAATGCTATGTAGAAACGTAATTTCCTCAAAAAAAAATCAATTTTACAATAAAAATGTGTTGTCGACAAAAATTTTAGAAAATACAGCTTTGACGAAATTTTAAAATATTTTATAGAAAAAAATCAAGTGTCAACGATTTTTTTTAGAAAAATCTAAATTTGCAAAATTTGTCAATAAAAGTAATTTTTATAGAAATTTAATTTTTTTTAGAAATTAGTAAGAAAATATTAATTTAGGCAAGATTTGCTAGAAAAATACAATTATGTCAATTTTGAAAAACACAATTATGAAATTGAAATTTTATGAAACCAACAATAATAGTTTATGATATTATCAATAAAATTGCCACTTCTCTAAAATTTTCAATTAAATAGCAATTCTATGAAATTTCGATGCAATTTTCTAGAAATATAAAATTTTGAAGAAATTTTTAGAAATATGAAATATTCAAAATTTTCTAAAAAAATTTAATTTTTATTTTTTACCAAAATTTTTATAGAAAAATTCAATTTTCGCTTTTTCTTTTTAGAAAAATTAAATTTTCGGGGGAAATTCCCAATTTTAACAAAGTGAGATCTATACTTTCAATTAAATTTTGCTGAAATCTTCTAAAAAAACGCAATTTAATTTGCTTTTTACAAAAATTTAATAAACGCAATTTTGACGAAATTTTTAAGATGTCTTATGGAAAAATTATATTTACAAAGAAATTTTTTAGAAATACTATTTTATTATTTTTCTTGCCAAATTTCGTGAATGTTAAATTTCTAAAAAATTTGTTTGTAAATTTAATTTTTCCCTAAAACATCTTAAAAATTTCGTCATATTGCGTTTATTGAATTTTTGTAAAACACATTTTTATAGAAAAATTCTTGATTTTCGTGGAAATTGCGTTTTTTTTAGAAAATGTCAGCAAAGTTTTATTGAAAATTCCAAGATTTTTTTTTTTTTTTTCTAAAAAGAAAAGGTGAAAATTTCATTTTTCTATACACATTTTGGTAAACATTATTTCGTCCAAATTTATTTTTGTGAAAAATTTGTCGAAAACAGATTAAATTTTTCTGGAAAATTTTGTTAATATTTCATATTTCTAGAAAATTTTTTCAAAATTTCATATTACTAGAAAATTTCTTCGAAATTTCATAAAACTGCAATTTAATTGAAAATTTTAGAGTAGTGGCTATTTTATTGAAAATTTCATAAATTTCAATTTTATATTTGTGTTTTTCAAAATTGACATAATTGTATTTTTCTAGCATTTCGTTAGATTTAGATTTTTCAAATAAATTCATTGACCATTTTTTTTCTATAAAAATTTCGTCCAAACTGTATTTCTAAAATTTTTGTCGAAAACACATTTTTATTGTATTTTTGAGGAAATTGCTTTTACCAAAATTTAGATGAAAATATGAGTCTTTTTTAAAATTGATATTTTTAAAAAATTCTCCAAAATTTAATACTTCTATTGAGAAAAGGTGAAAATTGCATTTTTCTATAAAAATTAAAATTTTCTAGAAAATTTCATAAAAACATATTTTTTAGAACATTTTTTCGAAAAATTAAATTTTTCTAGAAAATGTTGTTGACATATCATATTTCTAGAAAACTTCTCCATAATTAATTTTTTTCATAGAAATTGCAATTTTATCGACTATTTCATAGAAATTGCAATTTTATTGAAAATTTCAAAGAAATTGCAATTTTATAATTGTGTGTCAAAATTGAAATAATTATATTTTTCTAGCAAATCTTGTCTAAATTAATATGTATTTTCTTGCACATTTCTTCAAAATAAATTTTTTATAAAAAATCGAACGGAATTTGAATTTTTATAGAAAATGTTTTCAAAATTATTATTTTTATTGAAAAATGTCTTACAAATTTGATTTTGCTAAAAAATATCGCAGAAATTTGCATTATCTATAAAACATCTCAAAACAATTTTCATAAACATTGCAATTTTATTTAAAATTGTATAGAGTTGCAATTTAAGTGATAATTTCATAAAATTTTAATTTTATTGAAAATTTGATAGAAATTTCAATTTTATTGAAAATTTCATAGAAATTGCAATTTAATAATTGTGTCTTTCAAAATTGACGTAATTATATTTTTCTAACAAATCTTGTCTAAATTAATATTTTCTTGCAAATTTCTTCAAAATTTAATTTTTATAAAAAATATTTTTATTGACAAATTTCGTCGAAATTACATATGTACATATTTCTAAGAAATTTCGCTGAAATTGAATTTTTCTTATTACATCTTAAAATTTCGTCAAAATTGTTTTTTTTTTAATATTTGTCGATAACAAATGTTTACTGAAAAATTAGTTTTTTTCGCTGAAATTGATTCTCTTTAACTATGTATACTTCTACAATATTTTTCTATTTTAAATTTAAACTTTAAATAATCTCTGCAAAACAAATACAGTTCCCTATATCAATTCATAGGCTATTTAAAGGTTTAGGCCATTTCCAAAGCTAATACCAATGGAAGGGAATCGAAAGCTTTACACAACTATGGCACTCGTAGGTATATCCCTAAGGATTTCTGTATGATTTTTATTGGAATATAATACAAAAAGTGCTCAATAAGCAATACAGACATTCTCAGAAGCGAAAGCGAAGATAAGGGTTACATAAAAACAAGTGAACTCTCACAAACTCTATTGAACTCAATACCAATGGGAATTGCCTTTCGGTTTCTGTTTTTAAGCCTTTAATATTTCCCATTGAATGGCAGTTTGATTTTGGAACAGCAAAATATGTATGCCGTGGTGGGAGAGGAGTAAAACCTAAGAATAAACCTATGGGGGGGGAAATAAGGTCCTCACATTACAGCAGTATCACTCACCCTCATCATCGTAGGATTTATCATTACCAAGCTGATGACTACAAACAAAGGTATGGCGTCTCTGATGCGCCATTATCTGCATGTTCCCTGATACACATAGCAGGTGATATGCTGGTGCAAGTGATGGTGCTTATACCTGAAACCATTGGCAACAGCATCAGTGACATCGAACAGTCAATGATTGTTTCGAATTGGCAAATAAGCCAAAAAACGTTTGGGATTTATATATGAATTGTGCCGAGGAAAAGGGTCCAATTAAATCTGATGTATTTTAAGGACTTTGGAGTATTAAAATCCAATCTAAGGAATACATTAAGTAGTAATCAGGAGTTTGGGAGTAAGAGAGTAGCCCTATTTTATTGTTATTGGAATTTCATCAATTAGGGAATAAATATATGAAAATATCTTCGAAAGTAATCGTCTTAGACTGGTAGCCAACGAATCAATTAGTTTCAATACGAGTTTTATTTGTGTAGAGATTCGATGTCTGCCTATTGCTTTTAAAGTTTCGGGGATTAGGGTGCCATTCGACAATGCGAAAAATATCCCTTTCATGTAAAAACAGTGATTTCGTAACAGTGATTAAAAAAAGATATTTTTAAAAAAAGATATTTTTAAAAAAAGATATTTTTAAAAAAAGATATTTTTAAAAAAAGATTTTATTTCATTTTCTTAAATAAGCAACCAAACAAAGAAAACAATGCCACATTTGAAAAATCTATGGGTAAATGTATAACTTATGATACATTTTGTAAAAATAAGGGAATGGCCATTTTGTATGAGAGGTACCAAAAGGTGAAACAATACCCTCACTTCAATATACATACATACAAATTCCAACACTCCTCCCTAACCCTTGATAACAACACCCTTTATGATCGGAAACCACTTTCAAACTAACACATGACATGATCAATAAACAGATTTTCTCAGTTGCACTGCATTTTATTTCGACTATTTTTCGGTGGTGCTGTTGTTCCATTTAAATCCCCATTGGTTTGTACTGACCATATTCCAAAAGTGGAAATGCAAAAAAGTGAATCACATCAAAGTGATGGCGCCATCGCATGCATTCAGTGTGGCAGTCAGCCTGTCCGTCCTTCCGTCGGTCAGCCAATGTTCATTGAATTCAAACCAACTTCTGTGTATAGAAGGAAGAAATGGAAATCACAACATTGCATGAAATGGAAATTGAGTCGCCAAAGAGAAGAGTAAATGAAAATAAAACTCAACATACATATGTACATATTTGCGGCGGTGGCTCACTACCTCGCCTGCTTGGCCACTCTCGATATTCCCCGAGGATAATCCGATAATAACTTTTGATAGTTGACTCATGTCTTATGGTGGTGTCAGCAAACGTACGTACATCGTTTGCATGAGCCACCGCTTGGAACAAAGGAAGAATGGAATTTGATAAACCACGGATGGGACTTGAATGAATTGGATTAAACCCTACATTGGAAATAGACACAATGGTTTTGAGTGAATGAAGATGATTAGTTGAGGATACAACTAGACTAAGGTCTTAGACGAAGTTGATGGCATCCTAAGCTGCAATTAGCCCCATTAATCATTTAATAATTGCAGTACACAAGCTTTTGTGGTAAACTTTTGCAGTCTTAAGTCCATTCACTGATCGCATCAAATATACGAGTATATTGATTAGGATTTAACAACACCAAACCATATTACTGAATGTGAGTCATATGTCAGAAATTTTATCTTTAGTAGACAACCGGTATTCCTTAGTATAAGACAAGTTGGGCAATCTTCTACCTCATAGAGGACTATATGGTTTATCGACTCCTTCGTAAACTACCTGGTGGGTTTTCTTCTGCTTCCAGTTGGGTTATATAATCCTTAGTTGACATATAGTTGGGTTATCTATTTATTTTATGACAACCAGTACGGCTATCTACTTCTTAGATGACGACCAGTAGGGTTATCTACTTCTTAGATAACGACCAGTATGGTTATCTACTCATAAGTTCACGACCTCTTGGGCTATCTACACGTTAATTGATGACCAGCTAGCTGGCTCATCTACCCCTTACTTGACGACCAATTGGGTTATCTACTCCTTAGTTGACGGCCAGTGAGGTTATGTACTCCTTAGCTGACGACCAGTAGGTTTATACTCTAATTAGTTCACGACCAGTTGGGTTTTCTACTCTTTAGTTAACGACCAGTTGGCTTATCTACTCCGTACTTGATGACCAATTGGGTTATCTTCTTCTTAATTCATGACCAATTGGGTTATCTACTCCTTCATTGACGACCAGTTGGATTATCTACGCCTTAGCTGAGGACCAGTTGGGGTATCTACCCCTTACATGACGACCAATTGGGTTATCTACTCCTCAATTGATGACCAGTTGGATTATCTGCTCCTTCATTGACCACCAGTTGGGTTATCTACTCCTTAGCTGAGGACCAGTTGGGTTATCTACTCCTTAGCTGATGACCAGTTGGGTTATCTACTCCTTAGCTGAGGACCAGTTGGGTTATCTACTCATTAGTTAAAGACAAGTTGGGGTTGTTACTCATTACTTGACGATCACCTGTTTTAGCTACTTATTATTTTACGACCAGTTGGATTATTTAATCTTAGTTAAAGACCTGTTTTGTTATCTACTCAATAGTTGACGACCAGTTGGGTTATATACTCAATAATTTACGACCAATTGGGTTATCTACACCTTAGTTGACGACCAGTTGGGTTATCGACTCCTTAATTGACGACCAGTTGGGTTATCTACTCATTAGTTAACGACAAGTTGGGGTTTTTACTCATTACTTGATGATCACTTGTTTTATTTACGACCAGTTGAAGTATCTACTCTTAGTTAAAGACCAGTTTGGTTATCTACTCCTGTTGGGTTATCTACTCATTAGTTGTCAACCATTTGTGATAAATATACTTTCTAGATGGTGCCCAATTGGGTTATCTACCCATTACTTGACGACCAATTGGTTTATCTACTCCTTAGTTGAGGGCCAGTTGGGTTATATACTCATTAGTTAACGACAAGTTGGGGATTTTACTCATTACTTGACGATCACTTGTTTATCTACTGTTTGTTGTTTTATCTACGCATTAGTTTACTACAGCATAGGGTTATATACTCCAGCATAGGGTTATATACTCCTTAGTTGACGAACTGTTGGGTTATCTACTCATTAGTTGACAACCATTTGGGATAAATATACTCCCTAGATGACGACCAATTGTTTTATCTACTCGTTAATTTACGGCCAGCTGGATTAATTACTATTAGTTAAAGACCAGTGTAGTTATCTACTCATTAGTTAACTACCAGTTGGCTTATATACTCCTTACTTGACGACCAATTGTGTTATCTACTCCTTATTTGATGACCAGTTGTGTTATCTACACCTTAGGGTTATATACTCCTTAGTTGACGAACTGTTCGGTTATCTACTCATTAGTTAACGAACTGTTCGGTTGTCTACTCATTAGTTGACGACCTTTTGGGTTATATACTCATTAGTTGACGACCAGTTGGGTTATCTACTCCTCAATTGGCGACCAATTGGGTTATCTACTCCTTAGTAGACTTTCAGTTGGGTTCTACACTCCTTAGTTGGCTAATAGTTGGGTTATCTACTCTTTAGTTGACGACCATTTGGGTTATCCACTCTTTGTTGTTTTATCTACTCATTAGTTTCCGACAAAGTGGATTATCTACTCTTAGTTAAATACCAATTTGGTTATCTACTCTTTAATATACGACCAATTGGTTTATCTACACCTTAGTTGAAGATTATCTACAGCTTAGGGTTATATACTCCTTAGTTGACAAACTGTTGGGTTATCTACTCATTAGTTGACGACTATTTGGGATAAATATACTCCCTAGATGACGACCAATTGGGTTATCTACTGCTTAGTTGAAGGTGAACTCACCTATATATCATTAATTAACGTCCATTTGGGTTATCTACTCCTTAGTTGTCAATCAGTTGGTTTATCTACTCCTTAGTTGGCGACCAGTTAGGTTATCTACTCCTTAGTTGACGACCAGTTGTGTATCTACTCCTTAGTTGAAGACGAGTTGGGTTATCTTCTCATTAATTAACGTCCATTTGGGTTATCTACTCCTTAGTTGACAATCAGTTGGTTTATCTACTCCTTAGTTGACAACCGGTTGGTCTATCTACCTCGTATTAGACGACCATTTGTGTTATCTACTAATTAGTTACTCCTTAGTTGACGACCAGTTGGGTTATCTACTCATTCGTCAACGATTAGTTGAGTGCTTATTTCCTTCAATTGTATTTTTTGTTTTTGACAAATATTCTCAAAATGGCAACCTAGCATCATTGTCCTCCCTTTGTCTAGTTTCTTATAATCTTTGATAAAATATCTGCATTGCTATCCTCCAAGTTTTCTGTTTCTCTTTTTTTTTATTTCTACAATATCCCCAATTAGTTGTGAATTTTTCTATACAAATAACTGACAATCATATCATTATTTACGAGGGGACATACGAGCCCCGCTTTATTAATAACAACATTCAAAGCCAGACGGCATATAACCAACTTGTTGGTTGGTTAACAATATCTCTGTATCCCTTCCTTTTGAGCGGTTATCAATGTAACCATAAATTATTGATATCATCCATCGATAGAGTAACAACATCTTTGGGCACTCAATAAAATAAAATGATACTTAAAGGACATAAAAAAAGGGGAGAGCAGAAACAAATGACAACACATTGGCTTGTATTGAACTGAATGGATGGAAAGCTAAAGGCAATACGCGCTGGGAAAGGGCTGAATGGAGAAGAGACATACAAAAGTTCTCAAATTCCTTTGTTCACAATGATAAGATTATCATATTAAATGCAAATGGTTGTCGAGCGTGTTAAAAAAGAATTGTAGTGACAAATTACACTATGTAGGTAGTAGAACGAAGAGAAAAGTCGCAGCAGATAATCTTAATATTTTTGTTACATATTTTATACAAAAAATAACATAATGCAACAAATACATTTTGAAAAGATGTGACCATGCTGGAATGGAGGTACTACATTAATAGAGTAAATGCGTACGAGGGCGGTCCCTAGATGCGCCGATCAAGCTAAAAGCAGATTATGTTGAGAAATAAAGACATAAAGATTTCCCAAATTTGTTATGTTTTCTTTGTTATGTCGGCTAATTTTAGGGCCGCCCTCGTATACCTGTAAAACGTCAATAGAAAAATCTGAACCCGCATATAGTTTATTATGTATTAGTATACGGCAGTAGTCAGACCGACAATGATGTATGGCATTGCCGTCTAGGGGACGACTCTTCAGAAAGCCACCTTCTGCGCAATACTAAATAAAATTTAACGAATGGTATACGGGGCAAAATCGACATTTTTGATATGTTCGAATTAAAGTATCTATACCGGACCAAAGTATCTTTAAGTAGTTATCGATAACATGCAAATTCATCGATTTTTTTGTTTTGATATCTTTTCTTCTAATTTCCGATCTTAAGCCCAATTTTCGATTTTAAGACCGTAAAAATGTTTTTTTTTAAACTTAACGTCCTATAACTCGATAACTAAGCGGGATATCTATAACACGCTCGGGAGTTTTTCTTCTTATTTGGAGATGCTCCATCAGCGTTACCAGATGATAAGTTTAAACTTATTTTTCAAGTGTTTTTTAAATTGAAAATACCACTTTTAAGTATTTTTCTTCCACAAATAAGTTTTTTTTAAGTTCTGTAAATTAATATTATATTATTATCTCAGAAAAGCTTTCCCAAACCATTTCATTTTCATTTTAATTTTAAATTAATATTAGATTTTGAAAATACGGTTACTCACTTACTCACTTCACAGTGGAAGCATACGAATAAATAGCTATTTAATGAATTACACATTTTTTTAAGAAACAAAAAAATAACACTATGCAACAAAATTTTTGTCCAAGGGATGTGGATAACAGTTTTTGGTGCAATTAGGTGTCACAAACACAAAAAAAATATGAAAAAAAATTGTTAAGGTAAATTTTTTTTTTATTTTTTTTAAATTCCAGCTTTCATGGAAGGTACATTCAGTACACACAGAATACAGTTTGGTTGCCTCAACCGAATTATTTGCCAACCGAATTTTGGTGGTTCTGTCTACTATCAAGCGATTCCATCAGGACAACCAATATATTGGTTGTGGTATACTTCTGCTTCCATGTTGACAACAATCATATTTGGTTGCGCCAACTACGAAAATGGTGGCTAAAATTATCTGTTGCATGTTGCCACAACCAACTGATTTTTAAAAATCGGTTGTTCTGACAATTTGTCAGTCATATACTACCGACAATTAATTAAAACCCGTTTTCATTAATTTTTATTTTATTTATTAAACAAAAAACCAAACAATTCATAACAAAATTAAAAATCTCATATTACAAATTCATCACTATTATGAGATGTGGAAATATTTGACACACATTTTAGTACACGAATAAAAAAAAACAAAACTTTTATGCAAATATCGCTTAACCCTGTGCTTTCAATTTCATGATTTGCGTTTATTTTTTATTTATGTAAAACATTTTGCACAAATTATTCTGCATTCCACCTACATTATTATCCACACGAGATAATTTTTGACTACATATACCGTTCTTGAACAAAATGTTGAAGATTTATTTATGTCGAGTAATTTGTTTTTTTGTTTGTCATGTATCAGCAAAAGAACAGCAACCAATCTTTCGGTTGTATTTCCCAAAATACATTTAATTATTCGAAATTTGGAAAATTATTGGGATAACCAATAAACGATTATTTATTAATATTTTTTCTGTTGTAGTAACCAATTATTCGTTGCAATAATAATCTTTGGTATATTGATACAATTTCTGTTGCCAAGAATAAAACATTGGTTGTCACAACCAAAAATCGATCATATGGTACTATAATGAAAATTTAAAATCGGTTACCACAACTAACCGAGTGTCAATGAAAAAAACAATCTTAATTCGATTGATACAACCATCGATTTAGTTGCAAGAATTTTCATTTGATCGTATCCATGTTATTATTGTTGTGTCAACTATTTATATATAAATACAACCGACACACGGTGTAGGCAATAAACTTTTTGTTGCTAGTACTATTTTTTTATTGTTACAATCGAATTCCAACCAATTATTTTCCTGGGTGTATATATAAGCCTGATAGAGCCGTGTTATGCCTCAAAGGGAATTATGAGAGCTACATATGCTGCAAATATCGCTTTCACGTAGAATCTTTGGTTTAGTAACAGTCGTCAAAAATATTAGAAAAAATGCTTTTTTAAAAAAAAACACTTTTTCCCGGTACAAAAAAACTATAAAAAATAGAAAAAAATCGAAAAAATCATTTTATTGCATTTTTAAAAAGCCAGCATGCTAACGAAGAAAACACTGTCTATATATGTTTCGTTTTTAAATGATGTTTTTGCTTATATTGAATTCGCCATATGTGAGAGAGACATATAAGAGATATTGCACTTGCATTTTATTTTATGAGGATTGATTTCAGACATTATAAAATTATAGAGAGAACGATGTTTTATGGCCGTTCGTAAACTTCCATAAAACATGATATACAATGTGAGAGCTATATTGGATTAGATCCGCTCAGATAGAGGGTCATTCACCAATATTTGTGGTTTTTTATTTATGAGGTTTCCATTCACTTACGCCTTTTAGGGGCATGGACATCCCAGTCGTATATACAGGTAGTAAAATTATATGTACGCAATACAAAGTAGTACGCGGCATTGGGTGTCTACTTTCGAAGCAAACTATATGTCAGCTACAGGTACTGCAAGTTATGAACCTTAAACCCGGAATTTATGAATGAAATTTCTTATTAATAAATTAGTGTAATTCAGCGCCTTAAAGAAATAAGTAAATTTTCTGAAAAATATTACAAAGTTATATTTCGAAGTATGAGTAAAAGGCAAAGAACTTTTCAATGTGTAAATGATCCCGACAGTTTCTGCTACATCTGCGGAAAATATGTAATTAAAAAAATCGACGTGCGTTTAGTAAAATAATAGAACAAATATATGTGTAATATTTTAGTATACGAGTTAAAAATATGAACGAACCGTGGACACCTAGTATTTTGTGTAATTCGTGCCATGTAAATTTTACTCGATGGACTAGTGGAAGAATGCGGTATGTACTTTAAAATTAATGTATTACAATGTTTTGTGGAATAAAACATTTTAATTTTAGACATCACGTGCAATTTGGAATGCCAATGATTTGGAGACAACCATTCATTCACGATACGGACTGCTATTTTTGTCTAAGTAAACAGATTGGAGTAGGAAGGAGCATTCGCTGGAATTACGGTGAAGTAAATTCTGTCACTTTGCCAGTTTCACATTCGGAAATAATACCAATTCCCAAGTGTCCAAGTATAGCTAACAGCCTAATTACGGAAACATCATCAAGTTCAACTGAGTACTCAACTCTGATCGATTCAAGTTTGAGTCAGAAGTCATCGCTTTGAACTCAGTTTCAAGTCATTTATCTAGTGAGAGATTTGGAACTGACCAAAGATAAGGCAGAACTACTTGCATCTGGGATGAAACAGTACAATATTTTGGTCCCAGATGTTAACATATCATATTATAGAGTCCGTGATATACCTTACAAACAATTTTATACAACTGTAGATAACAGATGCTTTTGCAAGGACATTCCCGGATTGTTCGAGGAACTTAATCAAACATACAATTCAATGGAATGGCGGTTACTTGTTGACAGCAGTAAAGAAAGTTTGAAAGCAGTACTTTTACACAACGGAAATCAGAAACCGTCGATTCCCATTGCTCATGTTGTTAACACCAAGGAATCATACGAAACCATGGCTAAATTGATAAAATACTTAAAACCAAAAAACATGACTGGAAAATTTGTTGCGATTTAAAAGTAGTTGGTATGTTATGCCTCTGGGATAGCCGATATTTTGCCACAACTGCATATTAAGCTGTGGCTCTTTAAAAATTTTGTAAAAGCCTTAAGGAAAGATGACAATTCACTCTCATATTTAAAAAGTTTATTTAAAAGTCTTTCTTTTCAAAAAATCGAAGAATGAGTTTTTGATGAGCCTAAAATAAGGAAACTGATGAAAGATGTGAATTTCGAATCATATTTGACGTCGGATGAAATTGCAGCATGGATGTCGTTTATGCTTGTAGTTTCAATTTTCCTTGGATTTGTTAAAAATCATTAAAACATTTTTTAGAAAATAATTTATCCATAAAATAATTTTTGGTTTTGATTTAATATAACAGTATGCCACAATCTATACAAAAAAATAATCTTTTGGTCTACGACACAAAAACATTTTTTTTGTTGCTTAGTGTAATTGGAGCTTGTTAGATGATATGGACATAATTTTGAAAAAATAATTAAAACATTTTCAGGGAATCATATTTCCATTTGGGTCATCCCTTTATTTAAGAAATTATACAACAATTGATTTCTATATTTATACATATGTTTATCGAATAGATTTTATAAAGATTCGATATTATTCCAATATGTGGGGCCTCGTGATTCGAGAAATATGGCCCATCGCCAATTGTTTAATTTAGTTTTGTTGTACTGTTTGTCTTTTTACCATTTAAAACCTAAACTATATTAAGAGTTTCAAATAAAGAAGCATTTCAATACTGTATTTAAGATTAAATTGCTATTATTTTTCAGTTATTTTAATAAAATAAAAATAATAAGTTTTTTTGTTGCAAAATAATTTTTTTCTTTGAAAATTATGACTTCTGACCAAAAATAATCAGATCACGTGGCTTCGGATATCAAACTCTCTCCATATTGATCATAGATTAATATTTAAGCAGCGAAATATTTATCCCCTCACCTTAGAGAGGAGGGTATATATCATTTGCTACGAACCAAAGTGTAACACATCGAAGGAGTGACCTAAGACCCTAAATATGGATATCCGTTTTGGGTCATTTTAAGTCGAGTGAGCAATGGCCGTCCGTCCGTCTGTCTGTCTGCTGGCTGGTGCGCACGATAACTCTCGATAGGAGTAACCGATTGACTTCAAATTTGGTATGTGGTAATATTTTCTTCTATCTCCGGCTAAGTTCGAAGATGGGCCATATTGGTCCACTCCTTCTAGTACCTTCCCCACAAACGGTTAACATTTAGTGAAATATTGAGTATTTAATAACTTCTATACTACTTATTTGAATCCCCTGAGTATTTATTAGTCACTATTACCTCGAGCAAAATGGGCGAAGGTGCCTCGCCCCTTTTGGTACCTCCCACACAAATGGACAATTTTGAATCAAAAGTTAATAGCTTATATCTTTATTAACAGTGCATACAAATACTTGAAATTTTGTACAGTGTAACGGTTTAATATTACCTACAACACAGGGAAAAATGGGCATTTTTGGCACGCTCCTTTTGGTACCTCCCACACAAATGGACCATTTTGTACCAAAAGTTACCAGCTTATAACTTTAATACCAGTGCGTACAAATACTTGAAATTTTGTACAGTGCAATGCTTTAATCGTACCTAGAGTCCAGAGAAAAATGGGCGTTATTGGCACGCCCCTTTTGGTACCTCCCACACAAATGGACCTTTTTGTACCAAAAGTTCACAGCTTTTAACTTCAATATCGGTGCATACAAATACTTGAAATTTCGTACAGTGCAATGCTTTTATAGTACCTAGAGTCTAGAGAAAAGTGGCCGTTATTGGCACACCCCTGTTGTTACCCCTCATACATATGGAACTTTTTACACCAACAGTAGCTGTCACTTTTGAAGCTTTTATTCTTTGACATTTGACAAGTAGAAACTACGCCATTACTAAAAATGGAACGATACATGATTCAACAACGCATTGAAATTATTAAAATTCGAAAATCATCGAAAAATTATCATGACTGATGAGGCCCATTTCCACCTCGGTGGCTACGTCAACAAGCAAAATTGACGCATCTGGGGCTCGGAAAAGCCAAGAGTTATTGTTGAGAAGCCTCTCCATCCTCAACGTGTGACTGTTTGTTGCGGTTTATGGTCCGACAAGGTCATTGGACCTTACTTTTTCGAAAATGAGATTGGATCAACAGTTACGGTGAATGGATTGCGCTATCGAGAGATGATTAATGATTTTTTATGGTCGGAGTTGGATGGTATTGATCTGGACAACGTTTACTTTCAACAAGACGGCGCTACGTGCCACACAAGCAACGAAACCATTGCTCTGTTACGGGAAAAGTTTCCGGACCGTGTTATCTCTCGAAGAAGTGATCACAATTGGCCACCGAGATCTTGTGATTTAACACCTTGCGACTTCTTCCTTTGGGGCCACGTGAAAGATAAGGTCTACGCCAACAGCCCAGCGTCGATTCAAGACCTCAAAGATAGAATTCGTGAGGCTATCGAGGACATAGGGCAGCCACTTTGCGATTTGGTTATGGAAAATTTCATGAAAAGGATATGGTCCTGTAAGTGTGGTCGTAGTGGCCATTTGGTTGATGTTGTTTTTCATTATTAACGGCACAATCATTTATCATTTATCTCAAAAAATGGCATTTTTCTTTGAATACCAAAGTAACACCTCTTGTTGGAAAACCCCTTACTTAATAAGTAGAATGTCGCGTCGACGCGTGCGAGACCTTTGGTGGTGCGAATCACTGTCTTTACGTGAAAGTGATATTCCCATCATAATAAAAATATATGGTCCAAATACTAAAGGTACCTTCCATGAAAATTTTAATTAAAAACAAGCATTTAAAAAACATTTTGTAACAATATTGTATATTGGCAATAGCAATTAATTATACTGGAAATTCTTAATTTTTTTAATCACAAATTTTCTAGTCATAATTTCTGATTTTCACTCTTTACTCATTTTCTGGGAAATTTAAAATATTTACTCCATTTTACAAAATTTATGATGCAGGTTTTCTGTGTCCAGCTGTGATAGTACATTAAGCGTTTTACCGCAGAAAAGTTCAACAAGTTTTTTGTGACACGGTCTCTTAATCACTCTATTGAAGTGTGTTTCGCTTCTTTAGAAGATTGAACTATGGCTTCGAAGTGACCGACCGACCGACCGACCGATCAACCGGCAAAGGAGGTTTGGCAGTTAATGTCATATAAAAAAACCGGAACACAACAATTAGTACACAAACAATAGGAGGGAAAACTCCATTTGTTACACTTTCAAATGGAAATCTTAAAGAGACAAAAGCAACAAAAAAATAGTAACACAAAAACTAAAACTTGAAAAACAATCGGAAAGAAATTGCAGACAGAAAAGAAGTCCAGCTGCCAGCCAGCAGTTAGTAAAAGTTGGCAACAAAAGGCAAACCAACAAAAACATTTTGAAAAGTTAATTTCACAAACAGAATCTCATCGAATGAATGAATGAAAAAAAGAAGTTTCCTTGTCTTATTTATGCAGTGCAGCAGAAACCAGATAGAAAAAAGAAAACAGACCAGGCCACCAGATCTATAAAATTGCTACTATAGCATAGCAATGGCAATTGGGGTTTCGGGTTTGGGGAACGATAGCGCGGCCATCGCCAACAAAAAAATTTGGTGCTTCATTAACGCGCCGGGCGGCGGCGGTCAAGCGTATTACCGTGACTGTGTGGCTGATGACCACCACAGACAGACCCACCGCCTTAACGTTGGTCGAGAAGAAAGCGAAATTGAATGACTACCGAACTCCCCTGGAAATCATGCGCCTTTGTTTACGAGCAGACGACAATTTGCGTAAACAAACATCAGAGTATTGCACAGTGGGGAGAAATTACTAAGAAAACTGGTAATAAAGATCTTTAAGTAAATTTTAGTTGAGCTAAAATAAGAAGTAACAAAAGTTCAGTCGAGTAGAAGTAACAAAAGTAAGCTAAATAGAGACATTATACCGGTGGCTCAGCACAAATTGCCCAGTTGGATCAAAAGCAGTGGTTTGACCGTTAACCCAAACAAGAAAGAATTGTGGTGGATGACAGGTGGCATAAGCTATCCTAAACGAAGGTTCTGAGGACTACCTGCCTATGCACAAGCGGGACTTTATGGACTACAGCGGCAGAGTCTCTACAAGTCCTACTACATCTACTGCGGATTGATATGGTGGCCAGAGAAGTAGAGAAGTTGCAACCAGAGCGGCATTAATGTTAAAATGTCTATTAATGGTGAGGTACAAGAACTACTGTGGCGCAATGGTAAACGACCGAGTGGAATATATGACCGCGGTGTACACCTTCACGAGGAACTTTGCCACTAAGATATCCTCCAGAGAGGAAATATGAAATACAAGGGCGGTCCCAAAATTAGCCTATCTGACATATAGATTGCGGTAGTAGTTTGAAAAAAATAACAAGTAAGAAAGGTCAGTCGGGTACACCGATCCCCTCACCTTGAGTCTCAAAAAATTTTAGTAAATTTATTTATTTATTTGTTTTATTTAAATTATTATCAATTTAAATTGCCTTTAATAACTTTAAAATATGTACTGGTATTAAAGTTAAAAGCTGTTTACTTTTGGTACCAAATGGTCCACTTGTGTGAGAGGTACCAAAAGGGGCGTCCCAATAACGGCCACTTTTCTCTAGACTCTAGGTACTATAAAAGCACTGCACTGTACGAAATTTCAAGTATTTGTATGCACTGGTATTAAAGTTAAAAGCTGTTAACTTTTGGTACAAAAGGTTAATTTGCGTGGGAGGTACCAAAAGGGGCGAGCCAATAACGGCCATATTTCTCTGGACTCTAGGTACTATAAAAGCATTATACTGTACAAAATTTCAAGTATTTGTATGCACTTGTATTAAAGTTATAAGCTGGTAACTTTTGGTACAAAATCGTCCATTTGTGTGGGAGGACCCATAAGGAGCGCGGCAATAATGCCAATTTTCCACTACATATATTGTAGGTACTATTAATCCACTGTACAAAATTTTAAGTCTTTATATGCACTGGTAATAAAGTTATAAGCTATTAACTTTTGGTTCAAAATTATCCATTTGTGTGGGAGGTACCAAAAGGGGCGTGACAACTTCGCCCATTTTCTCGAGGTTATAGTGACTAATAAACTAATACTATGTGTAGAATTTCAGAGGATTCGAAGAAGTAGTATAGAAATCATTAAATAAACTATATTTCAGTAAATGTTCACCCTTTGTGGGGGAGGTACTAGAAGGAGTGGACCAATATGGCCCATCTTCGAACTAAGCCGGAGATAGGAGAAAATATTACCACATTTAAGTCAATCGGTTACTCGCTTCGAGAGTTATCGTGCGCACCAGCCAGAAGACAGACAGACAGACGGACGGACATTGCTCATTCGACTTAAAATGGCCAAAAAAGGATATCCGCCGAACATACTTAAGGTCTTAGGTCACTCCTTCGATGTGTTACACTTTTGGTTCGAAGCAATTGATATATACTAGGGTGATCAAAAAACCGGTTATTTTGATAATACGGTTTTCGGTTTCTTCGAAAATTAAGTTAACTTTAAACCCGGTTTTCGGTTTAACCGAAAATAAAAAACCGGTGAACCGGTTGTTTTCGGTTTTCGGTTTTTCTTTTTTAATAAAAATGCATAAATAATGCTCAACATTTTGTTAGATGACGTAAAATAAGCGTAGTGCAAATTCAATATGTAACCATATTCCAATTAAATTAAGATTTATTTGAAAATTTTATTTTAAACACTTCATAGTTTTATTTACAATAGGTAATTGTTCCAATTTCATTTATGATATAATATTAGAGAGATTATAATAATTTTTAAAAAGATTTCTTTCAAAAAAATTGATTATGATTTTTATAAAACTTGACTAATAGTGAAGATCGGCAAAATCTTAGCTTTTAGCATCATATAAATGGCAAACCGATTATATACAGAAGTAGCGGATTCAGCCTTGAGCATACTATAGAGATAGAAACTTGTCGAAATGTGAAACTGAACATATATATTTTATTTATACCTACATTTCAATTAGAAAGGATTGTTAATTAATTTCTATACCGCAATAAGACCCTTGATAAAATATGCAGACGAAGTCAATAGAGAAGTTAGCAATGTAAACAGTATAAATACATATAAAACTGAATTTTGAAATCGATGGATATGCACAAATGATGTCAACGGTTTTTATATTGATGTTTTCAAAATTTTAGGTAGGTTCCCGTTTCAAAAATAATATTTTTTTTATCATTTTATAATGGTTTCAAAAAACCGAAAAGTCGAATAAACCGAGTTGAAAAAACCGACGGTTCGAGTTATTCGAAAAAGCAGAAAAACCGGAAACCGATAGGCGGTTTTTAAAGAGAAACCTATTAACCGGTTAACCGGTGCGGTTTTTGATTACCCTAATATATACCCTCCTCTCTAAGGTGAGGGGATAAAAATACTTTCGTGAAAAGTGTCAACCTTCTAAAACAAATGTTTTTAGTTTCAAGACGCCACGTTGTTTAGTTATTTTCATTATTATACTCAAAAGTAAACGATTTCAGTGAATTTGTAAGCATGGAAAACATTGATCACCGATTTGGGCAAATCCCAGAAACAGTCCACCAACTAAAAAATTTTAAAATTGATCCAACTTTAGTTTGGTTAATGGAATATAACTTTAAAATTTGTGGGTGTCCATTAATACAAAAAGTATTAAAAAATGGTTCCTCACATCATATCTCTTAATTTTTATCATTATTTGTAGTGGTAAAATAGATAACCCATAACATTCATTCATAAATATATATTCATTTATAAATACATTTATAAATATAAAAAAATGTTTTACAAAATGTTATTAAAAATAATGTAATTTTATTTGTAAAAATAAACAAAATTTCTACTATAAAAAGTTTGACTGGAAAAAATGTAGCGTGCTTCACGTAGCGTGCGTCACATAGAGTTCACGGCTTTTAATAAAAAACTACAACAATTTTTGGCTGCAAATAATTTTTTTTTAAATTCTCTTATATTCATCTTTCTTATAGGTATTTCATTTTGGGTGCTTTATTATGCAAAATTTGCTAAAAATTACGAAAACATACCTTAACCTTCAAAGCTACTTCCATTTTTTGTAGCGTGCGTCTGATAAATTTTTTAGCACCTTATACCTGTTAGAAAAAATTTTTTTACGGTATTCAAAAGAATACTCATATCTCTCTAAACACTATGTATAAATTGCAGGTATCTCTTTTGAAAGACCAAAAAATTGTTTTATTTTAATCCGAAAACGCGTACAAATGTAGCGTTCGTCACGCGGTTTTGCCCATATGTAATAACATACTGTCATTTAAAAGGTCTCAGCCAAAGTAATATTAAAACGAGCTAGGTTCCACTTTATGTGGATCTGCTACTTCGTTTGGCAGAGTTTAAACGTGGTCCTACGATCTGCTAAGACGAACACCGTAGTGGTAGACCAATTGAGGTGTCCACAGCAGAAATGGTTAAAAAAATCCAGAAAATGGTATTAGATGACCGTAGGTTGAAGGTTCTTTGAAGGAGCTAGCTGAAGTCATAGGCATTTCACAAAGTGCCATACATGGTATATTGATTTGATGATGAGAAAGCTGTGCGCCAATTGGGTGCTGTGTTTGCTCATAATCAGGATAATGCACCAATTCACACATCCACTATTCCAGTGGCCAAAATCAATGAACTAATGTTCGAATTGTTTCAGCACGGACCTTATTCGCCAGATTTAGGTCCCTTGCATTAATTATACCCTCACTTTAGTGTGACGAGGGTATATATCATTTGCTACGGAAAAAGTGTAACACGTCGAAGGAGTGACCTAAGACCCCAAGTATGTTCGGAGGAAATCCGTTTTGGGTCATTTTAAGTCGAATGAGCAATGTCCGTCCGTCTGTCTGTCTGTCTGTCTGCTGGCTGGTGCGCACGATAACTCTCGAAAGGAGTAACCGATTGACCTCAAATTTGGTATGTGGTAATATTTTTTTCTATCTCCGGCTAAGTTCGAAGATGGGCCATATTGGTCTACTCCTTCTAGTACCTCCCCCACAAAGGGTTAAAATGTTGTGAAATATTGATTCTTTAATAACTGCTATACTACTTATTCGAATCTTTTGAAATTCCACACATAGTATTAGCTTATTAGTCGTTATCAACTCGAGAAAAATGGGCGAAGTCGCCACGTCCCTTTTGGTACCTCCCACACAAATGCACCATTTTGCACCAAAAGTTAACAGCTTATAACATTAATAACAGTGTATAAAAATACTTGAAATTTTGTACAGTATGTATTATGCTTTTATATTGCCTACAGTCCAGGGAAAAATCGGTGTTGTTGTCACGCCCCTTTTGGTACCTCCCACACAAAGGTACCTTTTTGCACCAAAAGTTAACAGCTTATAACATAAAAACCAGTGTATAAAAATACTTGAAATTTTGTACAGTGTAATGTTTTTATAGCGTCTATAGCCCTGTGAAAAATGGGCGTTATTGCCACGCCCCTCTTTGTACCTCCCACACAAAATGCCCAAATCATACCACAATTTAATGTCTCATAACGTTTATACCAGTGCACATAAATGCTTATAAGTCGGCACAGTGCAATGAATTTAAAGTATCTAATGTTCAGCAAAAAAAAGGTGTATTTGATAAACCCCTTCTGGTACCTCCCACACAAATTGACAGAATAATTCGAGTAATATTCAATATTACATTACTCACAAAGTGAGGGTATACCTTAGTCGGTTTACCCGACTGAAACTTTCTTACTTGTTTTTGTTTCCAAACTTGAAAAAAAGGCTCTGCGGAAATGATTTGCCAGCAATGAAGAAGTGGAGGTTGTGGCTGATGGAAATTTTCAGGAGGAGTATTGCAGCTATTGAAAATCGATGGAAATCGAGCTAAAACGAGACTATGTTGAGAATAAAATCCCAAATTTGTTGCTTTCTTTGTTAGGTTGGCTAATTTTGGGACAGTAGGAATCACAACAAGTTAGATGCTATATATGGGAGCTATATCTAAATATGAACCGATATCGCCCATTTTCAATCCCAAGTTACCTGCAGCTATAAGAAGTGTCTATACCAAATTTCAGCCACCTAGCTCAAGCATTATAGATTGTAGCGTGATTACAACAGACGGACGGACGGACAACTCCACCTATGGTATAACAATTAAATATATGTTCTTTTTTAACAAAACGATAAAACAAGTATTAACTTCGCAGAAAAAAATTTTCAAAAAATGCTTTAGTCATTTTTTATAGATTGAAGAAAAAGATATCGAAAACACTTATGGCAAAGTTTTCTAAATACAATATGCAATTAGTTATGTAGAAGGGAAAAGGGGCCGTTTGATCCAAATGTCAAAATTCAACAACCTCCAACTCGGACAGTCCTTAGCCGATGTCGTTGAAATTTGGTGTCATAATTTCTATCCAATAGGACTAACATTGGTGCATGTTTCATGACCGCTAAGAAGACATCGGTTTTCATAACTGGGGTCCGCCAAATAACTTTTTTTTTTGAAAACATCGCGCAAAACATCGAGTGTAGCTTCGGCTGTGTGGCACGTAGCGCCGTCCTGTTGAAACCAAATGTTGCCAATATCCTCCTCTTCAATTTTTGTGAACAAAAATTCAACATGGCCCGATAACGATCGCCATTGACTGTAACGGCCACTCCTTGCTCATTTTCGAAGAAAAATGGCCCAATTATGCCTCTGGACCAAAATCCGCACCAAACAGTGACTCGTTTTGGGTGTATCGGCTTTTCAATGTATGCGTGCGGGTTTTCTGTGCCCCAAATGCGACAATTTTGCTTGTTTACATACCCGCCATGATCAAAATGAGCTTCATCTAAAAAGATGATTTTTTTGGCAAAATCGGCATCTTCTGTAAGTCGATCGCTCCCAGCGTTGTTCAATCGTATACACAACCATATTCCATTCACGAAATAAGCACTAGTTGAAAAAAAACGTTAGATAGCGGTCCCTATATATATATATCATCATTGTGTAATATATATCAATAGGATTGTAACGGTTATATACTCGTATATATTCTCCGACTTTCTGTTTAAGTTCTTAATTTTATTACCATTTCTATTGGTAATTCCCCCACTGTGCAATGGCCACAGAGAAATCCCACAAAAAACACTGCGAATAAATTTATGTATGAATTCTTTGGAAGATACGAAACAAAGAATCAAAAATTAATGATTTTCTTATTTTATATTCACAACGAAATCCATCATTCCCAGCGAAAGCTGGCAATGGCCTTAAAAGCCATAAATTCATCCTAAACAGACACCCTCACTGCCACCTCACTCACCCTCATCAACTTTCCCATCATCTGCACAAATTTGACCACAACACGGAGCTGGTTTGCCATCGATTGCAATAACTAAAATTCCTGGCCACTCCGCATCCCCATTCACATTGCCAGACTTCTTCCTTCGCCGCACTGTTATACTTTTCGTTACTGTTGCTTGTTAGGTTTACTTTTTATTAATTTGTTTAAAAGCGTTGGCTGTTGTTTTTTCGTTTTTTTTACCAAAAAATTTTATAACTGTGGGCGTCTGTTGCTTCGTATTGTTCCAGTCAAAACACACACACACACCCGCACCCGTTGACTCTGTTCTGGGCCTCCCATGGCCAACAATGGCATTGTGGCATGCAACGACGTCGACGATTTTAGTGCCTTTTTCCCGGGCAACGAACGTGTGGTGCGCCCCGGCCTTAATTGCTGACTTTCATTTTTGGCCTATTTGAATGGTGGCGCTGGAATTGGTGCTATTATTGCCCCAAATGTTTTTGTTTTCGTTCCTCACCAACTGTTTTTTTTTTGTGGGGAAATTGGAGCAATTTTTCAATTTATAGATATGAGTGTTTTCTCATGCAACTGTTTTAAACTAAATTGTATTAGGGGGAATTTCATGCTTGTTCTAATGGAGAACAGTTTTAAGGTAATCTGTGTGGTATTGGAACCAATATCGATCGCATACTTCAATAAATTGATGGGTGGACCTCACAGAAATCAAATCTTCCACGAACAAAAATCAAATTTGCCACAAAAAAAGAATCAAATATTCCACAAAAAATTAAATTTTCCACAAAGAAATATAATTTTCTAATTCGGGGGAAGCATTTTTCTCTAAGTACATTTGGTTAAATCATAAACTCCTTTTTATCACCTTACCTTAGAGAGGAGGGTATATATCATTTGCTACGAGCCAAAAGTGTAACACATCGAAGGATTTACCTAAGACCCTAAGGATGTCCTTCGGATATCCGTTTTGGGTCATTTTAAGTCATTTGAGCAATGTCCGTCTGTCGGTGAGTCTGTATGTCTGTCTGCTGGCTGGTGCGCACGATAACTCTCGAAAGGAGTAACCGATTGACTTCAAATTTGGTATGCGGTAATATTTTGCTCTATCTCCAGCTAAGTTCGAAGATGGGCCACTCCTTCTAGTACCTCCCCCACAAAGGGTTAACTTTTAGTGAAATATTGATTCTTTAATACCTTTTACTATAAATACTACTTACTCGAATCTTCTGAAATTTCACACAAAGTATTAGTTTGTTAGTAGTCGAAGTGACCACTCCCTTTTTGGTACCTCCCACACAAATGGACCATTTTGTACCAAAAGATACCAGCATATAACTTTAATACTAGTGCATAAAAATACATGAAATTTTGTACAGTGTAATACCTAGAGTCTAGAGAAAAGTGACCATTTGACACCAAAAATTAACCGATTTTAACATTTATACCAGTGAATACAAATGCTTGTAATTTTGTACGGTGTAATGCATTTATAGTTAGGTTTAGGTTTAGGTTAGGGTGTCAGCCGTATTTTTGTGTATACAAGCTCACATAGACCAGTTTAGGTCCCTAGTGTTACCACGGGCTGAAATGCCCCTCATTGAAACCAACCTGTTTGATATACAAATTTATCGATAGTATGAATATCGGTACTGGAAGGATCTGTTAGGCTGCCTAGAAAGGCCGACCCCAGTATGTCCAGTCGCCGTTTACTTAGAGCGGGGCAAGCAAGTGCTCAATGCTCTCCACTTCTTCCTCATCTCCACAGCTTCTGCAGATGTCATTAGAGTCAATATCCAATCTTTTGGCGTTTTCGCCGATCAAGCAGTGTCCCGTCAGAACTGATACTAACGTAGACAATCTTTACATCTCTAGTACGAGGAGATACTTAGAGCCATATTTGTCTAGCTACCCTGCACGTGCCGATTTCTATCCATCTTTCGTTGGGCTGCCTGATTGCCACTGGCCTAAGCCAAAGTTTGCACGTGGATGGTGGCGCACCAATATATGCAAATTCTTCGAGAATTTGAAATGTCGTCCCTTTCCTAGCAAGTTCATTGGCTTTGTAGTTCCCCGGGATATCCCTATGCCCAGGCACCCATATGAGGTATATATTAAACTGCTCAGCCATCTCGTAAAGAGATCTGTGGCAGTCGAGGGCTGTTTGCGAATTTAGGGATGTTGCCTCCAGAGAATTGATGGCTGCCTGGCTGTCCGAGTAAATGACAACGCCGGTGTTGGTTACTATGTTGCGACTCAGCCACTTGGCTACTTCCCATATTGCCATTATTTCGGCTTGATAGACACTGCAGGTATCTGGTAGTCTGTAAGCTATATCCAAACTAAGCTCTGCACAGTGTACTCCGAAGCCAACCTTTTCATCAAGCTTCGAACCATCCGTGTAAAAGTGGAGATGGTTTCTATTACCTGGTATTCTTCCAACCCATTCATCTCTGGCGGAAATTATAGTGATGTAATTTCTCTCGAAGTTGTACACAGTTGGTATATAGTCCACTCGGTCGGTTACCATAGCATTACACTTTGAAATCCTCATGTGACCGTAGTTTTAGATGCGTAAATGCATCCTCAGATCACCATTATTTAGAGTACAAATTCGCTGAAAAAGTACCTAATCCTGGCGTCCACATAGATGTAAGGAAGACAAGTATAAGTATAAGAAACAAAAAGTCCTCAATTTTAAACCTCTGTACGGACGGAATCACAAAGTCGTTCTTGATAATTTGGTCGGCCACATAACTGCAACATAGTTCCCTTGAAGAAGCCTCCCAAAACCAAGGTTCAAAGGTGAAACTAAACTACTTTTGAGCGAAGGCTAGGAAAAAGACCAGCAACATAGCTTGTTACAGGTCTCTTTCCTGGCAAAGGCCAAATCTAGCGGGGTCACTAATGACTAATGGGATACCTATAAAGCGCAACTAAAAATCTATAAGAAGGAGCTTAGCAAAGCGCAAAGGCGTTCCTGGTACACCTTCTGCATCTGTGACCAAGTGGAAAATGCAGCAACACTACGTAAGACATTATACGCTATACCCTGTACAGTGGGTTAACTGCAGGATGAGATCAACAAATGGTTAAACAAGAGCCAGCAGTTAGTGAAACTACAGCTCGACACACATTTTCCGGGGAACACACCAACAGAACTCGACCCCACAAGGAGGAGTAATGTATCCACTAATTTGAAACCTAGTGGTGAATGACGTGGCAATATATGTCTTTGGTAAGATGGGCCATTAGCATCGATTTGGGGATTAACCCTAGCTAGACAGAATTGATACTTTGTACTAGAAGTATATGACTCCACATGTGGATCTACTTCGAATAAATGGAACAGATCTTTTCTGAAAATTTATAGGAATAATTCTAGATAGAAAACTGTCATCAATTCTCCGGAGACCACATCCCTAAATTCAATAACAGCCCTCGACTGTTGCAGATCTCTTAACGAGATCGCTTAGCAGCCTAATATATACCTCATATAGGTACCTGAGCATAGGGATATTCCGGGAACTGCAAAGCTAACTTGCTATGAATGGGACGACATTACAAATTCTCGAAGATTTGTCATATATTGGTGCGCCACTATCCACATGTATGCTTGGGCTTAGGAAAGAGACAGTCCAATGATATGTGAACAGAAATCGGCACCTGTAGGTAAAATCTGGCCATGATACGACCTGAGAAGGCCAAATTCTCCTCGCACTAGAGAGGAAACTACTGCCTACGTCAGTATGAGTTCTGCCGGGGCACTGCCTGATCGACGAACACTTCGGTGGTTGGGAATTGAGTCCAATGACTTTTGCAGACGACCTGGAGATGAGAAAGAAGAGGAGAGCATTGAGCGCCTGCTTTGCTGCAGTCCCACATTGAGTATACTGGGGTCGGCCTTTATAGGAAGTTTAATAGATCCTTTCTGTACCGATATTCGTACTATTGATGTGTGTATATCAAATGGATTGGTTTCGATGAGGGGTATCTGAGTCCGTGATAACACTAGGTACCTAAATTGTTCTTTGTCAGCTGGTAAAACCTATGCCGTAATCGCTTTGGACTTCGACACTGTCTAAATTACAAATCAAAAACCTTACCTTGAATGTTGAAAGCAATGGCAGATGAAACATAGAGTTCATATAAACTCACCTGAAAATAAAGAAAATCATAAAATTATTAAAATAATTTCGAAAATCTTATGTTTAATTAATATATTAGCCATAAAAATTAGTGCTTTGTTATTATCCGTTTGGTTGCTACAGAAGCGTGATTTTGTTAAAATTTTTAAACATGTATACAAACTCGTAATACCCAGCACCATACTCAACAAACCGATTCATCAAATTGGACATAGTCTAGTTATCCCATTCACAGGCAATATTTTTCTATGCTAAAAAAGCTAAACTGTTAAATCGATAATTTCTCTGACTTTAGGAAATGCTTTTTGTTTTTCTAGAGCAGTTTTGTCCTGTTTTGCTACAGAAAATTCGTTTGACAACGAAGAAAAAGAGCACCAGAAAAATACTGACGTAAAACGTGATCATATCACGTGCCTTGCCCACAGCTACGTTTTTTTGTTTGTCGTCATCATCGTTGTCGTTGCTATTAACGGTGATCGTTTGGCGTCACGGTGTCAAATTACTTGCAGCTCAGCTCCCAGAAGCCCACCAGATACACCAATCCGCCGATCCACTCGTAAGTAGGAAGTGAATAGAGAATAGGAAAAAGGCACTTAAACTTTGCTTAAAACTAACTGCGCGCGCAAACTTCAACAAAAGGAACTGATCGACAAAAGGAGAGAACAGAAAAATAACTAAACAAAGTGAAAAATAAATACGCTGAACAGAAAAACGCCAACATTAGTTGAAATGTGACAATGACATGCAAAACCAACATAAAGTGAAAGAGACACGGAATAGACCAACTGACAGACAGACAGACGGGCGGATGGACGGACGCCCAGAAAGACGGGCGGACGGACAGATAGAGCGATGGACGGATGCTAATAAAATGGCTCAGAACGCTTTCGAGTGCTCAGTTACAAGATCACATTTAAGGTGTTTGGGACCCACTCATGCATGTGTCGTCCGTTGTGCATAACTCACTGTCGTAGTGGTCGTCGACAGCGTCTGTCGGAACTGCTTGGGTTTAGGGCTTTGGTGGGTCCGGGCGAGTTTATGGGGTATTAACAAGATACCGAATGAATGACATGGAGTTCATGCTGCTGATGCCTGGTGGACACTGTGGGGCAATAAATCGATAATATGATCGTTTATAAATATGATTGAATGACTTATGTGTTTAACGTTTCACATAAACTTAAAATAAAATTCCAAAAATCCGGGACCAGCAAGACAGCTGTGCGAAACGTTCACAGTAAATTAGGATTTTCTTAAACTAAATACAAACAACTAAATACTTAACACTGTCTGATTTCGATACTTGATTTAAAGTCGATCAATACTTGATTTAAGATGGCTCGATTTTGAAAATCAATTTATATTCCAAACAATAATCTTATCCACTAATTACATTCATAACGAGTACTATAGGTTAGTTTAGTTGAAAGTGCCAGCTTGAGTTAACAGCTCACTGATATCTATTGATATCCTCAGTGCTGTCACGGGTACAGGTGATCCTCATCGGAATCAACCTGTTTGATAAACAAAGTTATCAATACTACGAATATCAGCACCGGCCTGGTATGTACTTCCTTCCTACTCAAGGCGGAACAGTAGCAAAGCAAGTGAACAGCGCTCTCTACTTCTTCCTCATCTGCACAGCTTCTGCAGAAGTCACTGGTCTCAATTCACAACTCCCTGACAAGTTCGCCGATCTAGCAGTCTTTTCCTCTCTAGTGCGAGGAGATATTTTGCCCTTCTCAGGCCATAGTGACCAGATTTGTCTAGCTATACTACAGGTGTCAATTTCTCACCCATCAACCTAACTGACTCTTGCTTACTCCAAATTTTGCATGTGGACAGTGGTGCACTAATATACGCAAATTCTTCGAAAATTCGTAAGGTCGTCCCTTTCCTAGCATGTTCATTTGCAGTTCCCCGAAATATTCCTATGCCCAGTCATTTCGTTAAGAGATCTGCGGCAGTCGAGGACTGTTTCTGAATTTAGGAATGTCACCTTCATAGATTTAATGTCAGTCTGACTGACCGAGTTATTCGTCGTCCTAACCCTATTGATCCCAGAATCGTGGAGCTGAATCTAGAAATTAGTAGGAAAGTTGACGAATATAAGCGGAATAAATAGCTGGATTATCTGAGGCAATGCAATTTAAGTTCCGGTATCGGCAAATTGTGAGCAACCGTTACGTCACTCTCGAATTCTGGCAGTAGAGACGACCAGATGGTAGTCAAGTTTTTTCTACCACTGTGTCAGACCCGAAGAGCTGCGCATGTTATTTTAACCGGCAAATTATAGGGCACCCCGAGAGTGACAGGGCGAAAAGTAACACCACAATTTACAGTTGGAGAAGTTGCAAATGTCATCCGTAGCGAAAAGTCATCCAAAGCGCTTGGGCCCGACGGAAATTCTATGCTGAAGCAGTACGGGAGTCGAGTACCTGACTAATGTTCTCAACCTCTCCTTGACTACTCTAATAGTTCCTGAAGCCTGAAAAATGGGCAGAGGGGTCCCGCTACTGAATCCGGGCAAAGATGAGAGTAAGGGAGAATCGTACAGACCTATTATCCTTCTCTCGTCAGTAGCATAGACACTTGAGCTTTACTCCGCCCGAGCCTTATTGGACAGTTTCCAATTGCTGATCATCAGCACGAATGCCGTAAGCAGCATAGTACGACTACTGCTGTACATGCCATAACCACGAGCATATGCCGCGGTCTGAACCACAACAAGCCTATCGAAGGCCTTCGATACTGTCAGCCACGGCACGCATTTCCAATATATTCCTCCCGAACAGTTTGAAACGTTGGATCGTTAATTGCATGTGTGGGCGTCAGTCATATCTTGAATTCAGAAACAAGAAGTTTGAGTAAAACAAGGTGTTCTACTCAAACCCATTGAGTAAAATAAGGTGTTCACGAAGGTGGGGTTGTATCACCATCACTTCTTATCCTCTATCTTTCTGCAATTCTACCACCACCTGAAGGCGTTAAAATCGTATCATCCTTGATCGATGATATATGTGGAAGGCTGAATGTCTACCTGGCTGAGATTGCCAATTTCTGCACTGCGAGGAACCTGAAGATATTCGACACCAAATCATATGCCACACTGTTTACCGCATAGACAACGAAACTGCAGGAGCAACTGAATGTGATATATGTGATGAATGACGATGGCACACAAATTACGTCGTCGCTAGCTTGTTGTCTGAGAATAAGCTGGGCCATTTATAGCTTTGAGCCCTTCAAGTCACCTGGACCAGACGGCATCACTCCAGCAGAAATGCAGAAAATGTTAAAGTACATTATCCCCTGATAGGAGAAAATGTATGTAGGCTGTATCAGGCTTTCATACATCCCAAATCGATGGAGGGATATCAAGGTGGTATTCATACCCAAAGCGGGGAAGATATCACACACTAGGCCAAAAGACTTCAGACCAATTAGCCTTTCCTCCTTCCTATTGAAAGGTCTGGAGAGACTTTTAGATTATTTCATTAGGGAGAACCTGGATACAAAACTCCTATCGGGGAACCAACATGCTTACAATAAGGGGAAGTCTACAGAATCAGCCCTGCACGAACTTATGAGCACTATCGAATCGTCCCTGCATTTCAAGGAATTCGCCATCGTGGTATTACTTGACATAGAAGGGGCTTTTAACAACATTCACTGAGATGCGGTAATTGCGGCACTGTCACATCTAAAAGTTAGTTCTAGTTTGATTAGACTAATTCAAAGTCTGCTGAACAGAAGACGCATAACAGCATGTCTAGGGTCCACAACTCTAACAAGGTTTTTAAACAGGGGGACCCCACAAGGAGGAGTTCTGTCTCCACAAATTTGGAACCTAGCTGTCATAAAATCCTGCTAGATCTAGAACGTTGTGGCTGCAAGGTCGTGGCATATGCGGACGACGTGGCAATCGCAGTGAGTGGCAAATTCGTTAACGTCCTCAGAGATATCCTACAGATGTCTCTGAAAAATTGTCTAGATGGGCCAGAAGCAGCGGTTTGGGCGTTAACCCAACAAGACAGCATTGGTTCTCTTTACTAGGATGAATAATGTCCCACATTTGGACTCTCCACCTCGGATAAATGGAACAGATCTAGTCTTTTCTGAAAGTGCAAAATGTTTAGGAATAATTCTAGATAAGGAACTGTTATTTAGACTTAACGTATTGGAACGTGTAAGGAAGGCCAACGTCGCCTTATATTCCTGCAAAAATTCTGTAGGGTCGCGGTGGGGCCTCTCTCCTAAAATCGTCCACTGGCAGTAGTTCGTCCAATTCGGTTATACGGCATTGTAGTATGGTGGACGGCAACTGACACAGTAACCATCATCAACCTACTAACAAAGGTTCAGAGAACAGCCTGCCTGAGCATAAGCGGAGCCTTAAGGACTACATACAGCGACCGAGTCTATACAAGACCTACTCCATATACTGCCGATTAATATTGTTGCGAGAAAAGTTGCAACCAAAGCGGCAATAAGATTAAACTGCCTATCAATGTGGAGGTACAAGAACTATGGCCACATGAGGATATCAAAGTGTAGTGCTATGTTAACCGACCGAGTGGACTATATACCAACTGTGTACACCTTCGAGAGAAATTACATCACTATGATTCCCGCCAGAGACGAATGGGTTGGCGGAATACCAGGTAATAGAAACCATCTCCACTTTTATACGGACGGTTCGAAGCGAGATGAAAAGCTTCGTAGTACACTGTGAAGAACTTAGTTTGGGTATAGCTCACAGACTACCAGATACCTGCAGTGTCTATCAAGCCGAAATAATGGCAATATGGCAAGTCGCCAAGTGGCTGAGTCGCAACATAGTAACCAACACCGGCGTTGTCATTTACTCGGACAGCCAGGCTGCCATCAATTCTCTGGAGTCAACATCCCTAAATTCACAAACAGCCCTCGACTGCCGCAGATCTGTTAACGAGATGGCTGTGCAGTTTAATATACACCTCATATGGGTGCCTGGGCATAGGTATATCCCGGGGAACTGCAAAGCCGATGAACTTGGTAGGAAAGGGACGACATTACAAATTCTCGAAGAATTTGCATATATTGGTGCGCCACTATCCACGTGCAAGCTTTGGCTTAGGCAAGAGGCAATCAGGCAGACCAACGAAAGTTGGACAGAAATCGGCACCAGCAGGGTAGCTAGACAAATCTGGCCAAGGTATGACCTGAGAAGATCAAAATATCTCCTCGAACTACAGAGGCGAAGATTGTCTACGTTAGTATCAGTTCTGACGGGACACCGCTTGATCGGCGAACACGCCAAAAGATTGGGTATTGACTGCAATGACTTTTGCAGAAGCTGTGGTAGTGGAGAACATTGAGCACTTGCTATGCGACTGCCCCACTCTGAATAAACGACGACTGGACATACTGGGTCGGCCTTTCTAGGCAGGCTAACAGATCTTTCCAGTACCAGTATTCGTACTATCGATAAATTTGTATATCAAACAGGTTGGTTTCGATGAGGGGCATTTCAGCCCTTGGTAACACTAGGGACCTTAACTGGTCTATTTGAGCTTTTAAAAAAAATACGGCTGCCACCCAAAACTTAAACCTAGACCACCTATTACTCTAGGATTATGCGTGTTACATTTGATAACCTCTTCAAGTCGTACGCGCATGTCACAGCTATCTGCAATAAAATGAGAAGTAGGTACAAGGTCCTCAAGTCTCTGACCGGCTGCTCTTGGGGTAACCGACAAAGAAACCTTTTTGACCTTTTACAAAGCGATAGGTCGGTCTGTGATTAACTATACAGCACCAGTGTGGTCACCGAATGTGAGGGAGACGCGGTGGAAGAACCTGGAGACCTGTGTACCACCTACATGAGGAGACGAAGATTACGACACGAAGTGCGACGACACAAATATATGTGAAGCCAACCTTGTCATCAGGCTTTGAACAATTCAGTCCTCAATGGCAGGTATCTTAGTGGTAAAGTTCCTCACGAGGATATTAACCGTAAATATATTGTCCACTCAGATTGTTACCATAACACTACAATGTGAGGTTTCATGTGGATCGCCTGACCTTTTTTGTAATCAAGCAACAATTTTCAATAATTGAGATAGATAACTGAAATGTGGTACATATACTTGGGGTGTCTGCTCCTTCGTTTACGACTATAAAATATTGGGCGGAGAATTTAAACGGGGCAGTACAAGCTGCCAAGACTAACACCGTACCGAACACCACACCGATGTGTGGGTGCCGCGTTTGCTGACAATCAAGACAATGCACCAGTTCACACATCCAATATTGCGATGACCAAAATGAATGAATTAATGTTCGAATTGCTTCAGCATTAGCATTATTTTTTGATTCCTAACTTGAAAACATGACTTGCCGGCAGATGATGTGCCAGCAATGAAGAGGTGGAGGTTGCGGTTGATGGCATAAACAGGGTATCGAAGCTGTTGAAAATCGCTGGAAAAATGTGTATCGAGCTAAAAGCAGATCATTTGGAGAAATAAAGAAAAAAAATCCCAAATTTAGGCATACTCATTCTTTAATTTCTCGAAATATTGCTCAGGGATCCCATAAGGTAAGTCTTAAAATTCTAGGGCGATTCAACCATTTTCGTCTGTCCCTGCGCCTTCTGTATTTACCCTATAATCTAAATTATTGAGCTAGATTACTGAAATTTGGTTAGTAATTTTCGCTTAGCTGCAATGCACTTAAGTGTCATTTGTCCGCACAACGGGGGAAGGTATGTACCATTGAAATACCTAAGTTGCCTTCTTAATCTAGTTAAAACACTATTTCCACTGATGGGTCTAAAATTAATCAACCTAATGTTACCTGTTACATCTCCCCCACTGTGTCGTGGGTAATTGCAACGAAGGCGATGAGTCTGCTGATGAAACCGGAGATGTGATGCTGATAATGAGAATTATTCTCTCTTGCGGCAATAAAATGATGCACGCGATATGATAGTGATGACGGACAGCCGCAGCTTCGACCGTTGCAGCAGTTCGTTGGTTTTGGTTGCATGTCAAGTGACGGACTCCACGGAATGAATGAATGAATGTATGACTGCCTGACTGACTCTGACGTCGGTGGAGTGAATGTCTTTATGGGATCCGTTATACTCCACAAAAAGGGATCTTGTGTCATTTTGAATGCATTGCAGACGCAAATGCAGACAGTTATATAAGACGACGCATTGCAAGAAAAACAAACATTTGACAGTTAACATTTGAATTTGTTTACTGAGTGTAAAGTAATGCTTTGAGTTCTATTGCGTTTTGCGTAACAACAATATTAAGAAATTTTAATTAAACATTTCAGTTCTTTGGGTTTTTGGGTGCCTGCAATCCTTTACTTTACTAGTTTATAGGAAATAGTTCACTATTGGTCTGACAATCTAATGGAATTCGAATAAATTTAATTTCCGTTTTCTCTATGACAAATACCTGCGGGGTAGTATGTACATATGTGCGTGCGTGTTTGCTGAAATATTCTAGAGAGTACTTTAATATATTGGAGGATTTCTATTCTATATTCTAAGATTTGAATTTCTACAACCCAATTAGAATCTAATTAACAAATATTTATTACAAAAATTCCTATCCTCATTCACAATGACTATGCGGGAGCACAGAGACATAACATGCTTATGATAATAAAGGGTGATTGATTTTGATGGTTAATTATGACAAATAGGATTAGGCTAGTGTGGCAGCCAGCTTTGTCAGTTCACCTAGGCCAATGTAGGACCCTAGTGATACCACGGGCACAGATGCCCCTCATCGAAACCAACCTGATTGATAAACAAAGTTATGAATAGTACGAATATCTGTTCCGGTAAGATCTTTTAGACTTCCTACCAGACTGCCGATCCCAGTATATCCAGACGTCGTTTACTTAATGAGGGACAATAATTTCCAAATTGCTCAGATTGTAATCTCCAAATTTCGCACACTTTCCACAAACATTCTGTGGGTAAAATTAATCATTTTCAAACCAAATATATACACATACACTCATACATATATAGTAATAACATCCTCAAATTAGATACGAGTATCTTAAATCAAATCAAATATCTAATATGATAATAAGTGGAAAGACATGGACATTCGTTCGAGTATATATTAATCATATGTAAATTTCATCATTTGCAGACAGAAAAGGTTTCAACCCTTATCTGCAAATCTGTTGCTATGTCAATAAATAACTACAAATAGAAATTAATAAATGAAACCAGACAGACACTTCAACATCAAAAAATAAAACAAATAAGACCCCTGGAAAACGAAGACACAAAGTGAATTCATCTTTATGCCAATGCCAATAGACATTAGCAAATGTCTGTTAATATAGTAATACTTGTATGGTAACCCAATTGAAAAACTTGCCTTAGAGGATTGGGGAATATAACTTCTTCCTGTGGACTCTGCTCTCAAACCACCCACCAATTGCAGATCTTTTACTTTGTCAGAGTTATTGCCACTTAAGTGGAAATGAATGGATTTGTGACTTTGGAGGAGGAGTAGGAGTAGGGGCGGACCTCTGGAAATTGAATAAACTTTTTGAATATGCAAAGCACGTTAATGTTGTTTTAAATATTTCACTGATCCTTTGTAAATATGCGCATATGAATGTTTGTTTCTGGAATGTAACTCCCTTGATATGTGTGTGGGAGAGCTTATTTGTTAGGGTGGCTCACACTATTAAGGGGAATTTCCATTATTTTATGTTTTGGTAAGAAATTCTTTTCATTATAATAATAATCAATGTTTGTTTTATAGAACTTAAAAACAAACAAAACATAGGTTTTTTCCACTAAAAGTGAGTTGCCGGATTCGAACCTTGGCTGGCGGTGTGGAAAGCACGTACTCTAGCTACTACATTATGAGCACGGAAATACAGACACACGAGACACTTATATTTCGACCGACAGACCGACATAAGCTCTGTAGGGTTCATATAACTTAAAAATAAACAAAAAATATGATTTTCCTCTGAAAGTGAGTTGCCGGATTCGAACCTTGGCTTTCAGTGTGGAAGACGCAAACACAAGCTACCACCAGAAATATAGAGACTACCAGAAATATAGAGAAACGGTGCAATTGATTTGGCGAAAACATTACGGGCCAATTTCGACATAATTTTTGGCATTGAAGAATTTAATACTTCTAATAGGTAGATAAAGGGTTTTCCAACAAGAGGTGTTATTTTTGTATTCAAAGAAAAATTCAATTTTTATTACATAAATGATCGGATGTTTATTTCATAATAAAGAGGAAGGTATGCCGTTAATAATGAAAAACAACATCAGCCAAATGGCCACCACGTCCACGCTTGCAGGACCATATCCTTTTCATGCAATTGTCCATAACCAAATCGCAAAGTGGCTGCCCCAGCCTCACGAATTCTGTCTTTGAGGTCTTGAATCGACGCTAGGCTGTTGGCGTAGACCTTATCTTTCACGTGGCCCCAAAGGAAGAAGCCGCAAGGTGTTAAATCAAAAGATCTCGGTGGCCAATTGTGATAACTCTTCGAGAGACAACACGGTCCGGAAACTTTTCCCGTAACAGAGCAATGGTTTTGTTGCTTGTGTGACACGTAGCGCCGTCTTGTTAAAAATAAACGTTGTCCAGATCAATACCATCCAACTCCGACCATAAAAAATCAGCTCTCGATAGCGCAATCCATTCCCGGTAACTGTTGATCCAACCTCATTTTCCAAAAAGAAGGTCCAATGACCCCGCCGGACCTTAAACCGCACCAAACAGTCAAACGTTGAGGATGGAGAGGCTTCTCAACAATAACTCTTGGGTTTTCCGAGCCCCAGATACGACAGTTTTGCTTGTTGACGTAGCCACCAAGGTGGAAATGGGCCTCATCAGTCAAGATGATTTTCGATTTTTCGAATTTTTATAATCTCAATGCGTTGTTGAATCGTGTATCGTTCCATTTTTAGTAATGGCGTAGTTTCTACTTGTCAAATGTCAAAGAATAAAAGTTTCAAAAGTGAGAGCTACCGAAATACCGTGATTCAAAATAACACCTCTTGTTGGAAAACCATATAGATAATAGCTATGCTATTATCGAAGGTACACGTATTTTTTTAACTTTTAACCTATTTATACGAATTTTTTGAAAATATAGCCACCAAGGTAATGACGAAAGAGTACAATATCCGAGGCCCCTCGATCTGATGACATATCGAGCCCTAACCTCCAAAAAACGTAAGCGCCACCATGATTTACTGTTAATTTTTTGAGAGAAATCGTTTAGTTATCACAAATGGCATAATTTTTCCGAAATTTATAGCTGTAAAATGTACCGTTATATTAAATTTCACGGTTATATAAACAGATGTATGCATTACATATGCATTTAAACAAAAAATAATCCCAAAAGAAACCTTTAAATTTTTGTGAGTGGCGCTTACATCTTTTGGCGGTTATGGCTAGACATTTGGATAGAGCACCTCAAAATAAGAAGAAAATATAAGGTGCATTTTATCGATATCTCGCTCAAGTTATTGGATGATATAGTTTTAAAAAAGAAGATTTTTTTCTAATTTTATCGTCCGATAACTCGATAACTAGACAAGATATCGATAAAATGTTTGTTAATTTTTCATCTTATTTTGAGGAAAGTATGAGTAGAATGATTCTCAAAAAAATAGTAGTGTTTTTTTTACATATTACTGATGTTATTTTACCAGAAAAATTAATGTTTTTTGATGAGTTTGTCAAACTTTATTGTCCGAAATATCGATAACTAAGCATGTTATCGATAAAATGCCCGTTAATTTTCCTTCTTATTTTGAGGTGTTCTATCCAAATATGGCATCACATCGAGGATCTTGGTGGTAGCCCTTTATAGATCGCTTGTAAATCGTCATGTCCGTCATTTGTTTGACAGGGACAATTAGGCAATTTTTCCATAAAAAATAAATTTTTCAAAAAAAAATTTTTAAGTGACCGAAAAGAACCTATAAAAGTTTGTGAAAATATAAATACCTATATTATTTTTCCTAATTTAAATACACGAAGACAGCAAATTATCCGGTAATTTTTTTTTTTTTGAATAAATAAAAAAGAATTTACTAATATTTTTAATTTAATTTTTTTTCAATTTCAGACTATTTACATATCATTTAATAATAATTATTATTTTAATAATAATGTAATGTTTTTTAAAACTATTCTTCGCTTGTTTTATTCTTGAGCTTTGCAGAGAGAACATTTCTACATTTGGTGATCCAACCTAATGTGTAACTTTCAAACAATGTTTGTCATTTTCACATAAATTAAGATTTCCTCTTATACAGCAACAACAAACAAAATATGAATGAAATCCGGAAACAGAAGCGTTGATTGAATGACATGTTCCAATCGGGGAATGCGGCCGAAGATATGGAGTAGGAGTAGAACTTTGTTTTGGGTTTTCATCGAATAGCTAAGACATGGATTTTAAAAGCATTAATATTAATTACAACACAGGTTGTAATGGATTTTATGAATTTCAAGAAAACAAATAATTCAATATCCCACCGGACATTTTGTGCGCAGTGCAACATTGTAAAGAGACTACACCATTGTCAACTGTAATTCTAAAACCAGTAAGGAAAGGCTAAAGTCGGGCGGTGCCGACTATATAATACCCTACACCACTCTCGTAATATTGAATAACTCTGATATATAAATTTTGTAATTCATGTATAAATTTACTTTTGGAACATTTTATACTTAAATAATACCCTGTACCACAGTGTGGTGTAGGGTATAAAAACGATTGGATCTAAAGAGCCAAATCGGATGAAACATATATATGGGAGCTATAGCTAAATCTTTACCGATTTTCTTCAAATTCGGCAATGTTGGTTCATGGATCAAGAAACTCTACCATTCTAAATTTCAAAACGATTGGGTGTAAAATACAGCTTTTATAGGACTAAAGGGCCAAATCGGACGAAACATATATATGAGAGCTATAGCTAAATCTTAACCGATTTTCTTCAAATTCGGCAGTGTTGGTTCATGGATCAAGAAACTCTACAATTCTAAATTTCAAAACGATTGGATGTAAAATACAGCTTCTATAGAACTAAAGGGCCAAATCGGACGAAACATATATATGGGAGCTATAGCTAAATCTTAACCGATTTTCTTCAAATTCGGTAGTGTTGGTTCATGGTTCAAGAAACTCTACCGTTCTAAATTTCAAAATGATGGATGTAAAATACAGCTTCTTCATGACTAAAGAGCAAAATCGGACGAAACATATATATGGGAGCTATAGCTAAATCTTAACCGATTTTTTTCAAATTCGGTAGTGTTGGTTCATGGATCAAGAAACTCTACCATTCTAAATTTCAAAATGATTGGATGTAAAATACAGCTTCATCAGGGCTAAAGAGCAAAATCGGACGAAACATATATATGGGAGCTATAGCTAAATCTTAACCGATTTTCTTCAAATTCGGCAATGTTTGTTCATGGATCAAGAAACTCTACCATTCTAAATTTCAAAACGATTGGATGTAAAAAACAGCTTTTATAGGACTAAAGGGCCAAATCGGACGAAACATATATATGGGAGCTATAGCTAAATCTTAACCGATTTTCTTCAAATTCGGCAATGTCGATTCATGGATCAAGAAACTCTACCATTCTAAATTTCAAAACGATCGGATGTAAGATACAGCTTCTATAGGACTAAAGGGCCAAATCGGACGGAACATATATAAGGGAGCTATAGCTAAATCTTAACCGATTTTCTTCAAATTCGGTGGTGTTGGTTCGTGGATCAAGAAACTCTACCATTCTAAATTTCAAAATGATTGGATGTAAAATACAGCTTCTACAGGACTAAAGAGCAAAATCGGACGAAACATATATATGGGAGCTATAGCTAAATCTTAACCGATTTTCTTCAAATTCGGCAATGTTGGTTCATGGATCAAGAAACTCTACCATTCTAAATTTCAAAACGATCGGATGTAAAATACAGTTTCTATAGGACTAAAGGGCCAAATCGGACGAAATATATATATGGGAGCTATATCTAAATCTGAACCGATTTCAACCAAATTCAGTAGCGATCTTAACAGCCGCGAAATACTCTAAACTGGAAAATTTCAGAACGATCGGAGTGAAATTGCGACCTGTAGTCGACGAACAACTTTACATGGACAGACGGACGGACGGACGGACGGACGGACGGACATCGTTAAATCGACTCAGCTAGTGATTCTGAGTCGATCGGTATACGTTAAGGTGGGTCTAGCTGTGTTATTTTCAGGTGTTACAAACATCTGCCGTGAAACAAACTTATAATACCCTGTACCACAGTGTGGTGTAGGGTATAAAAATCAATTCAGTTTCAAACAAGATCAATTGAAATTCAAATATACCATTTGAAATTCGAAAGATATCAATTGAAATTCGAAATACATCAATAGAAATTCGAAAGGCACCAATTGAAATTCGAAATACATCATTGGAAATTTGGAACACATCATTTGAAATTCGAAAGCCATCAATTGAAATTCGAAATACTTGATTGGAAATTCTAAACACATCATTTGAAATTCGAAACACAGCAATTGAAATTCGAAACACATCATTTAAAATTCGAAATACATCAATGGAAATTAGAAACACATCAATTGAAATTCTAAACACATCAATTGAAATTCGAACTTTTCCACTTGAAATGTGTAATAACCAATTCAAATTCGAAAATGTAAACAAATCTGCAAATTGGATTGGGCGAAAAGAAAACACAGATCTTATGATCTTATCTGATTGGTGTAATTCTTCTCCCGACATTTAATTTAATTTCGGTGGCAACATATATATGGGGGCTATATCTAAATCTTATCTGATTTTCCTCAAATTTAGTATTGTCTCTAAGTGTATCAATAGACTTCTCTCTGTCAATTTTTATACAGATCGGGTAAAAAATGTTGCTTATATAGTGTATATATGCCAAAGTGGAGGTACATATATATGGGAGCTATATGTAAATCTGAACCGATTTTAACCAAATGCAATAGGGATCGTCATTGGGCTAAAGGAAAGATATGTGCAAAGTTTCGTTAAGATTGGACCATAATTGCGACCTGTGCTTTCAGTACAAGAATGCATGCACGGACGGACATACGGACGGAAAGAGAGACGGACAGACATAGCTAAATTAACTCAGGAAGTGATTCTAAGTTGGTCTGTATAATAACCGATGGGTCTATCTCATCTCCTTTTGGGTGTTATAAACAAATGCACAAAGTTATAATACTCATCTCCTTTTGGGTGTTATAAACAAATGCACAAAGTTATAATACTCTGTACCATTGTGTGGTGTAGGGTATAATGAAAAGGTAATTTACGATTAAAAACTTTTTTATATTTTTTCGTGTTTAGGACACCATTTTGCAACAGCAAAATTTATTCACAGCTCGTCCAAATGCAATCAGGGTTGTTGTGGATTCCGATTGTTGTCGGGATCGGAATTGAAACCGACAAAAAATTTACTTTGGTGTCACAGAAACCGATATTATCGGTTTCATGTTCGAATCGGAATTGTTGTCGGAATTTGGTGTCATAGAATCCGATTTTATCGGTTTTTATGTCAGATACAATCCGATCAGCCGGCAGCTAGCAGATTTGCAGTATCCTTTCGATTTTTGTTTTAGCCATTGAATTTTGATACACCAAATAAACATTTGGCTATTTGTTTGTATACGTGTATAAAATATGAGAAAATATAAAAATAAAATGGAGATTGATTTGTTGGCGGATTTTATGGAAAAAAACGCATACATAGTAATATGTTATAAAAAACACATGGCAGAGCTCTGGAGGGTGGTTTGTCACAACGTCCAGGGTCAGGGATGACATGACTTTAAAGTGAAGTTTCGGCCATTGTAATATGTCATGATCTGTTATTTGTTTTTCATTGTATTCAGTAGTGTTTACAATTTCATCATGGAGAGATATACGCAAGAACAACGTTTACAAAAAAAATACACTTTCCAGTCGACCTACGACCGTGACACCCATGAGCAATATTTTAGCTCTCATTAAGAGCTATCTTTTTGCCATTGACCGATTGCGGGTACGTGCCACACAGCAAATGAAACAATTGAATTGTTGCGAGAGTAGTTTGGAGATTCGATTATTTCAAGAAATTGTGATATTGAATGGCCTCCAAGAAGATGTGATATAACACCATTAGACTATTTCTCGTGGGGTTATTTGAAGTCATTGGTCTTTCGAAATAAACCAGACTCTCTTCAAGCTTTACAAGTCATTACTGAATGTGTAATTCATGACATACGAATTGATTTAGTGGAAAAAGTCCTGGAAAATTGGTTTAATATATTGGAACTGGTAAGAAAGGCCAACGTCTCATTTTATTCCTGTAGGAGCCGTTTGGATCTTCCCCCTTGAATCCAATACCGTTCTACGGCTTGCAATGTGACGGGCGGTGACTGCTAAGCGACCCACCACCAGTCAGTGGAGCTTCGCAGAACTGCCTGCCTCGGCAACAGCAGAACTTTAAGGACTATAATGATACAGTGTCTGCAAGCCGTACTCCATCTACTGCCGATGTAAGTGTGGTGGACGGCGCAGAACTGCCTGCCTCAGTAACAGCAGAGCTGTAAAGACTACAACGATAGAGTATCTACAACTCAAACTCCATCTATTGCAACCTGGTCGACTTTATACTAAAATATTGTATCTATCAATGTGCAGGTACAAGGACCAGTCCACTTGCGGATATTACTGCTAAGCGACCCACCACCAGTCAATGGAGCTTTGCAGAACTGCCTGCCTCGGCAAGAGCAGAACTTTTAGGACTACAATAATACAGTGTCTGCAGGCCATACTTCATCTACTGCCGATTTAAGTGTGGTGGACGGCGCAGAACTGCCTGCCTCAGTAACAGCAGAGCTTTAAAGACTACAACGATAGAGTATCTACAAGTCAAACTCCATCTATTGCAACCTGGTCGACTTTATATTAAAATATTGTATTTATCAATGTGCAGGTACAAGGACCAGGTCACTTGCGGATATCACATTGTACTGCAGCAGAAACCGAGCTAGTGGAATATACACCTTCGAGAGGGACTTTACCACTTGCTACAAAAGAATGGGTTGGCAGAATACCAAGAAATAAATAGTTTGTCCATCTGTGAACTACTGTGAACTACTCTTAGCACACGACTCTAAAGAAGTGACACTGTGTTTCTGACAAGACTCATTGATCGAACTGACCTTTGGTAAAACCCTTCTCTCAAAAATCGCAATGTCGCATATGCCTCTGGCTGATCCAAGCATTCCAATGGAATACTGTGATCAGCCAATATTTTTGTTTGACCTTTTCACAACGTTCTTCTTGCATCAATAAAAACTTTACTACAGCTTCAGCCATTTGTGCAAACTTTATTGCAAATGCGTCACAAATTTAAACAAAACAAAACTGCTGATTCGAAGATCGGACTTCAATTCATATCGGAATCGGTTTTCAATTCCGTTAAGTGAGCAATTCCGACTTGGATTCTGCAACAACCCCGAATGTCCCTGAAGACATGGTAAGTCAACATCCAGCTTATTTTGGAATAAAGGTATCTGTATGTATGTTTATTATGTAGTGAATTTTTATTTTGAAATTGTTATATTTTACTAAAGAATGAGCATGAAGGTTCAGCCCCTATCTGGCATTTCCCATTTTACCAATATTTCTCTGAAAGTGAGAGTACTGTGTTGTTGGTTTATTTAGACGGAATTTTTTCAATCACTTTTTAGTAACATTAGCTATTTACCGATTACTCGTATAAAAGTCGAAAATTCTCACTAAATATTTTTCTGTGATATTTTTTTCTGCAACTGTATTCTTCATATTTTCAGCCGATTTCAATATTTTTTTTTTCGAAAATCGCTTTAAATTGTCATCTAGATTTACTCACATGGGAAATATGCTATGTATGTCCTTTGAACTACACTCACGAACTTTGTACTTGAATTTGAGTTGCTATGCAAATAGCAATTACAACTTGTTCCACAGCCACGGCCGCCGCCGCCGTAACATGTGAGGTTATGTTATCACCATTTGTCACACACTTCATACTCTTGAGATTACAAGGCATAACTGACGACTATGAAAGAGAGATTTATATTTTCAGGCAATTGCTTTTAGATTTAAAAGTATCATCACGTAATGTTTTTGGAACATTTTCCAAATATCCACTTCAGACATGTAGGCAATCAATCCCCATTCCGTTATAGGCGGCCGACAAATTCTCACAACACCTCCTCTGGCATAAGAAAAGGATTCCTCAAATTCCGAGTTTTGATCGTGAAAACACGTGTATGTGAATGTGGCTTTATTAACAAATCAAATGAAACAATAAATTTCAATTTAAATTGAAATAAACAAAAACAGTTACAAAAGCAAAGTTCGTTTCCTCTTTCGCAAGGATACGCACAGCGCACAGTGGGTGGAATTTAAATGCGATTGGGAGAAAATTTGGCATGTTTGTAGGTATTAGAGAAGATAAGATTTAAATTCACCATCTTCTGCACTGAATTTAGTAAAATGCAAGGACAGGACCCGGAAAAAAATGAAAAAAAATCAATTTACAAATGCAGACAAAAATCTAATAACGCCATAATATGTTTAAAAGAATATATTTCAATGAAATATTTTGTACTTTGTAGGTCTTGACAACACAAATCTAAAGTAATTCGCCAATTATTATATTTGCAAAATTCAATCCCGCAATTCCCAAAGTTTAGAAAATCCCCAAAAATGGGATTTTTTGAATTTTCCCCCAATATCTACCAAATACCCTTTGCTGTTCAACGTTCAACACCTTATCACATATAAAAATGTAAATTTTTCGATATTTTATCTGTGCGATTGGTTTATATTCTGCACTGATATTATTATTAAAGCAATATAAATACGTTAAGTTCGGCCATGCCGAATCTTATATACCCTCCACCTTGGCATTTTGGAGCAAATCATGAAATGATCCTTTTTGTTTAAGTAAATTATTAAAAAAAATAAACTCGGTAATTTTTCGGACGCAAATTCTTTAGCCAAACTCTGTGGAAAAATTTGGTATTTATGGGTTAAAATAGCTTTTTGGAGAGCTACATCTACAAGGGGAGTACAATAAAATAAAATTTGTTTGTATAAATTGTAATGACATGAATTCTTGTCAAAATAGAATACAAACTACAAACTGTCAGCTAAATTGCTTAGAAAATGTGGTGTTTACGGCTTAAGCAAGCCTTTTTGGGAGCGACATCTATAGGTGGACTATAACAAAATATGAACTGATTTAAACAACTTTTACTGTGATGAATTCTTGTCTAAGTAAAATACAAACTGCAAAGATTCAGTTAAAATGCTTAGAGAATATGGTATTTATGGCTTAAATACGTATATTTTGTAGCGCCCTCTATAGGTTGGCGATAACAAAATATTGGCCGATTTGTAAAATTTTTGCTGTGATAATTTTGTTGTCAAAATAGAATACAAACTGCATGGTTTCAGATAAATTGCTTTAAAAATGTGGTATCTATGGCTCAAAAACCATATTTTAGAGCGACCTTTTAGGAGCTATATCAAAAAATTGACCGATATGGCCCATTCCCAAACGACCTGCAACTATAAGAAGTATTTCTACCAAATTTCACCAAGCTAGCTCTATTATTAAGGGCTGTAGCGTTATTTAAACAGACTGGCGGACGGACATGGGTAAATCGTCTTAGAATTTTACGAGGATTTAAAATATACTTAGTAGGGACATAAATACTGTTACACACATTTTATGCAATAACATTAATATGAATGAATGCTTTTGGACCAAATTTGTTGTATATATTTATTAATATATATATATATTTAACAAAAAGCAAGTATTCATTCGAAGTGTCCACTTTTGGCCTTCACACATACCTTAAGTCCCACTGGCCAATCATCAATAGCCGCGCGCACCTCGTCCAAAGCAATTTTAAGAGAATTGATGTTGGGGTATCTTTTGTGGCAGAGCATGTCCTCTAAAACTGTCCACAATTTGTACTCCAGTGGGTTTAAATCAGGGCTTCCAGAGGGCTATTCTTCAGATGAAATGAAAGCTGGTATATTGTTTCGATGCCATGTCTGGGTCATTTTAACCTTTTAGCAGAATCCTACGGGAATGTCCATGCTTGGTTTTGGAATAGAGAATGGAACAGAGAAAGTGGCTTCCAAAACGGGTTCTTGATAAACTTTGGCCGATATTTTGACACCTTGTTCTCAGAAATGCAAGTCAGTGATCCGTTTGTAAAGAGACACCCCACCAAACCATGGCTGAAGCTAAATGATGGCCTTTTGCGACCCGTGGAATCAGTTCAGATGCTTCTTTAGACGACAGTGCATACACCCTATAATTCTGCTTGATAAATTTTTCTTGCACGGATTTGTTCATCAGTGAACTAGATTTTTCTATGCAAGTTACCAGCGTGCTTCACCAAAAGACGTTTGCATTTGTTTTCTATTTATTTTTTAAAGCTGCAGTCAACAGATGTTCAGTACGGCGTTTGAAAGCCCCAAGTCCCAAGTCTTTTTTGATAATTCGACTCATGGATTTCTGCGTAATATTCATCTCATGGGCATTGGCCATGAAACGATCTTATAACTCTGTCATGAAACCAACTTTCACTTGCAAATATATCGTTGGCTATACGAGATAACACTTAGGTGTAAAGTGTTTTGTAGGCCAGGCGAAAAAGACGAATGTTACAGTCGCTTAAACACTTTGTTTGCATGAGGTGGCCAACTTTGAGGCCATGTAGCTCCGCCCCTGTATAACCTAGAGGGGCCAAATATAAAACTTAACTTCTCTAATAACTTTTCTACAATCGTGCCAATTTTCTTCGCAATCTAACGTCTGATCAAGAGAGAGCCAAATTATTTCCCTTGCTTAATTCCATCCACTGTGCATCCTACACATGGAAACATTTACAAAAAACACACATGCTCATACGTGTATGGGAGTGTGTTTTGGTGTCATTGTTTTTGTGTTATCCTTTCAAACTTTTTCAAATAACGAAGAAACTCAACCTCAATTGAGTGGATTGAATCGGAATCCGAATCGGTATTTGAATTGGAATTTGCTCCACATCAGTCATGTGGGACAAAGTCATATATTCATCATAATGACAATCACCCGACCTTAGAGAAGGAACTCAAACGTAGACGTAGCACCAAAGGATGCCAGTTATAAGTGTGTGTGCATGTATGTGTGTAGGAAATTCAAAAGTTTTTTCATGCTTACCTTTTCTGCTGTTTTTTCAATTACAATTAAATTGAATTTTCCATTAAATTTCAACTTTATTTAATCAAACGGAATTCTTGTTTCCTTTTCTCTTTCCTTTTCAGTTTCAGTTTCTGCTTTGGTTTTGATTTTCTTCTTGTTCTGGATTTTTTGTAAAATATTTGTCCGCTTCAATGTTCAAAGGACGATTTGTAATTTGTTGGACTTGGACTTCTTACGTTCTATTCTATTCTATTAATCCTCGGTGATTCTGTTTGTAGTAATCTGTAAGTAAATAGACAGAGAAAGGGGGTGAGGGGAGTGTTGTGTAAGACAATTTTGGAAATTTGGTTATTAAGTTTATTTTCTTTATGAAAATATTTACTTTGATTTGGTTTATTCTGAAAACAGATTCATTCAAATCTGTTTAAAATTTGTTTATGGTTCATTAGGTTTTCTTCCTTTTCAATTGCCTGATTTTCTGTTGATGCTTAAATGGTAATTTATGAATACAATTTCCAAATCAAAAATTGTTGATACAGAGACGTGTGTGTGTTTCATATTGGACCTATTATGGATGATTAGGTTTAATACTGTATAACCTTACAAGAAATCCATGTATGTATGTGATTTCTGAGGAATCTCATCGGAAGTACTTTCATGTTTGCACTTCCAATGAAATTATTTTTCAGCAGTTGCAAGATTATTTACATTTTATTGAAACATATTAAAATGTTGTTACTGAAAATATAATCTTTAAAATGTACTATGATTCAAAAAGAATACATAATAAAGAAAGGTCAAAAGTATGGCGAAGCTGCACAGTGGGAGGAATTCATAAAAGAGGGAAATAATTCGTTGTCCTAATATCCACTGAGATAGAAGTTATGGATGTTGAAAGTTATGCTTTACAAAAATAATTTTTTGTATTTTTTCCATTTTTGACAAAAGAATATTTTTTGGAAAGTATAACTTCAACTGACCATAACTTTTGTCTCATGGGGTATATCTAATGACAATATTTGTTCATCAATTAGCTATGTGGTCTATACAGAAAATATTATGATAATGGAATCGGTATATATCCAACCCTAATATCTACTGATTCGTAGGAAAGGATCCGGAAAAAATAAAAAAATATTTTTTCATACGCACTTACAAATAAAAAAAAGGGGAAATAATTCTGCCCTTTCTCAACAAGACAACCGATTGCGATAAAACTTGGCGTATTTGTAGAAGAGGTATTAGAGAAGTTAAATTTTGCATTTGACCCCTCTGTGGTATACAGGGGCAGAGCTACAAGGCCTCAAAGTTGCCAACCACCGTATACATACTTTTGAATGTAAAAAAAAATAAATAAACAAAAAAAAAACTTGAAACTTAAAACATATGTTTTAGAAGATTGCCATTTTTCGCGAAAGTAATTTTTTTCTAATTTGGTCTGTTAATTTTGGTACCGCCCTCGTAATTTTTAACTCTCCACTTCCAACTTCACTTTAGTGGAACCATTAGATTTTCTATCCAAACCCTATTAAGATTTCACATTAAATAAATTGCGTTTTAATTCATTGTGTGAAACCACCGTTTGTGGTAACCATGAAATGGTCAACTACATTACGGATTTTGTTTTGATTTTTTTTTCTATTTACATTTTCAATATTATTAAAAAAAAATTGCGCAAATATTGATTCTTTTGTCTGCACAACGACAACGATTCGTGCACTCAGGTCATTTCCGATTGTTAAAAATTTTATTTTTCTAGAAATTTGCAATTTTTTTTTTTTTAAAATTTTGCCGAAAATAATTTTTTATTGACAAATTTTGTTTTAGAGATTTAACTTTTCTATAAAGTTTCCTTCATTGGCGTTTAATAATCAAGAGTTATCGTCCTTTAAAGGGCTAAGTGATATTTAATCCGTTCCGTGGCATTTAATCCGCTCATCAACCTTTTAAATTTCTATAAGATTTTCTGGAAAAAATTTTATTTCAAGACATTTTTTTAGAAATATGCAAATATGAAAAATTTTGTATAGAAATTAATTTCAAAGATTTTTCTAGAAAAATTAAATTTCAACAAAATTTAGCAGAAAAATTCAATTTCGATCAAATTGCAAAAAAAAAAAAAACAGTTTCAACGAAGTTTTTTTACAAAACAGCAAAATCAAAAAAATCAATTGGAATTTTTCATGAAATTTTCTATAAAATAGTTCTATAAAGCAAAATTTTCTAGAGAAATTAATTTCAAAGATTTTTCTAGAAAAATGCAATTTCAACAAAATTTTGCAAAAAAAAATCAATTTTGATCAAATTTTCAAAAAAAAAATTTTAACGAAGTTTTTTAGATAAAAGCAATTTTAACAATTTTCAGAAAACTACGAATTCGAAGGAATTTTCTAACAAAATTTATTTTCACGAATTTTCGTAGAAAAATTTAATTATGATAAAGCTTACTTTAAAATTGGAATTTTCGTGAAATTTGAATTTTCATAAAACTTTCTATAAAATTGAAATTTTCTATTAAATTTGAATTTTCATTAAATTTTCTATAAAATTGGAATTTTCTATAAAATTAGAATTTCATGAACTTTTCTATAAAATGCAATTTCAACGAAATTTTGTAAAAAAAAAAATATTTTTTTATATAATTTTGTAGAAAAATGCAATATGAATAAAATTTTCTAAAAAATGTCAACGAAATTTTGTAGAAAAATTCGGTTTCGAAGGAATTTTCAAAAAAAAAAACTATTTAAATACATATTAAACAAGTTATGATGAAATTTTCTATAAAATTTGAATTTTCTATAAAATTTGAATTTTCTATAAAATGTAATTTTAACGAAATTTTGTAAAAAACAATTATTTTTTAATATAATTTTGTAGAAAAATGCAATATGAATAAATTTTTCTAAAAAATGTTGTCAACGAAATTTTGTAGAAAAATTCAGTTTCGAAGAAATTTTCAAGAAAAAAAACTATTTAAATACATATTAAACAAGTTATGATGAACTTTTCTAAAAAATTGGAATTTTCTCTAAAATTTGAATTTTCATGAAATTTTCTCTAAAATTTGAATTTTTATGAAATTTTCTATAAAATTTTAATTTTCATTAAATATTTCTGTAAAATAGGAATTTTCATATAATTTTCTGTAAAATAGTAATTTTCATATAATTTTCTGTAAAATTAGAATTTCATGAAATTTTCTATAAAATTTGAATTTTCTATAAAAATGTAATTTTAACGAAATTTTGTAAAAAAAAATTCTATTTTTATATAATTTTTTAGAAAAATGCAATATCAATAAAATTTTCTAAATAATGTTATTTCAACGATATTTTGTAGAAAAATTCAGTTTCGAAGATATTTTCAAGAAAAAAAAAACAATTTAAAGACATATTAAACAAGTTATGATGAAATTTTCTAAAAAATTGGAATTTTCATAAAATTTTCTCTAAATTTCGAATTTTCATGAAATTTTATCTAGAATTTGAATTTTCATGAAATTTTCTATAAAATTTTAATTTTCATGAAATTTTCTATAAAATGAGAATTTTCATGAAATTTTCTATAAATCTCGAAATTTCGTTAAATTTTCTATATAATTAGAATTTTCCATTAAATTCGAATTTTCGCTAAATTTTCTATAAAATTGGAATTTTCATATAATTTTCTGTAAAATTAGAATTTCATGAAATTTTCTATAAAATTTGAATTTTCTATAAAAATGTAACTTCAACGAAATTTTGTAAAAAAAAAATCAATTTTTTTTTTTTTTTTTTTAGAAAAATCCAATATCAATAAAATTTTCTAAATAATGTTATTTCAACGATATTTTGTAGAAAAATTCAGTTTCGAAGAAATTTTCAAGAAAAAAAAAACAATTTAAATACATATTAAACAAGTTATGATAAAATTTGAATTTTCATATAATTTTCTATAAAATTTGGTACCGCCCTCGTAATTATTAACTTTCCACTTCCAACTCCACTTTAGTGGAATCATTAATTTTTCTATCAAAACCCTATCAAGATTTCACATTAAATAAATTGCGTTTTAATTCATTGTGTGAAACCACCGTTTGTGGTAACCATGAAATGGTCAACAACATTACGGATTTTGTTTTGATTTTTTTTCTATTTTTCATTTTCAATATTATTACAACAAAATTGCGCAAATATTGATTCTTTTGTCTGCACAACGACAACGATTCGTGCACTTATTTTGCGGCCCAGACAAGGTCATTTCCAGGCGATTGTTATTTTTTTCATTATTGTTATAATTTTTGTTATTTTTGTTGCTGCAAAATACAACAAATGAATTAACTCCGGTTTGGAATTTGATCATGAAACTCGTGTCGTGTTAAAATAAACATGTTTCACTTTTAAGTTGGAACTCGAGGGGGTGGAATTGTAGGTGAAGGTAGAGGGAGATGTGTTTCAGACTCGACAATTGATTGGGGTTAATTGAATTAAATACGAAAAATGAGCAGATAATTAAATAAATTAATGGATATTATTTGTATGGAATTGTTTTGCGCGAAAACAAAATTTGGGAATTTATGCGAGGATTTTGGGGGAATACTAATGACCTTTTTATATCCTCCCTGTACAAGGGGAGGTTGCCTCTTGCAACAAAAAAATTGATCAAATTGAAGAAGGTCGGCAATTGAAGTTTTACCAATTAAAAATGCTGTAATTTTGGCATTTTATATTAAAAAGTTCGGTATAGTGCATAGTTTTTCGCAGTATCCGCTGTATAGTGTGCATAATAGCGCCGAGTCTGCCCGGAACGTTGCACGAATGTGGCCTGATAGTGTTTTATTCTATTGTCGGCTAAGAGCTATCTACAGGGTGGTCCATATTGGATATTTTAATTTTTCCAATTTTAACAAAATGTTGGAGAAAAATTTAGTTTCGACGAAAAAATTATTCCAACGAAGTTTTTTAGAAAAAAACAATTTACATTTTTATTTAGAAAAATAAAAATTTGAAGGTATTGTGTAAAAAATTAAAGGACAACATAAGGGATTATTTTAAGATTTAGTTTTGTGAAAATGTTCTTCAATCATTTTTAAGTAATTATTTTTAATTTAAAACCCAAAAATTTCTTGGTTAAAAATCCATTGACAACATTTCATCAAACTTGCATATTTATTGTAAATTGAGTTGAAGTTTCAATTTTTAAACAAAAATTAAAAAACTAATATATTTTTTACCGAAAATTTTGTCAAAATTGTTGTTTTCAATAATTTCGTCAAAATTGTATTGTTCTACAAAAAAATTATTGACAGTTTCATTTTTTCAAAATTAATTTTTTCCAAGAATTTTGTCCAAAATTAATTTTTATTGAAAATTTTGTTTTGTTCTAGAAAATTATGAATTCAATTTTTTTTCTACAAAATTTCTTCGAAATTTAATTTTTCCATAAAATTACCTTTATCGTCGTTTAATAATGTCAACAACCTTTTTATCCGGGCAGGGACCACTACTCAGAAGACATCGTCCTTTAAACGACTAATTGATCTTTAATCCGTTCATCGACCTTTGAAATTTCAATAAGATTTTCTAAGAAAATATTATTTCAAGATTTTTTTTAAGATATGCAATTTTAACACAATTTTCTATAGAAATGAATTTTAAAAACATTTATCCAATTTAAAAAAATTATATTCCGAAACGATATCGTCCACCAACCAGTGACCACCCTTAATACATTTCACACATTTCTTATTCTTCTTTTTTAAAGAAGGTTTGTTTTTCTGTTTAACAGAAAACAAAAACAACGATCTCGAACTCAATAGTCAAAAACAAAACTATGAAAAGTCACAACAGATCGAATAACAAAAACAAAAAACAATGATGAATGAGGCAGAGTACGGCCGAAAGTTTGTTGTCGCTGTAAGAAGCGACAATAACAACAAATCGTGTGCCTTCCCCGCAAATTGCAGGGACACACAAAAAACCAAACAAGAAGTGTGGGGATGTATTAAGGTTGATAAATACTGTCTGCAATGTTTTGGAGATATGGGACTTTGAAGTCAGTTCTCAATTATTTCATATTGAGCTGCTCTCATATTGTGCCAATTATTGACAGGGTATTTTGTCCAAGGCGCCGATGAGGTTGCTTGGTAGCTTCCGAAACGATATCGTCCACCAACCAGTGACCACCCTTAATACATTTCACACATTTCTTATTCTTCTTTTTTAAAGAAGGTTTGTTTTTCTGTTTAACAGAAAACAAAAACAACGATCTCGAACTCAATAGTCAAAAACAAAACTATGAAAAGTCACAACAGATCGAATAACAAAAACAAAGAACAAATTTTGATGAAATTTAAAAAAAATACATTCTAAATATTTTTTTTTGAAAAAAAAAACATTTTTTTGATATATACAAATTTGAAGGAATTTCCTAAAAAAGCGAATTTTAAAGAATTTTTTTTAGACAACATAAGGGATTATTTTAAGAAATGGTTTTTAAATTTTTTTTTAAAATATTCGTCAATCATTTCTGTGGTTTGTAAAAATCCGTTGCAGCTTAATCTTCTTTATTTTGAACCGGATTTGCCAAAATTTCATCAAAAATGCATATCTATTGCAAATTTAGTGGAAGTTTAAATTTTGTAACAAATTTCAGCAACATCTATTAGACTTTTTTATCGAAAATTTGGTCAAAATTAATATTTTAAAGAAATTCGTCAAAATTGCATTTTTTTTTATAAAAAATGTTAAAAAGTTTATTTTTCTAGAAATTTTTTGCATAACAATTTTTTTTTAATTTAGTCGAAAAAGGGATTTAACTTTTCTATAAAGTTGCCTTCATTGGCGTTTAATCCGATCATCGACCTTTGAAATTTTCTATAAGATTTTCGAGAAAAAAATTATTTAAAGACATTTTTAGAGATATGAATTTTAGCAAAATTTTCTAGAGAAATAAATTTCAAAGGTTTTTTCTAGAAAAAATCAATCTAATAATGTCAACAACCTTTTTATCCGGTCAGTGGCCACTAATCAAAAGACATCGTCCTTCAAACGACTAATTCATATTTAATCCGCTCATCGACATTTGAAATTTCAATAAGATTTTCTAAGAAAAATATTTCAAGAATTTTTTAAAGATATGCAATTTTAACAAAGTTTTCTAGAGAAATTAATTTTAAAGATTTTTCTAGAAAAATCCAATTTTAACATAATGCAGAAAAAAATCAATTTTGATGAAATTTAAAAAAAAAATTAAAGAAGTTTTTTAGAAAAAAAAACATTTTTTTTGAAAAATACAAATTTGAAGGAATTGCCTAAAAGCGAATTTGAAAGAATTTTTAGACAACATGAGGGATTATTTTAAGACATGGTTTTTAAACATTTTTTTTAAATATTTTTCAATCATTTCTGTGGTATTTTTTAAATTTCAAAACAAAAAATTTCTTTTGTAAAAATCCGTTGCAGAATAGCTTAAACTTCTTTATTTTAAAACGGATTTGCCAACATTTCATCAAAAATGCATATCTATAGCAAATTTAGTGGAAGTTTTAATTTTGTAACAAATTTCAGCAACATCTAATAGATTTTTTATCGAAAATTTTGTCAATGTTAATATTTAAAAAAAAAAATCGTCAAAATTGCATTTTTTATAAAAAATGTTAAAATTTTATTTTTCTAGAAATTTTGCATTTTTTTTGGAAAATTTTGTCAGAAGTAATTTTTTATTGAAAAATTTCGTTTTCGACATTTATCTTTTCTAAAATGTTTCCTTTATTGGCGTTTAATAATCAAGAGTCATCGTCCTTTGATGTAATTGATGTTTAATCTGTTCCGTGGCTTTAATCCGCTCATCCACTTTTTAAATTTCTATAAGATTTTCTAGACAAAATTTTATTTCAAGACATTTTTTTAAAGATATGCAATTTTAGCAAAATTTTATAGAGAAATTAATTTCAACGATTTTTCTAGAAAAATTAACAAAATTTTGCAGAAAACTACAATATCGATCAAATATAAAAAAACAGTTTCAACGAAGTTTTTGTTATAAAACAGCAAAATCAAAATTTTTTAGGAAATACAAATTTGAAGAATTTTCTAAAAAAGGATTTTCACGAATTTACGTAGAAAAATTTAATTATGATAAAGTTTTCTTTAAAATTTGAAATTTCATGAAACTTTCTATAAAATTAAAATTTTTTTTCAAAATTGGACTTTTCATTAAATTTTAATTTTAATGAAACTTTCTATAAAATTGAAATTTTCTATAAAATTTGAATTTTCATAAAAATTTCTTAAAAATGGAATTTTCTATAAATTTGGAATTTTCATTAAATTTTCTATAAAATTAGAATTTTCTATAAAATTGGAATTTTCTATAAAAATGTAATATCAACGAAATTTTGTAAAAAAATCTATTTTTATATAATTTTTTAGAAATTTTTTCTACAAAATTCCGTTGAAATGAAATTTTGTAGAAAAAATTCAGTTTAAATACATATAAAACAACTTATGATGAAATTTTCTATAAAATTTGAATTCTCATGTAGTTTTCGATAAAATTGGAATTTTCATGAAATTTTCTCTAAAATTGGAATTTTCAGGAAATTTTCTCTAAAATTGGAATTTTCATGAAATTTTCTCCAAAATTGGAATTTTCATGAAATTTACTATAAAATTTTAATTTTCATGAAATTTTCTATAAAATTAGAATTTTCTATAAAATTGGAATTTTCTATAAAAATGTAATATCAACGAAATTTTGTAAAAAAATCTATTTTTATATAATTTTTTAGAAATTTTTTCTACAAAATTCCGTTGAAATGAAATTTTGTAGAAAAAATTCAGTTTAAATACATATAAAACAACTTATGATGAAATTTTCTATAAAATTTGAATTCTCATGTAGTTTTCGATAAAATTGGAATTTTCATGAAATTTTCTCTAAAATTGGAATTTTCAGGAAATTTTCTCTAAAATTGGAATTTTCATGAAATTTTCTCCAAAATTGGAATTTTCATGAAATTTACTATAAAATTTTAATTTTCATGAAATTTTCTATAAAATTAGAATTTTCATAAAATTGGAATATTCATTAAATTTCTATAAAATTTAAATTTCCTATAAAATTGGAATTTTCATTAAATTTTCTATAAAATTGGAATTTTCTACAAAATTTGAATTTTAAGGAAATATTCTATAAAATTAGAATTTTCATGAAATTTTCTATAAAATTGGAATTTTCTTTAAAAATGCAATTTCAACGAAATTTTGTAAAAAAAAAATATTTTTATATAATTTTTTAGAAAAATGGAATTTCAATAAAATTTTCTGAAGATGCTATTTTAACAAAATTTTGTAGAAAAATTCAGTTTCGAAGAAATTTTCAAGAAAAAAAAACAATTTTAATATACAGCATAACCTCTCTAATCCGGAACACTCGATAGTCCGAACTATCCAGTAATCCGGACAGCTCAATGATTCGGACAATTTCGAAATTTTACCTCTGTAGTCCGGACATCAATAGGTTTTTGTGTTTGTTTTTAAGTTTTAAGTTATCGTTATTATACCTTTAGCCAAAAACAATAATTATGTACTCGTAGTGGTTCTGGGAAATGGTAATTTTTTTTTAAATAACCGGTGGTTGCTAAATTTCAAAATTTGTAATGAAATTGGTGCTTGGAAATATGAGGCGAAAATTTATATAGTGATATTTCTGCTGTATTATTTTTGAAAACCGTCGAAGAAGTGGAACTTGACTCTGCTCTATTTTTGAGGGCTCTTCCAACAACAACTTTTTTAATTCAGCTCCAGGCAGAAAAATGTCAGCAGATAGATTTTCCTTCATGGTGACGAGCCTGGATCTCATACGTTGCCTTTCCTTTTAATAGGTAAGCCTGAAAATCCATGAGCGTTTAAACAATTTTAAGTTTCTTTTGTATATAAGTCTACCAAAAAACGACTTCCGTTTGTGAAGGTAAGTAGAAAGTAATAATATTTCTAAAATAATTTAGAATCAGATCTAAAAAACTGCAAAAAGATAAGTGTAAAAGAGTCGATTGTATTTATTATTTATCTTTTTCTTTTTAAGAAACGCGTTTCTTAATAAAATATGACCCACTTTCGAGTTTTGTACTGTAGTCCGGACAATTCAGTAATCCGGACAAAGGTCAAAACTATATCTGTTCGGATTAGAGAGGTTATACTGTATATTAAACAAGTTATGTTTAAATTTTCTATAAAATTGGAATTTTCATTAAATTTTCTCTAGAATTGGAATTTTCTCTAAAATTTGAATTTTCTCTAAAATTTTAATTTTCTCTAAAATTTTAATTTTCATGATAGGAATTGGAATTTTCATTAAATTTCTTATAAAATTGGAATTTTCTATAAAATTGGAATTTTCATTTAATTTTCTATAAAATTTGAATTTTCATAAAATATTCTATAAAATTGGAATTTTTATGAAATTTTCTATAAAATTGGAATTTTTATGAAATTTTCTATAAAATTGGAATTTTAATTAAATTTTCTATAAAATTTGAATTTTTTAAAATATTCTATAAAATTATAATTTTCATGATTTTTTTTATAAAATTGGAATTTTCTTTAAAAATATAATTTCAAAGAAATTTTGTAAAAAAAATCTATTTGTATATAATTTTTTCGAAATAATGGAATTTCAATAAAATTTTCTAAGAAATGCTATTTCAACGAAATTTTGTAGAAAAATTCAGTTTCGAAGAAAAAAAAACAATTTGAATACATATTAAACAAATACGAACAGTGGGTAAACTGACTGACGACTCCCCTCAAATTCAGTCCCAAAAATATTCGTAAACTTGTTTATTTTGTTGTTTTAATTAAATTATTATCAATTTTATGCGGTATTTTGATTTTTGTTTGGAACTTTTAAATTCGCTAAATCTTTAAATATATATTCACATTTTCGCACATTCCACATACATATTATACGTATTGCAATTTTTCTTTAGTACCTCATATCAGAAAATTCCCCCGAATATTGAAACTCGTGCACAGAGGAGAGAGAATACATGACATCTATTGTCGCTAAAAATAAAAGATTTGTAATTTACATATTTCTCATTTTATGGACGAGATTATGTTTTATTGTCCGAAGGAAAGACGTAGAAAATCCATAAAACCAAAATTTCTTTATCTAACTTTTTTTGTTTCGCATAAACATATATTTACATTTATGTACGTTTGAAGAGTGGGCATAGTAAATGAGGGATATAGAGAGGAAATGTCTACTCCTCGCAACCATTTCCTTTTCCATTTTTCCTAGTGTTTTTATTACAAATATTTTATTATTGTGAAATGGCTCTGTTGCTGCCTAGATTGAGAATATTTTTCCAAGGCATTCCAAAAAATTATTCTGTAACGCCTACATGTCCTTGTGCCTGTCGCTGCCCCTGTCCTTGTTAAGAGAATTTCTGTATTTCGTGTAACCACATAAGATTCTGAACTCAGCAATAAGGAAAACAAACACCAGAAACGCCTAGAAAACGTCGAAACGAGAAAAACAAATCATTATTAGCATAATATTTTTATGCAGACGTCTATAAAAAATACACCAACAGCAGACGGACAGACATGCGGCGGTTGGACGTAAAACAAGACTGTGAAAATAATAACATTCACTCAATTACGATTGTTTGAATTTACGACAGCAGCAGCAGCAGCTCTAAAACATTTAATAATTTCCACTAAAACATTAAACATAAAATTTATCGCATAAATCCACATGGATACCACAAAGCAAATGAAGTGAGAAGAGCGACATATGGTATGAAAAGAATAAAATTTCACTGTGCTACAAAAGATTGATTCAAAAATTACTATATAGAAATTGTATGTATTGTACCGCCCCCAAATCACCCCTTCTGGGCAAAATTTCTCATTACCAAATAATCATATTTTTAATAAAAAAATTCTGAAAAGTAACGAAAAATACCAACATTTCAAATAAGAGATTTTTCATGCGGACCATAACTTAAGAAGTTATGAACAAAAGCCCAGAGAGATATCTTAACGATTTTTGTCAAATATCGATAGCTTCAGAACGAGTTATCGGAAAAATCTCAAAAAAATCCACAAATCGTTTCTCCAGGTGTACTAAAAATGGGAAAAATCAAAACCGAAATTTTTTTAAATCATCGATTTGTCTTGGAATTCCCCATATACATATATCAATTAGGAAAAAATTTAACTTTTTCGAAAATGACAAGGTTCTGACAATGGATTCTGATAGAGGGGGAAACAAAAGAATCTACGAGTACGTGTATTGGCGTTTTGAAAGTATACATATGGAGGTCATTTTAGAGGGGGATCAATATTTCCCCCTTTGCACATTCTTATGATGAATCGGCATAGGAAACCGTGTGATCCTTACATTTTAGACTTAGAACATCTTCAGCAACATTACTTAGAACACTACGAGGAACATTTTTGTTGAAAATTTTAACACTCTAGCTTCTATTGTGGAAGAGGGTTAAAATCATCCCTGAAACAGGTGTTTAGCGGTGATTTCTGCCCTTCTCAAACATGAGACCATAAAGACCCCTATATTGAGGAGCTAGAGGGTTCAAACGTTCAACAAAAATATTTGCCATAAAATTCTCCTATATGTCTCTGAATACATCAAAACTCAAAACCTAAAATGCCAGAAATAAGTCAAAACTTAAAGTAAATTTTTAGGTTAATTTCCCTCCTTTTCGAATTGGTGCTAAACCTAAAAACGGATTTGTCTTATTTCTGGCATTTAGTTTAAGTTTTGAGTTTTGATGTATTCAGAGACATATAGTAGAATTGTATGGCAAATATTTTTGTAAAACAACATTGAATAAATGTTTCCATAGAATATTGCTGTTTTAACGTATGGAAATTGTAGTGTAACGTCCGTAAGTAGTAATTCTAATGAGAACTACTTTTACATCCTTAAATATTTCTCTTTCTGTTACGTATTTTGATTCTGACAAATTAGCTAAAAAAAGATGCAAATTCGCGTTAACCTCCATTTATTGTAACGTCCGCAACGGAACCTTCGCCGCGAATATTGTGTTCCACAAAAGTATTAAGGCAAATATTTAAATGTCATTTTAAAGCACTCTCAAATAATTGTTGTTTGCACAAGGTTATATGAAAATATTACATACCGCTGGCGTCTGGATTAAACTTAGTAAAACAAAATGCTTAGAAATGTAACGTCCGCAACTCGGGATTTACCCATATGTGAAATTGCAGATGATTCGGGTAAGTAGCACTTATAAAGGATTCAAAATTTCACTAAAATTGTATTATCTGTGGGAAGATACCAGAAGGAGTGGAACACAGACAAAGTTTTAAATCAATCGCTCCTTGCCGTCAAGAGTTATGATGCCTTATTCCACTGTGTTGAGAGCAGTTCTTCTAAATCAGTACCGATTTTCTTAAATTTTGGCGTTTTTCGTTCTTGAATAAAGAAAGTTCTCCCGATAAAATTTGATTAAAATCGCAAGGAAGACATATACGTGGGCGTTCCAAAAATTAGCCGACCCAACAGAGAAAACACAAAAAATTTGGGACAATTTTTCTTTATTTCTCAACATAATCTCGTTTTAGCTCGATACACGTTTTCCTCCACACAGAATACAGTTTGGTTGCCTCAACCGAATTTTGGTAGTTCTGTCTACTAGCATGCGATTCCATCAGGACAACCAATATTTTGGTTGTGGTATACTTCTGCTTCCATGTTGACAACAATCATATTTGGTTGCGCTAACTACGAAAATGGTGGCTTAAATTATCTGTTGTAGTTGCCACAACCTGCTTTAAAAATTGGTTGTTCTGACAATTTGCCAGTCATAAAAATTCTACCGAGAATTAATTAAAAACAGTTTTCATTAATTTTTATTTTATTTATTGAACAAAAAATCAAACAATTCATATCAAAATTAAAAATCCCATATTACAAATTCATTACTATTATGAGATGTGGAAATATTTGTCACACATTTTAGTACACGAAAAAGAACACAAAACTTTTATGCAAATATCGCTTAACCCTGTGCTATCAATTTTAAGATTGTTGCTTCCATTTTTTATTTATTATTATCCACACTAGATTATTTTTGATTATCTATACCGTTCTTGAACAACATGTTGAAGATTTTTTTATGTCGAGTAATTTAATTTTTTGTTTTTCATGTATCTGCAAAAGAACGGCAACCAGTCTTTCGGTTGTATTTCCCAAAATACATTTACTTATTCTAAATTTGGGAAATGATTGGGATAACCAATAAACGATTATTTATTAATATTTTTTCTGTTGTAGTAACCAATTATTCGTTGCACTAATAACCTTTGGTCTATTGATACAATTTCTGTTGTCAAGAATAAAACATTGGTTGTCACAACCAAAAATCAATCATATGGTACTATAATGAAAATTTAAAATTGGTTACCACAACTAAACGAGTGTCAATGAAAAAACAATCTTAATGCGATTGATACAACCATCGATTTAGTTGCAAGCATTTTCATTTGATCGTATTGTTGTATATTATTGTTGTTTCAACTAATTATATATAAATACAAGCGACAGACGGTGTAGGCAATATAATTTTTGTTGCTAGTACTATTTTTTGTTACAATCGAATTCCAACCAATTATTTTCCTGGGTGTATTCGATAGCGTAGTCTTCGATCTTTGAAAAATATTTTGAGAATTATTTTGCGGCAATAAATAAAAAAAATCGGTATTAACTCACACAATGTTGTGGTATATTTATTTTGCAATTTTGTAATCACCATTAAAAACTTTTACACAACAGTCAATAACATTTTATTTAAAATGTAGCCAACCTCTTTTGATTGCTGTACAAATTTACAGTGTAATTGAAGTGTACAGCTGGCGTATACGTTGGAAATAGTTCATCGGTTATAATCAAATTAGTCACATTGTACATGTAGTTCTAAAACACGAAAACAATATGAACCAGTAAGGAAAGGCAGAAAGTCGGGCGGGGCCGACTATATAATACCCTACACCTGCCTAACAATGCGATAAGGGTAGAAACATATTATCTAATTCTGATCGGACATAAAATAAAATTTTTACAGCATTTACATGTCAAATCGGGGATAACGTATATATGGGGGCTATATCTAAATCTGAACCGATTTCTTCCAAATTTAAAAGCGTTCATTCATATAATAGGAAACCCCTTTCTGCCGAATTTCATACTGATCGGATATAAAATACAGTCTTTACAGCGCTTACATATCAAATCGGGGGTAACATATATATGGGGGCTATATCTAAATCTGAACCGATTTTCTCCGAATTTGGAAGTATTCCTTCATGTAATAAGAAACCTCTTTTTGCCTAAATTCGCGCTGATCGGATATAAAATACAGTTTCTACAGCGCTTAAATGTCAAATCGGGGGTAACGTATATATGGGGGCTATATCTAAATCTAAACCGATTTCTTCCAAATTTAACAGTGTTCATTCATATAATAAGAAACCTCTTTCTGCCGAATTTCATACTGATCGGATATAAAATAAAGTTTTTACAGCGCTTACATGTCAAATCGGGGCTAACATATATATGGGGGCTATATCTAAATCTGAACCGATTCTAACCAAATTCAATAGGGATCGTCCTTGGGCCAAACTAAAGATATGTGTAAAGTTACGTCGAGATCGGACCATAATTGTGACCTGTACTTTGATTACAAGAATACATGGGCAGATGGACAGACAGACAGACGGACATGGCTAAATCGTCTCAAAAATTGATTCTATGACGATCGGTATAATAAACTATGGTTCTATTTCTTCTCTTTTTGGGCGTTACAAAAAAATGCACAAAGTCATAATACCCTGTACCACAGTGTGGTGTAGGGTATAAAAATCCATTGAATATGAATTATCTATACAAACTAATATGTGAGAATTCACCCCCCTCAAAGGACAGTCAAATGGTATATTACTACTTTGGGCAATCTTGATCAAAATTTCCCTAATCACAGGCACCGTATTTACGTGCTTCATAAACTTTCATCTTTACATCTAAAAATTTTACAACTTTACGGCCTCTTATGGGTTTAACATGAACTTGAATCTCAGCTTCGACATTGGGACTTCACGATTAAATTCAAACATTACATTGGCGGCATAACGACTAGTGGCCAATTTCTGGATATTGACAAAACAATGCTTCGGCAGATCTGAGGAAAATGTACAAGTGCCATTACCAAACTCCACAATGAAAGGACGTTTCGCGGCCAATGTAAAAATAAATTAGAAACGTAGCCATTTCTTAAGTCATTTGCATTGTATTTATTTACCTTGGTTGTGAATAGAAAATCAATCAATCAATAAAACAAGAATATAAATAATTTTATTCGCAATTTCGGACTAATTACATTCCAGTCGGAAGTTCTGAAAATACTGAAATTACTATAAAACAAAGAGAAAATCCACAAATAATTAGCAAACAAAGTTGTATAGCTAACAACTAATGGTAAATTGTTGATAATGGAGAAAACGCACGCTTTGTGCAACGCATGGTGATCTTTATTAGATTACCTAGTAATTTTACGCTTAACATAAGGTGGGTCAAGCACATAACTGCACTTGCGTGATTTTGTTTTTTTTTTAAAAATCGTTATTTCCTGACGGGAGAGAAAGCATAAAAAGTAGAAAAAAATTCGCCAAAGAATCGTTTGTTCCATACTTAAAAAGCAAGCTTCCTAGCGAAGAAAACAATGCCCATTTGAAGAAAATCTATAAATGTAGAAATTATAGCGCTTTCTGTAGAAACAAGAGAATTTCCAACAAAATTCGTTTTTTATATCCCCCAATTGTGAACAGGGTTATAAATCAGATGCTGCCAACCAAAAGTGTAACACATTTATGAAGTGACCTATGAGACCCCAAGAATAATTGGCGGAAATTCGTTTTGAGCTATTTTAAGTCATTGTAGCAATGTCTGTCAGCCTGTCCGTCTGTCTCTCTGGTTGGTGGGCATGATAACCTAACTTAAAATTTGGTATGTGTTAATATATTTTTTTCTATCTCAGACTAAAGTCAAAGATGGACTATGTTGGTCCACTCCTTCGAGTAACTTCCCCACGAAGGGTCAACATTTTATGAAATATTGATTATCCCATAACTTATACACTACTACCCAGAATCTTTCACAATTTCACACATAGTACAGAAACCTGTATTAGTTTATTAATCGGTATAATCTTGAGAAAAATGGGCAAAGTTGTCGCGCCCCTTTTGGTACGGGTACCTCCCATGCAAATGGACCATTTGGCACAAAAAGTTAACGGCTTATAACTTTGATTCCAGTCCATACAAATACTTTAAAGGCTTATATGTGGTTAGGTTAGGGTGGCAGCCGTATTTTTTTTAACAAGCTCACATAGATCAGTTTAGGTCCCTAGTGTTACCACGGGCTGAAATGCCCCTCATCGAAACCAACCTGTTTGATATATAAATTTATCGATAGTACGAATATCAGTACTGGAAAGATCTGTTAGGCTGCCTAAAAAGGCCGACCCCAGTATGTCCAGTCGTCGTTTACTCAAAGCGGGACAGTCGCAAAGCAAGTGCTCAATGCTCTCCACTTCTTCCTCATCTCCACAGCTTCGGCAGAAGTCATTGGAGTCAATACCCAATCTTTTGGCGTGTTCGCCGATCAAGTAGTGTCCCGTCAGAACCTGTACTAACGTAGACAATCTTTGCCTCTCTAGTGCGAGGAGATATTTTGATCTTCTCAGGTCATACCTTGGCCAGATTTGTCTAGCTACTCTACAGGTGCCGATTTCTGCCTGATTGCCTCTTGCCTAAGCCTAAGCTTGCACGTGGATAGTGGCGCACCAATGTATGCAGATTCTTCGAGAATTTGTAATGTCGTCCCTTTCCTAGCAAGTTCATCGGCTTTGCAGTTCCCCGGGATATCCCTATGCCCAGGCACCCATATGAGGTGTACATTAAACTGCTCAGCCATCTCGTTAAGAGATCTGCGGCAGTCGAGGGCTGTTTGTGAATTTAGGGATGTTGTCTCCAGTGAAATGATGGCAGCCTGGCTGTCCGAGTAAATGACAACGCCAGTGTTGGTTACTATGTTGCGACTCAGTCACTTGGCGACTTCCCATATTGCCATTATTTCGGCTTGATAGACACTGCAGGTATCTGGTAGTCTGTGAGCTATATCCAGACTAAGTTCTTCACAGTGTACTCCGAAGTCAACCTTTTCATCAAGCTTCGAACCATCCGAGTAAAAGTGGAGATGGTTTCTATTACCTGGTATTCTCCCGACCCATTCATCTCTGGCGGGAATCATAGTGATGTAATTTCTCTCGAAGGTGTACACAGTTGGTATATAGTCCACTCGGTCGGTTACCATAGCACTACACTTTGATATCCTCATGTGATCATAGTTCTTGTACCTCCACATTGATAGGCAGTTTAATCTTATTGCCGCTTTGGTTGCAACTTATCTCGCCACAATATTAATCGGCAGTATATGGAGTAGGGCTTGTAGAGACTCGGTCGCTGTAGTCCTTAAGGCTCCGCTTATGCTCAGGCAGGCAGTTTTCTGAACATTTGTTAGTATGTTGGTGATGGTTAGTTTGTCAGTTGCCGTCCACCATATTACAATGCCGTATAACAGTATTGGACGAACTACTGCTATGGACGATTTTAGGAGAGAGTCCCCACCGTACAGCCTTTTTGCAGGAATATCAGGCGACGTTGGCCTTCCTTACACGTTCCAATACGTTAAGTCTAAATAACATTTTCCTATCTAGAATTATTCCTAAAAATTTTGCACTTTCAGAAAAGACTAGATCTGTTTCAATTCTGTCTTGTTGGGGTTAACGCCCAAACCGCTGCTTCTGGCCCATCTATCCAACTTGTTCAGAGCCACCTGTAGGATGTCTCTCAGGACGTTTACGAATTTGCCACTCACTGCGATTGCCACGACCTTGCAGCCACAACGTTCTACATCTAGCAGGATTTCATTCACCGCTAGGTTCCAAATTAGTGGAGACAGTACTCCTCCTTGCGGGGTCCCTCTGTTTACAAACCTTTTTAGAGTTGTGGACCCTAGACATGCTGTTATGCGTCTTCTGGTGAGCAGACTTTGAATTAGTCTAATCAAACTAGTGTTAACTTTTAGATGTGAGAGTGCCGCAATTACCGCATCTGAGTGAATGTTGTTAAAAGCCCCTTCTATGTCAAGAAATGCCACCATGGTGAATTCCTTGAAATGCAGGGACGATTCGATAGTGCTCACAAGTTCGTGCAGGGCTGATTCTGTAGACTTGCCCTTATTGTAAGCATGTTGGTTCCCCGACAGGAGTTTTGTATCCAGGTTTTCCCTAATGAAATGATATAAAAGTCTTTCCAGACTTTTCAATAGGAAGGAGGATAGGCTTAAAGGCTTATAACATTGATTCCAGTCCATACAAATACTTCTATTTAAAATGTTGTGGAGTGTAATGAATTTACAGTACCTATAGTCCCGGGCAAAATGGGCGATATAACCACGCTCCTTTTGGTACCTCCTTTACAAATGGACCATTTTGCACAAAAAGTTAACGGCTGGGTTTCCTGCACCAAAAATATGAAAATTTGTACAGTGTAATGTTTTTATAGGATCCATAGTATATTACTAAATGGGCGTTATTGCCGCACCCCTTTTGGCACTTCCCAAACAAAATTGCCACAGTAAAAAATATGAAAAAAGTATTTTTTTGGAATTTCCCTATTTTTACAATATGGGTCATAATTTATACATTTATCCATAGATATTTTGCAAATAGGCATTGTTTTCTTCGTTAGGATGATAGATTTCAAGAAAGGGAACAAACATTTTTTGACGACTTTTTTTATTTTTTATGGATTTTTTCGTACAAGCAAAAAACGATGTTTTTGAAAAAAATAGATTTTTTTCTAATTGGTTTAACAAAAGTTGCTAAACTTCAGTTTCAAGATGAAAGTGGCGTTTTCAGCATTATTAGCACCCATAACTTCCTTTAATTTAAGTGGTATCCCGGCTTTATCGAGCTTATACTTTAATGAATATGGTCCACGAAAATTGGAATTTTAGAAACAAACTAGCTTTAACCCGGTGCGCTTCGCAGCCCCATCATTTATTTATTATCTTTTTAGGGTACTGTAGATAGTTATAAATCTTTCTTTCAAAAACAAATGACTATTCCATATGGAGAAACATTATCTTGTTTATGTTCCTGGCATCCAGGTACAATATTTATCCCTTTTCCCAGCAGTGCCTCTAAACGTCAAAAACTATTTTTTGGACAATATTTTACCTTTTTCCCATAGTTTATGTTCCAATAGCTACAATTACACCCTGATACAATATAAAACAATGTTTGCCCCACCGTGTCTTTAAAAGTTTTAATTAAAAAAAAGGTAAAATGAATGCCTAGTTGAAGTTGTAAGACTTACAATTGGCATTGGGATCATACACCCAGGAAAATAATTGGTTGGAATTCGATTGAAACAATAAAAAAATAGTACTAGCAACAAAAATTATATTGCCTACACCGTCTGTCGGTTGTATTTATATATAAATAGTTGAAACAACAATAATAACATGGATACGATCAAATGAAAATGCTTGCAACTAAACAGATGGTTGTATTAATCGAATTAAGATTGTGTTTTCATTGACACTCGGTTAATTGTGGAAACTAATTTTAAATTCTCATTACAGTACCATATGATCGATATTTGGTAGTGACAACGTATGTTTTATTCTTGACAACAGAAATTGTATCAATAGACCAAAGATTATTATTACAACGAATAATTGGTCACTACAACTGAAAAATATTAATAAATAGTCGTTTATTGGTTATCCCAATCATTTCCCAAATTTAGAATAATTAAATGTATTTTGGGAAATACAAACGAAAGATTGGTTGCTGTTCTTTTGCTGATACATGACAAACAAAAAATAAAATTACCGACATAAATAAATCTTCAACATTTTGTTCAAGAACGGTGTAGGTAATCAAAAATAATCTCGTGTGGATAATAATGTGTGTAGGTAATCAAAAATAATCTCGTGTGGATAAAAAAAAGTTTTTTTTTCGTGTTCTAAAATGTGTGTCAAATATTGAATTTGTAATATGGGATTTTTAATTTTGTTATGAATTTTGTTTTTTGTTCAATAAATAAAATAAAAACAAGTAAGAAAGTTTCAGTCGGGTAAACCGACTAAGGTATACCCTCACTTTGTGAGTAATGTAATATTGAATATTACTCGAATTATTCTGTCAATTTGTGTGGGAGTTACCAGAAGGGGTTTATATAATACACATTTTTTTCGCTGAACATTAGATACTTTAAATTCATTGCACTGTGCCGAATTATAAGCATTTATGTGCACTGGTATAAACGTTATGAGACATTAAATTGTGGTATGATTTGGGAATTTTGTGTGGGAGGTACAAAAAGGGGCGTGGCAATAACGCCTTTTTTTCACAGGGCTATAGACACTATAAAAACATTACACTGTAAAAAATTTCAAGTATTTTTATACACTGGTTTTAATGTTATAAGCTGTTAACTTTTGGTGCAAAAAGGTACCTTTGTGTGGGAGGTACCAAAAGGGGCGTGGCAACAACACCCATTTTTCCCTGGACTGTAGGCAATATTAAAGCATAATACTGTACAAAATTTCAAGTATTTTTATACACTGTTATTAATGTTATAAGCTGTTAACTTTTGGTGCAAAATGGTGCATTTGTGTGGGAGGTACCAAAAGGGACGTGGCGACTTCGCCCATTTTTCTCCAGTTGATAGCGGCTAATAAGCTAATACTATGTGTGGAATTTCAAAAGATTCGAATAAGAAGTATAGCAGTTATTAAAGAATCAATATTTCACAACATTTTAACCCTTTGTGGGGGAGGTACTAGAAGGAGTGGACCAATATGGCCCATCTTCGAACTTAGCCGGAGATAGAAAAAAATATTACCACATACCAAATTTGAGGTCAATCGGTTACTCCTTTCGAGAGTTATCGTGCGCACCAGCCAGCAGACAGACAGACAGACAGACAGACAGACAGACAGACAGACAGACAGACAGACGGACGGACATTGCTCATTCGACTTAAAATGACCCAAAACGGATTTCCTCCGAACATACATGGGGTCTTAGGTCACTCCTTCGACGTGTTACACTTTTTTCCGTAGCAAATGATATATACCCTCGTCACACTAAAGTGAGGGTATAATTAATGAAAACTGTTTTTAATTAATTCTCGGTAGTATATGACTGGCAAATTGTCAGAACAACCAATTTTTTTAAAACAGTTGATTAAGCCACCATTTTCGTAGTTGGCGCAACCAAATATGATTGTTGCAGAAGTATACTACAACCAAAATATTGGTTGGCCTGATGGAACCGCATGATGGTAGACAGAACTACCAAAATTCCAAACCAAAATTGGCAAATAATTCGGTTGAGGCAACCAAACTGTAGTCTGTGTGTATTTAATCATTTTCGCTCCATTCAATTAACCCAATGTGTCATAATTTACCATTTTTGCACCACTGTACAACATGTAATCGTTTATGCCCCAACAGTGCCACTAAAAGTGTGCATTTAGAAAAATCATAGTTTATATTCGCAACCTTAGGCCGTATTTTACCCTTTATGTCCCCTATCTGTGAGACGTTTAATTTTTTAACATACCGTGCCTTATTTAACTTTTTCCCACGGTTTACATAGAAGCATCGCACTCTGGTTAGGAATATGTCTTCAATTTCGTAGTACCAATAAAGATATATTTATTACTATATTAATTTAATACATATAATGAATTTTAATAATATGTATTACTAAATATATCTTTATTAGTACTACGAAATTGAAGGCATAATCTTGTAAGGAGGTATGTGGGCTGACAAAAAGTGTAGTCGGCAAGGTAGGGCGGGATACCGGCTAAGGAGCGAAATTAACACCAGATTGCTCTAAGTGACCCTAGATCCTTTTAATTACAAATAGTGAACAATGCGTCGATTCATCCCTAATTATTGCTACCTACAATTTTAAACATTCACCCCCCATTAGCCCTTAGCACGGTGGGAACAATAGGTAGTACTGGACAGGAAGAGATAGTGTCTGTGTTGTAGCGGGTCGTTACATAATTTTAAATATATAACACCGTTTCCCCACTTACCATATTTACCATTTTGACACACTTTACCGTATTTAACAATTTTTTACCCCACTGTACCATATTTAACCCTTCTTGATTCACTGTGCCACATTTAACCCTTTTTGCTATACTCAACCCTAAAATTTAAAATTTCCCCCGATCTAACATACTTAACCCTTAACTGTACCATATTTAATCACATTTGATCCACTGTACCATTTTTGTCCACTATACATTATTTAATGTTTTTGACCCACTGTGCTCTTCACATCTCAACTTTAAGTTCCAATTTTGCCAGATTGGTTCATTTTTACACCTAATGCACCATAATTAACATGTTTTGCCCCACTGTGCCTCTTAAAGTTAGAATTTCCAGAAATTACTTCCAGTCTCTAGTTTATGTTACAAAATCTACCCTGGAACCATAGGACCATATTTAACATTTTTAAACCACTGTACACTATTTTACACGTTTGACCCCACTGTGTCCCGAAAAGTACGATTAGAACAAAAACTGACTACCCCGATCCGTTGTCCTAAGGACATCCCACGCTTCAATTTTCACCATTCTAATTACACTGTGCAACAGTGAAAAAAATACACGTACTTGACAGAATAGGTTCGATTCTACTATCAAAGGGTTGTATAACCCTATACTCGGTTTGGCGAAATTGGTGACCAATTTTGTTTTATGGGTTAACAGTGAAATACTTACATTTTTGGGGTACAATGTGGTTTTTTGAGCTATTTAGGGTGCCTAGACACGTTCAGATTGTATTGATATGTTTACAAAAAATTTTCAGATTTACCAACTTATACAAAAAACCAGTAAGGAAAGGCTAAAGTCGGGCGGGGCCGACTATATAATACCCTACACCACTCTCGTAATATTGAATAACTCTGAAATATAAATTTTGTAGTTCATGTTTAAATTGTTTATTCTAAATTTCAAAACGATTGGATGTAAAATACAGCTTCTATAGAACTAAAGGGCCAAATCGGACGAAACATATATATGGGAGCTATAGCTAAATCTTAACCGATTTTCTTCAAATTTGGTAGTGTTGGTTCATGGATCAAGAAACTCTACCATTCTAAATTTCAAACTGATTGGATGTAAAATACAGCTTCTTTAGGACTAAAGAGCTAAATCGGACAAAACATATACATGGGAGCTATAGGTTAAACGTAACCGATTTTCTTCAAATTCGGCAATGTTGGTTCATGGATCAAGAAACTCTACCATTCTAAATTTCAAAAGGATTGGATGTAAAATACAGCTTCTATAGGACTAAAGGGCCAAATCGGACGAAAGATATATATGGGAGCTATATCTAAATCTGAACCGATTTCAACCAAATTCAATAGCGATCTTAACAGCTGCGAAATACTCTAAACTGCAAAATTTCAGAACGATCGGAGTGAAATTGCGACCTGTAGTCGACGAACAACTTTACATGGACTTTCTTGACTTTTTTCGAAAAAGGGCCAAATTGACTCATTAAGAGGGGAGCTAGAGAGTTAAGATATTCCCTAAAAATGATCCTCATAAAATTCCACTATGTAACTCTGACAATAAGAAATCACTCAGACATTAACTTACAGCATTTTTTTCATTTAGTATAATACACCCTTCGACCAAAAAATGAAAACTTTGACCCACTATAACAAAAAACTCAGACCGGCTGGACCATAAGTTTATTCTAGAAAAATGATCTACTCAACTACCCCTTTCAGAATTATACGGTCGCTATTCTGTTCTACAAATGCTGTTGGACAGTGTTATTAAATGACAAAGTTCCACCGGGATTTTTTCCGGGACATCAGAATTCGTTTTAGAGGTATGGTTCCTTCGGCAATGTTTCTTATTTTGATCCCTAGAATACGATTTTCACTGAGCAATGGCGACTTTTTTTGCCTCCCCACAAATCGACCCGGCCTAACGAACATACTTATAAATTCAAAGTTACGGTACCCTTTTTGACATACAAAAGCATAAGAGCGTATATTTTAAGCAATATTTTAGCTCTCGTTAAGAGCTATCTTTGTGACATTGACCGATTCCCGATCCGACGTACCGTTAAGGAGCTAGAGCAAAACTAAACATTCCGTTCACATTTGAAAATTTGCTAAGTCAATTTTTTTTAAATCCAAAAAAAAACTTTCCAGTCGCTCTACGACCTTGACACCCATGAGCAATGTTTTAGCTCTCGTTAAGATTGTGGCTACATGCCACACAGCAAATGAATCAATTTAATTGTTGCGAGAATAGTTTGGAGATTCGATTATTTCAAGAAATTGTGATATTGAACGGCCTCCAAGAAGTTGTGAGTTAACACCATTAGCCTATTTATTGAGGGGTTATTTGAAGCCATTGGTCTTTCGAAATAAACCAGACTCTCTTCAAGCTTTACAAGTCAATATGGAACGTGCCTTTCATGACATACGACTTGATTTAGTGGAAAAAGTGCTCGAAAATTGGGTCAATCGAATTCGTTAATGTAGAAGAGGTCGTGGAGGCCATTTGAATGACGTTTTATTTAGAACTTAATTGTATCGATTGTACTTCACATTAAATAAAAAACTGTTGAATTTCCTTAAGAATAAGTGTATTTTTCAAAGAAATCATATCATTCTTATTCAAAAACCCTGTATATGTAGAGATTTTCAAAAATTGTACTTATATCTGCTTTTATTAGTTTGAATGTCCTTCTCGTTCTCTTCCCCTCTCCCTATACACTTACTTCCATCCGCTCAGAGCGGTAGTCATAAAAATCCAAATAAGAGACCTCACCAAGCACAGTGACAACAACAAACAACGACAGAAATATATGCACATGACACCACCAACTACGACAGCAACAGCAGCAACAAATAATAAACAACTTAATTAAGTTGTAAATTTTATTGACAGTGGCACAAAATAATAACAACAAAAACAAAAATAGAGCATTTAGCAAATGTTGTGGAGCAGGAAGGGAGGGACTGAGTACTTAACAGACATCAGACGATTGTAGGGGTTGACTATGGGCTCAAAGGTGGGTGTGCGAAGTTGCTGGGTGGGTAGGCAACACTGGTTGTGATGAACACAGCCACAGATGAAAACATTGAAATGATTATCACTAAATAAAAGCGCATAATTATCTGCGGCGTAGGCGAGAGAGGCAGAACGAGAGTTTGTGTATGGTTTGTGAGTGTAGAGGTGAGGCCGTATTTTCGTGTCAGTTCTTTGTTGACAAACTTCTTTCTCTAATTACAGATTGTTAAGCCTATGGCGAATTTTGATTCCTACTAAAGTTGCTATATATGTACATATGGACGTACAGTCATGGGCATAAATGTAGTTGCAGCTACCAAAATTATCTTTAATTCTGCATATTATTGGAATCGAAAGAAAATATACATTTGGAACACTCACTTTTAAATATTATATAAAGGGTGGTTAAATTATAAGGGCCGATGTTGATTTTGAATAAAACACAAATTATTTAGGAAATTATTGTAATTTCTTTTAATTATGATAATATTGGTGTGGTTCAATTATGTATGGAACAAACTATCGACCAAATGGCCGCCGCGACCTCCGCGGCACACTTCCATCCGATGGTCCAAATTTTCGATGACGCTGAGGTATAATTGAGGTTCTGTGCCATTAATGTGCCGAATTATCTCATCCTTTAGCTCTTGAATTGTTGCTGGCTTATCGACGTACACCTTTTCTTTCAAATAACCCCAAATAAAGAAGTCCAACGGTGTCAAATCACATGATCTTGGCGGCCAATTGACAAATTTGCGCACAATTCTCCCGATTGTGGACACATGTGGTCGATTATGCTGATCAAAAAAACATTACGAAGTGCACGAAATGCATTCTGATTTGAACGCCCATTTTCGTAAAAGGCTTAAAAAAATTTAAAGCGTTGCTCGATTGTGTATTTTTCCATGGTTCAAATTGAGTTAGTCTGAAATTGAGAAATGACAAATGAAATGCAGAAAAAAATTGACGTTTAGGTGTGGTTCACATTCAACATCGGCCCTTACAATTTAACCACCCTTTATATTGATATTCGTTATATCCATTTGAGAAATACTCGTATACTTATGCCTTTTATTCCAGAACGAATTGAAACCTTGTAACAATGAATAATCTGATTTGAAATGGCCTTATGTACCTTCATCGTTCTCTTATTGATTGCCCCCGACGACACATAGATGGCGGCAGTAGTTTACAAAAATACTTTGGCAAAAACTGGTAACCTTATAAAACAAATGTTTTAAGTTAAGGCGCCATGGTGTTTGAAGTCATCAAAATAAACGATCTCAGTGAATTTGTAAACATGGAAAAAATTGGACACCATTATGCCAATCAATATTTTCATTTGAAAGGTCTCAGTCCAAACAATATTAAAGCCGAGCTAGATTCTACTCTGGGTGAGTCTGCTATTACTATAAAATATTGGGTGGTAGAGTTTATACAGGGTGTCTTTTTTAGACGTGTGGTCTTAAATCTGGCAATACTTTTTCCGGAGTTGGTCTTTTTGACAGCTGTCTCTTGATTTGTGCTCAGTTTGGTTTGCCATTTCATAATGAATAGAATTACTCCGGAACAACGTTTGCAAATCGTGCAAATTTATTACCAAAATAAAGGTTCGGTGCGCGCGACACATCGCGCGCTGCGTCCAATATTCGGTCGAAGCTCACTTTTGGATGAATGATTACGTTAATAAACAAAAATGTCGCATTTGGAGTAATGATAATATATCTTCAAAAATAATGTTACAGTCAATGGGGGACGCTATAGGGCAATGATTAATGAGGCCGTACGCTGCCAAGACGAACACTTTAGTGGTCGACCAATTGATGCGTCCACGCCAGAAGCGGTTAAGAAAATCCATAAAACGGTATTGCATGATGGTCGGCTGAAGGTACGAGAGCTAGCTGAAATGATAGAAATTTCAAAAAGTGGTATACATTGGTATATACTGTGTGCCAGACGGGTGCCGCGTTTGCTCACAGCATCGTGAAGATGTTTAAATTGAGTGTTGGTCGATGTTTCGCCGTAATAAAGCCGAGTTTTTGCGTCGATTCGTAACCATAGACAAAGGAACAGTCAAAGCAGTGGACTGGAATGGGATAACCGTGTCTAATCGTGTCGTGAAGACAGTTCCATCTGCAAACAAGGTCATGGCGTCTGTTTTTTGTGGGATGCGCGTGTGATGATAATTTTTATTGATTACACTGTGCAACAGTGAAAAAATACACGGACTTGACGGTATAGGTTCGATTCTACTGTCAAAGGGTAGTATAAGCCTATACTCGGTTTGGCGAAATTGGTGACCAATTTTTTTTATGGGCCTCCAAAGTTTCTGAAAATCAGTGGGCCCCTCGAAAAAGGTGTCATCAGCTTTTGTCCAACAACTAATTCAGACTTGGTGATACCAAAAAAAGGTAAAATATCTGTTCGTGCAGCACTGTTAGTCAACGGTCTAGTGGTCGCAGCAATAACGATACCAGTAAAGAGCGTTTTTGAATTTTACCCTTTTTTGGAGTTTGTGTTAATTTTACAGCATTGGTGTGTTCTGACACATATAGTAAAATTGTATGTCCAACATTTTTGTAGAACATTTCACACCGCCCTCCCCATTTTAAGGTTTTTTTTTACGATTTTCTATAAAGTTGCTGAACAAACCATATACCAATAAAGTATATTTTGGTTACATAATAGTGAAATACCAACATTTTTGGGGTACAAAGTGGTTTTTGAGCTATTTAGGGTGCCTAGACACGTTCAGATTGTATTGATATGTTCACAAAAGTTGTTTAGATTTACGTTGCCTAGATCCTGAAAGTTATGCTGAAAAAAGAGAAAAATATATTTTTTCTTCACTTTTTCAAAAAAAATTGCTGCAAATTATTTTTTCGCAAAAATGTGAAGATACTTTTTTCAGCATATTCTTAGCTACATTGTTGCCAAATATAGTTAAGCGGTATCACCAAGAGCTAGCTAGATGGTTAATATGCTCCACAAAAATATTGGCCTTAATATTTTCTATAAAGTTGCTGAACAAACCATATACCAAAAAAGTATATTTTGGTTACATAATAGTTAAATACTAACATTTTTGGGGTACAAAGTGGTTTTTTGAGCTATTTAGGGTGCCTAGACACGTTCAGATTGTATTGATATGTTCACAAAAGTTGTTTAGATTTACGTTGCCTAAAATTTTGCCAAACATTGTTAGTGAAAAATTACAAGATCCTGAAAGTTATGCTGAAAAAAGAGAAAAATATATGTTTTTCTTCACTTATTCAAAAAAATTACTGGAATTTTTTTTTCGCAAAAAATTTTAAGAAACTTTGTTTAGCATATTCTTAGCTACATTATTGCCAAATATAGTTAAGCGGTATCACCAAGTCTGAATTAGTTGTTGGACAAAAGCTGATGATAGCTTTTTCGAAAGGTCCACGAATTTTCAGAAACTTTGCAGGCCCATAAACAAATTGGTCACCAATTTCGCCAAAACGAGTATAGGGTTATACTACCCGTTGATAGTAGACTCGAACCTATACTGTCAAGTCCGTGTATTTTTCAAAAAGTGTTCATTTGTTGCATAGTGTTATCTTTAAAAATGCAAAACAATCAACGGCGTGTATTGTGCTAACTTATTGCAGCATTTAAGTGATGAAATTAAGGAAAAAAATCCGCATTTGGCGTCAAAACAATGTTCCAGCTGACACATCCACTACTCCCATAGCCAAAATCAAAGAATTAAAGTTCCATCGCGCACCTTATTTCCCTCAATTAGTCTCCTCGGATTATTTTCTATTTCCAAACTTCAAGAAAATTGTTCGTTGGTAGAAGATTTGCTAACAATGAAGAGGTGGAGTCTGTGTTTGATGACTCGTATTTTAAGGATTTAGACACTTCTTCCTATAAGCATGATATTGAAGCTATTGAATATCGCTGGGAAAAGTGTATCGAGCTAAAAGGAGATTATGTTGAGAATTAAAGAACAATGTCCCAAATTTGTTGGGTTTTCTTTTTTAGGTCGGTTAACTTTGGGACCGTTCTCTTATGTCCAAAAATAAACCATAAGAAATACGAGGACGGGCCATTGAATCCGTGATTTTTTAAATGAAACCCAGATTTTTGGAACTCTGTACACTTTGTCTAATGTTTGCTCTATTTTTGTATCCCTTCCAGAAAATAAGGTTTATGGAGGTATTCAAAATAGGTATTTGTTTGTAAGGTGATGTCATCGTTGAAGTCAAACTGTTTCATCGTTGAAGTCAAATCTCTCTCCGCCGAGCCCTTTCTTCTGGTTTGAAATCAAGAAAAATGGTCATTCGGGGCTATGTTCGGAGGATAGGGCGGATGTGGGAGCAATTCGTAGCCTAATTCATGTTTTTTTGCAATGGAAACTGCACACGTGTGCTGCCGACTTATCACAAGAAAGCCACTGTTTGGACTGCTGTTTGGTCTCTGGTACATAGAGGTGAATTCATGTTCCGTCCAAAGTTAACTGCTTATAACTTTAATACCAGTGCACACAAGTATGTACTTGAAATTTTGTAATCCTTTTTATCCGTACACTCCATTGAAAAATTGTACCTCCCGCTCAAATGGACTGTTTTGAATCGAAAGTTAACAGCTTATAGCCGTAATACCAGAACTTTCAAATACTTGAAATTTTGTACAGTGTAAGGCTTTTTTGGACCTACACTCCATTCAAAAATAGGCATTATGACACGCCACTTTTGGAACCTCCCTCACAAGAGGACCATTTTGCAGCAAAAGTTAACATCTTATAACCTTAATATCGGGTTTTCCAATAGAGATGATATGATTTTGTAGTGACATTTTGGCCATTTGTAATATGTCATGATCTGTCATTTGCATTTTCATTGTATTCAGGAGTGTTTACAATTTCATCATGGAGAGATATACGCAAGAACAACGTTTACAAATTTGTATTATCAAAATAATCGTTCTCCAATTGCAACATTTCGTGCGCTAAGTAAATATTTAGCTCTCGACTTAGCTCTCATTAAGAGCTATCTTTTTGCCATTGACCGATTCCCGATTCGACGTACCGTTAAGGAGCTAGAGCAAAAATAAACATTCCGTTTCCATTTAAAAATGATGCTGAGTATATTTTTTTAAATAAAAAAAAAAAAAAAACACTTTCCAGTCGACCTATGACCTTGACACCCATGAGCACTATTTTAGCTCTCGTTAAGAGCTATCTTTTTGCCATTGACCGATTGTGGCTACGTGCCACACAGCAAATGAAACAATTGAATTGTTGCGAGAAAAGTTTGGAGATTCGATTATTTCAAGAAATTGTGATATTGAATGGCCTCCAATAAATTGTGATTTAACACCAGTAGACTATTTCTTGTGAGGTTATTTGAAGTCATTGGACTTTCGAAATAAACCAGACTCTCTTCAAGCTTTACAAGTTAATATTGAACGTGCCATTCATGACATACGACTTGATTTAGTGGAAAAAGTGCTCGAAAATTGGGTTCATCGAATTCGTTCCTGCAGAAGAAGTCGTGGAGGCCATTTGAATGACGTTTTATTTAGAACTTAATTGTATCGATTGTGCTTCACATTAAATAAAAAACTTTCCTTAACAATATGTGTTTTTTTCAAAGAAATCATATCACCCTTATTGGAAAACCCCGCAACAGTGCTTACAAATACTTGAAATTTCGTACAGTGCAATGCTTTTATAGAACCTACAGTCCAGTGGTACCTCCCACACAAATGGTTAATTAAAAAAAAAATAAATATATTACGAATATTTTTTTAGACTGAATGCGAGGGGATTCGTAAGTCGGTTTATCCGACTGCACGTTATTACATGTTACCATATTACTCCAATGCTTTTAGTTTGGGAAATATATTTACATAAACAAAATTTAGCTTACTGTACCTATACTTATGCCCACGACTGTACGAGGCGTCTATATATTTATGTGTGTTTAAGAGAGCATTTGTTTCTTCGCATAAGTAATCTGTAAATAAGTGTACATTTTGTAAAATTAAACATGCTAAATATCCTCCAGCCACAAAATTGGAAAATAAAAATGTTACCGATAAACAAGAAATTAATAGCTGTAATGGTGTCACATACACCCACCCACCCACACCATAAGAAACTCACGCACACACAAACTAATTACTAACTCCATATCTTCATATATCTTGGAAGGGGGCAAAAGCGTGGGACGACGTTTATCTCTGTCTCTCGTTTAAACAACTCTTTGGGTACTGTGACATCTGTCACTGAAATTACAAAAAATTGCAAAACAAAATTCAATATTCGACAACATTGAACGCCGCAAAAGTATTTCAAGGCCTAAGGCGTGTACCGCAGAGAAAAGGGTTATCAATTTTGGTGTGTCAATCTGTAGATGCTAATTGTTGTTCTTTTATTTGCATAATTTAAGGTCGTTAATAACGAACCAAATAAAAACTTAACATTATAGCTGCAAACAAAAAAATTGCATATTAGTTAACTTTCATTAAATTTAACGCTCAATGCTTTTGTTAGAGCTAATAAGTCGTAGAGATATGTATATGCAAATTGCGGCGGTTAAAAAGTTTACATAATAAATTACTCAAAATCGTTTTGTTATTACTCATTTATAGGTTATCAGTTTAAAATCTGCAACGAATTTCTGTGGTTTTCTGAAATAACCGCCTATCTCATATAACCCAAAATGTTGAGAAAAGGAAAAAAACGATTTCGATCGCTGTATATTTACACCGAAAACATATACGTACCAATGACTGTTATATATAGTGATTATATTCTCAAAAGCGGACATCACCAAATGACATCACGATGGCCGCACTTGAATGTAATCCTTAAGGACATCACCACACAGTGCTTTGTGCCATTGACAAAAATCGATAATACAAAATTGGCTTAAATAGATCTCTGAGATTATATTTTTCATAAACAATATACATATGTAGTGTTGCTCTTAAATGAGAAATACAAAAACATAAAATATTTGCGCACAAACTAAAAGAAACAAGTAAGAAAGTTCAGTCGGGTAAACTGACTTATGAATCCCCTCACCTTGAGTCCCAAAAAAATTATTTAAATAGATGTAAATTTATTTTTTTAAATTATAGTATTATCTATTTAAATTGCATTTAATAACTTTGAAATTTGTACTGGCATTAAAGTTAAAAGCTGTTTACATTTGGTACAAAAAGGTCCATTTGTGTGGGAGGTTCCAAAAGGCGGCAATAACGCCAACTTTTCTGTGGACTGTAGGTACTATAAAAGCATTACACAAAAAGGGAGTGGCCACTTCGCCCGTTTTTTTTGACGTGTTAGCGACTAAAAATCTAATACCATCTGTGACATTTCCAGAGATTCGATGAAGGAAGGGGTGATCCATTTCGAGGTTCCTTACTTTTTTAAAGAAAAAAACAGAAAATTCAAATTGAATGAGGAATGTTTATTATCATTTGAAAGAACATTTATTTTTTGAAGATTATGTCTATCAAATGTTGGCCGCGGCTACGTCTCAGATGTTCCATCCGTTGAGTCCAATTTTCGATGACTCGTTCGAGCATTTCGACTGCTAACTGGCGAATGACACGCGTGATGCTTTGTATCGAAGCGGGTTTGTCTGCATAAACTTTAGACTATACATATCACCACAGGAAAAAACCTAACGGTGTGATATCACACGATCTTGGTGGCCAATCGACCGGCCCAAAACGTGAAATTATCTGCTCACCGAAGTGTTCTCTCAATAAATCCATTGATTGATGCGATGTGTGGGAAGTGGCGCCGTCTTTTTGAAACCAAATGTCGCCGAGATCACGAGCTTCAATTTCAGGCATCAAACAGTCGGTTATCATGGCACGATAACGGTCGCCATTGACGGTTATGTTCTCACCGGCATAATTTTTGAAGAAATATGGACCGACGTCGGATCGGGAATCGGTCAATGGCAAAAAGATAGCTCTTAACGATAGCAAAAATATTGCTCATGGGTGTCAAGGTCGTGGGTCGACTGGAAAGTGTTTGTTTGATTTAAAAAAAAAATGCCGAACGTTGTTCAGGCGTAAGTCTTTCCATGATGAAATGCCAAACAATACTTAACAAAAATAAAATGACAGCATGGCACGACTCACACGTGATCTGTCAAAAAAGGGCTATTGAAAAAAGTATCTCTACTTAGATCATCATCCTATATTATAGAAGGTATTTAAAAGTCAATATTTCGCTAAAAGTTAACCATTTGTGGGGGAGGTACTAGAAGCAGTGGACCAATATGGCCCAACTTCGAACTTAGCCGGAGATAGAGAAAATAAATATTACCGCATACCAAATGTGAAGTCAATCTGTTACTTCTTCCGAGAGTTATCGTGCGCACCAGCCAGCAGACAGACAGACAGACGGACATTGCTCAAATGACTTAAAATGACCCAAAACGGATTTCCGCCGAACATACTTAGGGTCTTAGGTCACCCCTTCGATGTGTTACACTTTTGGCTCGTAGCAAATGATATACGAGTATACCCTCCTCTCTAAGGTGCACAGTTGGAGAAAGCTCCAATTTATCGTGAAAAAAAATATATTTTGGTTTTTCCATGTTTTGACTCGAATGTTTTTGATAGTTTTGGTTGAAAAATGTGTAATTTAAAAATTTTTTATTAGTTCAATTTTAATTTTTTGGAAAAACATTTATTTAAAATCGAAATTATCTTCGAATTTAATGCATGTGGTTTAAACAAATTTATTATTTTTTGTTGACATTTTGTTACTAATACTTAGTTCAAATTTCTATAAAAAAAATGCAAACCGAAATTTTTTTGACTTTTTGCAAAATATCAAAATTTCCAATCGCATATTTCCTATAAATAATTATATAAAAGTGATAGGGAAATCTTGCCAGCCAAAACCTTTAGAAGTTATACTATAGCAAAAAATAAAAAAATCTAGGCTGCATCACACAGCATTCCCCACTAAACCCTTACCGAAAGTATAACAATTGAAAAAAGTATATTAAAATATTTCAACTGTTCCCGCATTTTTTTTCCTTAAACAATAAAAAACTCAATGAAATTGTTTACCTTTAGTAGTAAACTACATATAAGATAAAATCATAAATTGTACCAAAAACAATCACTTTTCTGATCAAGTAAATGTAAACTATACGAGGGTTGCTATATATATTTCTCGCCAAGAGTTATATGGCACTGTACTTAACCTTAACCTGTACTTAACCTGTACAGTACTTAATAATGTTATTATCTTTAATCTGAATTGTGTTAATTTCTCTTTAGTTAATTCTCTATTATTATTGTATTATGAACCCTTTATTTATTTATAATATTTTACTACAAACTATCTCTCTCTTTCTATTATACTCTCCTTATGATACAGAATTGAGATGCATTTTAGTTATAAGATATATGGCACATGAATGCATGAGCAGAGTCGTATTTGTGAAGTGATTATAGACTTTTTAAATCTAAGAAACTATTTGTCAAAACCCAATTAATATGAAATAAAATTGAATTTTATAACGTTTTAAATAAAAATTGATTCTGATGTTTTATTACTAAATCATAAAACATAACTCTGGCGTCATCTGACTTTCCATTGGAAAGTTTGACATTTTTTAGCATAAACGTACTCAGAAAGTTTTGACGTACGACCATCATTTGTGTTGTTTACAGTGACTTGAAAAAATCAATTTGTCAAAAAAATTTAATTAACTCGTAAACATTTTCGTGCGATCATTTTTCAAAACTTTCGACGTGGATTATCACGACAAGAGTGCATCGATGAAAATAAATCTTTGTATGGCTCGTGTCGATTGGTGCAAAGAAATTTTGAAAAAATACGATCGCGGTGCTTCAAAAGACGTCATAAGATCGTCACAGGTGACGAATCTTGGATCGATGCGTATGATCCCGAAACAAAACAGCAATCGACCGTGTGGGTCTTCGAAGACGAGCCAAATCCAATGAAAGTTGTTCGTGGAAGAAGCACTTCGTAGCAAATGGTCGCCTGTTTCTTCGGCAAAACTGGTCATGTGGCGACTGTTCCGCTTGAGCAACGTAGGACGGTCATTTCTGAGTGGTACACCACAATTTGTTTGCCTGAAGTCTTCGGAGAAATTCGAAAAACGAACAAGAGAAGACGAATCATTGTGCACCATGGCAATGCGAGCTCTCACACACCGGCTCAAACCAGTGCCTTTTTGACCGGCCAAAACGTCGAATTTATGGGTCATCCGCCGTACAGCCCTGATTTGACACCCAATGACTTCTTCTTATTCACTCACATCAAGAAAAAACTGCTTGGTCAACGTTTTTCGACGCCTGAAGCAGCTGTTCAAACAATTCGCGCTCAAATGACAAAACGGTCTGAGTGAAGTTATGCTAAAAAATGTCATACTTTCCAATGGAAGTTCCAGTTTTAATCTGGAAACACCAGCATTGTCGTACATCTAAAATATATCAATCACGTATGGCCTATAGATTTCCAAAAGTTAAGGAACCGTTATATCGCCATGAGTGAAACAATTGAGAAATGTGGATTGCCCATAAATGCAGCCAAGCCCTTAGATTAGTGGTGTACCAATATTTTAGGAATTGGTGTAAGTTCATATTTCGATTTTTTTCGCGCTAAATTATATGTTTCTCCCACCGTAAAGTGAGGGGATAAAAATATATTTTTTATGTCTTTTTTTATGTATGTATATATTTATGTATGTATTTTCAAATATAATTTGTAGAGGTATTTCAAAAACTGTCGCCAGCGCTAAAGGGAGGGGGGTAAGGTTAATTCGTGCAAAAAAGGGACATTTTAATGATTTTTTTGAGACGAAACCGTTAAAATTTGATTGAAACCAATGGTACATTAATGTATAACTTTCAAAGTTTATTGTGTAAAATTTTCTTTTTATAAAATATTAAAAAATATGGCAACGACAACATTTATGCGGAAGCGTCTCGCAAAAAGTTGAATTGCGGTGCCCCTCAAACCTCGATCCCAGATCATCTGAATTTAAACAAGTAAACGCGTTAAGTTCGGCCATGCCGAATCTTATATACCCTCCACCATGGATAGCATGTGACCACACAAAATAACTCAAACCTAAAGAAAATAACATCGAAAACACAAAAAACAAGTAAGAAAGTTTCAGTCGGGTAAACCGACTAAGGTATACCCTCACTTTGTGAGTAATGTAATATTGAATATTCCACGAATTATTCTGTTAGATTGTATGGTAGGTACCAGAACGGGTTTAACAAATACACCTATTTTTCGCTGAATAGTAAATACTTTAAATACATTGCACTGCGCCGAATTATAAGCGTTTATTTGCACTGGTTTATTAACGTTATGAGATATTAAATTTTGGTATGATTTGGACATTTTGTGTGGGAGGTACAAAAAGGGGCGTGATGATAACGGCCATTTTTTACAGGGCTATAGACACTTCAAAAGCGTTACACTGTGCAAAATGTTGTGGCATTTACGTGCATAGGTACTCATGTTGAGAGCTGTTAACTTTTTGTGCAAAATTGTACCTTTGTGTGGGAGGTACAAAAAGGGGCGTGGCAATAGCGTCCATTTTTCACAGGGCTATAGACACTATAAAAGCATTACACTGTAGAAAATTTCAAGTATTTTTATACACTGGTATTAATGTTATAAGCTGTTAACTTTTGGTGCAAAATGTTACCTTTGTGTGGGAGCTACCAAAAGGGGCGTGAATATAACACCTATTTTTCACTGGACTGTAGGCACTATAAAAGCATTACACTGTACAAAATTTCAAGTATTTTTATACACTGGTATTAATGTTATAAGCTGATAACTTTTGCTGCAAAATGGTGCATTTGTGTGGGAGGTACCAAAAAGGGCGTAGCAATGTGGCCCATTTTTCTCGAGTTGATAGCGACTAATAAACTAATGCTATGTGTGGAATTTCAGAAGATTCGAATAAGTAGTATAGCAGTTATTAAAGATTCAATATTTTACAACATTTTAACACTTTGTGGGGGAGGTACTAGAAGGAGTGGACCAATATGGCCCATCTTCGAACTTAGCCGGAGATAGAAAAAAATATTACCACGTACCAAATTTGAAGTCAATCGGTTACTCCTTTCAGAGTCATATAGTAGATGAGGACAGTAGTAACAATTTAGGTGCTATATATGGGTGCTATATCTAAATATGGACCGATATCGCCCATTTTCAATCCCAAGTTACCTGCAGCTATAAGAAGTATCTATACCAAATTTCAGCCACCTAGCTCTATTATTACGGACTGTTGCGTGATTACAACAGACGGACGGATGGCCGGACTGACAGACGGACATGGCTAAATCGTCTTAGAATTTTACGACGATTAAGAATATATATACTTTATGGGGTCTCAGATCAATATTTAGAGGTGTTACAAACGGAGTGACAAAATGAATATACCCCCATCCTATGGTGGAGGGTATAAAAATGTAACAGAAAGGAGACTGTATGGATTTAACTATTTCAACCTTGCTGGATACAGTGGTGCTAGCCGTTTTTCTAGGTTAGCTCTTGTTTTCACGATATTCGGCCACAAAGTTTGCAAGGAAATCAGAGAGGTTAGTTATTTCGGAGGTTATTTCAAGTGGAAGACTTCGGAATACACACATCAGTCCAAAGGCAACCCTTGGATAATTATTTCCCTCAAAACAGTCAACCACGCTCCTCACCATCTTACTACTAAAAAATTGCAATAACATGTTATCATATGTTAAACGTCATATAAATCGTCGACATTTTTAGTTGGGGTCTTTGAGAAAAATATATTTATGACTAATCAACAGGTTTCATAATATAGCAAGTTTTGTTAGTTAGCTTTGTAATTTCCATAAACACTAACCGAAAAATTATTTACAAAAATGTATGTCAAAAACTAATATCAATAAATATTTTCTGCTACATGGAAATCCGCTTATTTCTCATAAATACCTTGAAAGGTGACCCATAGTATTTTTATTGCGAGGATTATTTTTCTGAATGACACAAACTAAAAATGTCGCCGATACGTATGACTTTTGACATAAGATAAGATTTGATTGCAATTTTTTAGGGATAAGGGGGTGAGAAACGGGGACAATTGTTTTGAGAGAAATAATTCTCCAAGTTTTCCCTTCATTTCGTTCTTTGGACTGAAGCGTGTATTCCGAAGTCTTCTACTTCAAAATCACCTCCGAGAAAACTAACCTGTCAGATTTCCTTGCAAACTTTGAGGTCGATTATCGCGAAAACAAAAGCTAACCTAGAAAAACGGCTAGCGCCACTAACCTTTTATTGAATAATACGTATATGTAACGTAAAAGTTTATCCCATGCCTTTAAAATCTCCAAAATGTTCTGTTCTGTTTTAAAATGTTCTGCTTTAAACGTATACGTATTTTTTAAAATCTCAATACGTATACGTTTTAAACAGAACAGAACATTTTGGCAATTTTAAGGGCACGGGATAAACTTTTTGGGGTAGGTTTGTTCCGCAATTTTTTTTCTCCTTTGGTGGTTGATATGTAATGTAACAAAGTAAAGCGCTATATTTTTTAATTTTTTTTAAATTTTATTGTTCAAAAGCAAAAAATGTCGGAAATAACATAAAATTTTAGAAACAGTTTAGATTTGTTCGAAATGGCCACCTTTGGCACGAATTATGACCTTCAAACGGCCGACAAAGCCATCACACGCTGCACGAAAGTGGCTCTGCGGTATTTTGGCCCATTCCCGGCGAAGCGCCGTCTTGAGATGATCGATACTTTGGTATTTTTTAGTGCGAACCTTTCTCTCTAAAATGTCCCAGGCGCAAAAGTCCAACGGATTGAGATCCGGAGATCTTGGTGGCCATTGTGCGGTAGAAATGAAGCGAGGAACCTCCTTTTTAAGCCATTCTTGGTTGAGGCGTTCAGAGTGCGATGGTGCTGAGTCCTGTTGGAATGTCCATGCTCTGCGGCCGAAATGTTTGTCTGCACAGGGCTTCAATATTGTCTTTAGGACATTTTCCCGATAATATTCGGCATTTATTTTGACCCCATGGTCGAGGAATACGAGCGGGGAGCGACCATCGGCCGTTACGGCGGCCCACACCATTACCATCGGCGGCGCTTGAATTCTGGTGGCCAATCGAAGGTGTACATTTTCAGCTAACCTCTTTGGCAAGTAAACCCGATCATTTTGTTTGTTCACAAACTGCTCAATTTGGAATGGCTTCTCATAGGAGAAAACCAAATTCGGTAACTGGCCACTTTCGTGGAAGCGAAGCAACTCCTTGGCTCTTTCCAGTCTAACTTTTTTTGTGCATCGGTGAGCTCTTGCACTTTTTGGAACTTCAATGGCTTTATTCCAAGCTCATTTTTTAATATGTGTTGTATCCGTTCTCGCGATATGTTCAGCTCACGAGCAATTTTTCTACCACTGCGGCGTGGATTTCGATCAAATCTGGCCTTCACTTTTCGGATCATTTCTGGTGATGTTACCGTTTTTTTCGTCCACTTTTTGGACGCGATGCAACACTGCCAGTATCACGGTAACGAGCAATGGTACGAGAAACAAAAGATTTAAATGCTGGAGGGCTCTAACGATAGCCACTTGTGTTTTTCCACCCAAATATAAAGCAATCACACTATCACGCTTGAATTCCATCAAAATGCTTTTGTAAGGTTGTAAACAATAAAATGAACTGTCACTGAAATAAATCTGTCAGCTATCAGACTAGCGGTTTAGAAATGATAGCAACCTGAAGTTGGTTGCAATACATATCAGCCACCCTGTATATCCTCTTTCACTGAAGTTAGGACAAAAAAATCTCTTCCAATTTACATATAACACCCATGTATACATTCCTGTAGATTTTAAATTCAATTATTATGAAATGTTTTTTGTTTTTTACAAAAATCGGCTCATATTCAAAAACAGCAACGTTGTGCTTCAGGACCTTCAGAATTAACTGAAATTCCTACAGTTTCTCACAAATTTTGATGTTTATTTACAACGAAAATTCCACACGTCTGACATCATTCGATGTAGTCGTATTGTTTATGAACTTCTACAAAAGCAACAACAAAAAACTGAGCAAAAACCATTAAAATTATTTGTCATCAGCGATTTGCACAGGTTGGTTTGCGTAATTGTTGAAGTTGAAGTGATTAATCGACATAATATCAAGTGGATCACTGAGGGGGGGTGGCACCGTAACAAATGAAGTCTGAGGGGGATTCTAAAAATTACACCCTAAACGTGGATTGGAATGACATATTCAGTGGAGAGATGATAAACATCTATTCCAGCATCAGAATTCAATTACGATTACATTTTTTTTGCAATTTCAATTTTTTCCACACATTCGGTTAGATTTGAAGCGGTTTCAATTGTTGGTAATGACGAGCGACGACGACGAGGCAGCGACAATGTATTGTGCAACAGCGACAGGCAGCAACAGTAGCAGAAATGACAACATTTAATAAAATACGAGTATCGACATAGACAGACTAAAAAGAATGCAAACATAGAAATAATTGCAAATGACAATTTAAGTTTATTTTTTCTTTTTGCATTTGCCTTCCCATGGACGGATGTCTGGACAGTGTTTTGGAAAAAGAAAAATGGTAATAACATAGATCAGAAGAATAACGAGCGGATGGCAATATAATGGGTCTGTGTTAAAACACCACAGTCGGAGTTTTGACAAAATATAAAATAAAATCTTTAACAAAATATATTCAAGAATAATTTCCACAAAAAAGAAATAAAACTTAGCAGAATTACACAGTACGGCATTTTTTAAATCTGAGAATTGGACGTTTAGTCAAGTTGGCTCAATTAATAATTTAATGGCCATACGATTTTTTTGCTCAAGGTGTATTTTTTGCACTTTTTCTATTTTTTTCTCGGTACAAGTATACCGTACGGAATATCTCTTGTGTGTCTGAAGCAAAGTTGTAGATATTGAATAGGAGAAAAAAATGCGAAACAAACCTAACCGAAAAAAGTGCTCAAAAAATTGCCCAAAAGTGCCCAAAAAATTGAAAAAATGTTCTGTTCTGTTTTATACGTATACATATTATGTATATGAATTACGTATTTTTTAGTATTTTACGGACAGATATTTTATGACTTTTTGGGACAGTTTTTTCGGATAAGTTTGTTCCGCATTTTTCTTCTATTCAATATCTACAACTTTGCTTCAGACACCAAAGAGATATTCCGTACGGTATACAGAGAAAAAAATATAGAAAAAGTGCAAAAATCCACCTTAAGCAAAAAAAAGTCGTCCGTATAGGTTCGATTCTACTACACAACATCAGCCAAATGGCCACCACGACCACACTTACAGAACCATATCCCTTTCATGAAATTTTCCATAACCAAATCGCAAAATGGCTGCCCTATGTCCTCGATAGCCTCACGAATTCTATCTTTGAGGTCTTGAATCGACGCTGGGCTGTTAGCGTAGACCTTATCTTTCATGCGGCCCCAAAGGAAGAAGTCGCAAGGTGTTATATCACAAGATCTCGGTGGCCAATTGTGATCACCTCTTCGAGAGATAACACGGTCCGGAAATTTTTCCCGTAACAATGGTTTCGTTGCTTGTGTGGCACGTAGCGCCGTCTTATTAAAAGTAAACGTTGTCCAGATCAATACCATCCAACTCCGACAATAAAAAATCATTAATCATCTCTCGATAGCGCAATCCATTCACCGTAACTGTTGATCCAACCTCATTTTCGAAAAAGTAAGGTCCAATGACCCCGCCGGATCATAAAACGCACCAAACAGCCACACGTTAAGGATGGAGAGGCTACTCAACAATAACTCTTGGGTTTTCCGGGCCCCAGATGCGACAATTTTGCTTGTTGACGTAGCCACCGAGGTGGAAATGGGCCTCATCAGTCAAGATGATTTTTCGATGATTTTCGATTTTTCAAATTTTAATAATCTCAATGCGTTGTTGAATCGTGTATCGTTCCATTTTTAGTAATGGCGTAGTTTCTACTTGGCAAATGTCAAAGAATAAAAGCTTCAAAAGTAACAGCTACCGAAATACCGGGTGATTCAAAATAACACTTCTTGTTGGAAAACCCTGTACAATCTGATCGTGTCTAGGCACCCTGAACAGCTCAAAAAGACACATTGTACCTGAAAAAGGTTAGTATTTCTCTATTATGTAGCAACAATATTTTTTTGATGTAGGGTATGTTCAGCAACTTTATAGAAAATATTAAGGCCAATATTTTTGTGGAACATATTAACTCTCTAGCTCCCCCACATAACTGTAATTTTTGGCCCTATTTGAACAAATCGTAAAAAACACCCCTTTAAATGGAAAGCCCCGCCCTTTGAAATGTTCTACAAAAATGTTGGTCATACAATTTTACTATATGTGTCAGATCACACTAAAGCCCAAAACTTAACACAAAAACCATAAAAAGATCAAATTCCACCCAAAAGCCCACTTTGGTCTGTTCGTGCAGGAATGTTAGTCATACGACTTAAAGTTCGAAGCAATAACGATGCCAATAAAGATCGTTTTTAACCGGAATTTGATGGTTTTTTTTTTGCGTTAAGTTTTGGACTTTGGCGTGTTCTGACACATATAGTAAAATTTTATGTCCAATATTTTTGTAGAACATTTCATACACGCCCTCCCCATGTTAAGGGTTTTTTTTTACGATTTTCTAAAATAGGGCCAAAAATTACTGTTATGTGGGGGAGCTAGAGAGTTTATATGTTCCACAAAAATATGTGCCTTAATATTTTCTATAAAGTTTCTGAACATACTCAAAAAAAATATATTGTTGTTACATAATAGTCAAATACTAAAATTTTTGAGGTACAATGTGGTCTTTTTGAGCTATTTAGGGTGCTTAGACTCGTGCATTCACAAAAGTTTAGATTTACCTCGACTACAATTTTGCCACATATTGGTTGTGAAAAATTTCGAGTCCCTGAAAGTAATGCTGAAAAAGGTGAAAACAAATATTTTTCCCTTCACTTTTTCAACAAAAAAGGTGGGGACAAATTTTTGTTTCGCATAACATGTTAAGGAACCTTTTTCAGTATATTCTTAGCTACATTATTGCCAAATATAATTAAGCGGTATCACCAAGTCTAAATTTGTTGTTGGACAAAAACTGATGACACCTTTTTCTTGGGACTTACTGATTTCCAGAAACTTTGGAGGACCATAAAAAAATGGTCACTAATTTCGCCAAACGGAGTATAGGGTTATACAGGGTTTTCCAATAAGAGTGATATGATTTCTTGGAAAAAAAAACACACATATTGTTAAGGAAATTCAAAAGTGTTTTTATATAATGTGAAGTACAATCGATACAATTAAGTTCTAAATAAAACGTCATTCAAATGGCCTCCACGACTTCTTCTGCAGAAACGATTTCGATGAACCCAATTTTCGAGCACTTTTTCCACTAAATCAAGTCGTATGCCATGAATGGCACGTTCAATATTGACTTGTAAAGCTTGAAGAGAGTCTGGTTTATTTCGAAAGACCAATGACTTCAAATAACCCCACAAGAAATAGGCTAATGGTGTTAAATCACAACATCTTGGAGGCAATTCAATATCACAATTTCTTGAAATAATCGAATCTACAAACTTTTCTAGCAACAATTTATTTGTTTCATTTGCTGGGTGGCACGTAGCCACAATCGGTCAATGGCAAAAAGATAGCCCGTAAAGAGAGCTAAAATATTGCTCATGGGTGTCCAGGTCGTAGGTCGACTGTGGTACAGGGTATTATAACTTTGTGCATTTGTTTGTAACACCCAAAAGGAGAAGAAATAGACCCATCGTTTATTATACCGATCGACTTAGAATTACTTTCTGAGTTCATTTAGCTATGTCCGTCTGTGCATGTATTCTTGTAATCAAAGTACAGGTCGCAATTATGGTCCGATCTCGACGAAACTTTACACATATGTTTTATTTGGCCCAAGGACGATCCCTATTGAATTTGGTTAAAATCGGTTCAGATTTAGATATAGCCCCCATATATATGTTACCCCAGATTTGACATGTAAGCGCTTTAAAAACTTTATTTTATATCCGATCAGTCTGGAATTCGGCAGAAAGAGGTTTCTTATCATATGAATGAACACTGTTAAATTTGGAATAAATCGGTTCAGATTTAGATATAGCTCCCATATATACGTTACCCCCGATTTGAAGTGTAAGCACTGTAAAAATTTTATTTTATATCCGATCAGTATGAAATTCGGCAGAAAGAGGTTTCTTATTATATGAATGAACACTGTTAAATTTGGAAGAAATCGGTTCAGATTTAGATATAGCCCCCATATATACGTTACCCCCGATTTGAAGTGTAAGCGCTGTAAAAATGTTATTTTATATCCGATCAGTATGAAATTCGGCAGAAAGAGGTTTCCTATTATTTGAATGAACACTGTTAAATTTGGAAGAAATCGGTTTAGATTTAGATATAGCCCCCATATATACGTTACCCCCGATTTGAAGTGTAAGCGCTGTAAAAATGTTATTTTATATTCGATCAGTATGAAATTCGGCAGAAAGAGGTTTCCTATTATTTGAATGAACACTGTTAAATTCGGAGAAAATCGGTTCAGATTTAGATATAGCCCCATATATATGTTACCCCCGATTCGACATGTAAGCGCTGTAGAGACTGTATTTTATATCCGATCAGTACGAAATTCGACAGAAGGAGGTTTTTTACATGAATAAGTATTCAGGGAAGATCGGTTCAGATTTATATTAAAGCTCCATATATATGTTCCTCTTTATTTGGTATCAAACCGCTATAGAAGTTGTATTTTACTTCCGATCATTAAAATTTTCCAGAAAGATATTTCTCAATTTAGGAACGAATATTGCTTAATTTAGCGATTATCGTTTCAGAATTAAATAATATGTTTCTACACATTTACCAATTATTCCAAATTATTGTGGCAACGACCCTTATCGCATTGTTAGGGAGGTGTAGGGTATTATATAGTCGGCCCCGCCCGACTTTCTGCCTTTCCTTACTGGTTTTTTATTTAAAAAACTGGAATTATCATCATTTTCAAAAGTGAACGGAAAGTTTATTTTTGCTCTAGCTCCTTAACGGTACGTCGGATCGCGAATCGGCCAAAGGCCAAAAGATAGCTCTTAACAAGAGCTAAAATTGGTGTGAAGGTCGTAGGTCGACTGAAAAGTGTTTTTTTTTATTTTAAAAAAATGAACTTAGAGCACGAAAAGTTGCAATTGGAAAACGATTACACTGTGATACAAAATTGAATTTTCCGAATGGGAATGTGATGAGACCAATTGCAAATGAAAGTTGACATTAACCATAACAAAACCTTCAATGGTTTTTTCCAGGTCAGTGCGAGATTTTTTTATACGCATTTGAAGTCGGTGATTTTGGAACGCTGTCTAACAAGAAAAGATCATTAAAAATTTGATAAAATAATGCTTATTTTGCTTATAATGCTATTTATTATCATGGAAAGTTGTGGTATCTTACTATGTTTGGGGTCGAGGAATTCATTTATTACCTACAGCTCACGCTAGATGGCGCTGACATACAAATTTTGCTATTTCTTGTGGATTTTCATAGAAAAACGGTTCAAAATCACCAACTTCAAATGCGTGTAAAAAAGTTAGCACTGAATTGAAAAAAAACCCTTGAAGGTTTTGTTATAGATAATGTCAACTTCCTTTTGCAATTGGTTTCATCCCATTCCCATTTTAGTTGTTGCACTGCGTTATTTTGATAATAAAACTGAATAATTTGTAAACGTTGTTCTTGCGTATATCTCTCTATGATGAAATTATAAACACTACTGAATACAATGAAAAACAAATGACAGATCATGATATATTACAAATGGTCGAAATGTCACTTCAAAATCATATCATGCCTATTAGAAAACCCTTTACTACCGTTTGGGAGTAGGTAGGTTTGTTCCGCAGTAGATTTGTTTTTTCCTATTCAATGTCTACAACTATGCTTCAGACACAAAAGAGATATTCCGTACGGTTTAGCGAGAAAAAATATAGAAAAATTGCAAAAAAAATCCATTTTGACCAAAAAAATCGTATGGCCATTAAATTGTTAATTGAGCCAACTTGACTAAACCAATGATGCAGAAGTTCTTATTTTTGGGCGCTTTCTTGTCCAACGAATTCAGTCCCAAAATCATGTGTTGTACTGTGTTTTAAGTGACTCTTAATACGAAATCTGCGACCTCATTGGGCATATGGGACAGGTCTGAACAGTATTCATACTGAAGCAGTCTTAGCAGCAATGAAAAACCATTGTGCGAATGTTGTTCTGTGGGAATTCTTTCAGTACCGAGTTGAGTTTAAATTGATAAAAATCGCACTTAATGTACTCTCTGAAAACAAAATATCAAATGAGATAGGATTTTGGAAGCTATCAGCTAAGTAATGTAATTGCCAAATTGAATCACCCTGCACAGAGCTCTAACAGTTTTATCATAAATTATATAGTCATTACCATGAAACTTAGTAAATCTATTCCAGTTCACTTTATCTTAAATTCATTTGATTTTCTTTAACATTACGATTCAAATTCCAATTTTCTCGGACTATTTCTGAAATTAATTTTCACATTTCTGAAATTAATTTTCCCCTTTTGCAGCCACTGTAACCCCACATAACCGCTTCGCATCGCTCATGCGTTGAATCCGCTGAAATGTAAAAAAAACCTGGGAAATAAAAAACACTTCGCTTTTTGTTTCTTTCAATAATAACTTCAGGTACATTCTTTGGTGTCTGTGACGACAGACGACAAAAAGTGAACGTATGTCCGTCCATATGTCTCTGTCCGTTTGTCCGTCTGGCAGTCTGGCTGTGGTGGTCTTCATATACTCGGAAATAATTAGCGATGAAATGTGACTCAATTACTTTTTAAAAGTTGTGAAAAACAAAAACGCAACGCCGACATGAAACCACCATAATTTGCCAAGTGTTTCTTCTTATGATGATAGCGGCTGCCTGTCCGTCTGTCTGTTCGTTTTATTTTGTCGTATTCCAGACAAACTTTTGCATTCGTTGTGAGAAAACAATTTATTTATGATTTGTTGATGATACACTTAGTGGTGACATATTGCAAATGTTTCACAAAACTCCAAAGGGATTTGTGTGTTTTTTTTTGTAATACTCGTATGTACTTCAGTTGCATGGGAGATTATTTGAGACAAACTGTTGCTTTCATCAACTAAGTAAAATAATTGTCATTTATTATTTCCAAAGGGATATCTTGTTACTTTAATGAGGAACCGAAATGGAACATCTTAAAAATGTGTTTTTTTTGTCCTCTTAAAATATTACTTAGATTTATGTTTATTTATTTTCTTTTCAGGAATCAATGTTCCCCCAAGAGGAGCATGGTAAGTAATGCAATATTTTATAATTAACATATTTGTTGTATTATTACTTATTTTGATATAATAATAATATATTGCATACGTACAGAATCTTGTTCATTTTGCAAATACACAAAGGACTTACTTCTGAGTTTTTATTTAATGAATAAAACAATCGATTCTAATCAATTGTATATTTTTGACGCGGTTATGGCATATATGTTGTGGTGATCATATCCATAATGTAATGGTTATTACAGCTATGACACATTATTGTTATGATCACAATAGCGTCCCGGTTTTGATCATAATATAGTCATTATCATAATTTATCCAAACTTTATCTCATCGTAACGCCAGGACATTAATATGGTTACCTACTAAACATGTTATGGTAATATTTCACCATAATATGATTTTCATGTATTCCCCATTACCACACCCAGGAAAATAAGTGGTTGGAATTCGATAGTAGCAATAAAAACCAGTAAGGATAGGCAGAAAGTCGGGCGGGGCCGACTATATGTATAATACCCTACATCTCCCTAACAATGCGATAAGGGTCATTGCGATAATAATTTGGAATAATTGGTAAATGGGTAAGAACATACATATGTGGATATATCTAATTCTGAACCGATAATCGCAAAATTAAGCAATATTCGTTCCTAAATTGAGAAACATCTTTCTGGAGAATTTTGTAATGATCGGAAGTAAAATACAACTTCTATAGCGCTTTGTAACCAAATCAGGAGGAACATATATATGGAGGTTATATATAAATCTGAATCGATTGTCCCTGAATACTCATTCATGTAAAATAGAAACCCCTTTCTGTCGAAATTCGTACTGATCGGGTATAAAATACAGTCTCTACAGCGCTTAGATGTCAAATCGGAGCTATCATATATATGGCGGCTATATCTAAATCTGAGCCGATTTTCTCCTAATTTGGCAGTATTCCTTCATGTAACAAGAAACCTCGTTCTGCCGAATTTGGCTGTGATCGGATATAAAATACAGTTTCTACAGCGCTTGAATTTTAAATCGGGGTTAACATATATATAAAAAAGCCTACACGATCGGTCCAATTTTTAAGCACATTATCGATTGTGTGGTGCTGTAATTCACCAATGGCTTCACGAATATTGTCCTTTAAAGCTCAAATTGTCTTCGGCTTGTCGTCGTAACACTTATCTTTGAGGGCACCCCACAAATAATCGTCCAACGGTGTCAAATCGCAGCTCCGAGGTGGTCAAACGACATCAGCTCTGCGGCTGATAATGCGATCTTCAAAAACAGGGCGCAAAACATCGAGTGTAGCTTCGGCTGTGTGGCACGTAGCGCCGTCCTGTTGAAACCAAATGTTGCCAATATCCTCCTCTTAAATTTTTGGGAACAAATATTCGTTCTACATGGCCCGATAACAATCGCCATTGACTGTAACGGCCACTCCTTGCTCATTTTCGAAGAAAAATGGACCAATTATGCCTCTGGACCAAAATCCGCACCAAACAGTGACTTGTTTTGTGCCCCAAATGCGACAATTTTGCTTGTTTACATACCCGCCAAGATCAAAATGAGCTTCATCTGAAAAGATGATTTTTTTGGCATTCTGCACATTCTGCAACATTACCATGATTTTCAAAGTAATGTCGCAATATTTCTCAGAGTTGTTCAAGCATATACACAACCTTATTCGTTCAGCGGAAGGATAAAACTAATTATCTGTCAAATCAGACATGAGGTAAGTGTTACCATTCATGAAATAAGCACTAGTTGACAAAAAACGTTAGATGGCGGACCCTGTATATGGGGGCTATATCTAAATCTGAACCGATTTCCCCCAAATTTTGTATTGTCTCTAAGTGTATCACGAGACAACTCTCTGTCAATTTGTGTACAAATCGTTCAAAAATGTTGCTAATACAGTGCATATATGCCAAATCGGAGGTACATATATATGGGAGCTATATGTAAATCTGAACCGATTTTAACCAAATTCAATAGGGATCGTCCTTGGGCCTAAAGAAAGATATGTGCCAAGTTTCGTTGAGACTGACGGACATAGCTAAATCGACTCAGAAAGTGATTACAAGTCGATCGGTATAATAAACAATGGGTCTATCTCTTTTCCTTTTGGATGTTACAAACAAATGCACAAAGTCATATTACCCTGTACCACAGTGTGGTGTAGGGTATAAAAATTGCAGACATCGTCTGTCGGTTGTATCTATAAATAAATAGTTGAAACATCAATAATAACATAGATATCGATCAAATGAAAATTTGCAGCTAAATCAATGATTGTATCAATCGAATTATGATTGTTTTCTTCATTGACACTCGGTTAGTTGTGGTAACCAATTTTAAATTTTCATTACAGTACCATATGCTCGATATTTGGTAGTGACAACGTATGTTTTATTCTTGACAACAGAAATTGTATCAATAGACCAAAGATTATTATTACAACGAATAACTGGTTACTACAACATCAAATAATATTAATAATACTATGCAACAAATGAACACTTTTTGAAAAATACACGGACTTGACAGTATAGGATCGATTCTACTACCATAGGGTAGTATAACCGTATACTCTGTTTGGCGAAATTGGTGACCATTTGTTTCTTTGGCCGTCCAAGGTTTCTGAAAATCAGTGGACCCCTCGAAAAAGGTGTTATCAGCTTTTGTCCAACAACTAATGCAGTCTTGGTGATACCGCTTAACTATATTTGGCAATAATGTAGCTAAGAACATGCTGAACAAAATTTCTTAAGATTTTATGCGAAAAACAATTTTCCACTACTTTTTTTTGAAAAAGTGAAGGAAAAAATATTTTGTTCACTATTTTCATCATAACTTTCAGGGACTCGTAATTTTTCACATACAATGTTAGGCAAAATTGTAGCCAAAGTAAATGTGAACAACTTTTGTGAACATATCAATACAATCTGAACGTGGTAGGTACCTAAAATAGCTCAAAAAACCACATTGTATCTGAAAAATTTTTGCATTTCACTATTATGTAACAAAAATATTTTTTTTGAGTTGGACATGTTCAGCAACTTTGTAGAAAATATTAAGTCCAATATTTTTGGGAAACATATTAACCCTCTGGCTCCCCCACATAACTGAAATTGTTGGTCCTATTTTAACAAATTGTAAAAAACACCCCTTAAAATGTGGTGGGCAGGGATGTAATGTTCTACAAAAATGTTGGCCATAAATTTTTACTACATGTGTCAGAACCCACCAAAGCCCAAAACTTAACACAAAAACCAAATTACATTTTTTTTAAGAAAATTTTGTTGACATTGGAAACTATATTAGAAAAATTATGAAAATTTATATTTTATAGAAAATTTTATAACTATTTTTTTTGAAAATTCGTTCAAATTTTAATTTTTCTAAAAACTCCTTCAAATTTGAATTTTTCTAAAAACTCCTTCAAATTTGTATTTTTCTAAAAAATATTGTTGAAATGTAACGTTGCTACAATTGACATTGGAATTGCATTTTTCTACAAAATTTCGTTGAAATTATATTAGAAAATTTATGAACATTTAAATTTTATAATAATTACTTTTTTTTGTAGAAAATTCCTTCAAATTTGAATGTTTCTAAAAACTCCTTCAAATTTGTATTTTTCTAAAAAATATAGAAAATTTCAAAAAAATGTCATCATTATTAGTTTTTCTAAAAACATTCTTTCTTTTGTTTTTTCCCAAGAAGTTTTTTGAAATTTTTTTTTTCTAAAAAACTGTTGTTATAATGTAACGTTGCTACAGAATTTCATTGAAATTTAATTTTCTTCAAAATTTCGTCGAAATTTCACTTTTCTGCAAATCTTTGTTCAGATTGCATTTTTCTAGAACAGTTTTGATAAAATTGCATTTCTCTACCAAATTTCTTGAAATTAAATTTTTTCTAAAAAAATGTTATTAAAATTTTACTTTTCTTGAAAATTTTGTCAGAAGTTTATTTTTATCTAGAAAATGTTCACGAAATTGCATTATTTTAGAAAAATTCCGGTTAACACCTTTATCCCATCAGCAGTGACCATTAATACTGCCATCGGTCAGACATTTCATACGATCGGTGGCCATTAATCCAGACATCGGTCATCGACCTGAACGGATTAAAGATCTGTGAGTCTTTTAATACAGGAAATTTTGTGCAAAATTTGTTGGGGTTATCCTATATTCCCTATGTGGAATCCGCGTGTAGCCAAAGTCAAGTAAAACCACGTTGTTCAAATTCAATAGTTTATTAATAATAATAGTGGATGACTATACTTAAGTGATTGACTGTACAAGAGTGAGTGTCCATAACTTACAAAAGTATTAATACAAAAGCATTTAGAAAGAAGGATAGAACAAAACGAATGTCAAATCATATGTTTGATTTGACATGCCATATAAGACTTTGATATATTTTAGTACATTTGAGTTGTAGTGTTGTATTTTAATGGCAACAATCGCCCTCTCAAATCAAATGCACTAAATATATGAAAATATTTTCCAAAATTTTACATTTCAATACAAAAACAATTATTACATTTGAATTCCTAGTAGCTTACAACCATACAAATGTTTTTGTTTATTTAAATTTTTCGTTAAGATATCTGCCGCATTTTCATCGGAGGTAACATATACAACATCGATATCCTTATCTTCATACTTGTCCCGTATGTAGTGGTAGCGTATATCAATATGTTTACTCTTCTTCTGTACGGTTGGGTTTCTAACCATAAATTGGGCTCCTTGATTATCACAAAAAACTGGAGTAGGATGAACAATATGGTCTTCAAACCCCATCTCTCTCAATAATCCACGATGAAACACGACATCTTTTGTACCTTGGCAAAGAGCAATGTATTCGGCCTCCATTGTGCTCAAAGCCACAACCGACTGCTTCCGCGATTCCCACGCAATTGGACCACCTGACAGGAACATAACATGTCCAGAATACGACTTGCGGTCACTTGCGTCATTTCCCCAGTCTGCGTCTGTAAAGCATTTAAAATGATTAAATTCTGCAGAGTAAGTTATTTTACAATCGGGATTGCTTTTGATATATCTCAGGACATGCTTTGCAGCTTGCAAATGTTCTTTATGCGGATGTGCATTATACTGAGATAGTTTGGAAACAACGTGAATTAAGTCGGGTCTCGTTATAACCGCTAAATACATCAATGCACCTATTAAGCTCTGGTATGTTGTTGTATCCAAATCTTCACATTTCTTATCACATTTCGACAAAATAGTTCCATTTACCCATGGTGTAGCTGCTGGTTTACATTGCGCCATACCCCATCATTCTAAAATCTCGTTAGCATATTTGGTTTGATGAATTTTTATATCGCCGTTTAAACCATTTCTTAATATCTCCATACCTAGGTAAAATGATACGGGGCCACGATCCACTGCTTCGACATATTTGTTGAGATACTTGACGATGTTTTTTATTTCTATCTCACACGAGGACGCCAATAGCATATCGTCGACGTAAATTGCGATAAAACATAAACAATCATTATTTCTGCGAACATAAACGCATGTATCAGATTTGCATCTCTGAAATCCCATCTGAATCAAAATATCATTAATGCGTTTGTTCCACTCGCGCCCGGCTTGTTTTAAGCCATACAAAGCCTTATTTAGCTTACAGACGGTATTTGGTCTATTTCTATTTTCAAACATTGGCGGTTGTGTCATGTACACTTCATCTTCAATAGTACCGTTCAAATAAGCCGCAACAATATCTATGTGATTTACGTATAAGTTATGCTGTGCTGCTAACGCCAATAATAATCTTATAACAGAATGTCGTACCACGGGAGCGAAAGTTTCCTGGTAGTCAACGTTATATTTTTGGGAGCAACCATGGGCTACCAAACGCGCCTTGTATTTCTCGACAGAACCATCAGGTCGACGTTTTACCGCAAAAACCCATTTGCATCCTATAACATTTTTATTTGCAGGCCTCTCTACCAACTGCCATGTTTTGTTTTTAATTAAATTGTCATATTCGACATTCATAGCCTCTTTCCACATTTCTGAGTTTTCAGAGTTTAAGGCTTGGGCAACTGTGGTTGGATTTTCAATAATAGAATTTAGCATTTCAGGGCCGTCTTCCGTGCAATAAACTTTTCGAGGTCTTCCTTTTACACCTGTTCTTATTATTTTTGGCCTCCCACGCTTTCTCTTATTTTCGACTATTATTGTTTCTTCTCTTTCTGTTTCATTATCAGAAGTTGACAAATTAGCTTCTGTCTCTGAAACGTCATCAATTTCCGGACTTTCACCTATTTCAGAAAATATTTCGGGATTTTCCTCACATGACATTTCTAAAATTTCGTCCTCATCAGCTCTTATTTCACTTACTGGCTTCAAAATTTCTGTACAAAATGAACTACGTTCATTATCTTCCAAATTAGTAATTTTTTCAAATGATTCCTCAAAAAATATTACGTCCCGTGCAGTCACAATTTGACGGGTTTGTTGATTGTACAATCTATACCCTTTTGTATTAGTTTGGTATCCAACGAATTTCAATTTCATACCTTTTGGTAAAAACTTTCCGCCTTTCGGCTTGGGACCCTTTTTAAGAACCACGGCATCACAGCCAAAAATTTTCAAATAATGTACAAATGGTTTCCGCCCAAACCATTTCTCGAAGGGAGTTACGTTGTCAATAACTTTAGTAGGAGTTCTATTTCTCAAATACGTCGCTGTATTTATGGCTTCGCCCCATAAACTTTGTGGCAAACCAGAAGATTGAAGTAAACATCGAGCCATTTCACATAGGGTCCTATTCGCCCTCTCAGATACCCCGTTTTGTTGTGGTGAATATGCAACAGTGGTCTGATGTACAATGCCTTTGGTTGAGAAATAATTTTTAAATCTGGAATTAACAAATTCCGTCCCATTATCACTCCTTACTATTTTTATTCGGCGGCCTGTCTGCTTCTCCGCGATCGCAGCAAAATTGCAGAATGCTTCAAATGCATCTGACTTCTGTTTAAGAAAGTATGTTGATATATATCTGGTATAATCATCAATAAACGTGATGAAATAAAATGATCCACCTAAAGAGGCAGTACCCATTGGTCCGCACACATCGGTATGCACCAATTCCAAAACATTGCAAGTTTGCACGTTGCCATAGCTTCTGTACGGAGTAGCCGATATTTTACACATTGCACACGTCATACATTCCAATTTGTTGGACACCTTAACAGTAAGACCTTTAACCATTTTTCTGGATGATAATTTGTTCAAATCATTTATATTTATGTGGCCGAATCTTTGGTGCCATTTACATGTATCAATATCATCTCTCGCAGAATTTACACCTTCATACCTTTCGATTTTTATCAAATTAGCAATAAACATATCACCTCTCAAAGTAGCTGTTAGTATTCTTTGGCTTTGTTTACTTTTTATTATTGCCTGACCTCTTTCAAATATTACTGAGTGACCAGCTTTAATAACTTTAGTTATCGATATAAAATTTGAGTGTAACTGCGGTACATACCATACATTGTGTAATGTGAGTGTTGCCGTTTGAGTCTTTAGCTTTATATCACCAACACCTTCAGCATAAATAATCTCACCCGAAGCTAGCACAATACTCTGCTTGGTATCCCTCAATGAGTGAAAATACTCTTTCCTTCTACTCATATGTGACGTCGCGCCGCTGTCCAGTATCCAAGACTCTCTTAAATTAATGTCACCTTCAAATAAATAAGAAGCGAAATCAAAATCCCGTTTATCATTTACTTTGCATTGAGAACGTATGTGGCCTCTTCTGCCACAGCGAAAACAGTTGATGTTGTTGTTGTATACTTTACCATCATTGCCTTTGGTATCATTACTATGGTTGTTCTTACGCGGTTTATTACGATCATAGTTGTTAGTACACCTTTTGTTGTTTTTATGATCAAATCTCGAATTCGCCGCAAAAATATTTTCAGCACCGTGTGAGTTATTTTTTTCTCCTAATCTCATCTCTTCTTCTAATATTTTTAAATCAAATTTTCGTACGCTGGTAAAGTATCACGACATTCGATTGCAACAACAAAGTTCTCCATTTCATCTGGCAAGCAACATAACAGCAAAACATTCAGTAAATCTTTATTTAAATGAATTCCAATTTCTTTGAGCTCGTCAACGGTGGAACAAAAATCATTTATTTGTGGAGCAAATTTTTCCTGTATTTTAAATTTAAAACGTACCAATTTTTTGAACAATTGCACCTTCCTTGATGCTGTAGACGCCTTGTAAATTGTACTTAGTGTACTCCAAGCACCTTTCGCAGTAAGTAAATTTTTTATATGTATCAACTCACTGGGCTTAACACACAAAGTTATCGTAGCGAGGGCTTTCTTGTCGTTGTTCAACCATATTGCTTTTGCCGGATCATTTTCAGGGCAATCCTCTACGATGGTATTCCAAAGGTCCAACGTTATTAACAGGCTTTTAACTTGGACACACCACGTTCCGTAGTTATCGCCGCTCAGCTTCTCAATACTAGCAATCGAACCAGCCATTTGTTTCTTGTTTTTTAGCAACGGATAAAACAATTAAAACCGAAGTAACTCCAATTGAATTTGATTAATTACAACGAACTTGTACTTTGGTAATCTGGGCCCATAACCTTTGTTGGGGTTATCCTATATTCCCTATGTGGAATCCGCGTGTAGCCAAAGTCAAGTAAAACCACGTTGTTCAAATTCAATAGTTTATTAATAATAATAGTGGATGACTATACTTAAGTGATTGACTGTACAAGAGTGAGTGTCCATAACTTACAAAAGTATTAATACAAAAGCATTTAGAAAGAAGGATAGAACAATACGAATGTCAAATCATATGGTTGATTTGACATGCCATATAAGACTTTGATATATTTTAGTACATTTGAGTTGTAGTGTTGTATTTTAATGGCAACAAAATTTTTTTCAGATTGCATTTTTCTAGAAAAATCGTTGAATTGCATTTCTCTAAAAAAATGGATAAAATTGCATTTCTCTACCAAATTTCTTGAAATTAAATTTTGTCTAAAAGTTTATTTTTATTTGTCCAAAGTTTATTTTTTATCTAGAAAATGTTCACGGAATAGCATTGTTTTAGAAAATTTCCTGTTAAAACCCATTCATCCCGTCAGTGGCCCTATAAGCCGTGGTCAACCACCTTTATCCGGTCATCGGCCTTTAATCTGATCTGTGACCATTAATTCTGCCATCGGACATCGACATTAAATACGATCAGTGGTCATTAATCCAGACATCGGGCTTCGACCTGAACGGATTAGAGACCGATGAGTTTTTAAAGGACGATGTCCCCTGATTAGTGGCCACTGCCCAGATTTAGGGACGTTGACTTTATTAAAGGCCGAAAAACTCAATTTCAAAGAAATGAAAAAAAAATTATATTTCAATAACAAAAAATTAATTTTCGAAGAACTTTTCTAGAAATACATATCGATACCTCCATTCTAAATAATTCTGAAAACCTACAAATACATTAAGTAAGCCAAAGACGAAAATTTCGTTCTTCTTCACACTTTGAATTTAGCTTTCTTCTGATAAAAAATATGTGGGCTAAAACGAGGCATCACCTTCAAAAATCAAATCCAGATTTAGCACGCTGCTAAGCAACTCTACTGCAAATCTCCCTTACTAACTTGCTGAAAAGAGTCAAGTGTTTTTTGCTGGGCTGTTGTGCACATAGTGTTACATACTTCGGAAATACATATGTACATACAAATTGATTCTCTAAGAAAAACGTTTATATTTTGCTGGGATATTCTATAAAATCCATAGGAATCTATGAAAGACCCTGTCAATTTAACCAAACCAAATGTGACCAACTTAAAAGCTTTTGCCAACACTTTAATGCTGGAATATTGTTTTTTTTTTCATTAAAATATAAAAACAATTTCAGTTTGAGCCTATGAGCAAATGATTGTTCCCAAATGACTTTACGCTAAAGTACCATTAAGGAACATAAACATATCAAATAAACATTACAATTCACAGTCCATGAAAATGAACCCTTAATTTGGGACATTTCCCTACAAACGTGGCCATAATATGCGAACTGATTTTTGAGACCTTAAAGCCAAATCTCTTCCATTCCCCCAAAGCCATTGATACACCGAAAAAATGACAGAGAAATATTAAGGACATGAAATTAAAACAAAAACTTATTGTGAATTAATAGAGACAACAATACATGTGTATAAGTCTTATACTGGTATTCGTAGTATGTTCAAAAAAATTTGCGAATTTTGTATTTTTTTAAAAAGTATTTATTTATTCATGAATATCTATTTTGTCCCCTTCAAAGTAATTCCCCTTGGATATAATACACTTCTGCCAAAAGTTTTTTTTTCAATCCTCGAAGCACTTCAAATAATCACTTGTGCAGCTCCTCCTTCGATGCCGTCTTTACCTCCTCAATCGTGGCGTAGCGTCGTCCTTTCATGGGCCTTTTCAGTTTTGGGAACAAAAAATAGTCACAGGGGGCTAGGTCAGGGGAATACGGTGGCTGCGGCACCATTACTGTGTTGTTTGATGAGCTCAGGCGTCCGGCACGCTATTTGTCCTTCGCATCTTCTCGGCCCTCTAAGAACATTTTGTACCACCGATAAACGTTGCTTTGGTCCAAGGTAGCTTCACCATATGACACAGTCAACATTCGGAATGCGTCAGCGCACTTTATTTTGTTTTTCACACAAAATTTGATGCAGATTCTTTGATCCATTTTCTTAAATAGATAAAAATAGAAGACAAGTTAAAACACATCCAAGCACAACATCTGTCAAAAATTAACTAAACATTCAAAATGGCCGACCTTGTCAGCATAAGTAAGGGACATGAGTACCAACATAACGCTACAAAAATATCAAAAATCAAATACACATAGCCCGCGGAAATTAAAAATTCCCGATATTTTTTGAACATACCTCGTACGAGTACATAGTCAAATTGTTTGTACTCGGTGCAAAATCGTCTTTTTGGATATGTTGAATCGAAAGAAAATAAATTTGGAACACAAATTTGTAAATATTATACAGGGTTTTCCAATAAGAGTGATATACTTTTTTTGGAAAAAAACACTCATTGTTAAGGGAATTCAAAAGTTTTTTATTTAATGTGAAGTAAAGACTTTTCCAACAAGAGGTGTTATTTTTGTATTCAACGAAAAATGAAACTTTTTGAGATAAATGATCGGATCGGTTTATTTCATAATAAAGAGGAAGGTTTGCCGTTAATAATGAAAAATAACATCAGCCAAATGGCCACCACGACCACGCTTACAGGACCATATCCTTTTCATGAAATTTTCCATAACCAAATCGTAAAGTGTCTGCCCTATGTTCTCGATAGCCTCACGAATTCTATCTTTGAGGTCTTCAATCGACGCTGGGCCCAAAGGAAGAAGTCACGAGGTGTTAAATCACAAGATATCGGTGGCCAATTGTGATCACCTCTTCGAGAGATAACACGGTGCGGAAACTTTTCCCGTAACAGAGCAATGGTTCCGTTGCTTGTGTGGCACGTAGCGCCGTCTTGTTGAAAGTAAACGTTGTCCAGATCAATACTATCCAACTCCGACCATTAATCATCTCTCGATAGCGCAATCCATTCACCGTAACTGTTGATCCAACTTCATTTTCGAAAAAGTATGACCCCGCCCGACCATAAACCGCACCAAACAGTCACACGTTCAGGTTGGAGAGGCTTCTCAACAATAACTCTTGGGTTTTCCGAGCCTCAGATGTGACAATTTAGCTTGTTGACGTAGCCACCGAGGTGGAAATGGGCCTCATCAGTCAAGATGATTTTTCGATGATTTTCGAATTTTATTAATTTCAGTGCGTTGTTGAATCGTGTATCGTTCCATTTTTAGTAATGGCGTAGTTTCTACTTGTCAAATGTCAAAGAACAAAAGCTTCAAAAGTGACAGCTACCGAAATACCGGGTGATTCAAAATAACACCTTTTGTTGGAAAACCTTGTACAATCGATACAATTAAGTTCTAAATACAACGTCATTCAAATGGCCTCCACGACTTCTTCAGCAGGAAAGAATTCGATGAACCCAATTTTCGAGCACTTTTTGCACTAAATCAAGTCGTATGTCATGAATGGCACGTTCAATATTGACTTGTAAAGCTTGAAGAGAGTATGGCTTATTTCGAAAGACCAATGACTTCAAATGACCCCACAAGAAATAGTCTAAATGTGTTAAATCACAAATTCTTGGAGGCCAGTCAATATCACTTGTTTCATTTGCTGTGTGCACGTAGCCACGATCGGTCAATGGCAAACAGATTTAAGAGCTATCTTGATATGATATGACTTTTAAGTGACGTTTCGGCCATTTGTAATATGTCATGATTTGTCATTTGTTTTTCATTGTATTCAGTAGTGTTTACAATTTCATCATGGAGAGATATACGCAAGAACAACGTTTACAAATTATTCAGTTTTATTATCAAAATAATCATTCTCCAATTGCAACTTTTTGTGCGCTAAGTCCATTTTATTAAAATTAAAAAAAAAAACGCTTTCCAGTCGATCTACGACCTTGACACCCATGAGCAATATTTTAGCCCTCGTTAAGAGCTATTTTTTTGCCATTGACCGATTCCCGATCCGACGGACCGTTAAGGAGCTAGAGCAAAAATAAACTTTCCGTTCACATTTGAAAATTATGCTGTAAATTTTTTTTAAATCCAAAAAAAAACACTTTCCAGTCGACCTACGAGCGTGACATGAGCAATATTTTAGCTCTCGTTAAGAGCTATCTTTTTGCCATTGACCGATTCTGCCTACGTGTCACACTGCAAATGAAACAATTGAATTGTTGCAAGAAAAGTTTGGAGATTCGAATTTTTCAAGAAATTGTGATATTGAATGGCCTCCAAGAAGTTGTGATTTAATACCATTAGACTATGTTTTATTGGGTTATTGGTCTTTCGAAATAAACCAGACTGTCTTCAAGCTTTACAAGTCAATATTGAACGTTTCATTCATGACATACGACTTGATTTATTGGGAAAAGTGCTCGAAAATTGTTTTCATCGAATTCGTTCCTGCAGAAGAAGTCGTGGAGGCCATTTGTATGACGTTTTATTTAGAACTTAATTGTATCGAGTGTACTTCACCTTAAATAAAAAAATTTTGAATTATCTTAACAAAGAAATCATATCACTCTTATTGGAAAACCCTGTAGTTAGGTATTTTACTAGAAAGGAAGTTTAACTTCAAACCCAACATTCTTGAATGAGAAACAAGCTGTGGTACAGGGTTTTCCAACAAGAGGTGATATTTTGAATCACCCGGTATTTCAGTAGCTGTCACTTTTGAAGCTTTTATTCTTTGAGTAGAAACTACGCCATTACTAAAAATGGAACGATACACGATTCAACAACACATTGAAATTATTAAAATTCGAAAAATCATCTTGACTGATGAGGCCCATTTCCATCTCGGTGGCTACGTCAACAAGCAAAATTGTCGCATCTGGGGCTCGGAAAACCCAAGAGTTATTGTTGAGAAGCTTCTCCATCCTCAACGTGCGACTTTTTGGTGCGGTTTATGGTCCGGCGGGGTCATTGGACCTTACTTTTTCGAAAATGAGGTTGGATCAACAGTTACGGTAAATGGATTGCGCTATCGAGAGATGATTAATGATTTGTTATGGTCGGAGTTGAATGGTATTGATCTGGACAACGTTTACATTTAACAAGACGGCGCTACGTGCCACACAAGCAACGAAACCATTGCTCTGTTACGGAAAAAGTTTAGTGTAATAAACAATGCCCGACCTTCCGGGCTTTGTTGATTACACTATAACTGAAACAATTTTGGACACACTTATTCACACTTATTTTTGATAGATCAGAGTGGAATGGTCGTATCCGAGGACATGGGAGATTCGTTAAGGAATTTTTAAATTAATATAATGAAAATCTATTAAGTAAATACCAGAATTAATTCCATTTTAAACTAACACCTTATTTTCTTCAGTGTAAACACTTCCTTCTATTTCACAATTTGGAATGGCGTTTTTTCTTTCTCATGTCCGTGGTCACTCAGAAATCCTTGAAGTCCCCTGGAATGCTTTTGAACGTGTGGGATGACCATTAGTACCCCTTTTTGATTAGATTGCTGAAAGTCTTTAACTCGTTTATGTTGCATGTTGAACAAACAAATAAAATGTATGACATCAACAGGATCAAGAATAAGAATAACAACAACAACAGCATCATCATCAGCAGCAGCAGGAGCAACACCATCAAATCTCAACATGTGGTCACTCATGTTCCAAGGATTTTATGCCATTGTCACAGTTCTATGGTCATGTCAGACTTCGTCTCTATGGACAAACATACCTAGACGTATCTATGTATGTATGTATGTATGTGAGAGTGCCTTCGTTGTGGTTCTGTTGTTCTTTTCCATTTCTATAAAATCTTAATGGAAATGTCACATTTATGAATGTCGTCCTGTCCAGATTGTGTATGGGGAAATGTGTGCGTGTGTGTGTGTGTGTTTGCACTTGTTCATGTAAAGCAAAGTGTTTGTTGAAAGGATACAACTCTTTAAAGATTGACCACACTTTTTCGAGGGTGTTGCGAAAATTTGGTGTCATTGAAACAATCGAAGAATATGATCATATTACAACCAATACGAAAATTTCACGAAAATTATCTGGATTTTCTTTAATGGCAAAGCTATTGTCTTACAACAATAAACATTTTATGCTGTACAAAGATATAAGATACGATTTGTCTGCTAGGCTTTCAGTGCGGCATATTCTGAGAAAAGCTGCAAAAATTCAAATTTTAGAATTTTAAATCTATCTTGGAATTGAGGCATTCTTTCCCCAGGTTTCTGATTTATGGTCTTTAAGCAGTATAACACAACGGGTTTTCCAATAGCGATGATATGACTTTGAAGTGACGTTTCGGCCATTTGCAATAAGTCATGATCAGTCATTTGTTTTTCATTGTATTCAGTAGTGTTTACAATTTCATCATGGAGAGATATACGCAAGAACAACGTTTACAAATTATTCAGTTTTATTATCAAAATAATCGTTCTCCAATTGCAACTTTTCGTGCGCTAAGTCAATTTTTTTAAATCCAAAAAAACACTTTCCAGTCGACCTACGACCTTGACACCCATGAGAAATATTTGATCTCTCGTTAAGAGCCATTGACCGATTCCCGATCCGACGTAGCGTTAAGGAGCTAGAGCAAAAATAAACTTTCCGTTCACATTTGAAAATGATGATAAAACCATTTTTTAAAATCCAAAAAACCTACGGCATTGACACCCATAAGCTCTCATTTTAGCTCTCGCTCAGAGCTATCTTTTTTTTGCCATTGACCGATTCCCGATCCGACGTACCGTTAAGGATCTAGAACAAAAATAAACTTTCCGTTCACATTTGAAAATTATGCTAAGTCCATTTTTATTAAAACGCAAAAAAAACACGTTTCAGTCGACCTACGACCTGGACACCCATGAGCAATATTTTAGCTCTCGTTAAGAGCTATCTTTTCGATTGTGGCTACGTGCCACACAGCAACTGAAACAATTGTATTGTTGCGAGAAAAGTTTGGAGATTTCATTATTTCAAGAAATTGTGATATTGAATGGCCTCCAAGAAGTTGTGATTTAACACCATTAGACTATTTCTGGTGGGGTTATTTGAAGTCATTGGTCTTTCGAAAAAAACCAGACTCTATTCAAGCTTTACAATCCAATATTGAAGTGCCATTCATGACATACGACTTGATTTAGTGAAAAAGTGCTCGAAAATTGGGTTCATCGAATTCGTTCCTGCAGAAGAAGTCGTGGAGGCCATTTGAATGATGTTTTATTTAGAACTTAATTGCATCGATTGTACTGTACACATTATATAAAAAACTTTGAATTTCCTTAACAATAAGTGTGTTTTTTTTTCAAAGAAATCATATCATTCTTATTGGAAAACCCTTTATATACAAAAAACTGGAAATTAAAAATTTTGGGAATTGTGACTTTCTTTCCCAATATATCCTATCTTCGTTTTTAAGCACTTCTTCACAAGGAAAACCAAATATAGTTTAAGCAAATTCCACAATAAATAAAAGTTTTATGGGAAAGTCGGTAATGACACATATCTTAATGATAATATCTTAACCAGTGCACGGTGGGACGTGTGCTGAAAAGTAATAGTAGATCTATATCTTTAAAGAAGTTGGTCGAATCGTTTCACAACATTTTCGTGATTGGCAGGAGGAGAGTTCGGCTTTCAAAAACTGCTTACTTGAACCACCCTGCGGCAAGGGATGTTTGTGATACATTGTGTCAAAGTAGACCACTATTGTCCACAATTCTAAAGCCTGCAACTTCTAAATTACTCGATACGTCAGAATAATTTAAAAAAATATGTATTTTAGTGAACTTACTTAAAGTCTGCAAAATCCAAATAATCCTGAAAAAAAGGAAAATAAATATATATTAGAAAATGTCTATGAATAAAAACATATTTTATACTAATGGCGATAGACATATTGTCGTAGAAATTGTATCCTGTTTGTTGGGGTTTTGGAGGTAAATATAATATTTTCATTAAGCTAAAGTTTTTCACAACGGCCTTATCTGCGTAGACAAGCGACTACACAGTGGTGTTAAATCGCACGATCTTGGAGGCCACGCCACCGGCCTACGACACGAGATAATGCGCTCACCAAAAGTTTCCTTCAATGAATTGATTGTGTCGTTGGCTGTATGGCTTGTAGCGCCGTCTTCTTGGAACCAAAGGTCGTCCACATCAACATCCTCCAATTCAGGCACGAAAAAGTCATTAATCTTGGCTCTATGTATAGCCTCAATGTCAATGGGGAGACTCTTAACATTGTGGCCGGCGTCTGAACAATGCGTCTGAACAATGGCTTGTGGATTATCATTACTCCAAATGCGACAATATTGTTTATTAACGTACTCATTCATCCAAAAATGAGCTTCGACCGAATACTCAAAAAATCCAACATGCAGAAGAAGATCCCTACTAAGAAGAAGATCCCTACAAAGGGTCTAATAAGGAGTAGATAACTCAACTGGCCCTCTACTTTTTTTTTTTTTAATTTCATGTCTTCTTTATTTGCATTCATATTTTACAGGTTTTTTTAATTCTAACTAACCTTGCAAAGCCATATGGCTTGTCTGCGGGTTGAAAAGTTACATTATTTTTGCTTGCCATATTTGTATAATTAAAATGTGTTCAACTGTAGTATAAGATATTAAAAATACATTTCAACTTGATAGATATTTCAGGATATTGATTCAATAATATTTTTTTTTTTTTTAACTTATTATTTGGTTTACTTATAATTGCATTAAAATGTGTTGTTTTATTAATTTCTTTCTACTTTTTACGTTTTTCATGTTTAATATATTTGGTGGTATATTGTTCAGGGTTTGCGGTAGGCTTACGGCCAGGGCATTTTTTCCATAGTCGTTTTTATAGTTGGAAATCTTGAATCTTCCTTGCGCTTTTCTTCTTGTGTTGTGCTGATGGTTAATGGTTTGGAGCATTTCCTTGCTATCGATGAATTCGTTGCATAGGAGTAGATATGCCAACTGGTCGTCAACAAAAGAGTAGATAACCCAACTGGTCTTCTCATAAGGGGTAGATACCCCAACTGGTCCACCACTGAAGAGTAGCTAATCCAAATGGTCGTCAACTAAAGAGTAGATAAGCCAACTGGCCGCATACTAAGGAGTAAATAACTCAACTGGTCATATACTAAGGAATATATAAACCAACTGGATGTCTACTGATGATGCTCTAAATCAACTTGACGTCAACTATGGAGTAGATAACCGAACTTCTCCTCTTCTAAAGAGTAGATAACCCAGATAATACGATTTTTCGTCTTCTCAGAATTCGATAGCCTAAATGATCCTCTGCTAAGGAGTATATAACGCAACGTGTCTGTATATTAAGGAGTAGATAACTCATTTGGTTATCAAATGGTATTCTACTAAGGAGTATATAATGCTAGTGGATGCCAACCAAGGAATACGTAACCCAACTCGGCCTTTACTAAGGCACATATAACCCAAATGGTCATCTGCTAATGAGTAAATAAACAATCTGGTCCTCTTCTAAGGAATATATAGTCCAAAAGGTCCTTATCTAAGGAGTAGGTTACCCAACTGTTCCACTACTAATGAGTAGATAACAAACAAATCATCAACTGAAGACTATGTAATCCAAACGCCTGCCTACTAAGGGCTAAATAACACAACTGATCATCTACCAAGGAATAGATAAACTATCTGCTCGTCTACTTAAGATTATATTACCGAAAGATCATCCACTAAGCAGTAGGTAACCCAGATGGTAGATAGCCCAAATTTTCCTCTGCTAAGCAGTATTTAACGCAACATATTGTACATTAAGGAGTATTTAACCCAATTGACTATCAAATAGTACTGTACTAAGGATTATATGTATAACGCAACTATTCGCCAACTAGGGAGTAGATAACCAAACTTGTCGTATATTCAGAAGAAGATATGCCAATTGGTAGATAACCGGACGGGATGGCCAACTACTTAGAAGTCGATAACCCATCTGGTTAGTTACTAAGGAACAGATACCCCTAAGTAACTCTGATAAGGAGTAGATGAACAATATTGTCATTTTGTAAGAAATAAATAACCCAACAGGTCGTCAACTAATGAGTATGTAACCCGACTGGACCTCTACTAAGGAGTAGATAACATAACAGGTCATCAGCTGAGGAGTATGTAATTAAACTGACTGCCTACTAAGGGATAAATGCCCAACAGATGATGTACTAAGAAATAAATAAACCAATTGGTCGTCTACTAAGCAGTAGATAACCCATCTGGTCCTCTTTTAGGGAGTATACTACGCAACTGGTCGCCTACTAAGAAGTCGACAACACAACTTGTCCTTTACCAAGGGATAGATAATCCAACTGGTCCTCTACTAAGGAGTATTACAAGCAACTGGTCGTCAACTAAGAGGTATGTAATCTATCTGGCTGCCAACTAAGGAATCGATGAACCAACTGATCGTCTACTAAGCATTAGATAAACCAACTGGCCCTCTTTAACGAGTATATTACGCAACTGGTCGTCTACTAAGGCGTATATAACCCAACTAGTCCTTTACTAAGGAATAGATAACCCAAATGGTCCTCTACTAAGCAGTCGGCAACGCAACTGGATGGTTCTCTGATACTGCAAATGATCGTCTCCTTATTAGTAGATAAACCAACAGGTACTCAGCTAAGGAGTTGATAACACAAAGAGTCGTCTGCTAAAGAGTAAATAACCCAAATAACGTCCTTTACTAAGGTACAGATAACCCAAATGGTCCTCTACTAATGAGTAGATTAACAATCTGGTCCTCTTTTAAGAAATAGATAGCCCAACAAGTCGTCAACTAAGGTGTATGTAACCCAACTGGTACACTACTAGGGCGTAGATAACCTAAAAGGTCGTCAACTGAGGAGTATGTAATTTAACAGGGCTGCCTACTAAGGGGTTAATAACCCAACTGGTCCTCTACTAAGTATTAGGTAACTCAACTGGCCCTCTACTAAGTATTAGCTAACCCAACTAGTCCTCTACTAAGGAGTAGATATCCTAAATGGTGCTCTGCTATGGAGTATATAACGCAACATGTCGTATTTTAAGGAGTAGATAACGCAAATTATTATCAAATCGTACTCTGCTACAGAGTATATAACGCAACTGGTTGCCAACTAGGGAGTAGATAACCCAACTGGTCATATGGCAAATTGTAGATAATCCAACAGATCCTTCACTAGGGAGTAGATAACCAATCTTGTGCTTAATTGAGGAGTAGATAACCCAATTGGTAGATAATCAGACGAGCTGGCCGACTATAAAGGAGTAGATAACCCAAGTGGGTTTTTAGTAAAGAACAGATAACCCAACTGGTCCTTTGCTAAGGATTAGATAAACAAGCTGGTCCAATTCTAAGATTATATAACCCAAAAGGTCGTTAACTATGGAGTAGGTAACATATTTGGTCCTCTACTAAGGAGTAGATAACCTAACTGGTTGACAACTGATGAGTATGCAATTCAAACGGCTGCTTACATACAAATGGGTAAATAACCCAACTGATCATCTACTAAGGAAAAAGCAACTGGTCGTCTGCTAAGCCCAACTGGTACTGTACTAGGTAGTATAATACCGTCGTCTACTAAGGCGTAAGGTCCAACTAAGGACTGGATAATCCAACTGGTCCTCTGCTAAGGATTATACCACGCAACTGGTCGTCAACTAAGGAGTATGTAATCCAGCTTGCCCTTTAGGAAAAGATGATTAAACGGCTTCTCTGCTAATCAGTAATTAACCCAACTTGTATTTTACTAGGGAATATATAATCAAACTTGTCAATTATTAAGAAGCAGAAGACCAAACTTGTGGTCTACTAAGTAGAACAGGGTGTTTTGTTAGACGTGTGGTTTTCAATCCGACAATACTTTTTTCGCAGTTGGTCTTTTTGACAGCGGTCACTTGATTTATGCTCAGTTTGGTTTGCCATTTCATGATGAATAGAATAACTCCGGAACAACGTTTGTAATTCGAGCAAAATAATGGTTAGGTTCGCGCGACGCATCGCGCGCTGCTTCCAATATTCGGTCGATGCTCACTTGTGAATGAATGAGTACGTTAATAATATGTATGTCTTGCTACTAGTATTGATGCAAAGGTTTACTATTTTGCAGGTTTTTGTTTTTTTTAGCTAGTATTTGGAAAACATCAAAAATATCCTTCGCTTATCACACTACCCTCTGCTTCGTAGTTTGTAAACATAGCCATAGCTGTACAATACATAACAAAGTGATTAAGTTGTTGACGGTAATAAAAAAACGTAAAACGATTTCTTGCCAGAAACCTTTTTAATGTTTGTTTTTCCGATTTGTTAAACTTTGTTATTACGGAAATTAAAAGTTTTTTTTTTGCCTTTTCTGCCCCCTTTTTCTTTCGTCCTCCCCACTTTTACACGTTGTATAATAACTTGAAGGTTATTGGATCAAGATAAAAATCGATAAAAAAAATGCTTTTAATTGCATTTTTCAATCACTAAACGCCTCGCAATTATTGGGAAAATGTTTTATGCAACAAATTGCTCTATATGGAAAATAGGTAATAAATGTCATCGAGAACGACTAATGCATTTCTATACCCAAATGGAATCAAAATGAAGTTGGAAAATTCCTCAAAGTCTTTACATTCTGTATTTTATATAGCTTTTCCCAATGAAAATAAAGTTATAAAAAAGTTCTGTCCAGTAGCGAGTAGTCTATCAGTGACAAATGAATAGAAACTTGATTTCAGCGAGTGATTTTTTTTGCGTATTTTAAGACCGATTTTCGATATTTTTCTGTAACTTTCACAATTTAGAAAATTAATATTGATCGTTAAGTACCACAAAAGTTAAAAAAAGACTCCACAAAACTCTTTTTTCGCGCTTGAAAGTCATTTCTATTCGTTCGTAACTCAAGAAAATGTACACAAAGTCACGACGGAACATCTGTATAATTGAGAGTCTGTGGCCTTTACCTTTAAACTATAGTTTGGAAATAATGCTCGAATTTTTTTTACCTTTATGGCATTTGCAATATTCCATACTACATTGAGGGTAATCTGTTGTCGATTTACACAATTTAATAATTGTCGTAGTTGTTTTTTCATAAAGTCTTTAAGGTAAACCCTTCAAATCGTTGCAAATTGTGGCCTACACTTTGTCGGCTTTGCAGGTTCTTCTTCTTCTTCAGCCGTGTGCCTTAAGAGCCCTGCGGTCAACTAGCAATTTTTGCATTCTGCTGTGAGTACTCGGTCTCTGGTAAGGCTGTGAGTGTGGGTGACTGCTTACTGGTACTCCTGATTCATTTGAGGGCCACATGGTGAATACTTCTTGTGCTCTTTAGTCCTTGCGCTCGATTCGTTGGCTGTTGGTACTTAATTTAAGTCGTTTAAGTGGTTTTACTTTAAGTCTCATGTAACTAATTATGACCCATTATAGAGCGGTTGCATTTGCATTGGGCCAAGGGTTGGTGGAGTGGATATGAGAGGAAGAGCAGTTACGATAATTGTAGTTTGTACACTTTTCTTTTTGGAAGATAACACGACATTATGAAGTACAAAAAGTTTTCAAATATTTGATATCTTCAATTGAAAAATTAATTGAATCATCTTCCAACTAAAATTATGTAATTTTTTCAATATATTTTGGTTGTTTGTAATCTTCAGTATATCGTTAACACATTTGAAATTTTTAAGAAAAATATCCCTACTGGAAATTGGTGCGGTACAAAATCAAACACGTTTTAGGTCCACTGAGACCAGCGATCGGTCCACATATTATCCCTTTTTTATGAAAACAACCCGCAAATTTAACATGACTTCGTCACTAGAGTGGTGATGAATTGACGTGTCCAAACACTTGCCCAAAATAATACCAAATTTTTACCAATTTCAGACAAGGCATAGGTTAGATTTGAAAATTATTAAATGTATACTATGTAATGGTTGAACTTCGAAAACCGGTTCCAACTGCTCTTCTGCTAAGGGATAGTTAACCCAACTGACCGCATACTAAGTAACAAGTAACGAAACTCGTCATCTACTAAGGAATAAATAACCCAATTGGTCCACCGGTGAGAGGTAGATAACACACCTGGTCGTCAACTAAGATGTACACACCCCAACTTGTCCTCTAATAATGAGTAGGTAACACAACTGGTCCTCTACTAGGTAGTAGATAACCCAATTGATCCATTACTATTGAGTATATAACGGCCATCTGACCGTCAAGTAAGGGGAGGATAAACCAACTAGTCTTCATTTTGCTAGTAGATAACCCTACTGATGATTTACCAAAGAGAAAATAACCCAACTCGTCTTCAAGTAATGAGTAGATAACTCAATTGGTCCTCCACTGAGCTAGATAACCCAATTGGTCCTCCAATGAGGAGAAGATAACCTAGCTGTTCGTTAAGAAAGTAGTAGATAACCCAACTTATCATATGATATGGTGTAGATAAACCAACTGGTCCTATTCCAGAGAGTATAGAAGCCAATTTGTCGTTTACTAAGGGGTAGATAACCCACCTAGTCATGTACTAATGGGGACATAGTCCAACTAGCCGTCTACAAAGGAGTAGATAACCTAATTGGTCCTTCACTGACAGGTAGATAACACACCTGGTCGTCAACAAAGAAGTACACACTCCTACTGGGCATCTAATAATGAGTATATAACACAACTGGCCCTCTACTAGTGAGTATATAACCCAATTGGTCCTTTACTAATGAGTTGATAACACAACTGGTCATCTACTAACGAGAAGATAACACAAATTGTTGTCAAGTAATTAGTAGATAACCCATCTGGTCGTCAAGTAAGGGCTAGATAACCCATCTGGTCGTCAAGTAAGGGCTAGATAACCCAACTGATCATCTACTATGGTGTAGACAACCCAACTGGTCTACTACTAGAGAGTGTAGAAGCCAATTTATCGTACACTAAGGAGTAGATAACCCAACTGGTCATATACTAAGGAGGACATACCCAACTAGCCGTCTATAACGTAGTATATGACGTAATTGGTCCTCCACTGAGAGGTAGATAACACACCTGGTCGACAATTAAGAAGTACACAACGCAGCTGGTCCTCTACTAATGAGTAGATAACCCAATTGGTCCTTTTCTAAAACCAACTGGTCCTATTCCAGAGAGTATAGAAGCCAATTTGTCGTTTACTAAGGGGTAGATAACCCACCTAGTCATATACTAATGAAGACATAGTCCAACTAGCCGTCTACAAAGGAGTAGATAACCTAATTGGTCCTTCACTGAGAGGTAGATAACACACCTGGTCGTCAACAAAGAAGTACACACCCCAACTGGGCATCTAATAATGAGTATATAACACAACTGGCCCTCTACATGTGAGTATATAACCAAATTGGTCCTTTACTAATGAGTTGATAACACAACTGGTCATTTACTACGGGGAAGATAACACAACTGGTTGCCAAGTACTGAGTAGATAACCCATCTGGTCGTCAAGTAATGAGTAGATAACCCATCTGCTCGTCAAGTAAGAATTAGATAACTCAGCTGGTCGTCAACTAAGAAGTATATAACCCAATTGGTCCTCCAATGAATAGTAGATAACCAAGCTGTTCGTCATGTAAAGAGTAGATAACCCAACTGATCATCTACTATGGTGTAGACAACCCAACTGGTATTCTACTAGAGAGTGTAGAAGCCAATTTAACATATACTAAGGATTAGATAACCCAACTGGTCATATACTAAGGAGGACATAACCCAAATAGCCGTCTACAACGGAGTAGATGACGTAATTAGTCATCCACTGAGAGGTAGATAACATACCTGGTCGACAGTTAAGAAGTACATAACCTAACTGGTCCTCTACTAATGAGCAGATACTCCAACTGGTACTCTACTAGGGAGTAAATAACCCAATTGTTCCTTCTCTAATGTTTAGATAACACTACTGGTCATTTACTACGGGGAAGATAGCACAATTGGTTGTCTATTACTGAGTAGATAACCCATCTGGTCTTGAAGTAATGAGTATATAACCCAATTGGTCCTCCACTGAGTAGTAGATAACCCCATAGTTCCTTCACTGATAAGTAGATAACCTAGCTGTTCATCAAGTAAGGAGTAGATAACCCAACTGATCATCTACTATGGTGTCGATAACCCAACTGCTCTTCTACTAGACAGCGTAAAAGCCAATTTATTGTATACTAAGGAGATGATAACCCAACTGGTCATATACTTAGGAGACCATAATCCAACTAGCCGTCTAAAAGAAGTAGATAACCTTATTGGTCCTCGACTTAGAGGTAGACAACACAACTGGTCGTAAACTAAGAAGTACATACCACAGCTGGTCCTCTAATACTGAGTAGATAACCCAACTGGGCCTCTACTAGGGAGTAGATAACCCGATTGGTCCTTTAGAAATGTGTAGATAACACAACTGGTCATCTAGCATAGAGAATATAGCACATGTGGTTGTCGAGTAATGAGTAGATAACCAATCTGGTCGTCAAGTAAAGAGTAGATAACCCACCCGTTCGTCAAGTAAGGAGTAGATAACTCAACTGATCATCTACTATGGTTTAGATAACCCAATCTTATCACCTTTGAGTTTTATTATTTTTGGCCAGAGGAATGGGTCATTGAAATCAGTTCATAAATAGAGCTAGGTGGCAGAAATATTTCTTACAAATGCAGGTAGTTGGGATTTCATACATACAGCTTCCCTATAGAGTTCGCTCCCTTAAGGCAAAAATAAAACCACAATTTCTAAACAATCTAGCTGAAACTTGGTGTAATAACTCGCAGTAAACATCAAACGCAATCGAAAATAATTTCCTCATAACTTCTGTATTATAGAAAAATGTTTTCACATTATGTATTCTAGGGAACATTTCTGGCATCTTTCACACTTAACAACATTGTTAGGTTAGTGGAGAACGGCAACAAAATCTGTTGCCGTGTTCCACTGAAGCCGTTTATGGGCTTATTATGATTCCTCTTAGACTTGCAGTGGCGACTTTTCCGGACGATTTTAGTTGACTATCCTTTGAGTGACCATTTTTATGAATTTAAAATTTTTTCTAGGTTCGTTGCCATGTAGTTCGCCGGACTCTCCCGGCCTGTATATCGGCTGCAACAACAGTAAAAAATTATACATTCTGGAGACCAATGTAGCATCTAAAATATATAAGACGGTCAACGCCTTTAAAACTGATCTTCGCCGAGAGTTTGGCCATCTACGAACAGACATGATGATATTATCCACGTTAAAAAGGGACCAATAACATATAACTAAATATGTCAAAATTGAAAAAAATTATAGCATTCTTAATTGGTAGTACCTCGAGTGCCGGCCATTCCATAGGGACAATGTTAAAGGTATGGCGTAAAAATATGCACATCACGTGGACAAAATGTTTGATGTGTAGTATTACCAGACAATGAATTTGGAGTTCATATTCCCTGCTAAAATCTCTCCAGATATCTGTACTTCGTCAAAAGGAAGTTAATACTCGTATTTTCATTTTCATTTTCATTCTCATTTTGAATTTTTAATTCATTGTCATCAAAGCAAATTTAAACTCCTCCTTCTCGTTTATAATTCCCCTTTTAATGTTGTTTGGTTAATGGCGATTTTGTTGGATATTTTTCAGAAAAAAAATTTCTATTTGAAAAACGTGATTTGGAATTTTAATGAAAACATAACATTTGCTTTTCAACGAATGTCGTTGGAAATGCAGTTTATATGGTCGTCTCTATGACAATTGAATGGAAATTAATCCCTCTGTCCGGTCGTTCTCATGTGAAAAAAGAGAAATTTCAAATTGCAACAATACATTTTGTGGGTCTGTCTGTCCGTCTGTCTGTCGGTTTTTCCTTTTCATTTACCTCCAAATGTTGAGGATAACCATATATATATTTTTCCTCCACTGTTCCCTTCCCCATTCCAGGCATTTCCATGGACATCTTCTACCATTCGAGATGGATGATGTTCATCATCAATCACGGTTCAATAGAAGTTAAACTCACTTAACATAAAATATGATTATGGCCGTTTGTTTTCGGGCGGACTAAAAGAAATGAAAACAACAAAACATAAATGAATATTGTTTCTTTTGAAGAGATCAATGAATGTTAAGGCGAGGAGTTGTTGGATGCAAAGGCGGAAGGAAGGACGAACTTGCTTACTTACCGCTTACACAAAGCAGGCCTGAGTGACTTTCAATGGATTTTTGTTAAAAACGAAAAATGAAAAATTTATGACAAGAAATGAAATCATCATTGTCGTCAACTTATGCTATTTGTTTCTTTTGGCGTTATTGAGATGTTTTGTTTGTTTTTTCTTTTCTTTTCTTGTTTCTTTTTTGCTCTTGAAATGTTATTGTTCTCAATGACCTTAGGCGGCTTTTGAATTTTCACAAAATCAACCGAATACTCGGAGAAGAGGATTCGGTTTGCCAAATAAATAGTTACGATAGAAATGTGGTCAAAAATACTAGCACAGATGGGAAATCCTCTGAAGTCTTCCTCTATACTAGGGTCGACCTCTGAGGTCTCCCTCTATGCTAGAGACAACCTCTGAGGTTTTCCTCTATTCTAGAGTCGACCTCCGAGGTCTTCCTCTATACTATAGGCGACCTCTCAGGTCTTACTCTATACTAGAGTCCACCACTGAGGTCTTCCTCTATACTAGAGTCGACCTCTGAGTTCTTCCTCTATACAAGAGTCTACCTCTGAAGTCTTTCTCCAAACTAGGGTCGATCCATGATTTCTTCCTCTATACTAGAGCCGAACTCTGAGTTCTTCCTCTATACGAGAGTCGACCTCAGAGGTCTTCCTCTATACTAGAGTCGACCTCTGAGGTCTTCCTTTATACTAGAGTAGACCTCTGAGGTCTTCCTCTATACTAGAGTCAACCTCTGAGGTCTTCCTCTATACTAGAGTCGACCTCTGAGGTCTTAATATATACTAGAGTCGACCTCTGAGGTCTTAATCTATACTAGAGTCGACCTCTGAGGTCTTAATCTATACTAGAGTCGACCTCTGAGGTCTTAATCTATACTAGAGTCGACCTCTGAGGTCTTCCTCTATACCAGAGTCGACCTCTGAGGTTTTCCTCTATGCGAGAGTCGACCTCTGAGGTCTTGCTCTCTACTAGAGTCGACCTTCATCTATACTAAAGTCGATCTCTGAGGTCTTTCTCTGTACTAGAGTCGACCTCTGAGGTCTTCCTCTATACTAGAGTTGACCTTTGAGGTCTTCCTCTATACTAGAGTCGACCTCTGAGGTCTTAATCTATACTAGAGTCGACATCTGAGGTCTTCCCCTATACTAGAGTCGACCTCCGAGGTTTTCCTCTATACTAGAGTCGACCTCTGAGTTCCTCCTCTATACTATAGTCGACCTTCTTGGTCTTCCTCTACACTGGAGTTGACCTTTGAGGTCTTCCTCTATACTAGAATTGACCTTTGAGGTCTTCCTCTATACTAGAGTCGACCTCTATACTAGAGTCGACCTCTGAGGTCTTCCTCTATACTAGAGTCGACCTCTGAGGTCTTCCTCTATACTAGAGTCGACCTCTGAGGTCTTCCTCTATACTAGAGTCGACCTCTGAGGTCTTCCTCTATACTAGAGTCGACCTCTGAGGTCTTCCTCTATACTAGAGTCGACCTCTGAGGTCTTCCTCTATACTAGAGTCGACATCTGAGGCCTTTCTCTATACTAGAGTCGACCTCTGAGGTCTTCCTCTATACTAGAGTCGACCTCTGAGGTCTTCCTCTATACTAGAGACGACCTCTGAGGTCTTCCTCTATACTAGAGACGACCTCTGAGGTCTTCCTCTATACTAGAGACGACCTCTGAGGTCTTCCTCTATACTAGAGTCGACCTCTGAGGTCTTAATCTATACTAGAGTCGACCTCTGAGGTCTTCCTCTATACCAGAGTCGACCTCTGAGGTCTTCCTCTATACTAGAGTCGACCTCTGAGGTCTTCCTCTATACAAGAGTCTACCTCTGAAGTCTTCCTCCAAACTAGGGTCGATCCCTGAGCCGAACTCTGAGTTCTTCCTCTATACGAGAGTCGACCTCTGAGGTCTTCCTCTATACTAGAGTCGACCTCTGAGGTCTTCCTTTATACTAGAGTCGACCTCTGAGGTCTTCCTCTATACTAGAGTCGACCTCTGAGGTTTTCCTCTATACTAGAGTCGACCTCCGAGGTTTTCCTCTATACTAGAGTCGACCTCTGAGTTCCTCCGCTATACTATAGTCGACCTTCTTGGTCTTCCTCTACACTAGAGTTGACCTTTGAGGTCTTCCTCTATACTAGAATTGACCTTTGAGGTCTTCCTCTATACTAGAGTCGACATCTGAGGTCTTCCTCTATACTAGAGTCGACCTCTGAGGTCTTCCTCTATACTAGAGTCGACCTCTGAGGTCTTCCTCTATACTAGAGTCGACCTCTGAGGTCTTCCTCTATACTAGAGTCGACCTCTGAGGTCTTCCTCTATACTAGAGTCGACCTCTGAGGTCTTCCTCTATACTAGAGTCGACCTCTGAGGTCTTTCTCTATACTAGAGTCGACCTCTGAGGTCTTCCTCTATACTAGAGTCGACCTCTGAGGTCTTCCTCTATACTAGAGTCGACCTCTGAGGTCTTCCTCAATACTAGAGTTGACCAATTGTTTTTCCTATTAACTTGTATTGCCTTGGAACACCTAATAGTGAAGTATTCGGTTGTATTTTTTTTTTGTATTTGTTGAATATTGAGGGCATTGTTATGAAAATAAGATAAACTAAAATGTTATCAATTGATTTATTGATGCTTGTTTAACATAATGGAAAGTTACTAAATAATATAGGAGTATGAATTCACAGGGATACAAACGCCTAAGATGGCAAAAAACTAAACTCAGATTTTATACGGGGTTTTGTAAGGAGAGTCTCGTAAGAGCATATTGATTTTTTCGTTTTGTCCAAAAAGTGTAATGAATTTAGTTGTTATATTAAAATGATATGAAACTCCATGCCAACCGTCAACAGCAGCTGAAGTGTAACTTTCTCTTAACAAACGCAGGAAAACCTTTATTTTGCTGACAACATAAGAAAGTATCGATTTTTCGTGATGTCCAATAGCTCGAAAATATTTAATTGTTATATTAAAATGATATGAAACCTCACCTCAGTCATCAACGCCAGCAAAATTGAAACTTTCCCTTAATAAATCGTTGCCGCCGTTTTTTTCTCAATAGCGGATATTTGTATTTATTTGAAGACTTATCTGCCCGAAAAACCATAATAATTATTTTCATTTCGTCCAGTGTTGTTTGGTATCTGCGGTGGCTATAATTCTTAGTTTTTTGCTGGTCTTTATCTCACTTTCATCGCGGGGTCATAATTGTTTTTTCTGTTTTTTTTTCGATTATTCTTTTTTTCTTGGCTAAGCTAACTTAAACCAGGGGGAGTACCTCAATTTATCATTTGCGTGCTTCTTTCGGCTGATCTTGTGGTTTTGGGGCCTGAGGTTAGATTCTTTAGAAAAAAATATTTGTTTAATTTGAGCTCATGTTGTCGTTTGGTTTCTTTTGATTTGGCCGCTTGTTATTGTAATTTTTTCATGTATCATGTAAGGGGAAGGGGGCTTTGTTCATCACGAAAATAAAGAAGTTTGTGTAAAACTTATAGCTAAGTACTTTTATTGGTAGCAGATTTCGATGAAGTTTTTTTGCGATTATTGTTTTAATGTTTTTGAGAAATAGTGCCAATCATTGTTGGATGTCTTTAAGTGAAATTGGAGCAGTAGCCTCAATAGTTTGCTCTTTTGAGGAGCGCTACAGTCAACGTTTTTACCTTTAGTAACCTTTTATTATCAAAATAGTCCATTTGTGAGGACTGTATAGGTTCGATGGTCTGTATAGGTTCGATTCCACTACCAAAGTGTAGCATATCCCTATACTCAGTTTGGCGATCAATTTTTTTATGGGCCTCCAAAATTTCTGAAAGTCAGTGGGCCCCTCGAAAAAGGTGTCATCAGCTTTTGTCCAACAACTAATTCAGTCATGGTGATACTGCTTAACTAAAGGTTGGCTAAATTGTAAGGGCCGATGTTGAATGTGAACCACTACTAAACGTCAAGTTTTTTTCTGCATTTCATGTGACATTTCTCAATTTCAGACTAACTCAATTTGAACCATGAAAAGACACACAATCGGGCAACGCGTTAACGTTTTTAAGCGTTTTACGAAAATGGGCGTTCAAATCAAAATGCATTTCGTGCACTTCGTGATGATTTTTTGATCAGCATAATCGACCAAATGTGTCTACAATCGGGAGAATTGTGCGCAAATTTGAGCAAACCGGGTCTGTAGGATATGTGAAAACACCTGTGCATGCTCGCCCAGTTCGTATGGTGCGGCTTATGGGCTGGCGACGTCATCGGGCCATACTTCTGATGAAAACGAACTTGTTATGGCCGGAATGGGAAGATATGGATGTGGACAATATGTGGTTTCAACAGGACGGTGCCACTTGCCACACAGCTAACGAAACAATGGCTCTTTTGCGCAACAAATTCAATGGCCGTGTTATCTCACGTCGTGGCGATGTCAATTAGCCGCCAAGATCATGTGTTGAACTTCTTTCTTTGGGGTTATTTGAAAGAAAAGGTGTACGACGATAAGCCAGCAGCAATTCAAGAGTTAAAGGATGAGATAATTTGGCACATTAACGGCATAGAACCTTAATTTTGCCTCAGCGTCATTGAAAATTTGGACCATCGCATGGAGGAGTGCAGCCGAGGTTGCCGCGGCCATTTGGCCGATATTTTGTTCCATACATAATTGAACCATACCAATATTATCATAAAGCAAAGAAATGACAATAATTTCCTAAATAATTTGTGTTTTATTCAAAATCAACATCGGCCCTTAAAATTTAACCACCCTTTATATTTAGCAATAATGTAGTTAAGAATGTGATGAACAAAGTTCCTAACATTTTATCCGAAAAATATTTTTTCCGTATTTTTTTTTTTTAATAGTGATGGAAAAAATATTTTGTTCACTCTTTTCAGCCTAACTTTCAGAGACTCGTAATTTTTCACTAAAACTGTTTGGCAAAATTATAGCCTACGTAAATTTGAACAATTTTTGTGAACATATAAATACAATCTGAACGTGTCTAGGCACCCTAAATAGCTCAAAAAACCACATTGTACCTCAAAAGTTCAGTTTTTCACTATTTTGTAAAAAAATATTATTGTTTGGTGTAGGGTATGTTCAGCAACTTTATGGAAAATATTAAGGCCAATATTTTTGTGAAACATATAAACCCTCTAGCTCCCCCACATAACTGTAATTTTTGGCCCTATTTTAACAATTCGTAAAAACACCCCTTAAAAACGGCGGGGATGAAATGTTCCACAAAAAAGTTGCCCACAAAATTTTACTATATGTGTCATAACACACCAAAGCCCCAAACTTAACACAAAAACCAAAAAAAGTTGTTCAGATTTATGTTGGCCAAACATTGTAAGCGAAAAGTTACGAGTCCCTAAAAGTTATTCTGAAAAAAAGTGAAAACAATTTTTTTCGTAACTTCTGGTAAAAAATGTACTGAAAACTTTTTTTTTGCATAAAGTGTTAAGAAACTTTGTTCAGCATATTTTTAGCTATATTATTGCCAAATATAGTTAAGCGGTATCACCAAGTCTGAATTAGTTGTTGGACAAAAACTGATGACACCTTTTTCGAGGGGCCCACTGATTTTCAGAAACTTTAGAGGTTCATAAAAAAATTGGTCACCAATTTCGCCAAACCGAGTATAGGGTTATACCACAGACCTTAAATTAGACAGATGTGCCGTCCGGACGAAATGCCAAAATCTATCAGTTACGAACGAATAGGAATGAAATGTCACACGCGAAGAAACACTTTTCAGCGAACATAGTTAGAATTTTCTTTGCACTAATCAATTAATATACATTTTTAATTGTGACAATTACAAAAAATTCGGAAAAATCGGTCCGAAATCCGCGGAAAACCTCACTCTTTGAAGTCCTACTCGTTGAAATTTCTATTCGTTCGTAACTGACAATTACTCGCTACAGAAAGGAATGTCTTCTTAAATTATATTGTTTTTGGGTTATACTACCATTTGGTAGTAGAATCTAACCTATACTGTTAAGTCCGTGTATTTTTCAAAAAGTGTTAATTTGTTGCATAGTGTAGTAAATATATAAGCAGTTACATTTTTGTACGAAAGTTGTCCCTTTGTATGGGAGGTACCCAGAGGGGTGGCGACATTTAGCGGATTTTGCGCAGGGTGATAACGACGGATAAATTATTACTATGTGAGGAATTACAGATGATTCGGATAAGTAGTATAGAAGTTATAAGACAATCAATATTTCACTAAATTTTAACCCTTTGTGAGGGAGGTACTAGAAGGAGTGAACCAATATGGCCCATCTTTGAACTTAGCCTGATGTAGAAAAAGATATCACGTACCAAATTTGAAGTCAATCCGTTACTCCTTTCGAGAGTTATCATGCGCTCCAGCCAGACAGACGGACGGACATTGCTCAAATGACTTAAAATGTCCTAAAACGGATTTCCGCCGAACATACGTAGGGTCTTAGGTCATTCCTTTGATGTGTTACACTTTTGGCTCGTAGCAAAAGATATATACCCTCCTCCCTGTAAGGTGAGAGCATAAAAATCCCAGGGGCCATTCACACGCCTCTGGCTCTATATAATCTTCTCAAAGAAGGAAATTACAAAATTGTCTTTAACCAAAGCCTTTGGCTGGTTATCACCACCATTATTATGCAGCTCTATGGCCACCGATGAATATATACTGGAGTATACACTCGTATATATTTACTGACTAATCTGGCCGTGGGGCTTAGAAATAAAGCATTGAAAATAATTAAAGCAGCGCAGGTACACGGGGCAAAATCCCCTTTTTTGATATGTTTGAATCGAAAGGAAATATATTTGGAACACAAATTTTTAAATATTATGTATTTCTGAGCAAATAAATTTTATTTGAAAATCAATAAAATATATTTGGAACTTATATATTAATATGTTACAACATATAATATTTGCAAACTAAGTTTCTCAAATAAAATATGTGTTTGAATACAAATAAAATTATTGTTTAGGAATTTCTCCAAACATATTTTATTTAAAAAATATTTTCGAAACTTTTGTTGAATTTTTCGAATTTCAGTTTTAATTTTTTTTGGTTTCGAATTGCACACCCAGTTATAATACAAAATGCAGCAGTAACTTCTGTTTTAAATCAATCATTTAAAATTTCTGAGTATTCTAAGCCATCATTAGTTGTCAATCCTTCAAGTAATATGTTTCGATCGAAGATTATACGATTTCAATTTTTACGACTGAAAATTTTCTAAAAAAATAGGTTTGAATTACTGAAATATTAAACACACTTTAGGTATTTTCTGAATACTTAAATGCAAATAATTATTTGCTTCGGAAAAAAATCGTCCAAAGTAAACACATATTGCGATGTAAACAAAGATTTGTTTAGAACAACATCTTCCCAAATATAAATTTGTTTGTGTGTACCAAATACTATATGTTTAGAGTGTACCCTAAACATATATATGTTTCAAGCCGAATATGTTTAGGACAATATACTACAGGAGCGATTTTTTTTCAGCGTGTACTAGGTGATTGTAGATTATTTTTCGCTTTTTCTTTTTTTTTTGCAAAAGGTTCACAGCACCTGTTTATCCGCCATCAGATATTGAGAATATCGCCTGTCACACATACTATACCATTTAATTGAGGTTTAATTTCTGTTTTAATTTGATATCGTTTCTCCTCCATTGGTCGGACCACAATCTAAGGAACGAACAAACAAACAATGAACGTATAAATCATTCCCAGTGCATGACGATGAAAAATGGCACATTTTCCATTGGCCACCGGCCACCATATGAACTCAAATGCTGCTGCACCGCACAAAAAACACTTGGGGGCCAGCACTTGTGTTGTGTTCTTGTTTGGAAAATATACTCGTATGCTGACACACGTTGGACACACATTAATTTGCAACCAAACAAAATGGGAAAAACACAAACGTGTGTTGTTGATGTTGATTTTGTGCTGAAATTATGTATTATTGGGTCATTTCAGAAAGTCAATATTGATTTCGGGCCAATAACATAAAAACACTTGCCGGCACATGCACACATACATACCCGTATGTATGTGTGTAGCTCAAGAGGACACGTTAAATTTTCATATTATACGACTATGTGTATGACATTGGATAGCCCAGCAAAACTAGTGATTGGAAAAAATTACTTTTTCAGGAAATTGAAATTAACAAAAAAATACATATTCATTAAATTGTATGTCGTGGTGTTATACAAGGTGGCGCAAAAGTAATCCTCCTATCAGAAAATGCTATAAATTTTGTGATTGGCCCCTAATGTCAGTTCTGTTTTGACATTTGTGTAGTAAACACATGCGAAATACACGTTAATAAACAACGTTACGCTACACTGCTCCAGAACGCGGAATATTGCTGACTATTTATTTGACCAATAATCGGTCGGTGACTTTGGCACAGATTTCCTGGCCGTCCAACGCCTACTGGTGAAACACTGCGACGTTTAGCTGCTTGCCTCGAAGAGACTGGCACAACACGAGATGCTGCCAGGCGTGGCAGACCCCGGAGTAGCCGTTCTGCAGAGAATATTGCTGCTGTAGCCGAGGATGTCATGGAAGCGCCGTCGACATCGACCAGACGACGTGCCACGCAAATGGGTATCAGTCGACGGTCTCTACAGCGAATTTTGGTACAAGATTTCAAGATGTTTCCGTACAAAGTCCAGACGGTGCATCAGCTGTTAGCTGCTGACCCCCAATCGCGTCTAACATAACATCGAAAGGTTACTTTTGCGCCACCTGTTATAAAGATCCCTTTATGAGGAAGGTTCCAAAATGTGAGGAACAACTTTGCCCATTTTGCTGAAGGTGATAGCGCAGAAAAACTAGATCTATATGTGGAATTACAGAAAATTTGGTTAAGCAGTATTTAATTGTAGCCGATTTTAATTGTTAGTTTTTTGTGGCGTAGTTACTAGAGGGGATGGACTAATATGGCTCATCTTCGAACTTAGCCAGAGATAGAAAAACATTACCTCAAAATTTGAAGTCAATTGTTTACAAGGGTTGCTATTTATATTTCGGGTGCAGCAATAAAACACCAATAACACTACGCAACAAAATTTTTGTCCAAGGGATGTGGATAACAGTTTCTGGTGCAATTAGGTGTCATAAACACGAAAAAAATATTAAAAAAATTTTTTATGGTAAATTTTTTTTTAATCCCAGCTTTCATGGAAAGTACATTCATTTGGATATTTTTTTCAAGTATAAGCCTGATTGAGCCGTATTGTGCCTCAAATTAAAGGGAATTATACCTATGCTGCAAATATCGCTTTCAAGTAGAATCTCTAGTTTGGTAACAGTCGTCAAAAATATGAGAAAAAAATTATTTTTTTTATAAAAACACTTATTTCTGGTACAAAAAAAACCATAAAAAATAGAAAAAAATCGAAAAAATTTTATAGATAGATGTAAAAGTTATGAGCCATTTTGAAAATGTTGGGGAAATTCAAAAAATCTTGTTTAATATTTTTTCGTTTTCAAATGATATTGAATTCGCCATATGTAAGAGAGACAGATAAGGGACATTGCACTTGCATTTTATTTTATGAGGATTGATGTCAGACATTATAAAATTGTAGAGTGGACGAGGTTTTATGGCCGTTCGTAACCCTCCATAAAACATGATATGCAATGTGAGAGCTATATTGGATGAGATCCGCTCAGATAGAGGGTCATTCAGCAATATTTGTAGTTTTCTTATTTATGAGGTTTCCATTCCGTTACGCCTTTTAGGTGCATGGACATCCCAGTCGTATATACAGGTAGTAAAATTATATGTACGCAATAAAAAGCAGTACGCGGCAGTCTTGAAAATATTGGGTTACTACTTTCGAAGCAAACTATATGTCAGCTACAGGTACTGCAACTTATGAACCTTAAACCCGGAATTTATGAATGAAATTTCTTATTAATAAATTAATGTAATTCAGCGTCTTAAAGAGATAAGTCGATTTTCTGAAAAATATTACAAAGTTATATTTCGCAGTATGAGTAAAAGGCAAGGAACTTTTCAATGTGTAAATGATCCCGACAATTTCTGCTACATCTTCGGAAAATATGTAATTAAAAAAAATCGACGTGCGTTTAGTAAAATAATAGAAGAAATATATGTGCAATATTTTGGTATACGAGCGAACTGGGCGAGCATGCACTGGTGTTTTCACATCTCCTACAGACCCGGTGTTTATATCAGAATAAACAAACCAAAACAAACAAGAAGTACAAAAATTTCTTATTATTAAATACTTGCACTGAAATCCCTACCTCGCCAATTCCTACAAGATACTTTAAAATTCCCTAATTGCCTTTCGGTACTGTCAAGCATATCCACATAAAAGATATAGTAAAATAAAATGTCACAATACTATTCGCCGCAAGAAAAATAAAACCATTCCCAGATACAACTTCCGTCAACTTTAGCATAAGCTCCTTCTTAGTTTTTTGTCAACAACCCTACTGGTAAGAAGTCTTTAGAAAATAAATAAAAATCCAATTGAATATTATCCATCCTAAATCATATTCGTTTTCTTTATTCGGTTCTTTTCTATGGCCTCCCAACGCTGTCTACCGCTCTCAATTGTTTTGGAGCCGCATTATTAAAGATCACACCTAACTATACCTACATATTTGGTTTTGCGACTTTGTTCTTTCAAGAAATATCATAACATCTACAATAAAAAATAGTGATACACTCGTCTCCCCTGGAACATCACCGCGGCTCCTAATCGGTATGTCTCTAGATCCGGAGCAAGATCCGTATGTTTCTAGATCCAAAGCAAGATCCGTATGTCTCCGATCCGGAGCAAGATCCTTATGTCTCTAGATTCGGAGCAAGATCCGTATGCCTCTAGATCCGGAGCAAGATCCGTATGTCTCTAGATCCGAAGCAAGATCCGTATGTCTATAGATCCGAAGCAAGATCCGTATGTCTCTAGATCCAAAGCGAAATCCGTATGTCTCTAGATCCGGAGCAACATCCGTATGTCTCTAGATCCAAAGCAAGATCCGTATGTCTCTAGATCCGGAGCAAGATCCGTTTGTCTCTAGATTCGAAGCAAGATCCGTATGTCTCTAGATCCGGAGCAATATCCGTGTTTCTCTAGATCCGGAGCAAGATCCGTATGTCTCTAGATCCGAAGCAAGATCCGTATGTCTTTAGATCCGGAGCAAGATCCGGATGTCTCTAGAAGATCCGTATGTGGGTCGAAGCAAGATCCGTATGTGAGCCACAAGGACTCTCACAAAATACAGGACTGCAAGGGATCCTGTGACGTTCATAGTCATACGGACAATAAACGATGGGCTGTGTGAGACCCCGCGATTGGACAGAGCCATTAAAGACCCTGTGATGGGCCGTGAGAGACCCCACGATAGGACAAGGCCATAAGGGACCCTGTGACGGAGCCATTAGGGACACCCACGCATTTGTTGGGTGTTTATATATACGGAACCATTTCAAAATTTGTGTGCAAAGTATCTGAAGGCATGGACTTATTTCTTATTATATGAAGAGGCACAGTTATGCCATTCCTCAAGATTTGGTGTAAATCTTCCTAAGCAAAGGGGTATTGTATGATATGGACCAGAAAGCCTGAATTGATTGGTACTATTTATTTTTCTTGTGCCAAATTTAATTCAGCTGTGACAACTCCTTTAAATTTTATCCAGTACGAATTTAGGAACAACATCCTGTGCAGTGTGACGTATGATTAACTCTAGTAGTGATAGGTTTCACCCGGGTGGCGTATAATGTATACTATTGTTGAGAAGTTCATCCCAGAAGGCGTCTGGCAGATATCAATTATATCCTCACTTTAGTGGAGGAGGGTATATACCATTTACTACGGGCCGATAGTGTAACATGTCGAAGGAGTGGCATGAAACCCCAAGTATATTCGGCGGGAATCCGTTATAGGACATTTTAATTATAAGTCATATGAGCAATGTCCGTCCGTCCGACTTCCGGACGGTTTGGTATAATATTTTTTCTCTCTCAGGCTTATTTCGAAGATGGGACATATTTGTTCACCCCTTCTGGTATCTTACACAAAAAAGGATTAAGATTTATTGAAATATTTATTATATAATTACTCCTATACTACCATTCAGAATTTTTTGTAATTCCACATATAGTACACGGGCGAAAATCGTCATTTTTGATATGTTTGAATTGAAAGAAAATATATTTGGAAGCGATGTTTTCAAATACTATATATTTGTTAACAAATAAATTTTATTTGAAAATCAAGAAATCTTGTTTGGAACGCATATATTAATATATTAGAACATAATATATTTGCTAACTGACTTCACAAATAAAATATGTGTGTACCCACAAACAAAGTTATTGTTTAAGAAGTTTTCCAAAAATATTTTATTTAAAAAAATTTTTTAAAACTTTGCTGATTTTTTCGAATTTTTAGTTTGTTTTTCCTAGTTTTCGTTTTAAACTTTATAGCTAAAAATGTCTTTTAATTTATAAATATTCCAATTCATCACTTTTTGTCAATCTATCAATGCAATTTTTATTCACGAAAGATTACACGATTTAAGTTTTAATTAAGTTATAAAAACATTTAAAATTTATAAAAAAAATGTTCTTTGAGCATCTGAAAAACAGAAAACTTGTCTTTAAATCAAGGCATTGATACATCGCCAAAATAATTAAATACAGATTTATCTTTGTTTCGGAAATACTAGTTCCAAATAAAAAAATATTAGAATGGGAACATATTTTTGTTTAGAACAATATTCTCCCAAACATATAATATTTATGTGTTTCAAATATTATATATTTGGAGTGTACTCTAAAGATATGTATATTTCAAGCCGAATATGTTTGGGACAATATACTACAGAAGCAATTTTTTTTCAGCGTGTAATAGTTCATCTGTCGTTATCACCTTGAGCAAAGGGGGAAAGATGCCCATCCCCTTTTGATACACAAAGGGATCATTTAGCGCTTTAATGTTTTCTGATGCACTGAATCATGTATGTGGCGCGGATGCTTAAACTGCTGCATCTTCGTTAGTTTTTTTTTTTATTTTTATAATTCTTAATGTGTTTGTAAAAATGTAGAGATAAAATGTTGTCAAAGTCGTCTTAAAAAAATTTGGAAGCATGAAATTTGGTGGGAGGGTAGCCCTTGTATGTAGACGTGCAATAAGACGGGATATTTTGAAATTCGTACTAATACCCGCACAATGGGCCAAAAAGGGATAAATATGGTACCACCGCCAACTCTAAACGGAATGAGCTAGAATCGTGAAATTTAGTGTGAGGGTAGCCCTTATGATGTAGACCCAGAAGTTGACTGGATGTTTATTAAATTCCGAACATTTACGCGCACAGTGGGGTAAAAAGGGATAAATGTGGTACAACGGCCATCTCCATATGGGAAGAGCTAGATTCGTGAAATTTTCTGTGAGAGTTGCTCTTGGGACGCAAACTAGAACAAGGAGCTATTTTTTTTTGAAAATTTTAGGGGCGCAGTTGGACAAGAAGTTATAAATATGGTACCACTGCCAACTTTAACGCCTAGAATTAGGATGGTGAAAATTGAAGCGTGGGATGTCCTTAGGATAACGGATCGGGGTAGCCAGTTTTCGGGACATAGTGGGGCCAAACGTGTAAAATAGGGTACGGTTGTTTAAAAATGTTAAATATGGTCCCCTGGTTCTAGGGTAGATTTTGTAACATAAACTAGAGATCTCGAGTGATTTTTGGAAATTCTAAGCATAAGAGGCCCAGTGGGGCAAAATGGGTTAATTATGGTGCATTGGGGCGAAAATTAATCAATCTGGCAAAATTGGAACTTAAAGTTGAGATGTGAAGAGCAAAGTGGGTCAAAAACATTAAATAATGTATAGTAGGCAAAAATGGTACAGTGGATAAAATGTGATTAAATATGGTACAGTTAAGGATTAAGTGGGGTAGAGTGGAGACGAATTTTAAACATGCTACAATGAGACAAAAAGGGTTAGATACGGTAGAGTGGGGCACAAATGTATTAACTATGATATTAGCTATGGTACAGTGGGTCAAAAAGGTCCTAAAAGGGGGTTATGTATGGTAGAGTGGTGAACATTTTTATATATGAAACGTGAATTTTCGTTATAAAGTTGAACGATTTGTAAACGTTGTTCAGGCGTAAGTCTTTCCATGATGAAATGCCAAACAGTACTTAAGAAAAATAACATGACAGCATGACACGACTCACAAGTGATCTGTCAAAAAAGGCTATTGAAAAAAGTATCTCTACTTGGATCACCCTATATATAGTCCCACATATGTATACAATCTCATACTTTAGAAGAACAGTGGAATAACACAATATTGAATTAAGTTAAGTAGTGCAGTGATTCATAACCAGAGTGCGATGCTTCTATGTAAACCGTGGGAAAAAAGTTAAATAAGGCACGGTATGGCAAAAAGTTAAACGTGTCACAGATAGGGGACATAAAGGGTAAAATACGACCTAACGTTGGAATATAAACAATGGTTTCTCTAAATGCACACTTTTTGTGGCACTGTTGGGGCAAAAACGATTAAATGTTGAACAGTGGTGCAAAAATGATAAATTTTGACACATTGGGTTGAATGAATGGAGCAAAAATGATTAAATATGATCCCAATGGCAATTGTAAGTCTTGCAACTTAAACTAAGCATTCATTTTACCTTTTTTTAATTAAATCTTTTAAAGACACGGTGGACAAACACCGTTTTATATTGTATCATTGTGTGAATGTAGCTGTTGGAACATAAACTAGGAGAAAAAGGTAAAATATGTTCCAAAAAATAGTTTTTGACGTTTAGAGGGAAAAGGGATAAATATTGTACCTTGATGCTAGGAACATAAACCAGATAATTTTTCCCCATATGAGTCATTCCATGCCAAACGGGACGATTTTTGACATCACTATTTCTGATTGCTTCGAAATTTTGTGTATGCATTATTTACCTAAAAATATCTTATAAGTAGTTCAAAAAAATAGTCAAAATAGTTCAAAAAATTTCTTCAAGAGTTATGAGCAATTTAAAGTTGGCGAAATTACGTTATTTTCTAAAAGGTGTGTTCATTCTTTAGCGTGTATCTCCTTAAATACGTGACCGATTTTAATGTGCTGTAACTTGTTTTGAAGGTAATTTCAACTACTACAACTAACTTATAGTAAGCGCTGCAACAAATATACGATTTTTTTATGTTTTTGCCCTTTTATACTTACTATTGCGATTTTCAAAATGATTACACCCTTCGATTTTTGTTGAAATTTTAATGTCGTGTTCTTAGATGTCTTTGTTAGCTACTGTATGAATTTGGAAGTGGTGAATTGATGGGAACTATTTTTTTACGATTTTTTATAAAAAACAATTTGCATAATTTCTGTGAATGTGCTTTAAATAATTAACAGAATGATAATTTTTAGTCATTAGTTTCTTAAAACAGTAAGAACAATAAAACATTTAAGAAAAGAATGACAATTATTAATAATCAGTATACTTATGTAAAAATAAGAACAATAAAAAATGTATGAGAAAGATTCGAAAAGATTTCCAAACTTAAAATTGCTCATAACTCTTAAAGAATTTTTTTTTTAATTTTTTCTTGAACTACTTTTAAGATATTTTTAGGTAAATAATACATAAACAAAATTTCGAAGCAATCAAAAATAGTGATGTCAAAAATCGTTCCGTTTGGCATGGAATGTCATTTGTTTTTGAAAGAAAGAGGTATAACTATTTTACAGTACCCTAAAAAGAAAATAAATAAATGATGAACGGAATTTAGTACTATTAAACTAAGGATACAATTCCAAGGATTTGTTGTTATCTACATATTAGCACAGGTCTGCTAGCAAATTGTTTGCTGAGTTAGCAGAAAACATCCGCATCCTCTACTCTACTCCTATTTCATTCTATTAATGTGGTCGACGCTGTGTATAAATATTTGCTGGTCTCATTGAAGCCGCTGTCGCTGTCGCCGTTATCGTCCTCGTATTTATTTAATGCATAATTGACAGATGGTATTAGTATGTCATTATAATAATGCAAATTGTTGGTAGGTGGTTGTGGTTGTCCCGCTCATCTCCTCAACTGCGTTGTCCCACTCCGCCATCTTCACTCCACTCCGCTTCACCGCATATAATGACTTCGAACATGTAATAAACTACGTGAAGCAATTAACGATACTTAATAAATGACACAATAAAGACAACATTGTTTTTGTTCAATCCACAAAGTATGATATTGTTTGATGTTCGTTGTTGTCATTGTTAACCAACCAAAAGCAGAAAAGAAAAAAATCAAACAATTTGAATTTGACACAACCGCTGCCATCGAACAAAAGAGGTCAAATGTAATTAAATGCAAAAAAGTTTATGGCAATTTTTTTGCGCATAAAAATGAACAAGAATTTAATTTTCTTACTTACTTACTTTATAGATAGATGTGACGTGTGGGGGGGTTCTTGGCCTATCGATGTCGCCGCTTCGTTTTTTTTAGCTCCACGATGAAATTTCAAATTTAAATCTGCAGAGAAACGAGAAGTGAATGAACACAATGCGATGTTAGAAACAAACAAAAAACATACACAAAAAAATAACTGAAACACTTGAAATGGTTAAAATTTCAATTTAATAGATAACGAAACGTAAATAGACCTCAAAATTAAACAACGTTAAGAGTATCAAGTACCTTGGCGGTAGTACCCCAAGACTGTCTATACGTCTGGTGGTCTGTCCGCCAGACACAGTGGCGGTGAATTTCGTAAACAATAAATGGAAAGAAATCTGTCAATTCTTAAATCAGACTTGAAGGGAGAATCACGACTTGAGGTATAACCCTGGTCTATATTATATACCAACGGTGTAAACCTTCGGGAAGAATTTCAACATTAAGATACCTGCCAGAGAGGAATGGGTTTGCCAGAACACCGGGAAATAGAAAAGATCTCCACTTCTACACAGGTGGGTCGAAGCTTGATGAGAAGGTTGTCTTGGGATTACACTTTAAAAAACTTACGTCTTAAGCCAAAATAATGGCAATAAGGGAAGTCGCCAAGGGGCTGCGTCGCAACATAGTGAACAACACTGGTGTTGTCCTTTACTCGGCGAGTCAGGCTGCCATCAATTCTCTGGAGGCCACATCCCTCAATTCACAAACAGCCCTCGACTGCCGCAGATCTCTTAACGAGATGGATATCTCCAGGACATAGGGATATCTCGGAGAACTGCAAAGCTGATGAACTTGATAGGTAGGCTATGACATTACAAATTCTAGAAGAATTTGTGCGGTACTGTTCACATGCAAGCTTTGGAGTAGGCACGAAGCAATCAGGCAGTCCAATGAAAGATGGGCAGGTATCGGCCCACATGGGGTAGCTGGACAAATCTGGCCAAGATATAACCTGAGAAGGTCAATATGTCTCCTCGCACTCGAGAGGAAAAGACTGGCTACGTTAGTGTCAGATCTGACAGGACACTGCCTGATCGGCGAACACCCCAGAATATTAGGTGTTGAGTCCAATGACTTCGGTAGGAGCGGTGGTGATAAGAAATAAGTGCAGAGCATGTGGCTGCTGATTTTCCACTGTCCCTCATTAAGTAAATTACGTGTGGATGTAGTGGGGTCGGTCTTTCTAGCAAGTCTGGCAGATCATTTCGGTACCGATATTCGTACTATTGTTTATCACACAGGTTGGTTTTGATAAGGGACATCTGTGCCCCTAACAGAAACCAAATACAGTAACACTCAACCGTAGACCTCCCCATCAGGGGAACCGTGGCCCACTAGGTTGAAATAACGATGCACTGGGAAAGCTGAGTATACATTTAATATATTTATAATATTACAAACCTTTAATTGGGCTCAACATATGTATTGCATATCGCTTGCGTATTTATCCCCTCACCTTGGAGAGGAGGGTATATATCATTTGCTCCGAGCCAAAAGTGTAACACATCGACGGAGTGAGCTATGACCATTTTAAGTCATTTGAGCAATGTCCGTCCGTCCGTCTGTCTGTCTGCTGGCTGATGCGCACGATAACTCTTGAAAGGAGTAACCGATTGATTTCAAATTTGGTATGCGGTAATATTTGTCTCTATCTCCGGCTAAGTTCGAAGATGGGCCATATTGCTCCACTCCTTCTAGTACCTCCCCCACAAAAGGGATAACATTTAGTGAATTCTTGATTATTTAATAACTTCTATAATACTAATTTGAATCCTCTGAAATATTAGTTTGCTAATATTTAACACTTCAAGAAGAAATGGGCGAAGTGGTCGCTCCCTTTTTGGTACCTCCTACACGAATGGACCATTTTGCACCAAAATTTAACTGCTTATGGCTTTAAAATCAGTTCTTACAAATACTTGAAATTTCGTACAGTATAGTACCTAGACTCCAGAGAAAAGTGGCCGTTTTTGGCACGCCCCTTTTGGTACCTCCCACACAAAGTGACCATTTTGTACCAAAAGTTAACAGATTTTAGCTTTAACACCAGTGAATATGAATTGAAATTTTGTATGGTGTAATGCTTTTATAGTACCTAGACTCCAGAGACACGTGACCGTAATTGGCACGCCCCTTTTGATACCTCCCACACAAATGAACCATTTTGTACCAAATGTAAATATCTTTTAACTTGAATACCAGTGATGATAGATAATTTAATTAAAACAAAAAAAAAATTACGAATATTTTTTCGGTACTCAAGGTGAGGGGATTCATAAGTCGGTTTACCCGACTGAACTTTCTTACTTGTGTTTTATTTAAAAAAAAAAACTATTTTTAAAATCGATTTTTTTAGAAAATCTATGGAATTGAAATTTTGCACTATTTTTAATTTGATGCATCACAAAATATTGTTACCAAAGTTAATACCTATGAGTAAGAATGTTTCAGTCGGGCAAACCGACTAAGGTATACCCTCACTTTGTGAATACTATAATATGAAATATTACACGAATTAGTCTGTCAATTTGTATTGTAACCCCCAAAGGGGGTTTAACAAATACTCCTATTTTTCGCTAAACAGTAGATACTTCATATATATTGCACTGTACCGAATTGTAAGCGTTTATGTGCACTGGTATATTAAAATTTTGATCTCTATGATCAAAATCATTACCCTTCACAAAATTGTAAGTTTTCTATGTGCAGGAATCAAAGTTATGAGCCGTCCACTTTTTGTGCAAAATTGCCCATTTGTATGGGAGATACCAAAGGAGCGTGGAAGCTTCGCCCATTTTTCTCAAAATGCAAGCGACCAAGAAACTAATACTATGTGTGGAATTGTGAAAGATTCTTAGTAGTAGCATAGAAGTTGCAAGATAATCAATATTTCACAAAATGTCGTTCCTTCGTGGAGGAGGTACTCGAAGGAATGGACCAACATAGTCAATCTTTGACCTCAGCCTGAGATAGGGGTATAAAAACTATATTATGTTGAAATTCTCTTATTTCCACCAAAAGTGCTATAATTTCTACATTAATGCTTAGATTTTCTTCAAATAGGCATTGTTTTCTTCATTGGGATGCTAGCTTTAAAAAATTAAACAAACAATTTTTTGCGATTTTTTCAATTTATGAATTTTTTGGTGTTCACGCAGACGTTTTTTTTTTAATCAAATATTTTCTAATAGTTTTAACGACAGTTACTCAACTTCTGTTTCCAAGTGGCAGTGTCATTATTAAAATTTGAGGGAATTTTAATTCCTAATACGAGGGTTGCTATTCATATTTCAGTCCTGGCAATGCTGGTGTTGTCAGATGAAAACTGGAACTTCCATTGGAAAGTATGACATTTTTTAGCATAACTTCACTCAGACCGTTTTGTCATTTGAGCTCGAATTGTTTTGGTTACAGTGTGATGAAAATTCACCTCCAAAACATGGTTTTTGAACGCTTCAACAGCTGTTTCAGGCGTCGAAAAACGTTTACCGAGCAGTTTTTTCTTGATGTGCGTGAATAAGAAGAAGTCATTGGGTGTCAAATCAGGGCTGTACGGCGGATGACCTATCAATTCGACGTTTTGGCCGGTCAAAAAGGCGCTGGTTTGAGCCGATGTGTGAGAGCTTGCATTGTCATTGTGCACAATGATTTGTCTTCTCTTGTTCGTTTTTCGAATTTCTCCGAAGACTTCAGGCAAACAAATTGTGGTGTACCACTCAGAATTGACCGTCCTACGTTGCTCAAGCGGAGCAGTCGCCACATGACCAGTTTTGCCGAAGAAACAGGCGACCATTTGCTTCGAAGTGCTTCTTCCACGAACAACTTTCGTTGGATTTGGCTCGTTTTCGAAGACCCACACGGTCGATTGCTGTTTTGTTTCGGGCTCATACGCATAGATCCAAGATTCGTCACCGCGATCGTATTTTTTCAAAATTTCTTTGCACCAATCGACACGATTTTCTCACGAAAATGTTCACGAGTTAATTCCATTTTTTTGCCAAATTGATTTTTTCAAGTCACTGTAAACAACACAAAGTACATCAAAACGTTCTGAGTACGTTTATGCTAAAAAATGTCAAACTTTCCAATGTAAATGTCAGATGGCGCCAGGCAACACTTCGTCGGCTTAATGCTATTTTGGTCCATACGCCATTTTTGTGTTTTTTGAGTTAGGAGTTGATAATATGGGTTCCAAGCATACTCTTTCAGAATCTGCAATCATTTTTTTCCTATCTCGCCTAGTTTTCGAGATATTGATAGGGTAAATTTGTTTTACTCTGAATAACGGGAAATAATTTCGATATTTTTGTTCTATGTCTCAATTTTTCTATCGCCCTATATTTGTCACTCAGTATTTTACGTTCTTTCGATCACAATATGTAAATTAGTGTCCTTCCATACCAACCCTTTTTGTGGTCCATGTAATACAAATACGAAAAAATATTAAAATAAATGTGGATATGGACCAAAATGCCAAGTACAAAAATTGTTATAACTTGCTTATTTTTGGATGTAATGGCATACAAATGCATGAGAATCATACAAACACTGTTGGGAACCCTATGAAATAAAAAGTGTGTAACTCTTCAGTCCCGTTTTTACTCAAACAATAAATTGCGTTTTTCTCCGATCATACAAAATGGCGTATGGAACAAAATAGCATTGAGCCGACGACTTAGTGTTGCCTAGGCCAGAAATATATATAGCAATCCTCGTATTTCTAAATATTTTGCAGCAAAATCGGACAAGTCATTCTCGAGTTATTTCAAACAAAAGACTCCCAAACGTGACAACTTCCCCTATATGATATTTACTAACTTCAATCGACAGAACTCAATCCCTGGACGTGACGCAGCGAAACGCCGGGACACATATAACACTTTTTGACCGATATAAAGTTTCCCCCTTGTCAGAAGCCGCGCCGATTTTGGCTGTTGCACAGTGCATTTCGAGGTGGTACAAACGGAGTGACAAAATAAATATACCCCCATCCTATGGGGGAGGGTATAAAACTCTTTAAAACAAAGTCATTCGTCTATAAGTTTATGAACGAAAATTACATTATTTCTTAGAACACATAGTTGTAATTTCAATGATATGAACATATCGTACCGAAAATTAAAGGCATTTCGTCGGTGCGCCGATAAAAACTCCTATGTGTAATTTTTCGATTTTTTTTATTGTCGAATTAGAACGTCCTAGCGGTCAAACGACTACCCACCAAAGCATTTTGCGCTATCTTCACCGGTTCCGAAGTTACCAAAAACTCATATGTGTATCCCTCTATAGCAATGCTCCGACAAAAACTCCTATGTGTTGTAGGCACAGCCTTTCCCAAGGGATAGATCGTTGGCTTAGATTCTCGCTAAAAAACGGCTAATGAGGTTTTGTTCAGAATCATCCCCTCTATTCGACAATGAATAGATCAAAATTGAATCTGCTTCCATTCGCGAGTTATCGCGAAAACAGTACTTTTAATCAAAACAAACTAAATAGCTTTGATTTGTAAAGAAAAACGCGGAAATTTAGAACTGTAACACAATTTCCTTTAAATATTATTATTTGTAAGACGCTTTGTAACATCCGCGACATTTGCCATGTTTTTATATTGCGAATTTTGTGTAATCGATAAAATCGGTTTACACCGCCAAATTTTTCCAAAAATATTATACCGAATTTAATAAGATTAATATATTTGCATTCTATAATCTCTGAGGAATAGATTAATATCAGCATTTTCGCGAGAAATATCCCTCGACAAATAAATTTTGTACAAAAAAAATAGTTCGGAATTATTTTACTATATAATGCTATTATCTCGCGAATGAACAGTTCAAGGGAAAAGTAGTTAAAGGAAGTTTGGGAGACAAACTCTTTCTTTAACAAACACAATTTATAGTAATTTGGCAAGGATTTACAGTGTGTTAAAACTTTTGTAGGCTTTTCCCTTTATATGAGGCATATTTTGATTTAACCCTTTGTAAATCCCTACCAAATTATTATAATTGTTTTGTTAAAGAGAGAGTTGTAGTCGTTTTTAATATCTCCCAAACTTTCTTTGACCTCTTTTTCCTAGGACTGACCGTTCGCGTAATAATAATAAATAATTCTCAACTTAAAAATGTTTTTTGTTCCAAATGTATTCGTCGCGGGATGTTTATGGCGGAAATGCTAGTGCCAATCTATCCCTTAGAAATCATAGAATGTAAATATATTAATTTTAATAAATTCGCAATAATATTTTTGAAAAAATTTAGCGGTGTAAGTCGAATTTTTGGATGACAAAATTTTCTTTTGTATTTAAGTTACGCTATAGAATAATATAACAAATATCGCGGACATTACAAAGCGTCTTACAAATGTTCATATTTATGGGAAATTATGTTATAGCAATTCAATGTAATTAAGTTCGGTTTTTTGGTTAAAAATTGTTTTTATCGCGATAACTCGCGAAAGGAAGCAGATAAGATTTGGATTTCGTCTTATCAGAGTAGAGGGGATGATTCTGTACAAAACCTCATGAGCCGTTTTTAGCCACAATCCAGGTCAACTTTCGTTTGCTTGAGGTACGCTGTGAACATTCAAATATCAAAACTGCTATGTGTAATTTTTTTGTTTTATAAATATTTAAAATGCTCCAAACAAAACATCCTATGTGTCGATTTTCATGAAAACCATTTACCACGTCATGGGCTTTTCACATATACGATTTTTGTTATGATATATTGGTTGTAAATAATTAAAAGAAAAATTCAAAAATCTGAGATACTAAAAATATCGCGATTTGACGAAATATCAACGTTTTTTGTCTCTCCTGTACTTTAAAAGTATGAAATGAAAATGTATTAATTTCAAGTAAAATTTCGTTAAAATTATTGAAAAAGTTTACTAAAATTAGTAATATTTGTCCTTAGATCAATACACGGGGCAAAATCGCATTTTTTGATATGTTTGAATCGAATGAAAATATACTTGCAACACAAATTTTTAAATATTATATATCTTCGAGAAAATACATTTTATTTGAAAATCAATAAAATGTATTTAGAACCCATATGTTAATATATTAGAATAAAATAATATATCGAGAAAATACATTTTATTTGAAAATCAATAAAATGTATTTAGAACCCATATGTTAATATATTAGAATAAAATATATTTGCGAACTAATTTTCTCAAATAAAATATTTGTTTAAATACAAATAAAATTATTGTTTATGAATATTTCCAAATATATTTTATTACAAAAAAGGTTTTCAAAACTTTGCTGAATTTATCGAATTGTAGGTTTAGTTTTTTCCTTGTTTTCGAATTATGACTTCCTATTAAAAATGGTATACTTAGCATTAGCATCTATTTGAAAGCACTTATTTTTATTTTCTAACTATTCCAAGTCATTATTTTCAATTATAAAGAAATTTTACTAACATTAAAAATTTCTAAAAATTACCATTCAATTGCTAAAAACTTAAAACAATTAAAGAATAGATATGTATTCACGCAAATAGATCTTTGTTTGGGAAATAACATATCCAAATAAAATATATTGGATGTAAACATAGTTTTTTTAGAACAAAATCCTCCCAAACATATAATATTTGTATGTGTCAAATAATATATATTTGGAGTGCACCCTAAAAATATATATGTTTCAAGCTGAATATTTTTGAGACAATATACTACAGAGGCGATTTTTTTTCAGCGTGTGTTATTTTCAATAATTCAAAGAAATATTTTCAAAGTCAACAAGTACACAGTAATTTCTTTCAATCAAGAATAATTTCGTTTAAATCAAGTAAATTTTCATTATTTCACTGAAAATTTTATTTGAAGTAATGACAAAAACTGCATTGCTTTAGAGATGGCGTTGTCTTTAGTTTTACGACATTTATTTTCAGTATAGACTGCATTTTTTTTTCTGGGTTGTTCTTCATTCTTTCATTGAAACTCTTATCGTAAATATAAAGAAGTATCTATGTTTATTAATAGACTTAGTCGATAAATATCTATTTCCCCCCTATGCTTAAGTTCACAAAAACAAAGCTATAAGCACACGCTGAAAAAAATCGCTTCTGTAGTATATTGTCCCAAACATATTCGGCTTGAAACATATATATGTTCAGGGAACACTCTAAACATATAATATTTGGTACACACAAAGGTTATATGTTTGGGAAGATGGTGTTATAAACAAATCTTTATTTGGGACTATTATTTCCGAAACAAATAAAAAATTCACATTTAAGTATTCAGAAAATACCTAAATTGTGTTATATTGTTCAGTAATTGAATGTAATTTTTTAGAAAATGTTTAATGTTCGTAAAAATAATAATTAAAATCCTATTTTCTTGGATCAAAAGAATTTTTTTGGTGGATTGACAACTAATGATGGCTTGGAATGCTCAGAAATTGAAATAATTGATTTGAAACAGAAGTCAATGCTGCATATGGTATCATAACTGGGAGGTACAATTGGGAACCAAGAAAAAATTAAAAATGAAATTCGAAAAAGCCAGCAAAAGATTTGAAAATCTTTTTTAAATAAAATATATTTGAAGAAATTCCTAAACAATAATTTTATTTGTACTTAAACACATATTTTATTTGGGAAATTTAGTTTGCAACTATATTTTGCTGTAATATATTAATATATGCGTTCCAAATATATTTTATTGATTTCCAAATAAAATTTATTTGTTCAGAAATATATAATATTTAAAAATTTGTGTTCCAAATATATTTTCTTTCCATTCAAACATATCAAAAAAGGCGATTTTGCCCCGTGCATGTTATGTCTCCTGCCAATCAGTGGATTGTTGAAAAGCGTCAGCTCTATTTCCAATTTTTGGTTGCGAAATTCTCCCCCACTGTGTGTCAGTTCATTGTTTTGCTAATCCATATGACGTTCAGCCTTTTGGCCCTCTCAGTCTCACAGCAGAACACAGACATAACTGTCAATAGATTAAGCCCAAAAGCGACAAATAAAGGAACAACAACAGCAAAAACAGTTCTAGCATAACAAGAGCCACACCTGTTTAGCAATTTCTGAGGTTTTTGTTGTTGTTGTTAGTGTTTTAATGCCTTCCAAGAGCATCAGACTAGACAAGCTGCGCCGCGACTTGTCTCCGACAGATCTCCTCCGCTAACTCTCCTCGCTCAGAGTCATGTGTATTTGATATCGACATGCCTTATGGTTCTCAAAAGTTTGTTAAGATGCCGCAGTCAAGTACGAGACGTAATCATAGATTTTAGTATTGTCTTATGTTTGGGCTGTGCTTCACACAGTCATTGTTCTTGTTACTGCTATTGTTGCTGTTGCTGTGTTCCGACTGTTATTATAGCAGTTTAGATAAAAATCTTAAGCGGTCTATATTATTTTCACAAAAAGCTAAAAAACTGTAATTCAATGTTTAGAATTTTAGCATAACTAAGTAGTGGAAGCGTATTTGAAAATCGCACAGGGGAATGTACCGGTATATAGACATAATACAACCGCATGTGGTATTGCCATCAGAGATGGGGCAAAAAATTTGTTCTAAAGGGTTTACCAACAAGAGCTGTTTGTTATTTTGGTATTCAAAGAAAAATGCCATTTTTTGAGATAAATGATCGGATGTTTATTTCATAATAAAGAGGAAGGTATGCCGTTAACATCAGCCAAATGGCCACCACGGTCACGCTTACAGGACCATATCCTTTTCATGAAATTTTCCATAACCAAATCGCGATGGCTGCCCTATGTCCTCGATAGTATCACGAATTCTATCTTTGAGGTCTTGAATCGACACTGGGCTGTTGGCGTAGACCTTATCTTTCACGTGGCCCCAAGGAAGAAGTCGCAAGGTGTTAAATCACAAGATCTCTGTGGCCAATTGTGATCACCTCTTCGAGAGATAACACGGTCCGGAAACTTTTCCCGTAACAGAGCAACGGTTTCGTTGCTTGTGTGGCACGTAGCGCCGTGTTGTTGAAAGTAAGCGTTGTCCAGATCAATACCATCCAACTCCGACCATAAAAAATCATTAATCATCTCTCGATAGCGCAATCCTTTCACCGTAACTGTTGATCCAATCTCATTTTCGAAAAAGTAAGGTCCAATGACCCCGCCGGACCATAAACCGCACCAAACAGTCACACGTTGAGGATGGAGAGGCTTCTCAACAATAACTCTTGGGTTTTTTGAGCCCCAGATGCGACAATTTTGCTTGTTGACGTAGCCACCGAGGTGGAAATGGGCCTCACCACTCAAGATGATTTTACGACGATTTTCGAATTTTAATAATTTCAGTATAATAGTTTCTACTTGTCAAATGTCAAAGAATAAAAGCTTCAAAAGTGACAGCTACCGAAATACCGGGTGATTCAAAATAATACCTCTTGTTGGAAAACCCTGTATATAACACTGCGCAACAAAATTTTTGTCAAAGGGCTGCGCATGACATTTTCTGGTGTAATATAGAGTCCTAAACAGGAAAAAAAATTTTAAAAAATGTTTGCGGTAAATTTTATTCTTAAAAAATGTTTTCTTAAAAATTAAAATTTTCTTGGAAGGTGCCTTTAATATTTGCAATATTTTATTTGTAAAAAAAAATCTTTATAATTCCATATTTCTTGGAAGGTGCCTTTAATATTTGAACGGAATACACGTTAAATTAAAGGAAATTGTGAGGACTACAAATGTTAGTAATGCCACTTTCATGTGGAAACAAAAGTATAGTAACACTAGTTAAGACAATTAGAAAAAATTGACTTTTTCTCAAAATCGTTTTTTGCTTGCACAAAAAAAACCATGAACAATATAAAAATATCGGAAAAAATTGTTGCTCCAATTATTGAAAGCTAGCATCCTAACGAAGAAAACAATGCCTAGTTGAAGGAAATCTATAGATTAATTTGGAAATTATAGCACTTTTGGTACAAATAAGAGAATTTCAACAAAATTCGGTTTTTATATCCCCCTATTGTGAACAAGGGTATACATCAGATGCTACCAAGCAAAAGTGTAACACATCGAAGGAGTGGCCTAAGAGACCCTAAGTATATTTGGCGGAAATACGTTTTGGACCATTTTAGGTCATTGTAGAAATGTCCGTCTGCCTGTCTGGTTGGTGCGCACGGTAACTTTCAACAGGATTAACCAATTGACTTAAAATGTGGTATGTGTCAATATTTTTTCTGTCTCAGGCTAAGGTCAAAGATGGACTATGTTGGTCCACTCCTTCGAGTACCTCCCACACGAAAACTAAAAATTTAGTGAAATATTGATGATCCCATAACTTATATAACGGGTTTTCCATAAGAGTAATATGATTTCTTTGAAAAAAAAAAACACACTTATTGTTAAGGAAATTCAAAAGTTTTTTTATTTAATGTGAAGTACAATCGATACAATTATGTTCTAAATAAATGGCCTCCACGACTTCTTTTGCAGGAGTGAATTTGATGAATCCAATTTTCGAGCTTTTTTTTCACTAAATCATGTCGTATGTCATGAATGGCACGTTCAATATTGACTTGTAAAGCTTGAAGAGAGTTTGGTTTATTTCGAAAGACCAAGGACTTCAAATAACCGCACCAGAAATAGCCTAATGGTGTTAAATCACAACTTCTTGGAGGCCATTCAACATCACAATTTCTTGAAATAATCGTATCTCCAAAGTTTTCTCGCAACAATTCAATTGTTTCATTTGCTGTGTGGCACGTAGCCACAATCGGTCGATGGCAAAAAGATAGCTCTTAACGAGAGCTAAAATATTGTTCATGGGTGTCAAGGTCGTAGGTCGAATGGAAAGTGTTTTTTTTTGGATTTAAAAAAAATTGAATTGGCATCTTTTTCAAATGTGAACGGAAAGTATATTTTTGCTTTAGCTCCTTAACGGTACGTCGGATCGGGAATCGGTCAATGGCAAAAAGATAGCTCTTAACGAGAGCATAAATATTGCTCTAGGGTGTCAAGGTCGTAGGTCGACACGAAAGTGTTTGTTTTTGGATTTAAAAAAAATGGACTTAGCGCACGGAAAGTTGCAATTGGAGAACGATTATTAGGATAATAAAACTGATTAATTTTAAACGTTGTTCTTGCGTATATCTCTCCATGACGAAATTGTAAACGCTACTGAATACAATGAAAAACAAATGACAGATCATGACATATTACAAATGGCCGAAACGTCACATGAAATTCATATCATCCTTATTTGTAAACCCGTCATTAGAACAAAATATATTTGCGAACTGAAGATGGTCGCCTATGAACTTGGGGTCGTGGGCTCGATTCCCACCAGATGCTCTGGTCTGCCGCTGCAAAAATCTAGCCAAATGCACCCAGTGAAATAATTGGTTGGAATTCGATTGTAACAATAAAAAAATAGTACTAGCAACAAAAAGTATTTATATTTATTTAAATTTTCATTATAGTACCATATGATTGATTTTTGGTTGTGACAACCAATGTTTTATTCTTGACAACAGAAATTGTATCAATAGACCAAAGATTATTATTGCAACGAATAATTGGTTACTACAACAGAAAAAATATTAATAAATAATCGTTTATTGGTTATCCCAATCATTTCCCAAATTTAGAATAAGTAAATGTATTTTGGGAAATACAACCGAAAGACTGGTTGCCGTTCTTTTGCAGATACATGACAAACAAAAAATAAAATTACTCGACATAAAATATCTTCAACATGTTGTTCAAGAACGGTATAGGTAATCAAAAATAAGCTCGTGTGGATAATAATAAATAAAAAATGGAAGCAACAATCATAAAATTGATAGCACAGGGTTAAGCGATATTTGCATAAAAGTTTTGTGTTCTTTTTCGTGTACTAAAATGTGTGACAAATATTTCCACATCTCATAATAGTAATGAATTTGTAATATGGGATTTTTAATTTTGATATGAATTGTTTGGTTTTTTGTTCAATAAATAAAATAAAAATTAATGAAAACTTATTTTAATTAATTGTCGGTAGTATATGACTGACAAATTGTCAGAACAACCATTTTTTTTTAAAGCAGTTGGTTCTGGCAACTACAACAGATAATTTAAGCCATCATTTTCGTAGTTGGAACAACCAAATATGATTGTTGTCAACATGGAAGCAGAAGTATACCACAACCAAAATGTTGGTTGTCCTGATGGAATCGCATGATAGTAGACAGAACTACCACAATTCGGTTGGCAAATAATTCGGTTGAGGCAACCAAACTGTTTTCTGTGTGTGGTCTTTGCATCCCGGCTTTTCCCTGGATCGTAAAATTAAAATATAAATTTACTTTGTATTGTAATTCATGTAAATAAATAAATATTTGCGAACTGATTGTCACAAATAAAATATTTGTTTACACACAAAAAAATTTATTATTTAAGAAGGTTTCCAAGGGTATTTTAATTAATAAAGATTTTTAAATAAAACTTTGTTGACTTTTTCGACATTTGGTTCAAATTGTTCCTAGACTTCGTAGCCTAAACATATATATGTATGTTTCAGGCAGAATATGTTTGGGAAAATATACTACAGAAGCTTGTAATAAATTAAAAATGTAAGTCCATTTGTAGAACAATTTCAATCTGCCCTTCTTTCTTTTTGAAGTGCCACAGTTTCCGCATCACTGCCAACTGCTGGTGCGCATTCTATTTAACATTCATTTTCTTTCAAATCTTTGTGGGATTTCTTTATTGCTCTGAGAATAGGAGCAACTAGCAACCAAGAGCCACAGCCACAGCCACTGCCCCCATCCCAACGTCTGCCCGGGCGTCTCTCTACCTTGGCCTCGGTTACACAAAACCGCATCTATTTAACAACTGTCTAACGTTTTTCCGTTTACATTAACCAGCGGTTTTGCGTCAATTCTATGGATATTTAAAAACTTAAACCGTTACATATTTTAAACTGAAACAAAACTTGAGATTGAGATTCATTTGAATAAAAATGTTCCAAAAGATTTCTTTTTTTGCCGTAGTTTTGGAATAGTTTTCCCTGTAGTCTGTCATTACGAAAATTAGTTGAAAGGAAAATGAAAAATGAACGGCGATGGATGAGCAGAGGGGAGGCAAAACAACAAGTAGAAACAATTTCATAGTTTTGTTACAGTTGACCGGATTTTCATAATTTTGCTATTTTCCTCAGAGTTTTTGTTTTGCTTTTCAGTGTTGTTTTTTTTTTCTTTTGGCACCTGAAGCGCTATGGCCATAACATTACGACACTTTAACGGCCCCATCAGAGATATGACCGACTGGCTGGCTTTGGATGCACCACACTCCGTCCATTGAAGTGGTGGAAATCCGGCCAAGCTTAAGCAAAGCCAGCCGCCTCATAGAGCCACCGCCACAATCACCATTAAATGAATAGCATTAGCAGTCCCGCTGAAGGGGGAGAATCAAGAGTCCACTGGCCGCTGCTGCCACTCTCCGGGATTAGGTTAAAATGACCATAGGCTTTTCACTTCGTTCGCTTGTTCAAGTTACCACAGGTTTCGGCAATGTTTTTCGTGGCTTTTATAGTGTCCATGGTGTCATGCTTGGTCTGTCTGTCCGTCCCTCCGTCCGTCTTTCCACACTTGCGGGAGGTTACATTGGTCAAAGTAGATTTAAACGCTCCGACTGTCCAACATTCTTCTTCGCCAGCTTTTCGCAAGTGTTCATTATGCTCTTAGTTCCAACACTAAAGTGTTTTGTGTTTTGTTTTTTTCTTTTATTTTTTGAAGATTCATATTATGCCCAAAATAAAAAATGGAGGTCATTGTTGGCGAAGTCAATGTCAGTGAAAGAAAATTTCACTGCAGAGATAATCTAGAGAGGAATTTTATTTTCGCAATTGTTGGCTTCCTAAAGAAAGGCAACTGGAAAGTTAACAAAAAAAAAAACAAGTGCTAAATATGCAAGGCATTGGAGGTGAGAATTATCTTCATCTTGATTGAAATATAATTTAAAAATAGGTATTTTGTTGCATTTTGGTATGTCGGACCTTTTTTTTCATTTTTGCCAGACTATAGTCACTGTATAAGAAATATTATAATTATGTTTATTTATTAAAATGTTTGTTAAATAAAATTTCGTTGAACAGTGCTTTTCTACAAAATCGAAAATTCTGTTAAAATGAAATTTTTCTAGAAAATTGAAAATTCTGTTGAAATTTAATTTTTCTACAAAATCGGAAATTCTGTTGAAATATTATTTTCCTACAAAATCGAAAATTCTGTTCTGTTTTCTACAAAATTTGGTTGAATTTGAATTTTTCTTAAACATTTTTTTGAATATTCATTTTACTTGAAAATTGCTTTGAAATAACATTTCCATACAAAATTTCGTTGAAATTAATTTTTTTTTTTAAATTTCATGAGAATTGCAATTTTATAGAAATAATCGTTGAAATACATTTTTAAAGCAAATTCATGTGAAATTCAAAAAAAAATCGAGATTATTTTTTTTTTTTAATCGTAAAATCTAATTTTTCTAGAAAATTTCGTTGAAATTTATTTTTTCCACAAAATTTTGTTAAATTTCCATTTTCTTTAAAGTTTTGTTTAAATTAAATTTTCTTCAAAATTACGTCGAAACTTAATTTTTCTTGAAAATTTCTTGACATTGTATTTTGTTAGAAATTTTTGTTGAAATTGCTTTTCTCAAAAAAATTACGTTGGAGTTCATTTTGTTGAAATTGAATTTTTCTAGAAAATTTCATCAAAATTGTAAATTTATAGAAAATTTCGTTGAAATTACAGTGTATAGAAAATTTATGTAAAATTGTATTTATTAAAAAAAGTCGTAAAATTGCATTTTTCTAGAAAATTTCGTTGAGATTTATTTTTTCTACAAAATATTGTTGAAATTTCATTTTGTAGATAATTTTATCAAAATTAAATTTTTCAATAAAAATGTTTGGAATTCGGGTTTTTGTGAATAATTTGTCAAGGTTGCATTATTTTTTAAAGTTAAATGCATATTTGAAGAAATTTTCTATAAAAATTAAATTTAGCAGATATTTTTAAATAGCAACTTCGACGAAATTTTCCAGAATAAATAAATTTTGGCACAATTTTCTGGAACAAAAAAAGAATTTTTCAATCAAAATGCCTTTAAATCTTCAAAAATTGAAATTTCCACAATATTTTCTAACAATTGTAATATCTAAAGATTTTTTTTTTTTTTTTTTTTTTTTTTTTTTTTTTTTTTTTTTTTTGAGCGCCCCAGTAGGTGAGTTGGTAGCGTACTCGCCTATGAGTTTGGGGGTCGTGGGTTCGATTCCCACCAGAGGCTCTGGTCTGTCGCTGCAAAATTTAGCCATATGGTCTTTGTAACCCGGCCTTTCCCTGGACCTTTAAATTAGAATATAAATTTACTTTGTATTGTAATTCATATAAATAAATAAATAAATAAATAAAGATTTTTTTAGAAAAATGCAATTTTGAATTATTTTTTTTTAAATACCAATTTTGATAAACTTTTCTATAAAACTGCAATTTTACACAATAAAACATATTCGTCGAAGTTTTCTAATTAATATAAAATTTTCTAAAAATATACAATTTTCTAAAAATCATATAATTTTTTTGTTAAAGCAATTTCCACAATTTTTTTAGCAAAAGCAGATCTCAACGAAATTATATATTGTTTAAAAGGAAATGTTTTCTTCCACAATTTTCAACGAATTATTGTTAGCATAATGCAATTTTGAAGAATGTTTTTAAAAATACCAGTTTCGACAAAATTTCCTATAAAATTGTGATTTTTAAAAAAATTTACAATGAAATCCATTTTCAACGAAATTTTCTAAAAAATATATTTTGTTTGAAATTTGTTTATAAAAATTAAATTTTGCTGAAATTTTTTTATAAATTGTAATTTCACAAAATTTACAATAAATTTGCAATTTTGATGAAATTGACAACAAAGAATAAATTGATGCAATATTTTCTACAAAAATACAATTTTGTATACTTTGATGTAATTTAGATTTCTTCATAATTTTCTATAAAAGTGCAATTCTATGAAATTTTTAATAAAATTTAATTTCGTAAATTTTTTTCTGGGCCAGGGTTTTCGATTTTTTGACAAATTCAATCAGAAAAAAAAAACAATTTTGACAGAACTTTCTATAAATCTTCGATTTTTATTAAATTTTAAATGAAATGCATTTTCGCCGAAATTTTCCAAAAAAAATACAATTTTCACAATATTTTCTCGCAAATGCAAATTTCAACAATTTTTTGTAGAAAAATGCTATTTAGACGAGTTTTTCTGTAAAACTGCTATTTTTATTAAAAAATCCAATAATTAACACATTTTTCTAAAAAATATATTTGTTTTACAAACTTTTATAAAAATTTTATTTTGTTGAAATTTTTTATAAAAATGTACTTTCCAAAAAATGTACAACAGATATGCAATTTCGATGAAATTAATATTAATTTACGCAACATTTTCTAGAAAAAATATAATTTAGTTAATTTTAATAATTTTATATAAAAATGCAATTCAATGAAATTTAATTTCGTAATTTTTTTTTTCCATTTTTTGATATTTTCGAAAGTAAAAATTTTACAAAATGTAAAAAAAAAATCAAATTCCACAATAATTTCAAGCAAATGGAATTTTCCAAAAAAATTTTAGAAAAATCTTTAAAACAGCAATTTTGACAGAACTTTCTATAAACCTTCGATTTTTATTAAATTTTAAATGAAATAAATTTTCGCCGAAATTTTTCAAAGAAGTAAAATTTCCACAATATTTTCCAGCAAATGCAAATTTCAACAATTTTTTTTTGTAGAAAAATGCTGTTTAGACGAGATTTTCGATAAGGCTGCTATTTTTATTAAAAAAATTAAATTTTTTCTAAAAACTATTTTGTTTTACAAATTTTTATAAAAATTTAAATTTGTTGAAATTTTTTATAAGAATGTACTTTTCAAAAAACTTGCAGCAGAAATTAGCAAATTGATGAAATTAGCAAGAAAATATTAATTTATGCAATTTTTTTTAGGAAAAATTTAATTTCAAAATTGTTCAGAAAAATTTACTTTTGACATGATTTTCTAGAAATAAAATGAAAACTGCATTTTTGACAAAATGTTAAAAAAAAATAAATTTCCACAATAATTTCTAGCGAATGGAATTTTTCAAAAAAATTTCCTTAGAAAAATGTTCTAATCAGCAATTTTGACAGAACTTTTTATAAATCTTCGATTTTTATTAAATTTTAAATGAAATGAATTTTCGCCGAAATTTTCCAAAAAAGTAAAATTTCTACAATATTTTCTAACAAATGCAAATTTCAACGATTGTTTTGTAGAAAAATTCTATTTAGACGAGATTTTCTATAAAGCTGCTCTTTTATAAAAAATTAAATTTTTAAAAAATGTTGTTTTACAAATTTTTATAAAAATTTAATTTTGTTGACATTTTTTATAAAAATTTACAATAGATATGCAATTTTGATGAAATTAGCCAAAAAAAAAATTAATTAATGCAATTTTTTTTAGGAGAAATATAATTTCGAAATTTTTCAGAAAAATTTACTTTGACATAATTTTCTAGAAAAAAAAAATGAAAAATGCATTTTAGAAAAAATGTTAAAAAAATCAATTTCCACAATAATTTCTAGCAAATGGAATTTTCAACAAAAAAAATTTAGAACAATTTTTTATAATATCAATTTTGACAGAACATTCTATAAATCTTCGATTTTTAATAAATTTTACAATTTCCACAAAAAAATCATCTTTTAACAGATATTTCAAAAAAAAAATTTTATACACTTTTATAAAAATTGAATTTTGCTGAAATTTTTTTATAAATATGTACTTTCCAAAAATTTACAATATATATGGAATTTTGATGAAATTAACCACAAGAAAAATATAATATCGAAATTTTTCAGAAAAATTTACTTTTGACATAATTTTCTAAAAAAAAAGCACTTTTTGAACAAAATGTTTAAAAGATCAATTTCCACAATAATTTCTAGCAAAAGGAATTTTCAAAAAAATTTAGAACGATTTTTTTAAAACAGCAATTTTCACAGAACATTCTATAAATCTTCGATTTTTATTAAATTTTCCACAATATTTTCTACCAGATGCAAATTTCAGCGATTTTTTTGTAGAAAAACGCTATTTAGACGAGGTTTTTCTAAAATATATTTTGTTTTACAAATTTTTATAAAAATGTAATTTTGTTGAATTTTTTTATACAATGTACTTTCCAAAAAATTTAAAATAGAACAGAATTTTGATGAAATTAGCCGCAAAATATTAATTAATGCAAATTTTTTAGGAAAAATATAATTTCGAAATTTTTCAGAAAAATTTAGTTTTGACACAATTTTCTAGAAAAAAATGCAAGATGCATTTTTGACAAAAGGTAAAAAAAATGAATTTCAACAATGCTTTCTAGCAAATGGAATTTAAAAAAAAATGTTTTAGAAAAATCTTTTAAAACAGCAATTTTTATTTAATTTAAATTAAATGCATTTTCGCCGAAATTTTTCGAAAAAGTACAATTTCCACAATATTTTCTAGCAAATGCAAATTTCAACTATTTTTTGTACAAAAATGGTATTTAGACGAGATTTTCTATAAAGCTGCTATTTTTATTAACAAAAATCAATTTTTAACAAATTTTTCTAAACAAATTTTGTTTTACAAATTTTTATAAAAATTTTATTTTGTTGAAATTTTTTATAAAAATTTACTTTCCAAAACATTTACAATAGACTGCATCCATGCATATCTGGATGTAATTAGCAAGAAAAAAGTATTAATTTATTCAAAATTTTCTCGAAAAAAATATAATTTCGTAAATTTTGAAGCAATTTTAATAAAATACTATTTCGACATAATTTTGTATGAAAATGCAATTCTACAAAATGCAAAATAGTTTTGAACTTCTAACCCCTTTGAATCGCCCTTACTTAGTTCACATCCTGCAAATTAAAGGAAATCCTGTGAAATATTATTGCAGTCTTAAAGAGTCTTAGAAACATTAAACCTTTCCGCTCACTCCACTCCATCCCCATCTGTATCAGTATTTACAACATCTGTTGATTTTCTAGAGTCAACAAAAAGTTGGTCCAGTTTCAAAACTAAGTTTTTGTACATACGAGGTTCCACAAAGTGTAACTCTCTATCTGAGTTGTATTGGTGCCCAACGAAAAGGAAACGAAACTAAATAAAACAAAATAACTTTACTGTCAATTCGCCAAAAAAAGAAACTTTGTTTTGCATTTGGAACAAGTTTTCGGTGCATTCTCGACGAATGTTGTGCATTTCAAATTGAGTTTTTCCGTTTTTCCCACGCCACTATTTAGCCGTGGTTAGTCTATTGACGAAGTCGACAACGACAACGTCGGCGACGATGTGTAGAACAACATAGTTGGAGGCGGTGTTGTTGTAGCTATGGCTGCACTCCTTCACAACTTGTTGCTCTCTATGCATTTGCTGCTGATGATAAAGCTGGAGCTGAAGCTGGAACCGGTGCTGGATTTGTTGCTGTGGCTGGTGTCGGTGTTGCTTGTGGCAACAATTGGAAGTTGTTGGTGTTGTTTTGTGGATATGAATTTCCTCACCAACAACAGAAAAAACAAGTGAACGAACCGAACCGACAGACAGATGGACGGACGCTCTGAAAAACACGGTGCCAGAACCCACTACTGCTCAAATAATAACAACAATAAAAGTCTGAGAATAAAAAAAAAAACAACCCAGCAAAAATGTTGTTTTTAAAAACAGTGCAACCCTATTTAGCGCTCTTGGTCATGCAAAAAATTCAGTATTGCTGAAAATCTACAAGAATTAGATGTGATAGAGTAAGCTGGAGACGAAAATCTATTTTGTGCTGAAACTCTGCATTGCATTGCCCAGTTAAAATACTGCACAGCTTTCAGATGCTTAGTAAAGTTGAGATGCAGTATAATTTACTAACTGACAATTTACAACGATTTTTTTTTTTGGAAAATGAAATTTCAGCAAAATATGCCAATTCAACGAAATGGTCTAGAAAATTTGTCGAATTTAAACGAAATGTTCAATAGAAATATATTTGCTAAAAGATTTCCAAAAATGCAAATTCGAAAAAATTTTGATGAAAATTTTGAAATAAATTTTTCAACATGTTTTTTAAATGCAATTTTGAAAATTGTTTCTATAAATGTCAATATTGGCAAAATCTATATATATAAAGGAGAACGTGTGTTTGTTTGTTTGTGCCGTATAGACGTCGAAACGGCTGGACCGATCTTCTTCAAATTTTTACAGAATGTACATGTGTGGGGCGTGGGGAAAAAAGGGTACTTGAATTTTCGATATATCAAGTGGGCGTGGCCCCGCCCACATAAAACAAATTTTAAAATTGAGATATGTTGCACAATTTCTTAGCGAGAGTGCTGTAATTTTGTACATATGTATCTGGTGGGCAGTCTTCGTGATTGATCCAAAAATGGGCGGGATCGGACCAATGAGCGTGGCACCACCCATATAAGCCAAATTTTGAATTTCAGATATCTTGCACATATAAGCCAAGTTTTGGAAGTGGAGAGCTGGAATTTTGTGTATATGTATCTGGTGACATTCTACGTAATTGGCCCAAAAATTATCCAGATTGGACCAATGGGCGTGGCCCTGTCTATATAAGCCATATTTTGAAACTGAGATATCTTTCACAATTTGTTAGCGAGAGAGGTGTAATTTTGTATATATATATATATACGGTGGAATAGGTGTGGTGCCGCCCATATAAGCCAAATTTTGATAATACTATATCTTGAACAATTTGTTAGCGAGAGTGCTGTATTTTGTGTATATGTAGTTGATGGCAGTCTACGTGATTGGTCAAAAATGGACGGGATCGGAAATCTGTAATCTGGGGCAACGAAGTGGACCGGGTCCCGCTAGTTTGCCTATAAAATTAGCATTATTTTTTTTTTTATAAAATTTATTGGAAATTTCGTTTTATTTAAAAGTAATTTTCGAAAATAAATGTTTATTGAAAACTTTGTATTTTGTAGAAAATTTCGTAGACATTTCATTTTTTATAAAAATTCGTTGAAATTGCATTTTTCTAAAACATTTCAATGAAATGCCTTTTTTTTACAAAATTTCATTGAAATTGTATTTTCTACACAATTTCGTTGAAAATATGTTTTTCCTGAATAATTGTAAAATTATTAGAAAAATTAAAAAATTCAACAAAATTGCATTTTTATAAAAAATATTTTTAGAAAATTTCGTTCCAAATGCCGAATCGCTGTTTTATAGAAAATTTCGTCAAAATTCAAATTTTCGAAAAAATCTCGTTGAAATTGCATTTTTCTAAAATAATTGTTGAAAGTGTATTTATATAAAAAGTTTATTGAATTGCATTAAAATTTCGTTGAAATTTTTCATAACAAAATAATGTCAATATTATAGAAAAATTCTAATTTAAAAAATCAAAAACGTTATAGAACTTTTTTTTTTGAATTTGTTTTGCAAATACAGTTTCAGCTGAAACTTTTATAAAAAACAAGTAAAAGCGTTAAGTTCGGCCATGCCGAATCGTATACAGCATGTGACCTCACAAAATAACTCAAACCTAAAGAAAATAACACCGAAAAACACAAAAAATATAATATAAATATAGAAGATGAGAACAGTAGGAAATATAGTAGATGAGAACAGTAGGAACAAGTTAGATGCTATATATGGGAGCTATATCTAAATATGGACCGATATCGCCCATTTTCAATCCCAAGTTACCTGCAGCTATAAGAAGTATCTACACCATATTTCAGCCACCTAGCTCAAGCATTATAGATTGTAGCGTGATTACAACAGACGGATGGACGGACGAGGAGACTTTATGGGCTCTCAGATCAATATTTAGCGGTGTTACAAACGGAGTGACAACATGAATATACCCCCTCATCCTATGGTGGAGGGTATAAAAACGCTGTTTTATAGAATACTAGCGGGATCCGGCCCACTTCGTTGCCCCAGATTACAGATTTCCGATCCCGTCCATTTTTGACCAATCACGTAGACTGCCATCAACTACATATACACAAAATACAGCACTCTCGCTAACAAATTGTTCAAGATATATTATTTTCAAAATTGGGCTTATATGGGCGGCACTACACCTATTCCACCAGATATAAATACACAAAATTACACCTCTCCCCCTAACAAATTGTTAAAGATATCACAGTTTCAAAATTTGGCTTATATAGACGGGGCCACGCCCATTGGTCTGGATCTGGATAATTTTTGGGCCAATCACGTAGAATGCCACCCGATATATATACACAAAATTCCAGCTCTCCACTTCCAAAATTTGGCTATATGGGCGGGCCACGCCCATTTGTCCGATCCCGCCCATTTTTGGACCAATCACGTAGATCGCCAACAGATATACAGGGTTGCCCATATTCGACGGACCCACGGACTCGTTGGGCCCATTCCAATCGACGAGGCTTGTCCGCAGGCAACAATCTTTGCGTCAATTGAATTTTGTACGGGAACAAATGCAAATCAACCCGAATAATCCGTTGTAAAGTGGACCGAGCCATGCCCAACTGCTGAGAACGGCGTTTTTGGAATGTTCTTGGGGACCTCTCAACACTGGCTCGTACGGCAGCGATATTCTCGGCCGATCGCCTTGGTCGACTTTTATTTGGCCTCTTCGGATTAGAAAGAGCCTCACCAGTCGAAAATTTTTCGTATAAACGCTTAATGGTGTTCTTAGAAGGCGCACTTCTCCATTTTTTAATATTTTAAAAGCACGTTGACTTGACTTCTTCTGTTGAATGTAAATTTCAACTATTTCAGAGCGCTCGCGTGGCGTGTATTGTTCCATGGTAAAAATCTGCTTGGACTGACGCTTCAAACGCGGTATGTCATTAAGCGATCTGACATCTCTGTCAGAAGTTATGGCGTTGCCAGATGGGTCCGTCGAATATGGGAGACCCTGTATATACACAAAAGGCCAACTCTCCCGCTAACAAATTGTGCAAGATATCTCAATTTTAAATTTGCCTTAAAGGGGCACGCCCATTTTTGGACCGATCACGTAGACTGTCTTCAGATATGTATATACAAAATTCCAGCTCTCTCGCTAATAAACTGTGCAGATATCTCAAATTCAAAATTTGGCGTGTATGGGACCAAAAGTTAACCCTTTGTGGGGGAGGTACTAGAAGGAATGAACCAAAATAACCCATCTTCGAACGTAGCCGCAGATAGAGAAAAATATTACCGCACACCAAATTTGAAGTCAATCGGATACTTCATTCGAGAGTTATCGTGCGCACCAGCCAGCAGACAGACAAACAGACGGACGGACATTGCTCAAATGACTTAAAACGACCCACAACGGAAAGGACGACGCTATGCCATGATTGAGGAGATAAAGACGGCATCGAAGGAGGAGCTGAACAAGATAACAAAAAATGATTATTTGAAGTGCTTCGAGGATTGGAAAAAACATTTGGCAGAAGTGTATTACACCCGAGGGGAATTACTTTGAAGGGGACAAAATAGATATTCATGAATAAATAAATACTTTTTTGTAACAAAAAATATAATTTCAACGAAATGAATTACAACAGTGTAATGTAATTTTGACATTTTTAAAAATGCAAATTCAACGAAATTTCTGAACAAACATTTTGAATTTTAGAAAAATTTAGTTATGAAAACGTTTTAAAAAAATTAATTGTTTTTTACAAGAATTAAAATTTTTTTCTAAAAAATAATTTTTTTTCTAAAAATTTTTTTTCTTAAAAATTAAATTAAATTTTCTAAACAACATTTTGTAGAAAAATATAATTTCAACGAAATTTTTTAAAAACCTACAAATGCAACAGAAAAATGTAATTTTGTCAACATTTTCAAAAATGCAAATTCGACGAAATTTCTGGACAAAAATTTTAAATTTCAGAAAAAAATTAATTTTGAAAACATTTACAAAAAATTTAATTTTTTTCAAAAGATTTTATCAATTTGAACGTAATTTTCTAGACAAACTAATTTTTTATAGATTTTTCAATAAAATCTAATTTCGACATAAATTAATTTAAATGAAATGGAATTTTCTAAAAATTAAATTTCAACAACATTTTGTAGAAATATATAATTTCAACGAAATTTCATAAAAACATAATTTTTCAGTTTTTTTATAACATTTAAGATTTTTATGAAAATCTGAACAAACATTTTTCGTTGCAATTGAAAATTTTTAATAATAAAATTTTCATTAAATCGAGACATCCCCATTTCATTGAACAAGTTGCTTTAAAGGTTGCAGTGTTTTTGGCTGGGATATATGCATGAGGCAAATGATGAGTACGAATACGAACATCATACAACTGTGCCAAAAAACAACCAACAATAATAATAAAAAAAAACAACACCAAAATACGTTTTACGAATGTTTAAATTGTTGTTACCGTTGTTCGGTTTGTTCGTTGAGTTCTTGTTTTGGGTTTTTGCAGAGTTCATATAGTGTTTGTGGTCTATTTGCAGCCACTGACTATCTGACTGCCCGGTACACAGTGTTCCGACACAAATCATAAAATAAGCGATGCATATTTAAAGATATAAATATTATCAAAGAAACTATTTAACAGATATAAAATTACAGACAATTTGCTTAAGTAGTATAGCAGTTATAAGTGATTCTATTTAAATTTCCCTATACATGTATTAAGAGCCTTATTCATAAAAATGTAATGAAGGTCGTTTTGAGGTTCAGTTTGACACTGCTAAAACATTCCTCAAACCATCATTAAGGTGTTATTAATAAGGCCCTAACCCTTTATGGATGGTTAAGTGCCACAAAGGGTGGGCCAATATAACACATATTCAAACTTACACTACTTTTGCAAAATCTGGCACAAAATTTAAAGTCATATGATCAGTCATTTCAGAAGAACCAGACGGACGAATGGAACTCAAATTGCTTCAAATGTCCTGATTTCCGAGTTTTCAGCGAACATGTACTGGAATGAGGGTTTGACAAGGGAAGTCGGTCACAGACGAATTGTATTTCTCAGCCACTGTGCCGCCCGCAGCTATTTTAAACTTTTTAACTTCCATATTTTTTTCACATCTGAAGTTCTGGAGTTGACTTGTTCGTTTCAGTTGCATGTGCATTTATTCTTTTCGATTCCCCAACTGAATTATTTAATTAATAAAAAACCATACATATATTTGTCTGACTGTATGTATAGTTTGCTATTTGCGGGTGCCATATACTCGAATTGCTGTGGGAGTAGCTTGCTTACATTTCCAAGTTCCCACTACAAGTGGCAGTGGCGGTGGGTGGTAATTCGTTTTTAAACTTAATCTCTATGTTTCGTGATAGTGTCGACCAAGGGTCATGCCAGCCAACCATTTTATGGCTTTCACCTCCGGTTTGCCACTTGTAGGAATATTAGATCACTTCTTTGGGGTTTTTTTTTTTTTTTTTGAAATAACTTTATTTAAAACAAGGTGTGGATCTATAAAATATACTACTACTTATTTTTTTACTAATTGGCTTATGCTAAGATTTTTTTTTCTAAAATATTCCCCAGAATTTATTTCCAAAAGTTTCAGCAATGCTGACAAGTTATCTACAATTCCATGGCATAGTAAGCAAGTAGTTATCTCTAGCTTCTAAACAAAGCAAAAAACTTGTTTAAACATTATTTGGTAGTTTTGTTTTATTCTATTTTTTTTGCACTATAGTTTTATATACGACATTTTTTGTTAAACATTGCTGAGTTTTTGTATTGAAACTGAGCTGGTGATTTGTTGTCGATAAATTTACACATTGTTTTTTGAATTGAAATTGCAGTTGCTGTCGTTACTCAAATTAATGTTATAAAAAAAATTCACACAGCATTGTATCCGTCTATTGGAATTACAATAACAAAACTAATAAGATAATTTCAGTTGTGTAAACCGACTAAAGTATACCCTCACATTGTGAGACAATTTTTAAGGAATTTGCTACTTTGTGTGAAAGTTGCTGGGAACAGTGGGAATATTAGTCTGACATACAGTTAGTAAAGACATTTAAATGACTGCCACAGTGGGTTATTAAGAATTGCAGAAACAAAAGAAGCTGTTTTGTTTGAGTGTTTAGAATTATTGCACCATAGGCTTACCTAACCTAACCTTGTCATTCCGTTTGTAATACCCGGAATATTCATCTGAGACCCCATAAATAATATATAGGGAATTCCACGAGAAATCAAAGGTTTCAAAAAAATTTCGGTTTTGATTTTTCCCATTTTTTTGTATTTTTAGTACACCTGAAGAAACGCTTTGTGGAATTTTCTGAGATTTTTCCGATAACACGTTTAGACATTACCGATAACACTATGCAACAAAATGTTTGTCCAAGGGAAGTGGATAACAGTTTCTGGTGCAACTAGGTGTCACAAACACGAAAAAAAATATTAAAAAAAATTTTTATGGTAAATTTTTTTTTAATTTTTTTTTTAAATTCCAGCTTTCATGGAAAGTACATTCAATATTTTGACCATAATTTTTCAAGTATAAGCCTGATTGAGCCGTGTTATGCCTCAAATTAAAGGGAATTATGAGAACTACTCGTATGTACATGCTGCAAATATCGCTTTCACGTAGCATCTTTGGTTTAGTAACAAAAGAACAAAAAAAAACATTAAAAATAGAGAAAAAATCTAAAAAAATATTTTATTACATTTTTAAAAAGCCAGAATGCTAAAGCAGAAAATACTGTGTATTTGAAAAAATCTATGGATAGATGTAAAAGTTATGAGCCATTTTGTAAATATTAGGGAAATTCAAAAAAATCTAGTTTCATATTTTTTCGTTTTTAAATGTTGTTTTTGCGTATATTGAATTCGCCATATGTGAGAGAGACATATAAGAGACATTGCACTTGCATTTTATTTCAGACATTGCACTTGCACTGATGTCAGACATTAGAAAATTATAGAGAGGACAAGGTTTTATGGCCGTTCGTAATCCTCCATAAAACATGATAGGCAATGTGAGAGCTATATTGGATGAGATCCGCTCAGATAGAGGGTCATTCAACAATATTTGTGGTTTTATTTATGAGGTTTCCATTCAGTAACGCCTTTTAGGGGCATGGACATCCCAGTTGTATATACATCTGTATATAGTATATAGTAAAATTATATGTACGCAATACAAAGTAGTACGCGGCAGTCTTGAAAATATTGGGTTTCTACGTTCGAATCAAACTAAAGGGTCCGCCATCTAACGTTTTTTTTTCAACTAGTGCTTATTTCGTGAATGGTAACACTTAGCTCATGTCTGATTTGACAGATAATTAGTTTTATCCTTCCGCTGAACGAATATGTGTATATTGCGAATATTGTGACATTACTTTGAAAATCATGGCAATGTTGCAGAATGTGTGCGAAAATTGCGTACGGATTTTGGAAGAAGGGAAGCACCGTCAGCTCCGTATGTTCGTTATCTTGTGAAAAAACGTGAAAGAAACTGGCATCCTCATCGATAAACCAAAGCGTGAAAAGCCAAAAACAGTGCGTACACCCGAGAATATTGCTGCTGCCATACAAAGTCCAATTGGTTCAGGAGTTGAAGCCAACTGACCAGTTCAAAAAAAAAAAAGTTATTTGGCGGACCCTTTATATGTCAGCTACTTTTGTACCTTAAACCCGGAATGTATGAATGAAATTTCTTATTAATAAATTAGTTCAGCGCCTTAAAGAGATAAGTCGATTTTCTGAAAAATATTATAAAGCTATACTTCAAAGTATGAGTAACAGGCAAAGAACTTTCCTACAAAGTCCAATTGGTTCAGGAGTTGAAGCCAACTGACAATCCAATGCGTTTTTAGTAGTTTTTTTATAGCATTTTCAAAAAAAAAAAGGTATTTGCCGGACCCTTTATATGTCAGCTACTTTTGTACCTTAAACCCGGAATTTATGAATAAAATTTCTTATTAATAAATTAGTGTAATTCAGCGCCTTAAAGAGATAAGTCGATTTTCTGAAAAATATTACAAAAATATATTTCGAAGTATGAGTAAACGGCAAAGAACTTTTCAATGTGTAAATGATCCCAACAATTTCTGCTACATCTGTCGAAAATATGTTATTAAAAAAATCGACGTGAGTTTAGTAAAATAATAGAAGAAATATATGTGTAAAGTTTTGGTATACGAGTTAAAAATGTGAACGAACCGTGGACACCTAGTATTTTGTGTAATTCGTACCATGTAAATCTTACTCGATGGAGTAGTAGAAGCATGCGGTCAGTACTTTACAATTAATGTATTACAATGTTTTGTGGAATAAAACGTTTTAATTTTAGACTTCACTTGGAACTTGGAATGCCAATGATTTGGAGACAACCATTCATGCACGATACGGACTGCTATTTGTGTCTAAGTTAAAAGATTGGAGTAGGAAGTTTCCAAGTATAACTAACAGCCTAATAACGGAAACATCATCAAGTTCAACTGAGTACTTAACTCTGAGCGATTCAAGTTTGAGTCAGAAGTCATCGCTTTTAACTCAGTTGATCTAGTGAGAGATTTGGAACTGACCAAAGATAAGGCAGAACTACTTGCATCTGGGATGAAACAGTACAATATTTTGGCCCCAGATGTTAAGATATCATATTATAGAGTCCGTGATATACTCGTACCTTGCAAACAATTTTATACAACTGTGGATAACAGATGCTTTTGCAAGGACATTCCCGGATTGTTCGAGGAACTTAATCAAACATACAATTCAAAGGAATGACGGTTACTTGTTGACAGCAGTAAAGAAAGTTTGAAAGCAGTACTTTTACACAACGGAAATCAGAAACCGTCGATTCCCATTGCTCATGCTGTCAGCACTAAGGAATCATACGAAACAATGGCTAAATTGATAAAATACATAAAATATGAACATGACTGAAAAATTTGTTGCGATTTAAAAGTAGTTGGTATGTTATGCCTCTGGGATAGCCGATATTTTGCCACCATTGCATATTAAGCTGGGGCTCTTTAAAATTTTGTAAAAGCCTTAAGGAAAGATGGCAATTAACTCTCATATTTAAAAAGTTTATTTTCAAAAAATAGAAGAGGAGTTTTTGATGGGTCTAAAATAAGGAAATTGATGAAAGATGTTAATTTGGAATCATATTTGACGTCGGATGAAATTGCACCATGGAGGTCGTTTAAGCTTGTAGTTTCAAATTTCTTTGGATCAATAAAAACCCGCAATATGAAACAATGATTAATGATTTGTTAAAAAATTATGAAAAAATTGGTTAGATTATTTTTTTATATATTTATGTATATAACACATATGTATGTATTCTTCCAACTTATTTTTCGCTTTACGTATTCCAACAGGTGTAAATATGTCCCTCAAAATTCATTTCTTGCATTCTCATTTAAACTTTTTCCCAGAGAATCTTGGCGACGTAAGTGACGAACATGGCGAAAAGTTTCACCAAGAATTGATGTCCATCGAGCAGCGTTACCAAGGGCACTGGGATGAAAGAATGATGGGAAATTATATTTGGTTCCTCATTAGAGAAACCGATTCCGAAATCTGCAAACGTCAACAAAGAACTCACAATTACTTCTAATGAAACTTGTTCATGTAAATAAACAAAAATGCACATAATATAAATAAAAGTAACAAATAAAATCGCTATTTAAACAGAAATTAAAAAAAAAGATTTTTTGAAATTCTCTTTCCTCTACCAAAAGGGCTATAATTTCTACATTTATCCATAGATTTTTTTCAAATAGGCATTATTTTCTTCGCTAGGATTTTAAAAAATAAAATATTTTTTTTTGATTTTTTTGTCCCAGGATTTTTTTTTTTTTGAAAAAAAAAATCTTCTTTTTCCAATTTGTTTAATGACTGTTACTAAACCACTGTTTCTAAGTGAAAGACATATTTCAAAAATTGGTGTCCCACATTAATAGCTTCAATTTAACGTATATCCAAAAATTATACTGCAAATACAAAGGGTACCTTTGACGATAATAGTATTTTTATTAAAAAAATTTTTTTTTGGAAAAATTTATCCATAAAAATTTTTGGTTTTGATTTTATATAACAGTATGCCACAATCTATACAAAAAAATAATTTTTAGGTCTAGGACAAAAAAACTAATTTTTTTTGTTGCATAGTGTTTTTTAGTTCTTTGGCTTAGAACAGCTATTCCGAAGCCCTTAAGCCACAAGCACAGTGGCTAGCAGCGATTTTTTTTTTTTTTTAAATTCCAAAAAATATAAATACTTGTAGGCCCACTTCCATGTTGAAGAATTAATAGAAGTTTCAAATACATATAAAAAAATCGCAAAAATCGGAGAGTACAAACAATTTAAAATATGACATTTAATTTGACAAAATGTAAAAATCGTCAACAAAAAAAATTTATATTTTTTTAAATGTTGTTCTGAAAAGTACCGAAAAATATCAACATTTCAAAAATAGGTTTTTAAAATCGGACCATAACTTAGGAAGTTATGACCAAAAACCCGATACACAGACAAATATCTTAACGTTTTTTTTTTAAATATCGATAACTTCTGCACGAGTTATCGGAAAAATCTCAAAAAATTCCACATAGCGTTTCATCAGGTGTACTAAAAAGTATAAAAACAAGTAAGAAAGTTCAGTCGGGTAAACCGATTTATGAATCCCCTCACCTTGAGTTCCCAAAAAATATTCGTAAATTTTTTTATTTTTATCCCCTCACCTTAGAGAGGAGGGTATATATCATTTGCTACGAGCCAAAGTGTAACACATCGAAGGAGTGACCTAAGACCCTAAGTATGTTCGGCGGAAATCCTTTTTAGGTAATTTTAAGTCATTTGAGCAATATCCGTCCGTCCGTCCGTCTGTCTGCTGGCTGGTGCGCACGATAACTCTCGAAAGGAGTAACCGATTGACTTCAAAGTTGGTAAGCGGAACTATTTTTCTCTATCTCCGGCTAAGTTCAAAGATGGGCCATATTGGTCCACTCCTAGTACCTCCCCCACAAAGTGTTAACATTTAGTGAAATATTGATTATTTAATTACTTCTGTGCTACTTATTTCAATTCTCCGAAATCCTACACATGCCTCGCCCCTTTTGGTACCTCTCACACAAATGTACCATTTTGTACCAAAAGTTACCAGCTTATATCTTTAATACAAGTTCATGCAAATACTTAACATTTTGTACAGTGTAATGCTTTTATAGTACCTAGAGTCCAGAGAAAAATGGGCGTTATTAATACGCCCCTTTTGGTACCTCCCACACAAATGGACAATTTTGAACCAAAAGTTAATAGCTTATAACTTTATTACCAGTGCATACAAATACTTGATATTTCGTACAGTGCAATGCTTTTATAGTACCTAGAGTCTAGATAAAAGTGGACGTTATTGGCACGCCCCTTTTGGTACCCTCCACACAAACGGACCATTTTGTACCAAAAGTAAACGGCTTGGAACATTAAAACCAGTAAATACTTTAAAGTTATTAAATACAATTTAAATTGATAATAATTTAATTAAAACAAAAAAAAAATAAATAAATTTACTAATATTTTTCGGGACTCAAGGTGAGGGGTTCATACGTCGGTATTCTCGACTCAAATATTCTTACTTGTTTTTGTATTTATTTTTTTTTTTTTTTGTTTAATTTGTTACCTGCAGAAGCAAAAAAAAATATTCAAACTGGAAATTCTCATAATCATTGAGGTGGAATTAAGTATTTTTATAAAATTAGTTTTCAAATTGTTTAAGATTATGATTGTTATTTAGTAGCAATTGCTTGTTGGCAAATTGCAACCGGTTCCGTAAGTGTTTTGGTAATTTGTCTTTTTGCCGGAAAATCTATTGCACACGCAAGCGGAAAAAATAGCTACGCATAATTATTTGCAAGCTCAGCTAACTATAGTTTGTTTGAAGTCGACAGTTGTGAATAATGAAATGATCTTTACGAGAAAATTCTCACACAAATCATTAAATATTTGCATTAAATTGCCGACTAAAAACTAAAGTCGTAATATTTTAATGGTCTAACAGTATACAAGACAAAGCTGTTGAAAATGTTGAAAAATGCGAGTGGAAACATTAACCGGAAAAGTATAACAAGGAATGGTGGGAAACTTTAGCAATTGAAACATTCAAATATTGTAGTAAAATGCCGATTTGAAACAGTGTATTCACAGATTTTCACAGATATTTTAAAGAACCAATCAAATATTTGTGATGTAGTTTTTATTTATTTTTTGTTCTATGGCATTAAATTCCAATTAAAAGATCTAAAAATCTACTACTATTGTCGATAAACATGCATTACACTACGCAACAAAAACAAATTGTTTTTTTTGTAAAGATTGTGGCATACTGTTATATAAAATCAAAACCAAAAATTTTTTATGGATAAATTTTTTATTAAAATTTTTTTTATTAAAAATACTAATATCGTCGAAGGTACCCTTAGTATTTGCACTATAATTTTTGGAGTATATTCCTGATCAGGTCGACTTATGCGTTAAATTGAAGCTATTGATGTGGGCTACCATTGTTGGAAATATCTCTTTCACTTAGAAACAGTGGTTTAGTAACAGTCATTAAACAAATTGGAAAAAAGTAGATTTTTTTCAACAAAAAAATAAAAATTTCCTGGGACGAAAAAACATAACAAAATACAAAAAAAAAATATTTTATTCTATTTTTTAAAAGTTTGCATCCTAGCGAAGAAAATAATGCCTATTTGAAAAAAATCTATGGATAAATGTAGGAATTTTAGCCTTTTTGGTAGAGGTAAGAGAATTTCAAAAAATCTTTTTTTTTTTTAATTTCTGTTTAATTGGCGATTTTATTTGTTGCTTTTATTTATATTATGTGCATTTGCGTTTATTTACATGTACAAGTTTCATTAAAAGTAATTGTGAGTTCTTTGTTGACGTTTGTAGATTTCGGAATCGGTTTCTCTAATGAGCTAATGAGGAACCAAATATAATCTCCCATCATTCTTTCATCCCAGTGCCCTTGGTAACGCCGCTCGATGGACTTCACTTCTTGGTGAAACCTTTCCCCATGTTCGTCGCTTAGGTCGCCAAGATTCTCGGGGAAAAAGTTTAAATGAGAATAAATGAGAAGAAATGAATTTTGAGAGACATATTTACACCTGTTGGAATACATAAAGCGAAAAATAAGTTAGAAGAATACATACATATGTGTTATATACATAAATATAGAAAAATATATTTCTTACCAATTTATTCATAATTTTTTAACAAATCATTAATCATTGTTTCATATTGCGGGCTTTTATTGGATCCAAGGAAATTTGAAACTACAAGCTTTAACGACCTCCATGCTGCAATTTCATCCGACGTCAAATATGATTCGAAATTCACATCTTTCATCAGTTTCCTTATTTTAGGCCCATCAAAAACGCCTTCTTCGATTTTTTGAATAGAAAGACTTTTAAATAAACTTTTTAAATATAAGAATGAATTACCATCTTTCCTTAAGGCTTTTACAACATTTTTAAAGAGCCCCAGCTTAATATATGTTAAAAAGTACTGCTTGTTGTGTAAAAGTACTGCTTTCAAACTTTCTTTACTGCTGTCAACAAGTAGCCGCCATTCCTTTGAATTGTATGTTTGATTAAGTTCCTCGAACAATCCGGGAATGTCATTGCAAAAGCATCTGTTATCCACAGTTGTATAAAATTGTTTGGAAGATATATCACGGACTCTATAATATGATATGTTAACATCTGGGACCAAAATATTGTACTGTTTCATCCCAGATGCAAGTAGTGCTGCCTTATCTTTGGTCAGTTCCAAATCTCTCACTAGATCAATGAGTTGAAACTGAGTTAAAAGCGATGTCTTCTGACTCAAACTTGGTTCGCTCAGAGTTGAGTACTCAGTTGTACTTGATGATGTTTCCGTTATTGGGCTGTTAGCTATACTTGGACACTTCCTACTCCAATCTATTTACTTTGACAAAAATAGCAGTCCGTATCGTGAATGAATGGTTGTCTTCATTGGCATTCCAAACATGCTTCCACTACTCCATCGAGTAAGATTTACATGGCACGAATTACACAAAATACTAGGTGTCCACGGTTCGTTCATATTTTTAACTCGTATACCAAAATATAGCACATATATTTCTTCTATTATTTTACTTAACGCACGTCGATTTTTTTAATAACATATTTTCGACAGATGTAGCGGAAATTGTTGGGATCATTTACACATTGAAAAGTTCTTTGCCGTTTACTCATACTTCGAAATATAACTTTATAATATTTTTACAGAAAATTTACTTATCTCTTTAAGGCGCTGAATTACACTAATTTATTAATAAGAAGTTTCATTCATAAATTCCGGGTTTAAGGTACATAAGTTGCAGTACCTGTAGCTGACATATAGTTTGCTTCGAACGTAGAAACCCAATATTTTCAAGACTGCCGCGTACTACTTTGTATTGCGTACATATATTTTACTATCTGTATGTATATACAACTGGGATGTCCATGCCCCTAAAAGGCGTAACTGGATGGAAACCTCATAAATATAATCCGCAAATATTGTTGAATGACCATCTATCTAAGCAGATCTCATCCAATATATGTAGCTCTCACATTGCATATCATGTTTTATGGAGGATTACGAACGGCCATAAAACCTCGTCCTCTCTATAATTTTATAATGTCTGACATCAATCCTCATAAAATAAAATGACAGTGCAATGTCTCTTATATGTCTCTCTCACATATGGCGAATTCAATATTAGCAAAAACGTAATTTAAAAACAAGTAGACATTGTTTCTTTTTTTTCTATTTTTTGTATTTTTTTGTACCAGGAAAAAGTGTTTTCTAAAAAAGAAATAATTTTTTTCTCATATTTTTGACGACTTTTACTAAACCAAAGATTCTACGTGAAAGCAATATTTGCAGCATATGTAGCCCTCATAATTCCCTTTAATTTGAGGCATAACACGGCTCAATCAGGCTTATACTTGAAATTTATGAAATTATGGTCCAAATACTGAACGTACTTTCCATGAAAGCTGGCATTAAAAAAAAAAATTTTAAAAAATTTACCATAAACATTTTTTTAATATTTTTGTCGTGTTTGTGACACCTAATTGCACTAGAAAATGTTATCCACAACCCTTTAACAAAAATTTTGTTGCACAGTGTTATTAACTACTATTTCGCATGAGAATCATTATCCAAACCAAATGATTATTAATTGTTCATATTAATAGCAAAAACGCGAAATAGCTATCTCGTTTCGAACTCATAGCTAATTTTATGATTTTGATTTATTACTTTATTTAAATGTATTATTTTATTAATATTTTTAGCAAAGTTTTCTTGGACTTTTGCTTAGATACAGAAACTGCGGTTATTTATTTGTCCGTCTTCTAAGAATATTATAAATGAGCTTGTAAGCTATTTGATGAATTTATTTTTCATACGATTTATGAGATTTTGGTTTCTCAGCAATAGAAAGTGACAATACTTCAGTGAAATTATACGAGCATATTTCTAAAGTGGGATGGATGTTAGTTTACCAGAAAAATTAAATTTAGTAATCCAAAAATCTTTATTGTTTTTATATATACATTCACTTTCATAGAGGTGTTTTTTGTACGATCCAAAGGTGTAAGAAATCGAAGAAATGATCTAAGACCCTATGTCTGTTTAAAGGAGTTTGAAAGCCATTTCATCTAAAGCCGTCCGTCTTGCTGCACCGTTCCAAAATAGACCTATTAGTGTTAAATTAAGTTTTGATTGTGTTTTCTTCTACCTCAGGCTATATTTGAAGATGGACCAAAGATGTATCGTTTCAGTGATTTGATCTATGCCCGTGTGTTTGTCTGGCAGGTGCATACGATAACTCCCGCAAGGAGTGACCTACTGACTTCATATTTTGTATGTGGTACAGATTGGGTTAAAAACCTATATATGGGTCAGACTATTTAATGTCGACCGTTGTAGTTTATTTTTGGCTAAAATGACACAAGCACAGTGGTTAGCTGCAACATTTTTGTTAAAATGTTAAAACAATATATAAAAAATGCTAGACCCATTTTCATCGAAAGCTTATTGAAATGCATGGAAAATTACAAACATTTCAAAAAAAGATTTTTCAAATCAGACCATAACTGAGGGAGTTATGACCAAAAACGCGAAACACATATTTAAATGATTTATTCAATTGGATTTCAGCCCAATTCCTTGAAATTTTTGGTTTTTTTGTCGCGTTAAGATGTAAAATCTAGAGGGACCTTTGTATGGGGGTTACATCAGAACATGAACCTATGGCTACCGTTATTCGTGTTAAGGTTTCCGGTCATAAATAAACAACAGTTACCAATTTTCAGTCCAGTCAGATGACATTTGTGGTCACTATGCCGTTAATAGGTCAAATCTATATCAAAATATGGACCGATATTACCCATTTTCAATCACAAGTTACATGCAGCTCTAAGAAGTATCTATACCAAATTTCAGTCATCTAGCTAAATTATTGAATCGTCTTAGAATTTGATGACACAGTGCGACAGTCCAAAAACCGCGATACTATTTTTCTTGTAGGTCTTGGCGAGTAGAACAACGTTTGTTCTACGAAATTTGCCGGACACCCCTAAAATTCGGATTTACGGTTAAAAAACCGATTTTCTTGCCTTTTTTCACATGAACGGCTATAACTTTGTTAGATATTAACCGATTTGCAATCTCTAAAAGAATTTGGAAAGAAGAGAATTAGACCTTTCCAACGATCGGTTAATATATAACAAAGTTATAGGCGTTCAACTGAAAAAAGGCAAGACAATCGTTTTTTACCCGTAGATCGGGATTTTGGGGGTGTCCGGGGAATTCCAAAAAAAGATTCGTGTTTTACTCGACGAGACATACAGGAAAAATAGTATCGCGTCATTTGCTTCTTAACTTGAGTTTATTTTGTCGCACTGTGGAATATATATAATGGAAATGGAATTTTGTGGAACTGGTCGATTTGTCGTGGAATTTGCCATATGTACCATCCTCCAGATGGTATAAAACTGGCTCTAATTGCCACATTTATTTTTGGTACCTAATGGGATCAAATCGTACAAAATTGATTAGATAATGGGCCTGTTTCTGTAACTTTTTTTCGTTCGTTTACGGAGAACGATCAAAAATCTCTCAACTATTACTTGAATTCTATAAAACGCAGGTTAAAAATATTTTAGGTACGAGCTTTTTACGTGCTTTTCTATAGACACACCGAATTATAAACTGCTGTGACTTATAGATTTCTCGGAATAATTGAGTGATTTTTGATCGTTCGCCGTAGACAAACGAAAATAAGTTACAGAAACAGGCCCAATGACTTTATTATAATTATTCACCACCTTTTGAAGTTCTGAGAAGTTAACTGTTTAGATGAAAGTTGTAATATGTATTAGTCAAACCTCTTTTTATACCCTCCACCATAGGATGGGGGGTATATTCATTTTGTCACTCCGTTTGTAACACCTCTAAATATTGATCTGAGACCCCAAAAAATATATATATTCTTAATCGTCGTAAAATTCTAAGACGATTTAGCCATGTCCGTCTGTCCGTCCGTCTGTTGTAATCACGCTACAGTCCGTAATAATAGAGCTAGCTTGATCAAATTTGGTAGAAATATTTCTTATGGTTGCAGGTTCTTTGGGATTACAAATGGGCCATATCGGTCAATGTTTTAATATAGCTCCCCTATAGAGGTCGCTCCAAAATACAGTTTTGCGCCATAGATACCACATTTTTAAAGCAATTTAGCTGAAACTTTACAGTTTTGTATTCTATTTTGACACGAATTCATCACAGCAAAAATTGTACAAATCGGTTCAAAGTTTGTTATAGTCACTCCAAAATATACGTATTTAAGCTATAAATACCATATTTTCTAAGCATTTTAACTGAATATTGCAGTTTGTATTTAATTAAGACAAGAAGTAGTCGCAGTAAACATTTTTTAAATCAGTTCATATTTTGTTAAAGTCCACCTATAGGTGTCGCTCCCAAAAATGCTTATTTAAGCTGTAAACACCACAATTTCTAAGAAATTTAGCTGAAACATTGCAATTTTTTGGCAAAAATGCATCTCAATAAAATGTATACAAAAAATATTTATTTTTTTGTAGTCCCCGTGTAGATGTATCTATCAAAAAGCTATTTTAAGCCATAAATACCGCATTTTCCAGGTGAAGCGTTTGACTAAAGAATTTGAGGCCTAAAAATTGCAGCGTTTGTATCCCCTCAACTTACAGAGGAGGGTATATATCATCAGCTACGAACCAAAAGTGTAACACATCGAAGGAGTGACCTAAGACCCTAAGTATGTTCGGCGGATATCCGTTTTGGGTCATTTTAAGACGAATTAATAACTCTCGCAAGGAGTAACCGATTGACTTCAAATGGTTTGGTATGTGCTAATATTTTCTTCCATCTCCGGATATGTTCGGAGATGGGCCATATTGGTCCACTCCTTCTAGTAGCTCCCCCACAAAGGGTTAACATGTAGTGAAATATTTATGATTTAATAACTTCTATACTACTTATTGAATACTCTGAAATTCTACACAAAGTATTAGTTTATTAGTCACTATTACCTCAGTGTATTGCTTCTATAGTACCTAGAGTCCAGAGAAAAGTGGCCGTTATTGGGACGCCTCTTTTGGTATCTCTCACACAAATGGACCATTTGGTACCAAAAGTAAACAGCTTTTAACTTTAATACCAGTACATACTTTAAAGTTATTATATGAAATTTAAATTGATAATAATTTAAATAAAACAGAAAATAAATAGATTTACTAATGTTTGTTTGAGACTCAAGGTGAGGGCATTCATTAGTCGGTTTACCCGACTGAACTTTCTTACTTGTTTAATAATTTACTTAAACAAAAACGATCGTTTCGTGATTTGTTCTATATCCAAAGATGTTTCCAGTAAGAAAATGGTATGCAATCCATGGTGGAGGGTATATAACGCTTTTACTTGTTTATATAATATAACTGTAACCTCAAAACTTCTTCTGCAATCTCCTAAATATCTTTAAATTCTGTATTTGAGATTTCGTCCCCATGTATATGAAGGGTGATATTTCAGTCGATAGAGCGGTCTATATAATTCAATGTTTAAAGATGATTTCATGTAAATGTTGACCGCGGCTGCGCCTCAAAAGGTTCATACGCTGGGCCCAATTTTGCCATACTCTCTCCAACATATCGGCCGGTCTCTCACAATGTTTCCGGCATTAGCTTCGGTTTATTCGATAGAACAACGATTCCCATCATTTATGGAACACACTTGTGACTGCAAACATAATGGCTGATGCCAGTTAGTAGGTCTAAAATCAGCTGTTTTTCGTTCGCATCGCTTTCGTGCGAAATAGAGAAACAGACTGTTATTTCCGATATTTCGATCGCCTTCGAGATCATCTTCAGGGATTTTCAATTTAAACAGAACAAACGACTTGTTGCTAACACAGCATTGTTTCAACTAAAACCAACGGAAGAAGATAACCATTTAATATACACCAAAAAATACACATGACTCGTTTATGATCTAGAACCGAATCATTCTTCTAAGATTTTTTCATAAAATCCTTGAACGTTAACTTAAAATTTTACTATTCCTATCATATATTTAGGGACCACGTTTCTAACATAGTATTCATAACAATTTTTGTGCCATATTTATACCCTACACTACACTGTGGTACAGGGTATTATAAGTTTGTTTCACGGCAGATGTTTGTAACACCTGAAAATAACACAGCTAGACCCACCTTAAAGTATACCGATCGACTCAGAATCACTAGCTGAGTCGATTTAACCATGTCTGTCCGTCTGTCCATGTAAAGTTGTTCGTCGACTACAGGTCGCAATTTCACTCCGATCGTTCTGAAATTTTGCAGTTTAGAGTATTTCGCAGCTGTTAAGATCGCTATTGAATTTGGTTGAAATCGGTTGAGATTTAGATATAGCTTCCATATATATGTTTCGTCCGATTTGGCCCTTTAGTCCTATAGAAGTTGTATTTTACATCCAATCGTTTTGAAATTTAGAATGGTAGAGTTTCTTGATCCACGAACCAACGCTACCGAATTTGAAGAAAATCGGTTAAGATTTAGCTATAGCTCCCATATATATGTTTCGTCCGATTTTGCTCTTTAATCCTGTAGAAGCTGTATTTTACATCCAATCATTTTGAAATTTAGAATGGTAGAGTTTCTGGATCCATGAACCAACATTGCAGAATTTTAAGAAAATCGGTAAAGATTTAGCTATAGCTCCCATATATATGTTTCATCCGATTTGGCTGTTTAGATCCAATCGTTTTTATACCCTACACCACACTGTGGTACAGGGTATTATTTAAGTATAAAATGTCTCAAAAGTAAATTTATGTAAACAATTTATACATGAATTACAAAATTTATATATCAGAGTTATTCAATATTACGAGAGTGGTGTAGGGTATTATATAGTGGGCCCCGCCCGACTTTAGCCTTTCCTTACTGGTTTTAATATACAATAGTGTCAATTGTAATTGAATTATGTATTTGAATTGAGATTTGTTTGTAGGTTCTTCAAAAAATTTCACATATGATGAAACACATAAAAAATTACTATCTACAATTTGTTTAGGATATAGAAGGAAAGCTTCATCATATTCGAACATATGTCCATATACACATATGCACACCCATTTATTCCAATGTTTATTACTCGCACAATTCTTAATATAGATTTGTCTACGGATCCCAAATGATGGTAACAAGTGTTCCAACTATAATTGGCGTTTACATTTTAATGAAACCCACACGCAGAACCACAAAGACACCCAACTGGTTACCACGAACAACAACTGCAGCCACATTTGGTCCACTTGCCGTGCTCGTGTTATTTTTATTTTTATTTCCAACTCTATTCTGACACAGAGCCATAAAAGAAAACTGCCCACATACAATTAGGATATGGAAACAAAAAATATGGTAAATTCTTGCTGAAGACAACCTTGAGTATACTCCACACGTATTTTAACTCTAATCAAATAACATTATACTGCACCTAAGCGAAATGAAGATTTCAATTTTATATTAGTCACCAAAAAAACATTCTTGTTAGTTGTACACATTATTCTTTTAATATTTTATTTTTAGCAAATTAATACAAAATTGTTCACGTCACACAGAAGTCGAAATATATATATAATTTCTGGGTCTTCCTCTATACTAGAGTCGACCTCTGAGGTATTCCTCTATGCTAGAGTCGACCTCTGAGGTCTACTAGAGTCGACTTCTGAGGTCTTCCTCTATACTAGAGTCGACCTCTGGGTCTTCCTCTATTCTAGAGTCGACCTCTGAGGTCTTCCTCTATACTAGAGTCGACCTTTGAGGTCTTCCTCTATACTAGAGTCGACCTTTGAGGTCTTCCTCTATACTAGAGTCGACCTTTGAGGTCTTCCTCTATACTAGAGTCGACCTTTGAGGTCTTCCTCTATACTAGAGTCGACCTCTGAGGTCTTCCTCTATACTAGAGTCGACCTCTGAGGTCTTCCTCTATACTAGAGTCGACCTCTGAGGTCTTCCTCTATACTAGAGTCGACCTCTGAGGTCTTCCTCTATACTAGAGTCGACCGCTGAGGTCTTCCTCTATACTAGAGTCGACCTCTGAGGACTTCCTCTATACTAGAGTCGATCTCTGAGGTCTTCATCTATAATTCTTCCTCTATCCTAGAGTCGACCTTTGAACTTTTCCTCTATACTAGAGTCGACATTTGACCGTTTCCTCTATACTAGAGTCGACCTCTGAGGTCTTCATCTATACTACAGTCGACCTCTGAGGTCTTCATCTAAACTAGAGTCGACCTCCGGGTCTTCCTCTATACTAAAGTCGACCTTTGAGGTCTTCCTCTATACTAGAGTCGACCTCTGAGGTCTTCCTATATATTAGAGTCGAACTTTGAGGCCTTCCTCTATACTAGAGTCGACCTTTGAGGTCTTAATCTATACTAGAGTCTCTGATAATAGTCCATTCTGGGAATCGCATAAAAACGTGTAATTTTTACTCGTCCGCACAATGGGTCCAATGATTCCCGATTTCCCAATAGCATCCCAACGATCGCAGAAATAAATAAAGCAATTGTGCTTTATCCACAATCGTTGTCTATGCAAAAGCAAGTCAAAGGGACCACTAGTAATCTTCACATCAGTGCAACAGTTGATAAGTTTTCCGGCTGCAGCTGTTTGTCTGCCACATCGATGTTGTTGTTGTTGCTGTTGTCATTGGAATTTTAAGCAATCACCACTCAGCAGAGCCGGCCAACGACAGCAACAAGTCCAAAATAATGGAACATCTGAATACACCAGAGGCAACATAGTTGCAACAATGTTGCAATTAGTTACTGGTCGTTGCCATGGCAGGCCACGAGGAGGACTTCCTCCAGCCCACTGCACGGCGGTGCCCAGCTCCTATGACTGTGGCACTGGCACTTAACCAGCTACAAATGGTAATTTTGGTTTGCTGCAGCGTTGCCCATCCCCTTGCCCCGTCCTGCTGCCTAAGTTCCTCATGGCAAGTTGGTCTTTTTGATTTGCCTTATTAAGTTCTTGACCAGCTTGTGGCAATACGAGAGTTAAAGGAGGAGAGAACGTGTACACTTTGCTGCCACAAATTGCAAGAGGGTAGCTATGATTTAGCTTTGGCTTTAGGATTTCTGTCATTTCATATTGTATTTTCGTTTTTCATTTCGTTTCGTTTCATTTGTGAGTCCTTACCATTTGTAATGGTCAACTGTAATTTAAGAAAGATTAAAAATTGTCATTAGAGTTCTATTTTGGATTACGTCTGTAAATCTCCTTAAAGACTTAATCATGTTTTGTTTAATGCCCAGAGTACCAATAGCAGAGAGTACCAATAGCCATGGTAAAATGTTCCAAACCACAGTGATACGGAGGTCCAATTACATTGGTAAGAGTATATTAACTTTTTAAATGGTTTTAATATTGTCTTTGTGCCCTTATACATACCTTTAATGAGAAAGGCAATCTGCATTTACATAGAATCTTCAAAAGTCCTCAAACAGAAATTATAGACATGTTTGTGAACAATTAATTTGTGTCTAATTCGCTCTCGGAAAAAAGTTCAAAATTTCTATCTCTAATCCTAGATAGGAAATTGTCTTTCAGGCTTCATATGTTGGAACGGGTAAGAAAGGCCAACGTCTCATTATATTCCTGTAGGGTCACGTTGGTTCTTCCCTCCTTGAATCCAATTCTGTTCTACGGCATTGTAGTATGACAGGCGGTGATTGCTAAGCGACCCACCATCAGTCAGTGGAGCTTCGCAGAACTGCCTGCCTCGGCAACAGCAGAACTTTAAGGACTACAATGATACAATGATAGCGTATAGTCTTGCAAAATTCTTATGTTGATAGCAGCATATGCATCTTACCAAATTGATCGCAAATATAGACAGAACTTTCCTAAAACTGTCTTTACATAAAAAGTAGATAATTTGGTTGACTTTATAGATATTTTGGACATACAAAAATATTTGGTTAAAAGCTTCAAATGTTTTATCCGTTTTCTGTACCAGAATTGTTTTCCAAAAATGGATGAGTGCAAAAATTCTATCGCATAAATAGAACATTTTGGACAATCCATCTCGGAGTCGGAGTCGACCATAATTTTTCGACTCCGGGCAAATTGCCCCGACTCCGACTCCACAGCCCTGACTGCACAATGGCTTGTGGATTACACTATGCAACAAATGAAAACTTTTTGAACAATACACGGACCTGACAGTATAGGTTCGATTATGCTATCAAAGGGTAGTATAACCCTAGACTCGGTTTGGCGAAATTGGTAACCAATTTTTTTTTCATGTGCCTCCAAAGTTTCTGAAAATCATTGGGCCCCTCGAAAAACCTGTAATCAGCTTTTGTCCAACACCTGAATAATGTAGCTAAGAATATGCTAAACAAAGTTTCTTAAAATTTTTTGTGAACAAAATTGTTTCCTGTACTTTTTTTTTGAAAAAGTGAAAGAAAAATATTTTTTCCAGCATAACTTCCAGGGACTCGTAATTTTTTAGTAACAATGCTTTGACCCATGGAATTTGACATTTTTTGGCGTTTCTGTTAAGTTTTGAGCTTTGGTGTGTTCTGACACTAATAGTAAAATTTTATGGCCAACATTTTTGTAGAACACTTCATCCCCGCCCTCCCCATTTTAAGGGGTGTTTTTTACGATTTGTTAGTTTTGTGTGGGAGCTAGATGTTCCACAAAAATATTGGCCTTAAGATTTTCTATAAAGTTGGGTATACGAAAAAAATATATTTTTGTTACATAATAGTGAAATACTAAAATTTTTGGGGTACAAAGTGGGTTTTTGAACTATTTATGGTGCCTAGACACGTTCAAATTGTATTGATATGTTCACTAAAGGTGGTTCAGATTTGCCACGCATTGTTACTAAAAAATTTGCCACGCATTGTTACTAAAAAATTACGAGTGCCTGGAAGTTATGCTGAAAAAAGTGAAAAAAAAATGTTTTTTTCCTTCACTTTTTCAAAAAAAAAGTACCGGAAAAAATTTTTCGCCAAAAATTTTAAGGAACTTTGTTCAGCATATTCTTAGCTACATTATTGCCAAATATACGTAAGCGGTATCACCAAGTCTGAATCAGTTGTTGGACAAAGGCTGATTACACCTTTTTCGAGGGGCCCACAGATTTTCAGAAACTTTGGAGGCCCATAAAAACATGTTGGTCACCAATTTCGCCAAACCGAGAATAGGGTTATACTACACATTGATAGTAGAATCGAACCTATACTGTCAAGTACGTGTATTTTTTCACTGTTGCACAGTGTTATCATTACTGCAAATGCGATAATTTGGTTATTAACCTACCCATTCATCCAAAAGTGAGCTTCATCGCTGAACAGAATTTTCTTGTGAACATTTATTTAATTTATGATTTACAAACGTTGTTCCGGAGAAAGTCTATTTCTTTATGGAATGGCAAACCAAAGTGAGCATAAATCAAGTGACAGCTGTCAAAAAGACAAACTCCGAAAAAAATATAGCCAGCTTTAAAACCACACGTCTAACAAAACACCCTCATATAGCGCTAGCACAGCCTTATTTGCTCTTAGGTATTTTACTTGCTGTCTAGTAAAATACCTAAGTATTTTTCGCTTTGGAGAAGTGAATCTCAATACACGCAGTAGACAGGTACAACTGTTGGTACCTTAAATCTCCTGCCGAAAATGACTAGTTCCATCTCAAACTGTAAGCGAAAAGTCCTGCTGGTGTTTTCTTATGTGATCGCTCGAAACGTGTCAGAAGTCAGAACGAAGCTAGAAGCGACAAATCAGGTGGTGAAATATTTGGTAGCAGTCGGACCACCGAGACGAACAGAAGTATACACCTGTTGGGTACATAGATAAATCTGGGCAAGATACGACCTGAAAAGATCAAAATGTTTCCTTGCACTGGAGAGGAAAAAAACCGTCTGCATTAGTGTCAGCTCTGATCCAATGAATTCTGTAGAAGCAATGGAGATGAAGTACAATTATAGAGCATTGATCATCTGATTTGCTCCGCATTGAGTAGTCGACGTCCGGATATACTGGGGTCGCACAATGGGAAAAATGTGGTAAATACGCGCGCATAACAGTATTTTTTATCTCATGACTATACCGTTAGGGATAGAGTCTCACGGTTTGGACCACCTTCAAGAGAATTCGTTGGAGAAGAGATTGGTGCAGCCACATTTTATTTTGCATTTACCGTGTAGCGCACGGTGGGCTTACAAAAGCGACATTGTGGATATTAATGTAAAAACCATAATATCGTACCAACTTCGGTGATCTTGATTTTAAATTAAAGCTGACAAAATTTAGTTCAAAATCTATTTGGGTTACTTGATTGTGTGTTGCTGCGTTTTAAATATATACCCCATTGACGTTGAAAAATATTTTAGTCATAATTGCGTAAAAGTCTACAAAAACGGGCAATGTTATTGAAATTAAAACCAAAACAACTTAAATAAGATAAAATCGTAATCGGCAATACTTTTGAAAGCTAAAGTTTTCCAATAATATACTTATACAATGGGTCGTCGACTGTCAATACAAGAAAAGTTAAATTAAAAACCAAAAATAATCGGTCCACCCTAATATACATTAACTGCAGAAGAGTTTAACTATATTTCTATGGTTTTTGTAGAAGAAGTAAACTATAAAAATGACACATATAATCTTAATAATATTAATAAGATCGCTATTTTTGATTGTAGGACATTACAAACTTGCAGCCGGACTTGTATCGGACGTATTTATTATTTGATTTTGCGAAATTTCGCAAAAAGTTATTTTTTGGGACCAAGAAAATCTATCTATAAACCGGGAAAGTCGGTTTATAGATAGATGTAGCTCCCAGACATATTTTCTATATTTAGAGTTACAAAAGCACATATGTAAATTACAAAAATCTGCTATAATCGCAAAAAGTCGCAGATAAACTAGGTACAGTTGTATTCAGAACTAAGTCACCTACCTTCTCTATGTCATATGGTAGTGATCCCACGTGATCCAAAAAAGTTGTATTCTATTTACTGTGGATAATTTTTTAAAAAACTAAAAAAAATTTAAATGTTACAAAGTCCGGTCGAATTTCACCAACAAACGCGAATTCTACAAGCATTTTAGTATATACATTTTATCATCGCAATGTTATTTGCATTTACTAGTAAAAAAGACTAACTTTGAATGGTCATAACTCGAAATCGCCTGGACATATTTTCATAAGATTTAAAGGTATTTTCATTAAATGTTATTCTCAATACAACAGCATTCCCAAAAATCTGATTTTTGGTAGTTGCTTTCAAAGTCCTATGCGCGCATATTTCATCATATTTTCCCATCGTGGGTCGTCTTGCCGCTACAGATATTGGGATTACTGATAGCTTTGTGCATTAAACAGGTTTGAAGGCAACTGGGCCTGTGGTAGCAACAGGGACCTCAATTGTTATATGTGTGCTGGCGCTTCGGCTGCCACTGTAACCTGACTTCAACAAGCAGAAGGATATCGAAAGAAACAATTTGTATATCATTTCATCATTAATCATACGCAAGTAGACATTGTAGGGAAAAATTGACAACTATATAATTATTATTTTTTACACAATTCATGGTGAGGTGTATAGCCTTTTCCCGATTTAAACCATTTTGTGATTATTTCATGAGTGCAGGTTTTATTTGTGCTGTTTTATTAGGGAAAATTGACAACTATACAATTACAATTTATTCTTGTTTTATACAATACAAGGTGAGGTGTAAGTATAGCCTTTTACCGATTTAAAACATTTTGCGATTATTGTATGAGTGCCGGCTTAAAGCTGTTTTTTATAGTTATTGTAAACTCAAACACTTTAAAATTGTTCCCTGACAATGGGCATATTAAACGTAAAACTACAATGATATTTTACTTATATAGTTATATTTTGTTATATTGGTATCATTTGTTTAACCACTTTGTAACAATTATTTTTATTTTTTCTCATTCTTCCATTTAGCTGGAATTACCTGCATCTCTAAAATACAATTTCAGTGTGGGAAAAAAGGTATGTATGTTCACAGCAATAGGTAATTAATCAACCAATTAAATGTTATGTGTCTCTTAGCCATTAACTGACATACTCGAATGAGACAACATAACATTTTTTTTGCTCTTTTATATTTTATGCCATTGCGATATTTTACAAAATGCCTCACAAAAATAGCTAAAATTTTCAAATTGCTTTTGTTCAAATGATGTCATTAGTTGTTGTTGAATTATTGGAAACTGAAATTATTTTGTTTTTCTAAACAAACGCGACTAGACAAAGGCCAACAAACAAGCCAGTAATATTGGTAATTTGACACGTTTCAATGTTTTAGTCTTTTTTTGTAGAGTTTCAAACAATCTGATGAGCGACGAGAATGAAAGAGGGCTGATGATAATGGCAATAATGAAAACCTCAAACCTATTAAATATAAATCAAGAAATAAGTACTAAATTACAGCAAAATAAAAACAATAGAACACATTTTTTTACTGATTTAATACGGCTATTATGATCAATATGATTTAAAATGACATAGCGTTTTGATAGGTTCTACGATGACTTTAAATTTGAAGCGACATTTGATACACTTTTATTTTCGAAAAAAGTGTAGTCGGTTTTCGTTCGAGTAATATACAGCGGTCGCTGCTCAAAGTTTTAACTAACTGCTCAAAGTTTTAACTAAAACTGCGTAATGTGGGCTGATGACCAATTTGCCCAACCCACGAAAAACCATCTGACATCACATATTGTTAGTCACGGGTTTTCCAATAGGGATGATATGATTTTGAAGTGACGTTTCGGCCATTTGAAATATGTCATGATCTGTCATTGGTTTTTCATTGTATTCAGTAGTGTTTACAATTTCATCATGGAGAGATATACGCCAGAACAACGTTTACAAATTATTCAGTTTTATTATCAAAATAACACTATGCAACAAAATTTTTGCCCAAGGGAAGTGGATAACAGATTCTGGTGCAACTAGGTGTCACAAACACGAAAAACTATTAAAAACAATTTTTATGGTATTTTTTTTTAATTCCAGCTTTCATGGAAAGTACATTCAGTATTTGGACCATAATTAATCAAGTATAAGCCTGACTGATGCTTCAAATTAAAGGGAATTATGAGGGCTACATATGCTGCAAATATCGCTTTCATGTAGAATATTTGGTTTAGTAACAGTCGTCAAAAATATGAAAAAAATGATTTTTTTTAAAACACTTTTTCCTGGTAAAAAAAAACATAAAAAAATAGAGAAAAAATCCAAAAAAATATTTTATTACATTTTTGAAAAGCCAGAATGCTAAAGCAGAAAATACTGTGTATTTGAAAAATCTATGGATAGATGTAAAAGTTATGATCCATTTTGTAAATGTTAGGGAAATTCAAAAAAATCTTGTTTCATATTTTTTCGTTTTTAAATGTTGTTTTTGCGTATATTGAATTCGCCATATGTGAGAGAGACATTGCACTTGCATTTTATTTTATGAGGACTGATGTCAGACATTATAAAATTATAGAGAGGACGGAGTTTTTGGCCGTTCGTAATCATCCATAAAACATGATATGCATTGTGAGAGCTACATATATTGGATGAGATCTGCTTAGATAGAGGGTCATTCAACAATATTTGTGGTTTTTATTTATTATTATTATATATAACACGCTTCCAGCCGACGACGCTTCCATTTACATGGGTCTTACAGAATTCCAACCGCTTCTTATTTTTGTGTCAGACAAAGCTGTTTTATTTTTTTAACCGCTACCTCGAACCCAATTCTCTGTATTTATTGTGATTACCTTTTCGAAATCTAATTTACGGCGTTTTGTCCGTAAGAAAGTAAGTAATAAGTGCTGACAATTTTACAACATTTGTCCTAACAATACTTATTTTATTGAATAAATGATACAAGAGTGACAAACATGCACTCGGTTTTTCTCCCCACTGTATATTGAATGAGATCCGCTCAGATAGAGGGTAATTCAACAATATTTGTGGTTTTTATTTATATGGTTTCCATTCAGTTACGCCTTTTAGGGGCATGGACATTCCACTTGTATATACAGATAGTAAAATTATATGTACGCAATACAAAGTAGTACGCGGCAGTCTTGAAAATATTGGGTGTCTACTTTCGAAGCAAACTATATGTCAGCTACAGGTACTGCAACTTATTAACCTTAAACCCGGAATTTATGAATGAAATTTCTTATTAATAAATTAGTGTAATTCAGCGCCTTAAAGAGATAAGTCGATTTTCTGAAAAATATTAGAAAGTTATATTTTGAAGTATGAGTAAAAGGCAAAGAACTTTTCAATGTGTAAATTATCCCGACAATTTCTGCTACATCTGTCGAAAATATGTTATTAAAAAAATCGACGTGCGTTTAGTAAAATAATAGAATAAATATATGTGCAATATTTTGGTATACGAGTTAAAAATATGAACGAACCGTGGACACCTAGTATTTTGTGTAATTCGTGCCATGTAAATCTTACTCGATGGAGTAGTGGAAGCATGCGGTAAGTACTTTGCAATGTTTTGTGGAATAAAACGTTTTAATTTTAGACAATGGCTACATTGATAAAATACATAAAATATGAACATGACTGGAAAATTTGTTGCGATTTTAATGTAGTTGGTATGTTATGCCTCTGGGATAGCCGATATTTTGTCAACGCGGCATATTAAGCTGGGGCTCTTTAAAAATTTTGTAAAAGCCTTAAGGAAAGATGGCAATTCACTTTCATATTTAAAAAGTTTATTTAAAAGTCTTTCTTTTCAAAAAATCGAAGAAAGAGTTTTTGATGGGCCTAAAATAAGGAAAATGATGAAAGATGCGAATTTCGAATCATAGTTGACGTCGGATGAAATTGCAGCATGGAGGTCGTTTAAGTTTGTAGTTTCAAATTTCTTTGGATCCAATAAAAGCCCGCAATATGAAACAATGATTATTGAGTTGTTAAAAAATTATGAAAAAACTGGTTAGAAATATATTTTTGTATAATTATGTATATAACACATATGTATGTATTCTTCCAACTTATTTTTCGCTTTATGTATTCCAACAAGTGTAAATATGTCCCTCAAAATTCATTTCTTGCATTCTTATTTAAACTTTTTCCCCGAGAATCTTGGCGACGTAAGTGACGAACATGAGGAAAGGCTTCACCAAGAAATGAAATCCATCGAGCGGCGATACCAAGGGCACTGGGATGAAAGAATGATGGGAGATTATGTATATTTGGTTTCTCATTAGAGAAACCGATTCCGAAATCTACAAACGTCAACAAAGAACTCACAATTACTTCTAATGAAACTTGTACATGTAAATAAACTCAAATGTACATAATACCAATAAAAGTAACAAATAAAATCGCCATTTAAACAGAAATTAAAAAAAAACGATTTTTTGAAATTCTCTTGCATCTACCAAAAAGGCTATAATAATTTCTACATTTATCCATAGATTTTTTTCAAATAGGCATTATGTATTTTCTTCGCTAGGGTGCAAACTTTTAAAAATGGAATAAAATATTTTTTTGGATTTTTTTCTATTTTTTATATTTTCTTTTGTCCCAGGATTTCCAATTTGTTTAATGACTCTTACTAAACCACTGTTTCCAAGTGAATGAGATATTTCATTTCAACAGTGGTAGCCCACATTAATAGCTTCAATTTAACGTATAAGTCGACCTGATCGGGCATATACTCCAATTATAGTGCAAATACTAAGGGTACCTTCGACGATAATAGTACTTTTAATAAAAAATTTTTTAAAAAAAATGTATCCATAAAAATTTTTTTAAAAAAAATGTATCCATAAAAAATTTTTTAAAAAAAATGTATCCATAAAATAATGTTTGGTTTTGATTTTATGTAATAGTATGCCAAAATCTATAGAAAAACCAGTAAGGAAAGGCTAAAGGCGGGCGGTACCGACTATATAATACCCTACACCACTCTCGTAATATTGAATAACTCTGATATATAAATTTTGTAATTCATGTATAAATTGTTTACATAAATTTACTTTTGGGACATTTTATACTTAAATAATACCCTGTACCACAGTGTGGTGTAGGGTATAAAAACGATTGGATCTAAAGAGCCAAATCGGATGAAACATATATATGGGAGCTATAGCTAAATCTTTACCGATTTTCTTCAAATTCGGCAATGTTTGTTCATGAATCAAGAAACTCTACCATTCTAAATTTCAAAACGATTGGATGTAAAATACAGTCTTCTATAGAACTAAAGGGCCAAATCAGACGAAACATATATATGGGAGCTATAGGTAAATCTTAACCGATTTTCTTCAAATTCGGCATTGTTGGTTCATGGATCAAGAAACTCTGACATTCTAAATTTCAAAACGATTGGATGTAAAATATAGCTTCTATAGAACTAAAGGGCCAAATCGGACGAAACATATATATGAGAGCTATAGCTAAATCTTAACCGATTTTCTTCAAATTCGGTAGTGTTGGTTCATGGATCAAGAATCTTTACCATTCTAAATTTCAAAACGATTGGATGTAAAATACAGCTTCTATAGGACTAAAGGGCCAAATCGGACGAAACACATATATGGGAGCTATAGCTAAATTTTAACCGATTTCAACCAAATTCAATAGCGATCTTAACAGCCGCGAAATACTCTTAACTGCAAAATTTCAGAACGATCGGAGTGAAATTGCGACCTGTAGTCGACGAACAACTTTACATGGACAGACGGACGGACGGACGGACGGTCGGACAGACATCGTTAAATCGACTCAGCTAGTGATTTTGAGTCGATCGGTATACTTTAAGGTGGGTCTAGCTGTGTTATTTTCAGGTATTACAAACATCTGCCGTGAAACAAACTTATAATACCCTGTACCACAGTGTGGTGTAGGGTATAACAATAATAATTTTTAGGTCTAGGACACAAAAAAAATTTTATTTTGTTGCGTAGCGTAATCGTTCTCCAATTGCAAATTTTCGTACGCTAAGTCCGTTTTTTTAAATAAAAAAAAAGCACTTTCCAGTCGACCTAAGACCTTGACACCCATGAGCAATATTTTAGCTCTCGTTGCCATTGACCGATTCTCGATCCGACGTACCACTAAGGAGCTAGAGCAAATATGAACTTTCCGTTCATATTTGAAAATGATGCTAAGTCAATTTTTTGTAAGTCCAAAAAAAACACTTTCCAGTCGACCTACAACCTTGACACGCATGAGCAATATTTTAGCTCTCGTTAAGAGCTAACGTTTTGCCATTGCCCGATTGTGGCTACGTGCCACACAGCAAATGAAACAATTGAGTTGTTGCGAGAGAAGTTTGGAGATTCGATTATTTCAAGAAATTGTGATATTGAATGGCCTCCAAGAAGTTGTGATTTAACACCATTAGACTATTTCTTGTGGGGTTATTTGAAGTCATTGGTCTTTCGAAATAAACCAGACTCTCTTCAAGCATTACAAGTCAATATAGAACGTGCCATTCATGACATACGACTTGATTTAGTCGAAAAAGTGCTCGAAAATTGGGTTCATCGAATTCGTTCCTGCAGAAGAAGTCGTGAAGGCCACTTGAATGACGTTTTATTTAGAACTTAATTGTATCGATTGTACTTCACCTTAAATAAAAAACTTTTGCATTTCCTTAACAACAAGTGTGTTTTTTTCAAAGAAATCATATCACTCTTATTGGAAAACCCTGTAGTACTGTGATATTGTCGTGTGGGCGCACTTCTTTGACCTTCACTTTGATAGAAAGTTTAACCTTAATGCCCCTTTGGTTGCAACATCTCTCGTCGCAATATCAATCGGCAGTATATGGGGTACGACTGTAGTGACTCGGTCGCTGTAGATTTTTAAAGCTCCGTTTATGTGTACTTAGGTTCTTAGGTTACACCTTCTATGTGTCTCACTTTTGAACCATAACAAATGATATATTCCCGCTCCACTAAAGTGAAGGTATCATTACAATAAAGCAAAGATAAATATTTATAATATCAATTATACTCGTTTTATTAGACAGATAATTTTGTGTCATTAATGTTTAAATATGATTTAGGCCATGTACGTGGTACATTGCGCAATCTGGAACTCCAGCACTTCGCAGCATTTGCGGCCGTATTTCGCCAATAACTCGTCGAATGTTGATTTACAGCTGTTCAATTGCCTTTGGTTTATCCATGACATTACCTAAAAGAATTATCACTTATTTAGCAGATTCGTAAGTGAATTGCACTACATCTTTTTCTACAGATATGCTAAAACCTCCTTATATTATAACAAAACCCAAATTTCCTGTATTTTTGCATTGCATTATTTAGTTGGGATATTTACCAGAACACATTGCTCATGGACAAGTTTGATTATTCAAAAGCGAAATTTGAAAACCCTAAATTAGTCACACCTTTCACACCTAACAACAAAGTATAGCCAAAATTTATGTTCAAAGAAATTTGGAACATCATTAGTTGTTGTTGATTGTCGTACTTTGGTAAAACGAGTTTATAAAATAAAGAAATTAGTGAGTTCATTTTAGTTATTCGCTTCTTCTTTTCTTACTTTTTGGCTACAAGCCAACCAGTTATTATTTCATTTTTCTTATATAGGTATTCTTTTTTTTTGGACAAAAACGTTAAAATCACTCTCGTTTTCATTAAAGATTAAAAAAGTAAAACTGAATATAAAGAAATTGAAAAAGACAACGAAATGAAAGAAAATGAAAACGAAAAATAAAACCGAATATTAATCCACAATATATGATTCGAGACAAACATGTGCCAACAGACGAGTTTTTTTTAAACGATGACAACCAATATTATCATCATAATAAAAAAATTAATGCAGAGTTGTGGTCGATTTTTCTAAAGGCTCTTTTTCTTTTGCTCATCAAAGAAAGAAATCGCATAAAACTCTTAAAAAGCCACCAAAGTAATATGTATTGTCGGTCATTTTTGGGGCCCCACCATGAAATGATGAAATCTCTATAATAAAAACTCCGTTTTTTTTATTATTTCTGGCAAATGACCAGGTTTGCAATGATTATTTAACTGTTGTCGTCGTTTTTTTATATTGGCCACAGCCGCCAAAGAAGGCGTTCGCCATGAATAAACTGAAATGCGATTTAAGCAAGTCATAATTTGATTTGATGCGAATATAAACGGTAAACGAGGAAAACAATCAAAATTTTTCTCTCAGTACAGCAGCTGAAATCAGCCTTAAATAATAACAGCCGTTTGCAAGGCAAAATATTACAGAGAGTGTCAAAGAAAGTTTATACTATTGTTTTAAAGTAATTTACTACTATGATTCTATTTATGACAATTTGTTATTTCACATTGGAGTGGGTAATTTTTCTACATTGTTTCAGTGACTGAATCACAATGATCGATTTGATTTGATTTCCTTGGGATCGGACTTATATTTCACTAATTTGTCTATACTAAACTAAACTAGAGTCAACCTCTCAAGTCTTCCTCTATACTAGGGTCAACCTCTGAGGTCTTCCTCTATATTAGAGTCGACCTCTGAGGTCTTCCTCTATATTAGAGTCGACCTCTGAGGTCTTCCTCTATATTAGAGTCGACCTCTGAGGTCTTCCTCTATACTAGAGTCGACCTCGGAGATCTTCCTCTATACTAGAGTTAACCTCTGAGGTCTTCCTCTATACTAGAGTCAACCTCTGAGGTCTTCCTCTATACTAGAGTCAACTTTGGAGATCTTCCTCTTTACTAGAGTCAACCTCGGAGATCTTCCTATATACTAGAGTCGACCTCTGAGGTCTTTTTATATACTAGAGTCAACCTCGGAGATCTCCCTCTATGCTAGAGTCAACCTCTGAGGTATTTCTCTATACTAGAGTCGACCTCTGAGGTCTTCCTCCATACTAGAGTCGACCTCTGAGGTCTTCCTCCATACTAGAGTCGACCTCTGAGGTCTTCCTCTATTCTAGAGTCGAGCTCTGAGGTCTTCCACTAAACTAGAGTCAACCTTTGAGGTCTTCCTCTAAACGAGAGTCAACCTTTGAGGTCTTCCTGAGGTCTTCCTCTATACTAAAGACAACCCCTAAAATATTCCTCTATACTAAAGACGACCTCTAAAATCTTCCTCTATTCAAGAGTCGTCGTTTGAGACCTTCCTCTATACTATAGTCGACCTCTGAGATCTTCCTCTATACTAGAGTCGACCTCTGAGGTCTTCCTCTAAACTGGAGTCGACCTGTGAGGGCTTCCTTTCAACTAGAGTCGATCTCTGAGGTATTTCTCTATACAAGAGTCAAGCTGAGGTCTTCCTCTATACTAGATTTGACCTCTGAGGTCTTCCTCTATAATAGGGTCGACCTCTGATGTCTTCCTCTATACTAGAGTCGACCACTGAGGTCTTCCTCTGTACTAGAGTCAACCTCTGAGGTCTTCCTCTATACTAGAGTCGACCTCTGAGGTCTTCCCCTATACTAGAGTCAACCTCTGAGGTCTTCCCCTATACTAGAGTCGACCTCTTAGGTCTTCCTCTATACTAGAGTCGACCTCTGAGATCTTCTTCTATACTAGAGTCGACCTCTGACGTCTTAATCTATACTAGAGTTGACCTCTGAGGTCCTCTTCTATACTAGAGTCGACCTCTGAAGTCTTCCTTTATACTAGAGTCGACCTCTGAGGTGTACCTATATACTAGAGTCGACCTCTAAGGTCTTCTTCTATACTAGAGTCGACCTCTGAGGTTTCCTCTATACCAGAGTCGACCTCTGAGGTCTTCCCCTATACTAGAGTCGACCTCTGAGGTCTTCCTCTATACTAGAGTCGACCTCTGAGGTCTTCCTCTATACTAGAGTCGACCTCTGAGGTCTTCCTCTATACTACAGCCGACCTCTGAGGTCTTCCTCTATTCTAGAGTCGACCTCTGAGTCTTCCTCTATACCAGAGTAGACTCCTGTGGTCTTCCTCTATACCAGAGTCGACCTCTGAGGTCTTCCTCTATACTAGAGTCGAGCTCTGAGGTCTTCCTCTATACTAGAGTCGACCTCTGAGGTCTTCTTCTATACTAGAGGCAACCTCGGAGACCTTCCTCTATACTAGAGTCAATCTCTGAGGTCTTCCTCTATACCAGAGTCGACCTCTGAGGTCTTCCTCTATACTAGAGTCGACTTCTGAGGTCTTCCTCTATACTAGAGTCGACTTCTGAGGTCTTCCTCTATACTAGAGTCGACCTCTGAGGTCTCCCTTTATACTAGAGTCGACCTCTGAGGTGTACCTATATACTAGAGTCGACCTCTGAGGTCTTCCTCTATACTAGAGTCGACCTCTGAGGTATTCCTCTATACTAGAGTCGACCTCTGAGGTCTTCCTCTATACTAGAGTCGACCTCTGAGGTCTTCCTCTATACTAGAGTCGACCTCTGAGGTCTTCCCCTATACTAGAGTCGACCTCTGAGGTCTTCCCCTATACTAGAGTCGACCTCTGAGGTCTTCCTCTATACTAGAGTCGACCTCTGAGGTCTTCCTGTATACTAGAGTCGACCTCTGAGGTCTTCCTCTATACTAGAGTTGACCTCTGAGGTCTTCCTCTATACTAGAGTCGACCACTGAGGTCTTCCTCTGTACTAGAGTCAACCTCTGAGGTCTTCCTCTATACTAGAGTCGACCTCTGAGGTCTTCCTCTATACTAGAGTCGACTTCTGAGGTGTTCCTCTATACTACAGCCGACCTCTGAGATCTTCTTCTATACTAGAGTCGACCTATGACGTCTTACTCTATACTAGAGTCGACCTCTGAGGTCCTCTTCTATACTAGAGTCGACCTCTGAAGTCTTCCTTTATACTAGAGTCGACCTCTGAGGTGTACCTATATACTAGAGTCGACCTCTGAGGTCTTCCTCTATACTAGAGTCGACCTCTGAGGTCTTCCCCTATACTAGAGTCAACCTCTGAGGTCTTCCCCTATACTAGAGTCGACCTCTGAGGTCTTCCTCTATACTAGAGTCAACCTCTGAGGTCTTCCCCTATACTAGAGTCGACCTCTTAGGTCTTCCTCTATACTAGAGTCGACCTCTGAGATCTTCTTCTATACTAGAGTCGACCTCTGACGTCTTAATCTATACTAGAGTTGACCTCTGAGGTCCTCTTCTATACTAGAGTCGACCTCTGAAGTCTTCCTTTATACTAGAGTCGACCTCTGAGGTGTACCTATATACTAGAGTCGACCTCTAAGGTCTTCTTCTATACTAGAGTCGACCTCTGAGGTTTCCTCTATACCAGAGTCGACCTCTGAGGTCTTCCCCTATACTAGAGTCGACCTCTGAGGTCTTCCTCTATACTAGAGTCGACCTCTGAGGTCTTCCTCTATACTAGAGTCGACCTCTGAGGTCTTCCTCTGTACTAGAGTCGACCTCTGAGGTCTTCCTGTATACTAGAGTCAACCTCTGAGGTCTTCCCCTATACTAGAGTCGACCTCTTAGGTCTTCCTCTATACTAGAGTCGACCTCTGAGATCTTCTTCTATACTAGAGTCGACCTATGACGTCTTACTCTATACTAGAGTTGACCTCTGAGGTCCTCTTCTATACTACAGTTGACCTCTTCCTCTATACTAGAGTCGACCTCTGAGGTCTTCCTCTATACTAGAGTCGACCTCTGAGGTCTTCCTCTATACTAGAGTCGACCTCTGAGGTCTTCCTCTATACTAGAGTCGACCTCTGAGGTCTTCCTCTATACTAGAGTCGACCTCTGAGGTCTTCCTCTATACTAGAGTCGACTTCTGAGGTGTTCCTCTATACTACAGCCGACCTCTGAGGTCTTCCTCTATTCTAGAGTCGACCTCTGAGGTCTTCCTCTATACTAGAGTCGACCTCTGAGTCTTCCTCTATACCAGAGTCGACTCCTGAGGTCTTCCTCTATACCAGAGTCGACCTCTGAGGTCTTCCTCTATACTAGAGTCGAGCTCTGAGGTCTTCCTCTATACTAGAGTCGACCTCTGAGGTCTTCTTCTATACTAGAGGCAACCTCGGAGACCTTCCTCTATACTAGAGTCAATCTCTGAGGTCTTCCTCTATACCAGAGTCGAACTCTGAGGTCTTCCTCTGTACTAGAGTCAACCTCTGAGGTCTTCCTCTATACTAGAGTCGACCTCTGAGGTCTTCCCCTATACTAGAGTCAACCTCTGAGGTCTTCCCCTATACTAGAGTCGACCTCTTAGGTCTTCCTCTATACTAGAGTCGACCTCTGAGATCTTCTTCTATACTAGAGTCGACCTCTGACGTCTTACTCTATACTAGAGTTGACCTCTGAGGTCCTCTTCTATACTAGAGTTGACCTCTGAGGTCTTCCTCTATACTAGAGTTGACCTCTGAGGTCTTCCTCTATACTAGAGTCGACCTCTGAGGTCTTCCTCTAAACTAGAGTCGACCTCTGAGGTCTTCCTCTATACTAGAGTCGACCTCTGAGGTCTTCCTCTATACTAGAGTCGACCTCAGAGGTCTTCCTCTATACTAGAGTCGACCTCTGAGGTCTTCCTCTATACTAGAGTCGACCTCTGAGGTCTTCCTCTATACTAGAGTCGACCTCTGAGGTCTTCCTCTATACTAGAGTCGACCTCTGAGGTCTTCCTCTATACTAGAGTCGACCTCTGAGGTCTTCCTCTATACTATAGTCGACTTCTGAGGTGTTCCTCTATACTACAGCCGACCTCTGAGGTCTTCCTCTATTCTAGAGTCGACCTCTGAGGTCTTCCTCTATACTAGAGTCGACCTCTGAGTCTTCCTCTATACCAGAGTCGACTCCTGAGGTCTTCCTCTATACCAGAGTCGACCTCTGAGGTCTTCCTTTATACCAGAGTCGACCTCTGAGGTCTTCCTCTATACTAGAGTCGAGCTCTGAGGTCTTCCTCTATACTAGAGTCGACCTCTGAGGTCTTCTTCTATACTAGAGGCAACCTCGGAGACCTTCCTCTATACTAGAGTCAATCTCTGAAGTCTTCCTCTATACCAGAGTCGACCTCTGAGGTCTTCCTCTATACTAGAGTCGACTTCTGAGGTGTTCCTCTATACTACAGCCGACCTCTGAGGTCTTCCTCTATTCTAGAGTCGACCTCTGAGGTCTTCCTCTATTCTAGAGTCGACCTCTGAGGTCTCCCTCTATACTAGAGTCGACCTCTGAGGTCTTCCTCTATACCAGAGTCGACCTCTGAGGTCTTCCCCTATACTAGAGTCCACCTCTGAGGTCTTCCTTTATACTAGAGTCGACCTCTGAGGTCATCCCCTATACTAGAGTCCACCTCTGAGGTCTTCCTCTATACTACAGTCGACCTCTTAGGTCTTCCTCTATAATAGAGTCGACCTCTGAGATCTTCTTCTATACTAGAGTCGACCTCTGACGTCTTACTCTATACTAGAGTTGACCTCTGAGGTCCTCTTCTATACTACAGTTGACCTCTTCCTCTATACTAGAGTCGACCTCTGAGGTCTTCCTCTATACTAGAGTCGACCTCTGAGGTCTTCCTCTATACTAGAGTCGACCTCTGAGGTCTTCCTCTATACCAGAGTCGACCTCTGAGGTCTTCCTCTATACTATAGTCGAGCTCTGAGGTCTTCCTCTATACTAGAGTCGACCTCTGAGATCTTCCTCTATACTAGAGTCGACCTCTGAGGTCTTCCTCTATACTAGAGTCGACCTCTGAGGTCTTCCTCTATACTAGAGTCGACCTCTGAGGTCTTCCTCTATACTAGAGTCGACTTCTGAGGTGTTCCTCTCTACTACAGCCGACCTCTGAGGTCTTCCTCTATTCTAGAGTCGACCTCTGAGGTCTTCCTCTATTCTAGAGTCGACCTCTGAGGTCTTCCTCTATTCTAGAGTCGACCTCTGAGGTCTTCCTCTATTCTAGAGTCGACCTCTGAGGTCTTCCTCTATTCTAGAGTCGACCTCTGAGGTCTTCCTCTATACTAGAGTCGACTTCTGAGGTGTTCCTCTCTACTACAGCCGACCTCTGAGGTCTTCCTCTATTCTAGAGTCGACCTCTGAGGTCTTCCTCTATTCTAGAGTCGACCTCTGAGGTCTTCCTCTATTCTAGAGTCGACCTCTGAGGTCTTCCTCTATTCTAGAGTCGACCTCTGAGGTCTTCCTCTATTCTAGAGTCGACCTCTGAGGTCTTCCTTTATTCTATAGTCGACCTCTGAGGTCTTCCCCTATACTAGAGTCCATCTCTGAGGTCTTCCTCTATACTACAGTCGACCTCTTAGGTCTTCCTCTATAATAGAGTCGACCTCTGAGATCTTCTTCTATACTAGAGTCGACCTCTGACGTCTTACTCTATACTAGAGTTGACCTCTGAGGTCCTCTTCTATACTACAGTTGACCTCTTCCTCTATACTAGAGTCGACCTCTGAGGTCTTCCTCTATACTAGAGTCGACCTCTGAGGTCTTCCTCTATACTAGAGTCGACCTCTGAGGTCTTCCTCTATACCAGAGTCGACCTCTGAGGTCTTCCTCTATACTATAGTCGAGCTCTGAGGTCTTCCTCTATTCTAGAGTCGACCTCTGAGGTCTTCCTCTATTCTAGAGTCGACCTCTGAGGTCTTCCTCTATTCTAGAGTCGACCTCTGAGGTCTTCCTCTATTCTAGAGTCGACCTCTGAGGTCTTCCTCTATTCTAGAGTCGACCTCTGAGGTCTTCCTCTATACTAGAGTCGACTTCTGAGGTGTTCCTCTCTACTACAGCCGACCTCTGAGGTCTTCCTCTATTCTAGAGTCGACCTCTGAGGTCTTCCTCTATTCTAGAGTCGACCTCTGAGGTCTTCCTCTATTCTAGAGTCGACCTCTGAGGTCTTCCTCTATTCTAGAGTCGACCTCTGAGGTCTTCCTCTATTCTAGAGTCGACCTCTGAGGTCTTCCTCTATTCTAGAGTCGACCTCTGAGGTCTTCCTCTATACTAGAGTCGACTTCTGAGGTGTTCCTCTCTACTACAGCCGACCTCTGAGGTCTTCCTCTATTCTAGAGTCGACCTCTGAGGTCTTCCTCTATTCTAGAGTCGACCTCTGAGGTCTTCCTCTATTCTAGAGTCGACCTCTGAGGTCTTCCTCTATTCTAGAGTCGACCTCTGAGGTCTTCCTCTATTCTAGAGTCGACCTCTGAGGTCTTCCTTTATTCTATAGTCGACCTTTGAGGTCTTCCCCTATACTAGAGTCCACCTCTGAGGTCTTCCTCTATACTACAGTCGACCTCTTAGGTCTTCCTCTATAATAGAGTCGACCTCTGAGATCTTCTTCTATACTAGAGTCGACCTCTGACGTCTTACTCTATACTAGAGTTGACCTCTGAGGTCCTCTTCTATACTACAGTTGACCTCTTCCTCTATACTAGAGTCGACCTCTGAGGTCTTCCTCTATACTAGAGTCGACCTCTGAGGTCTTCCTCTATACTAGAGTCGACCTCTGAGGTCTTCCTCTATACCAGAGTCGACCTCTGAGGTCTTCCTCTATACTATAGTCGAGCTCTGAGGTCTTCCTCTATACTAGAGTCGACCTCTGAGGTCTTCCTCTATACTAGAGTCGACCTCTGAGGTCTTCCTCTATACTAGAGTCGACCTCTGAGGTCTTCCTCTATACTAGAGTCGACTTCTGAGGTGTTCCTCTCTACTACAGCCGACCTCTGAGGTCTTCCTCTATTCTAGAGTCGACCTCTGAGGTCTTCCCCTATACTAGAGTCCACCTCTGAGGTCTTCCTTTATACTAGAGTCGACCTCTGAGGTCTTCCCCTATACTAGAGTCCACCTCTGAGGTCTTCCTCTATACTACAGTCGACCTCTTAGGTCTTCCTCTATAATAGAGTCGACCTCTGAGATCTTCTTCTATACTAGAGTCGACCTCTGACGTCTTACTCTATACTAGAGTTGACCTCTGAGGTCCTCTTCTATACTACAGTTGACCTCTTCCTCTATACTAGAGTCGACCTCTGAGGTCTTCCTCTATACTAGAGTCGACCTCTGAGGTCTTCCTCTATACTAGAGTCGACCTCTGAGGTCTTCCTCTATACCAGAGTCGACCTCTGAGGTCTTCCTCTATACTATAGTCGAGCTCTGAGGTCTTCCTCTATACTAGAGTCGACCTCTGAGATCTTCCTCTATACTAGAGTCGACCTCTGAGATCTTCCTCTATACTAGAGTCGACCTCTGAGGTCTTCCTCTATACTAGAGTCGACCTCTGAGGTCTTCCTCTATACTAGAGTCGACCTCTGAGGTCTTCCTCTATACTAGAGTCGACTTCTGAGGTGTTCCTCTCTACTACAGCCGACCTCTGAGGTCTTCCTCTATTCTAGAGTCGACCTCTGAGGTCTTCCTCTATTCTAGAGTCGACCTCTGAGGTCTTCCTCTATTCTAGAGTCGACCTCTGAGGTCTTCCTCTATTCTAGAGTCGACCTCTGAGGTCTTCCTCTATACTAGAGTCGACCTCTGAGGTCTTCCTTTATTCTATAGTCGACCTCTGAGGTCTTCCTCTATACTAGGGTCAACCTCTGAGGTCTTCCCCTATTCTAGAGTCGACCTATGACGTCTTCCTCTATTCTAGAGTCGTTCTCTGAGGTCTTCCTCTATACTAAAGTCGACCTCTGAGGTCTTCCTCTGTACTAAAGTCGTGCTCTGAGGTCTTCCTCTATACTAGAGTCGACCTCTGAGGTCTTCCTCTATACTGGAGTCGACCTGTGAGGTCTTCCTCTATACTTATACTATAGTCGATTACGGAGTTCTTCCTCTACACTACCACATTATCTCATATTTGTATAAACTTCATTTTGACTCTCAATGTATATCGTTGGCCTACTATTTGAATTTTTGTGTTGTCTTTTTTTTTTCTGAGCCATCAAGTCAAGGAGAAAAATACAAGAGAATTTGCAAACGTGACTGGACAATAATGAGCAAATCATTTCCTATACCCACACACCCTCTGTGTCAAGAAGACAAGCAATGACGTGAACATTTAAAAGTAAGAATACTATAGATGATTTATGATGTACCTATAGTAAATACGATTTACGCAATTTTTGTGTTATGCATCGCCGAGATTTTCGAATAAAATAATAAGTAATTTGTAAACATTTTTGTTAACTTTGCGATTAGCTGCGTTGGTAGGAGGGCAAGCTCTGATGAAATTTTTATGAAATCAAAGAAATCGCGACAACAGTAAATAAAATTAAAGCAGATTAGAAATATATTTATTTGGAATGACGGAAAATATAACATATGTGGAGCAATAACGAAACAGATAGTTTTCTTGGCTTACCATTTCTAATAAATACTTTAATAGTTAAATATTGATTTAAGATGGTTTCATTTACCTGAAAATAGAGAGAAAAAAACAAATGTTAATCAAAGCCAGATAAATATAGTACACAAGTATTATACATATAAGAGTGTATGGGAAGATCTTGTTTTAAACAAATCATAGTTTCTGCTCTAATATTTTTTATTTCAGACTATTATTTTCGAAACAAATATTTATTTGCATTTAAGTATTCAGAAAATATATCATTACCTTAATTTTGTGATAAGTTTTATGTTTCTCAGTAAATCCAACTTATTTGAAATTTTAAATGTTCGCAAAATACCTTTATAATTGAAATCGTTTAATCTTGCAGAATGATACATAGCGTAATGGTTTAACGACTAATGATCATTCTAAATTACACTAGGCAACAAAGGAACACTTTTTGGAAAAATACGCGGACTGGACAGTATATGCTCGATTCTACTACCAAAGGGTAGTGTAACCTTATACTCGGTTTGTCGAAATTGGTGACCAATTTTATTTTATGGGCGTCAAAAGTTTCTGAAAATCATGGAGCCCCTCGAAAAAGGTGTCATCAGCTTTTGCCCGAAAACTAATTCAGACTTGCTGATACCGCTTAACTATATGCGGCAATAAAATATATGTGGCTAAGAATATGCTGAACAAAATTTGTTAACATTTTATGCGAAAAAAAAGAATTTTTCCGCACGTTTTTTGAAAAAGTGAAGGAAACAAATATTTTTTTTTTCACTTTTTTCAGCATATCTTATAGGGGCTCGGAATTTTTACTAACAACATCTGGCAGAATTGTAGCCATGGTAAATCTGAGCAACTTTTGTTAACATATCAATACAATCTGAATGTGTCTAGGCACCATGAATAGTTCAAAAAGACCACATTGTGCCTCAAAAATGTTAGTATTTCACTATTATGTAACATAAATATTTCTTTTGGCGTAGGGTATGTACGGCAGCTTTATAGAAAATATGAAGGCCAATATTTTTGTGGGACATATTGATACTCTAGCTCTCCCACATAACTCTAATTTTTTGCACTATTTTAACAAATCGTAAAAAACACCCCTGAAAATGGGGAGGGCTGGAATGAAATGTTGTCAAAAAAATGGCCATACAATTTTACTATATGTGTGAGAACACACCAAATCCCAAAACTTAACATAAACCCCAAAAACGGTCAAATTTCACCCAGGGCCTAAAAAGCTATAGCTAAATCTGAACCGATTGTCTTCAAATTCAATAAGGTTCTTTCCAGGTACGAAAGACTCCTTACTGCAAAAATTCAGCACGATCAGAATGAAACTGCGACTTGCACTCAACGAACAATATAAGATGAACAGACGGACGGACGGACAGACGTGGTAGTGATTCTGCATCGATTGATATACTTTAAGGTGGGTCTAGCTAAGGTATTTCTGGGTGTTACAAACATCTGCCATAAAACAAACTTGTAACACACAGTGTGGTGTAGGGTATAAAACCATTGCCACAAAAAACAATTTTTTTTAATAAAAAAATCTATCTTTTGTGAATAACTTTTGATTGAGTCGATGGATTAACACCAAATTTTGACTGAACATAATTTGGAATACTTAGAAATAAAAAATGCAATCTCCCAAAAATATGCTAAGCCGAATTAGCATGTTTTAGAATGGAGTTATCTACATTACAAATTTATCACTATTATGAGATGTAAAATATTTGACAAAAAATTTAGTACACGAGAATACAATGCATAACAAAATCTTTATGCAAATGTCGCTTAACCTTGTACTTTCAATTCCATGATTGTTGCTTTTATTTTTTATTTATGTAAAACATTTAACACAACATATGCTGCATTCCACACATTATTATCCACACGAAATTACATATACCGTTCTTGAACAAAATGCTGAAGATTTATTAATGTCGAATAATTTTATTATACCCTCACTTTAGTGTGACGAGGGTATATGTATATCATTAGCAACGGACAAAAAGTGTAAGACATCGAAGGGGTGACCTAAGACCCCAAGTATGTTCGGCGGAAATCCGTTTTGAGCCATTTTGATTGTCATCAAATTTGGTATGGGATAATATTTTTTCTATCTCAGGCTATGTTCGAAGATGGGTCAAATTGGTCCACTCCTTGTAGTACCTCCCTCACAAAGGGTTAACATTTAGTGAAATATTGATTCTCTAATAACTTCTATACTACTTATCCGAATCCTCTGTAATTCCACACATAATACTACTCGTAGTTTATCTGCCGGTATCAACTTGAGACAAAAGGGGGAAGTCCTTTTGGTACCTCCCACACAAAGGGACCATTTTGTACAAAAAGTTAACAGCTTATAACAGTAATAAAGTGCATAAAGTATCTACTGTTCAGCGAAAAAAAAGTGTATTTCATAAACCCCTTCTGTTACCTCCCACACAGATTTACATATAAATTCGTGTAATATTCCATATTCAGTCGGTTTACCCGACTGAAACTATCGGTTGTATTTATGGCCGTTCGTAACCCTCCATAAAACATTATATGCAATCTGAGATCTATATTGGATGAGATCCGCTTATTTATGATGTTTCCATTCAGTTACGCCTTTTAGGGGCATGGACATCCCAGTCGTATATGGGCATTTCCGCCGAATGGTCAACCAGGGCCGAAAAATAAAATGTTGGTTATCATCGTATTTTATTGTGAATAATTATAAAAAATTAATAAAAAATGTCTAAATTTTTAAAATACAATGGTTTCATAGCATATCTCAGTTGTTTTCATGAGAAAATTGGCGTAAAAACTGAAAAATTTATTTTTTTCCATTTTGAGCTACTTTTAAAGACATTTCTATATATAATTATTTTACATGAAAAAAGGTATGTTATGTTTGCACTCTTTCTACAAAATGTCTCTATTACAATCAATTAAGAATAGGAAAATGCAAGAAGACCACAAAAAAGTTCGATTAACGGTAAATTTAACGGTTAAAACACATGGAAAAATCGTACGTTCGCGACCGGCATCTAAGCCAATTAAAAAAAGAACAAATAGAGATAATTTATTATGTAAATACTCGATAGAAAACTATATTAATCCTCTTTTAAAATAAATTAATAGCTTTAGAATATTCCGTTCCATTTCGCAGATTTTTGCATGTTACTAAATTTAGCTAAAGTTGACTTCTATTTCGCGTACGTTCGTGACCACATGTTTATTGCTATCATTATGAAAACAAAAACTCGATGAAACCTATCTTTTGCACCTAACATAGACCTACCAATATGCTATCAATGCGGAAATGCCCATATACAGGTAGTAAAATTATATGTACGCAATACAAGGTAGTACGCGGCAGTCTTGAAAATATTGGGTGTCTACTTTCGAAGCAAACTATATCAGATACAGGTACTGCAACTTATGAATGAAATTTCTTATTAATAAATTAGTGTAATTCAGCGTCTTACAGAGACAAGTCGATTTTCTGAAAAATATTACAAAGTTATATTTCGAAGTATGAGTAAAAGGCAAAGAACTTTTCAATGTGTAAATGATCCCGACAATTTCTGCTACATTTGCGGAAAATATGTAATTAAAAAAATAGTCGTGCGTTTAGTAAAATAATAGAAGAAATATATGTGTAATATTTTGCTATACGAGTTAAAAATATGAACGAACCGTGGACACCTAGTATTTTGTGTAATTCGTGCCATGCAAATCTTACTCGATGGAGTAGTGGAAGCATGCGGTAAGTACTTTACAATTAATGTATTACAATGTTTTGTGGAATATAACGTTTTAATTTTAGACTTCAGATGCAATTTGGAATGCCAATGATTTGGAGACAACCATTCATTCACGATACGGACTGCTATTTTGTCTAAGTTAATAGATTGGAGTAGGAAGTGTCCAAGTATAGCTAACAGCCTAATTACGGAAACATCAAGTTCAACTGAGAACTCAACTCTGAGCGATTCAAGTTTGATTCAGAAGTCATCGCTTTTAATTCAGTTTCAACTCATTGATGTAGTGAGAGATTTGGAACTGACCAAAGATAAGGCAGAACTACTTGCATCTGGGATGAAACAGTACAATATGTTGGCCCCATATAATATAATAGAGTCCGTGATATAATCGTACCTTACAAACAATTTTATACAACTGTGGATAACAGATGCTTTTGCAAGGACATTCCCGGATTGTTCGAGGAACTTAATCAGACATACAACTCAAAGGAATGGCGGTTACTTGTTGACAGCAGTAAAGAAACTTTGAAAACAGTACTTTTACACAACGGAAATCAGAAACCGTTGATTCCCATTGCTCATGCTGTCAACACTAAGGAATCATACGAAACAATGGCTAAATTGATAAAATACATAAAATATGAACACGACTGGAAAATTTGTTGCGATTTAAAAGTAGTTGGTATGTTATGCCTCTGGGATAGCCGATATTTTGCCACCACTGCATATTAAGCTGGGGCTCTTTAAAAATTGTGTAAAAGCCTTAAGGAAAGATGGCAATTCACTCTCATATTTAAAAAGTGTATTTAAAAGTCTTTCTTTTCAAAAAATCGAAGAAGGCGTTTTTGATGGGCCTAAAATAAGGAAACTGATGAAAGATGTGAATTTCGAATCATATTTGACGTCGGATGAAATTGCAGCATGGAGGTCGTTTAAGCTTGTAGTTTCAAATTTCCTTGGATCCATTTAAAGCCCGCAATATGAAACAATGATTAATGATTTGTTAAAAAATTATGAAGAAATTGGTTAGAAATATATTTTTTATATTTATGTATATAACACATATGTATGTATTCTTCCAACTTATTTATCGTTTTATGTATTCGAACAGGTGTAAATATGACCCTCAAAATTCATTTCTTGCATTCTCATTTAAACCTTTTCCCCGAGAATCTTGGCGACGTAAGTAATGAACATGGCGAAAGGTTTCACCAAGAATTGAAGTCCATCGAGCGGCGTTACCAAGGGCACTGGGATGAAAGAATGATGGGAGATTATATTTGGTTCCTCCTTAGAGAAACCGATTCCGAAATCTACAAACGTCAACAAAGAACTCACAATTACTTCTAATGAAGCTTGTTCATGTAAATAAACTCAAATGTGCATAATATAAATAAAAGTAATAAATAAAATCGCTAATTAAACAGAAATTAAAAAAAAATTGAAATTCTCTTACCTCTACCAAAAGGGCTATAATTTCTACATTTATCCATAGATTTAGTTTCTGCGCTAGGATGCAGACTTTTAAAAAATAAAATAAAATATTTTTTTGTTGAAAAAAATCGACTTATTCCAATTTGTTTAATGACTGTTACTAAACCACTGATTCTAAGTTAAAGAGATATTTCCAACATTAGTAGCCCACATTAATAGCTTCAATTTAACGTATAAGTCGACCTGATCAAGCATATTATCCAAAAATTAAAGTGCAAATACTAAGGGTACCTTCGACGATAACACAATTTTTAAAAAAAAAATTTTTAAAAAAAAAATTATCCATGAAAAAATTTTTGGTTTTGATTTTATAAAACAGTATGCCACAATCTATACAAAAAAATAATTTTTAGGCGTATTGTAATCTTTGGTCTATTGATACAATTTCTCTTGTCAAGAATAAAACATTGGTTGTCACAACCAAAAATCGACCATATGGTACTAAAATGAAAATTTAAAAGTAGTTACCACAACTAACCGAGTGTCAATGAAAAAACAAACATAAATTGAGTGATACAACAATCGATTTAGTTGCAAGCATTTTCATTTTAACGTATACATATTATTATTGTTGTTTCAACTATTTATATATAAACCGGCACACGTGGTATGCAATAAACTTTTTGTTGCTAGTACTATTGTTTTATTGTTACTATCGAATTCCAACCAATTATTTTCCTGGGTGTAGTAAAAATTCTAACATTGATTCGAACATAACCTAAGTCAAAAAAACTCAATAAATAAATAAAGCAAGAATACGAGTAGTATAAGTAAAATAATACATCAGTTCACTTGTTTACAATCAAAAATCGAACATACGTACATAAAACGCCCGAATGTAAATAGCCGAGTTAACAAACATATATTGTAAATCACATTATTATTATCATTGTCCGCATCTGCATCATCATCAGTAAGAATCGTTAGTAATATTGCCAACAACATTGTTGGGAATGACTTAAGTTGACCAGTTTCCACATCAAATGTCAAAAGTTACAAACTACTTTGCCAAAATGTGCAAAATTGACCAAAAAGCTTGAAATAAAAATAAAATAAAATAAAATTGCATCTTCCAAAAATGAGAAGAAGCATCTCCCATCAGAGACGATTGTAGACTGAGACTTAAAACTGAAAACAACATCATTATCGTCATGACCGGAGCAATCATTATTATCATTGGCTTTGTGGTTTTGGTCTATACAAGTTTTTTTTTTCACATTTCAAGGTCTTGACAAGTTGCTTCCTCCTTCACTTCTCTACTACTGCACTACTCTCCTCACCACCTCCCTCTACTTCTATATCATTTTCGTGTGATGCATTCAATTTTAATGATTTCTTTTCTATTGTTGTTTTGCCATTGTTGCTCATGCCCCCAAAAAGTAATGCGAGTGGAGGCGGCGGCATTGATTTGCCATAAAACCAACAAAGGCAACTGCAAACATGAATGCTTTTTTTTTGTGTTCCAGTCACAAAATTGACCATATTTTTAATATGACCAACACACCCGGTAAACCTATTTGAATGGAGGCAGGGGACTTAAGGTCAACGGGCATGGAATATGGTTTTTTCATAAAACAAAATCGTAAAACATGTAAGAAAATTTCAGTCGACAAAATTGTAAACTAACCATTAAAAAAACACAATAGTCGGCCCGAGTGGGCCGACCATACAATACCATCCATCACTATTTGCCTAGCAATAAACTAGCAAGTGTTATATGTATAAAGTGTTGCCACAGGATATATCTTTTTTCGACCAACATTTTCCCAAATACCGACCAAAATAGGTTGCAGCCGACCAATTTTATAAAATCAAGTTTACGATGTTTTGCAAAAGTTTGATGACAAAATTTGCCGATTTTGACAAGAGTTGGAAACTTTGGAAAAGTTGCACATTCGAATCGAGTGTAGCCTACATCATGGATCGCATTCAATGCTATAACAGAACAAGTAAAAGGGTTAAGTTCGGCCATGCCGAATCTTATATACCCTCCACCATGGATAGCATGTGACCTCACAAAATAACTCAAACCTAAAGAAAATAACACCGACAAACACAACAAAAATATAGTAGATGAGAACAATAGGAATCACAAGAAGTTTGATGCTATATATGTGAGCTATATCTAAATATGGACCGATATCGCCTATTTGCAATCCCAAATAACATGCAACTATAAGAAATATTTATACCAAATTTTATCACCTAGCTCTATTTTTACGGACTGTAGCGTGATTACAACAGACGGACATTGCTAAATCGTCTTAGCATTTTACGAGGATTATGAATATATGTATATACTTTATGGGGTCTCAGATCAATATTTAGAGGTGTTACAAACGGATTGACAAAATGAATATACCCTCCATCCTAAAAATAAACAATTTATTCTCTAAAATATATTTGGTACCCGTTACAGCTAAAGTTTAAATAAGATGTCATTGACAAAGAAACGGAAACGGTTATCATTCAGGAAATTTTGAATTCTGTACAGGTATATAATTTTGTTATTAACAAATTTAATTTCACATATTTTGTTGGCAATCTACTATTTATTCTATTTTGTTTCAATGACATCATATTCAAATTTACGCTCAAACTATTAAATGGGTTTTTTTCGAGTGTATTAAAGTTTTATTAGTATTGGAGTAATTTATATTCTGTGGCCGTATCCCCAGTAGTGGTTGAAGCCAAAACTTGTTTTAATGTCAAGTGTTAATGTTCATGTTACATATAATTATGATGTAATTGATGTTCATCTTGTTTGTAATAACATACCAGTACATATATTCGATACAGATGTATGTACACATGTCGAGACTCTGAGACATACAAATATGCCGACATCAAAGAGCTATTGTGTCCAAAGTGTTTTCTTCTTTGTCACATTAATACACAGTGGTCCAGATATCGGGCAATGTTGCTGTTTCTGGATGTCCACCTTCAGATTGTTGTCAACATGGAAGCAGAAGTATACCACAACCAAAATGTTGGTTGTCCTGATGGAATCGCATGATAGAATACAGAACTACCAACATTCGTTTGGCAAATAATTCGGTTGAGGCAACCAAACTGTATTCTATGTGTAAATGTATAAGTTTAGTGTTGGAAAAAGCCTTCAAAAATGACTAACATGGGAGTGTCATGTATCATCCACCTTCAGAGCATTGAAAATGCAATTTTCAATTGCAGATATGTATGTCGGTATCAACTTATGCGAGATAACTCTTAGGTGTAAAAAGTCGTTGGTATACCTCGGTTAGTATAATACGCGAGTCTTATTGGTTACTGGTAGATTGTAACGCAGTATAGTTTAAAATCGTTTCGCGGTGGATTTGTTGATTTGCCTCCATGCCCTTTTCAATGAAAACTAGAGGCGCTTGCTTTTGCAGCACATTTCACTGGTCTAATTGACGTCTGATTGATATATGGGGATTTTGACTTTTGAAAATGTATACAAATTACTTGAGAAGGTCTTCCGGAATAGTAATGAATTAATCGATTCTAATGGAAATTTATGTTTATTTTTTTCAAAAAATCTTTTTTATTTTTTAATTTCAATACAAAAATATTCGTTGGTAAATCTTCTGCAGAAAAGCTGTAACTTCTATATTTTCCCATTGATTTGTCCTTCACATATCGATACCTCCATTCTAAACTATGCTACGTTCAAAAAGGTAGTTTTTCCGGAGAGGCGATCAAAGTTTGATGATTTTTTTTTGAATTTGTATCGAATTCTTTGTAATGCAAATCGAATGACCTGTACTGTTTTGTGAATAACTTTTGATTGGGTTGACCGATAAAAACCAAATTTTGACTGAATATAGTTTAGAATATTTAGATATTAAAAATGCAATCTCCCTAAAAACATGCTAAGTCGACATAGCATATTTTAGAATGGAGGTATCGATGTATGTTAGGGCGGGTCGATTTAAAAATCGCCCATTGCTCAGTGAAAATCGTATTCTAGGGATCAAAATAAGAAACTTTGCCGAAGGAACCATACCTCTAAAACGAATTCTGATGTCCCGGAAAAAATCCCACTTTGACCCATTTAGAGTGCTCCAATCGAGTCCAAATGTATGACCGACCCCCACTCAGTGAAGTGCTCAGTGAAAATCGTATTCTAGGGATCGAAATAAGAAACTTTGCCGAAGGAACCATACCTCTAAAACGAATTCTGATGTCCCGGCAAAAAATCCCACTTTGACCCATTTAGAGTGCTCCAATCGAGTACAAATGTATGGAACCCCCACGGGGTTCCAGGGGTTGTGCCACTGGCATGGGTGGGTCGGGCATCCGAAGTTAGTGGGGGTCGGTCATACATTTTGACTGGATTGGAGCACTCTAAATGGGTCAAGGTGGGATTTTTCAAAATTTGCCCCTACCCAAAAGTTCGACCCAAATTCCGGGACATCAGAATTCGTTTTAGAGGTATGGTTCCTTCGGCAAAGTTTCTTATTTTGATACCTAGAATACAATTTTCACTGAGCACTTCACTGAGTGGGGGTCGGTCATACATTTGGACTCGATTGGAGCACTCTAAATGGATCAAAGTGGGATTTTTTCCGGGACATCCCTAGAATACGATTTCCACTGAGCAATGGCGACTTTTTTGCCTCCCCACAAATCGACCCGGCCTAATGTATGTGGTTTTCAAACATTACAGCACATCTCAAAAAATCAAAATGTTCAGGGGAGCCAAACTAATTGTTCTCTTACAGTTCATTTGATACTATACCCAGGAAAATAATTGATTGGAATTCGATTGTAACAATAAAAAAAATAGTACTAGCAACAAAAAGTATATTGCCTACACCGTGTGTCGGTTGTATTTATATAAAGGGTGATCCAAGTAGAGATACTTTTTTCAATAGCCTTTTTTTTGACAGATCACGTGTGAATCGTGTCATGCTGTCATGCTATTTTTGTTAAGTATGTATTGTTTGGCATTTCATCATGCAAAGACTTACTTACGCCTGAACAACTCTTACAAATCGTTCAACTTTATTACGAAAATTCACGTTCTGCGAGGAATGTGTTTCGTGCACTTCGCTCAACTCATGGTCAACATAATCGGCCTACTGAGCGTACTATTCGCAACACCATCACCCATCTGGAGACCCAGCATTCATTATTGGATGATATTCGACCGAATAGACCACGTCCAGCACGCAGTGAAGAAAATGTAGCGGCCGTAGCTGAGAGATGTACACGAAGACCGTGGAGATTCGACTCGGCGCCGTTCGCAGCAACTCGGACTGACGTTTGGAACGACTTGGCGCATTTTACGTCGAGATATTAAATTGAAAGCATACAAAATACAGCTTGTGCAAAAACTGAAGCCGCCCGACCTTCACAGGCGACATCGCTTCGCTCTATGGGCTCTTGAAAAGTTCCAAAAAGATCCGACGTTTTCGAGCCAAATTTTGTTCAGTGATGAGGCTCATTTCTGGCTCAATGGGTATGTAACCAAGCAAAATTGCCGCATTTGGGACGAAGAGCAACCTGAAGAGATTCAAGAGCTGCCACTTCATCCAGAAAAAACAACGGTTTGGTGTGGTTTGTGGGCCGGTGGAATCATCGGTCCATATTTCTTCAAAAATTATGCGGGTGAGAACGTAACTGTCACTGGCGACCATTATCGTGCCATGATAACCGAATATTTGATGCATGAAATTAAAGCTCGTGATATCGGCGACATTTGGTTTCAACAAGACGGCGCCACTACCCACACATCGCAGCCAGTTACCAGTCGAAATGCTCGAACGAGTCATCGAAAATCGGACTCAAGTATGGACCATCTGAGACGTAGCCGTGGCCAACATTTGATAGACATAATCTTCAAAAAATAAATGCCAAAGAATGTTCTTTCAAATGATAATAAACATTCCCCATTCAATTTGAATTTTCTGTGTTTTTTTTTTCTTTAAAAAAGTAGGGAACCTCGAAATGGATCACGGTATAGTTGCCTATTGTAATTAGAAAATTTGCCCAAGGGTATTTTCCATAGCTTTTTCAATCTTTGCAAGAAACAACAAAAATCGCAAAAATATTTTTTTGTGAATTATTTTGAAATTAAGTCGAAGAAATCAATTTTTAAAAAAATCGATTGTTCGATCTTTCAACAAGTCAATTATTCACTACACCGTAAAAATCGAAAAATCATTTTTTTTTTGTCTCAACTATAGATCCCTAACACAGTGTAGCTTTGATGTAACCCCCACATCGATACCTGCATTCCAAAATGTGCTACGTCGAAACATTTAGTTTTAGACGAGAGGTATCAACATTTTATAACAATTTAAATTTTTTATAAAATTTCGTTATAATGCCAACCGAATGACATCTACTATTTTCAGCATAACATTTGACTGGGATTTGAAATATTTATAAATTAAAAATTTTATGTTCCTAAAAACATGACAAGTCAACTTGTATTCTTATTTGCCTACAAATGTTGCACTGTGCACTGTCCTGTTCGGTCTCTTCAATTCATGTTCAACTCATCGTTTCATTGTGTGGTGGGAAAAAATCAAATGTAATGAATGAAATTACAGCAGAAACACGCCTTCCACTTTGTTTGTTACAGAGACCTCCAACATTCAACCATCCATCTATGTATCCATCCATCCATATGGTTTTGGTTACCCGACTCTGAACTCTGAATGATCCGAATGAAGTAGATAGATTCACGCCCCCATTGTGTTTTAAGGCTCTTTTGTTGCCATTTGATGTGATTTTATTTTTCGGGTGAAAATTATACATTTTTGGGATAATAAACTTACTTGCTTGCAATGAAGCTATTGTAGCTGAAGCAGTAAACGAATCAAAGTGTTTATCCGTCCGTCCGTCTGTCTGTCTATCATTACACTGTCAGCATATGATTATCATCATGGCCAATTATGATAGATGTTAGTCCGTCCGTCCCGCTGTTCGTCTGTCTGGCGGCCTCTAGTTGTTCATTTTGTTTTTGCAGTCATTAATTAGATGTTATTGCGGATACTATGCGAGACAAGAGGCGGCGAGCTTATTTTTATTTGGTACATTTTTTTGTGTGGAGTGGAGGTGGATCCGTTCGTTGGTTGAGGTCAATATCTTGTAAAGAGCCATCCAGTGTCAATATCTAATTATATTCAACATCTCGTAATAGTGTATCAACTATTTTCTACCATTTTTTTAATGGTCTAAGGTCTCTGGGAGCTGTTTGTTTATCTTCTGCTGGAGGTCATATAAAACATACATTTTGGCAAATGTATAATTAATTGTTATATTTTCTGACATATTGTTAACAAAATGTATTTGTTTATTTTTTTGCGCTTAGGTTTTGTGTTAAACCTTTACCATACATCAATATGTATTTTTCTTCTTCTTGTTTTTATTTTTAAGGGTACGTTTTTACATGAATGAATTCTCCTAGGTATGTAAACACATTTCGACACATATGGGAGTTTGCGTCGACCACTTGGACATGAAACCGCCGCCGCATACCTTGAGGCGTTCGACACGAGTTTTACATATTTTCTTTGGGTGTTGTTATTTTGAGTGGTAACCAGAAAAAAACAGCCCACAAAAATCATATCAGAGAAACATAACTTAAGGTATTGGCTTCATGGTCATGTAAATCGAAGGGGGCAGTTTGAATTTGAAAATGTCAAAAAAAAACACAGTTTAATATTTGATCTTTAGCTAACAAGCGGGTGCGCCTTGGAACCTACATCATATGATGGGGGTATATTAAATTTGTCATTCCCTTTGCAACAACTCAAAATATTGATCTGAGACCCTATAACAAGAGTTCGACCGAAGGCGTTTGTTTTTGGCTTAAGTTGAATATCGGCTAAAATCCTAAAATTCGGCCAAATACACTTATTTTTCGCTAAACGAACTATAAGCGTTTATGTGAACAAATAAATTAAAATTAATAAATTAAATTTGAAGCTTTTCAGTTTTTGTACAAAATGGTACGGGTTTTCCAACAAGAGGTGTTATTTTGAATCACCCGGTATTTCGGTAGCTGTCACTTTTGAAGCTTTTATTCTTTGACATTTGACAAGTAGAAACTGCACCATTACTAAAAATGGAACCATACACGATTCAACAACGCATTGAAATTATTCAAATTCACTACAAAAATGGTGAAAATCTTGCAGTCATAGTTCGCATAAGGCCTATTTCCACCTCGGTGACTACGTCAACAAGCAAAATTGTCGCATCTGGGGCTCGGAAACCCCAATAGTTATTGTTGGTCCGGTTTATGGTCCGGCGGGGTCATTGGACCTTACTTTTTCGAAAATGAGGTTGGATCGAGGACGTAGGGCAGCCACTTTTCGATTTGGTTATGGAAAATTTCGTGAAAAGGATATGGTCCTGTAAGCGTGGTCGTGGTGGCCATTTGGCTGATGTTGTTTTTCGTTCTTAACGTCATACCTTTATTATGAAATAAACATCCGATCATTTATCTCAAAAAATGGAATTTTTCTTTGAATACCAAAATAACACCTCTTGTTGGAAAACCCTATAGTATAGAAATTATTAGAGAATCAATATTTCACTAAATTTTAACCCTTTGTGAGGAAGGTACTAGAAGGAGTGGACCAATATGGCCCATCTTCGAACTTAGCCTGAGATAAAAAAAACATTATCCCATAACAATTTTGAAGTCAATCCGTTGCTCCTTTCGAGAATTATAGTGCGCTGCAGCCAGACAGACGGACGGACATTGCTCAAATGCCTTAAAATGGCTCAAAACGGATTTTCGCCCAACATACTTGGGGTCTTACACTTTTGTCTTCCATGTTTTACACTTTTTGTCCGTAGCAAATGACATACACCCTTGTCACTCTAAAGTAAGGGTATAAAAAGGATATTTTCTTAATTTAAAAAAATTTAAAACTGTTCCATATTTAACAAATTTTTGTCTTAATGTACCATACTTATAATTCATACCATATCATATTTTCTCAACTGCACATTATTTAACAGTTTTTTACCCACTGTGCTCCTAAAATAATAAAAACTCTTCGTATCTCATGTTGAAGTTCCAATTTTGCCCCATGCACCATAATTAACCCGTTTCGTCCCACTGTGTCTCTTAAAGTTAGAATTTCTAAAAATCACTTCTGTTTATGTTCCAAAAGCAACTCTAGCACCGTGAGACCATGTTTAGCATTTTTAACCCACTGTACCATATTTTAAACTTTTTGCCCCACTATGTCCACGGCAGCCACTTGTCATTTCATGGCAAGAATATCGTCCTGTAAGCGTGGTGGCCATTTGGCTGATGTTGTTTTTCATTATTAACGGCATACCTTCCTCTTTATTATGAAATAAACATCCGATCATTTATCTCAAAAAATTTAAATTCCAACACCTATTGTTGGAATACCCTTTAAGAGCTCGACATCATTTATTTTTTGAAAAAAAAAAACGGTATTTTAAAAAATTTATTTGTTTTTTTCTCTGTATTTCTAATTGCTCTTAAACGGCTAAACCGATTTTTACAAAGTTTATGTCATTTGAAAGAGGACATAATGGGCTATTTTTTGAGGAATTTATTTTTAAAAATTTATATAACGTTGTTCTTATTGTGCACAGTTGACCTTTATAATTGATGATATATTTTGTTTTGTTGGCTTGATGTCATAAATAAAAAAACTAGATATGAATTCATTGTTTTATTATTTATTTCAAATGTATTGACATTAATTTTCCAGAGAAGTACAGAGTTTTCCAATAATAGTGATATGATTTCTTTGAAAAAAAACTCACCTATTGTTACACACAGAATACAGTTTGGTTGCCTCAACCGAAATATTTGCCAACCGAATTGTGCTAGTTCTGTCTACTATCATGCGATTCCATCAGGACAACCAATATTTTGGTTGTGGTATACTTCTGCTTCCATGTTGACAACAATCATATTTGGTTGCGCCAACTACGAAAATGGTGGCTTAAATTATCTTTTGTAGTTGCCACAACCAACTGTTTTAAAAAAATGGTTGTTCTGACAATTTGTCCGTCATATACTACCGACAATTAATTAAAAACAATTTTAATTAATTTTTACAAAAAACAAAACAATTCATAACAAAATTAAAAATCCCACATTACAAATTAATCACTATTTTGAGATCTGGAAATATTGACACACATTTTAGTACACGAAAAAAAAAACACAAAACTTTTATGCAAATATCGCTTAACCCTGTGCTTTCAATTTCATGAGCATTTCATTCAAAGCAACAACTTTTATTTTATATTAATGTAAAACATTTTGCACAACATATTCTGCATTCCGCACATTATTATCAACCACAAAATGTTTTTTTTTGTTTGTCATGCATCAGCAAAAGAACAGCAACCAATATTTCGGTTGTATTTCCCAAAAAATACATTTAATTATTCTTAATTTGGGAAATGATTGGGATAACCAATAAACGATTATTTATTAAAAATTTTTCTGTTGTAGTAAGCAATTATTCGTTGCAATAATAATCTTTGGTCTGTTGATACAATTTCTGTTGTCAAGAATAAAACATTGGTTGTCACAACCAAACATCGATTATATGGTACTATAATGAAAATTTAAAATTGGGTACCACAACTAACCGAGTGTCAATGAAAAAAACAATCTTAATTCGATTGATACAACCATCGATTTAGTTGAAAGCATTTTCATTTGATCGTATCCATGTTATAATTGTTGTTTTAACTATTTATATATAAATTCCAGCGGCATACGGTGTATGCAATAGACTGTTTGTTCATAGTACTATTTTTTTATTGTTACTATCGAATTCCACCCAACTATTTTCCTGGGTGCTCAAAACGGATTTTCGCCAATTATTCTTGGGTTCTCTTAGGCCGGTCCTTTGATGTGTTACACTTTTGGCTCGCGTCAATTGATATATACCCTCGTTCACAATTGCGGTTTGAAAATCTCCGGCATTTTTCAATTCCCTGGAATCGGGAATTATTATTTTTTATTCCCGGAAATTACCGAGGTTTTGGGAATCAGAGAACAGATAATAGACATTGTTTTCTTCGTTAAGATGCTAGATTACAAAAATTGGAACAAACCATTTATCGTGATTTTTTTTTAATTTTTATGATTTTTTTGCTGCCACCAAAAACTGTATATTAATGCACACTGCAGTCTGTAACAGTAGAGATAGGTTAATTAAATTTGGTTGACATATTTCTTATAAATTTCTATAACATTAAAAATGAGTCGTATCGGTTAATCTTTCAATATAGTTCCCCTATAGAGATCGCTCTGAAATATCTCTATTTAAGCCATAACACCCAAATTTGCCAAGAAATTAAGCTGAAACTTTGCTGTTTGTACTCGTATTCTATTCTGACAAGCATTCGCCACAGCAAAAGTTATGCCAAAGTTTGTTTGTCTTTCCGTAGGGGCTAAGTGCTGCAGCAATCATCTAAATGCGTTCATATTCAATACTCTAGATAAATTTTGCAATGACTATAGTCTGGGTAACACCTTTTCACCTTTCTGGCTCCCACACAAAGTGAGGGTATACCTTAGTCGGTTTAATTGATTGACATTTTCTTACTTATTATTTTATTTCAATACTTCACACTAAAAAAACTTCCTATAGATATTGCATTTTCTTTTTCAATATCCACTGTTGAAGCATTTAGACTCTTATTTGCCGCCTTAACCCTTGGCGGAACCCCTTAACACGCGCTCGTACCAACGTCCCACCCCTCACTTACTCGAATAGATTGCATGTCCTAAAATAACATCAGATCTGTGTATTGCGTGTGCTGCGTACACACATGTGGCAATGCGGCGGTAACAACCATTAACCACTTCTCGTTTGGTCGGTTGGTCGGAGTAGACGGACGTAAGTGGTGATAATTCTGATGCAAAAACATATTTTTGTTGTTGTTATTACCCGTTCACTGGGTGTTGCCGTGCTTCTTGAAGTAAGTCATGCGATAATGTTTTGTTGCCACATACGATGACTGCCAATCGAACCCACCACATTGGAACGATGAAACGCTGGAAGCTGCGGTTGGATTTTATTTCGGCTTGACTGTGAACAACAATCATCGACCCAATGGAATGCGAAATACTAAATATTTGTATTTCATTGACAATATATTGATATTGATGGCCTAAAGCCATGTTAACCACTGACGATGACGGCAACGACGACGCATCGTCATCTCCGGCAATGATGACATAAACGCCTATAACCAGTCGCAAACGTATAAAAACAGAAGAAGATTAAATTGAAATTGAAGAAAAGTGAAAACGAGTTAATGGTTATTGTTGCCAGATCTATAATGTGTGCCATTGCTGCGTGTATTATGTAAATTATTATATAAAGATTTTTTATTATACGAGCAACGCACAAAAGCGGTAGTCGGGGGAAAGCGCTATTGTCTGCAACGAATTGCATACACTGAAAAAAATGTTAAAGACGGCGGCAATGATTACGAACCCATGATAAGTTGGCTTTAAAGTTAGTCCATTTACTACTTAAATTAAAAAAAAACTTAATTTTAATTTAATTGTCTTAATAATAAGTGTGAAATGTTCTCACTTTAAAGATTATTTGTTATTGGCTCGAAATCATTGCCACTGTCTTTAAAGTTCGCAAACTTTTTTCTGTGTAGAGGACGAGTAAATGCCTTTAAATTACACTGTCCAACAGCATTTTTGGAACAGATTAGCGCCCGTATAATTCTGTAAGGGCATATTAAATAGATTATTTTTGTAGAATAAACTTATGGTCCAGCTGGTCTGAGTTTATTTTTACAGCGGGTTAAAGTTTTCATTTTTTGGTCGAAGAGAGCATTATACTAAATGAAACAAATGCTGTAAGTTAATGTCTGAGTGATTTCTTATTGTCAGAATTACATAGTGGAATTTTAAGAGGATCATTTTTGTGGAAGATCTTAACCCTCTAGCTCCCATCTTAACGGGTCAATTTGGCCCTTTTTTCGAAAAAATTAAAAAAAAGTCCTTTCAAAAAGGACATTTAAGGATTGAAATATTCTACGCAAATGTTTGCCGGAAAATTTCAGTGAGGGTCGCCAAGGGCACCAAAGTTGTAATTACAGCTCTTTACTTAATTACACCATGCCGAATCTTATATGCCATCCACCATGGATAGCATGTGACCACACAATATAACTCAAACCTAAAGAAAATAACACCGAAAAATACACAAAAGTATAGTAGATGAGAACAGTAGGAATCACAACAAGTTAGATGCTATATATGGGAGCTATATCTAAATATGGAGCGATATCGGTCCATGTCCCACGGACGTACAAGGCTAAATCGTCTTAGAATTTTACGACGATTAAGAATATGTATACTTTATGGGGTCTCAGATCAATATTTAGAGGTGTTACAAATGAAGTGACAAAATGAATATACCTCCATCCTATGGTGGAGGGTGTAACAAGTAAGAAAGTTCAGTCGGGTAAACCGACTTCTGAATCCTCTCACCTTGAGTCCCAAAAAAAATTTCGTAGATTTATTTATTTTTTGTTTTAATTAAATTATTATCATTTAAAATTGCATTTAATAACTTTAAAGTATGTACTGGAATTAAAGTTATAAGCTGTAAACTTTTTGTGTAAAATGGGGGGGTACCAAAAAGGGCGTGCCAATAACGTCCATTTTTCTCTGGACTCTTGGTACTATAAAAACATTACACTGTAAAAAATTTCAAGTATTTGTATAGACTGGTATTAAAGTTATAAGCTGGTGACTTTTGGTACAAAATAGTCCATTTGTGTGGGAGGTACCAAAAGGAGCTTGGAAATAATGCCCACTCTTCAATGTATTTTAGGTACTATTAAACCATTACACTGTACAAAATTTCAAGTGTTTGTATGCACTGGTAATAAAGTTATAAGCTATTAACTTTTGGTTCAAAATTGTCCATTTGTGTGGGAGGTACCAAAAGGGGCGTTGCAACTTCGCCCATTTGTCTCGAGGTAATAGTGACTTATAAAGTAATACTATGTGTAGAATTTCAGAGGATTCAAATAAGTAGTATAGAAGTTATTAAATAATCAATATTTCACTAAATGTTAACCCTTTGTGAGGGAGGTACTAGAAGGAGTGGACTAATATGGCCCATCTTCGAACTTAGCCGAAGATAGAAGAAAATATTACTATATACCAAATTTGAAGTCAATCGTTTACTCCTTTCGAGAGTTATCGTGCGCACCAAACCTCTGCAATGAATGTCTTGAATGGCCTTTCAAGACATTCAGTTGTTTATCAAATACTGCCACACACACTATTTTGACAAAACAAATAAATGAGTGAAGAGAACAGTAACCGCCAAACAGGTTTCAAAACAAATATGTAACAAGACAATGGAGAAGTACACTCATTCAAGCACTGTACACCACAGCAAAAATACTCGATTTCAGTGTACACTGCACTACTGTACTCATTGTCATTGCAAGGAGAGACACAACAACAAAGAGCGACGGACCACCTTAGAAATTTATTGATTTTGAGGGGTAAATACACTAGTGTATATACTGAAGAAATAGAAAACAGCAGTGTAATCGCTTCATTATACTCATCGTTTGACGAATTGAAACGAGTATAAAGAATACAACAACCGAACGAGCAGAGTTCACGACCAGATTGTAAACATCAAACAGTGTGAAGTGTTTGTTGTTTTTTTTATCATTCTATGGTAGTGTCAATCGAGTAAAAAATACAATGTTTCAGTGTGCAGTTGTGTACACTACTGTAGACGAAGATATGAATGTCTCGATGCTGAAGTTTAGTGCGCACCAGCCAACAGACAGACGGACGGACGGACATTGTTCATTCGACTTAAAATTACCCAAAACGGATATCCGCCAAACATACTTAGGGTTTTAGGTCACTCCTTCGATGTGTTACACTTTTGGCTCGTAGCAAATTATATACATATACCCTCCTCTCTAAGGTGAGGGTATAAATATTGCTCTTCATTGTTGGCAAATCTTTTTCCGCCGAGCCATTTTTTGCTAAATCTGCTGAATAAAATGCGTGCTTTAGCAATTCGAACTTTAATTTATTGATTTTGGCCATCGCAATGATGGATGTGTGAACCTGGTGGATTGTCTTGATTGTGAGCAAACGCGGCACCCATCTTGCCCACAGCTTTTTCATCATTAAATTATCCGTTAATATGCGATGTATCGCACTTTTTGAAATGCCTATGGCTTCAGCTTGCTCACAAAACTTCAACCGGCAGTCACCTAATACCATTTTCTGTTTTTGTTACAATTTCTGGCGTAGACACCACATATGGTCGACCACTATGGTGTTCGTCTTGGAAGCTCGTACGGCTCAGACTCTGTCATCCAATATTTTATAGTTGCAAACTAAGCAGCAGACTCCCCCACAGTAGAATCTAGCTCGGTTTTAATATTGGTTGGATTGAGAACTTTCAAACGAAATATTGTTTTACATAAAGGTGACCAATTTTTTCCGTGTTAACAAATTCACTGAGATCGTTTACTTTTCAGTGATAAAAAAAAAACTAACCAACGTGGCGCCTTGAAACATAAGACATACATATGTTTTAAAAGGTTGCCACAAGACATACATATGTTTTAAAAGGTTGCCACTTTTCACGAAAGTTATTTTTTTTTTTCAAACTACTAACGCCATATAAATGTCAGGTCGGCTAACTCTGGGATCGCTCTCGCTCTCCCATAGTTTATTATACCATCACTTTTGGAGTCGATTGAGTCATGTCCGTCCGTCTGTCTGTCCATGCATTATTGAGATCAAAGTGCAGGTTGCAAATAAAGGGTTTTCCAACAAGAGGTGTTATTTTGGTATTCAATGCAAAATGTCATTTTTTGAGATAAATGATCGGATGTTTATTTCATAATAAAGAGGAAGGTATGCCGTTAATAATGAAAAACAACATCAGCCAAATGGCCACCACGACCACGTTTACAGGACCATATCCTTTTCATGAAATTTTCCATAACCAAATCGCAAAGTGGCTGCCCTATGTCGTCGATAGCCTCACGAATTCTATCTTTGAGGTCTTGAATCGACGCTGGGCTGTTGGCGTAGACCTTATCTTTCACGTGGCCCCAAAAGAAGAAGTCGCAAGGTGTTAAATCACAAGATCTCGGTGGCCAATTGTGATCACCTCTTCGAGAGATAACACGGTCCGGAAACTTTTCCCATAACAGAGAAATGGTTTCGTTGCTTGTGTGGCACGTAGCACCGTCTTGTTGAAAGTAAACGTTGTCCAGATCAATACCATCCAACTCCGACCATAAAAAATCATTAATCATCTCTCGATAGCGCAATCCATTCACCGTAACTGTTGATCCAACCTCATTTTCGAAAAAGTAAGGTCCAATGACCCCGCCGGTCCATAAACCGCACCAAACACTCCCACGTTGAGGATGGAGAGGCTTCTCAACAATAATTCTTGGGTCTTCCGAGCCCCAGATGCCACAATTTTGCTTGTTGACGTAGCCACCGAGGTGGAAATGGGCCTCATCAGTCAAGATGATTTTTCGATGATTTTCGATTTTTCGAATTTTAATAATTTCAGTGCTTTGTTGAATCGTGTATCGTTCCATTTTAAGTAATGGCGTAGTTTCTACTTGTCAAATGTCAAAGAATAAAAGCTTCAAAGGTGACAGCTACCGAAATACAGGGTGATTCAAAATAACACCTCTTGTTGGAGAACCCTATATTAAGCTATCTTTATAAAAATTGCTACAGAGGCTGGGGACGATACCTATTGAAAATGACGCATATATGTCCGTGTTTTGATATAGCCCTATATATAGAGGTCCCCACCGATGCCACTTCTTGACGGTCTAGGTAACACATTATTCAATTGCTCTAGCGGAAATTTAAGAATTTATACTTTATATTGGGCTCAATCGTCCCTGTTAAAAATGGGGCACAGCGCTGTCTGTAACTTTGGAACCGATAGAGATATTTTAGTAATTTTTTTGTTCGTTCCTTAAGCTTTTTGCCAGTTTTTACTTCGAAAAATCGGCTCAGCAGTTATTGAGGAATTCCAGGTCAAAGTTGAACTTTTGAATTTTTTTAATATTTATGGAAATTTGGGGTTTTGTTTTCGTTGACAAATAAACCATTTTAATAATAAATTTTGTAAAACTAAAAAAAAAATGTTTCGACAAAAAAATTTCCTCGATATTTAAGAAAACAACTTGCATATCAAAGTTTTTTATATTTTGTATTTGAACAGCATGAAGGGAAAGCATTTATTATCCCCTCACCTTAGAGAGGAGGGTATATATCATTTGCTACGAGCCAAAAGTGTAACACATCGAAGGAGTGACCTAAGACCCTAAGTACGTTCGGCGGATATCCCTTTTGGGTCATTTTAACTCGAATGAGCAATTTCCGTCCGTCCGTCTGTCTGTCTTCTGGCTGGTGCGCACAATAACTCTCGAAAAAAGTAACCGATTGACTCCAAATTTGGTATGTAGTAATATTTTCTTCTGTCTCAGACTAAGTTCGAAGATGGGCCATATTGGTCCACTCCTTCTAGTACCTCCCCACAAAGGGTTAACATTTAGTGAAATATTGATTATTTATTAACTTCTATGTTACTTATTTGAAACCTTTGAAATTCTACTCATAGTATTAGTTTATTAGTCACTGTTACCTCCAGACGAAGTTGCCACCCCCTTTTGGTACCTCCCACACAAATGGACAATTTTGAACCAAAAGTTAGCAGCTTATAACTTTAATACCAGTACATACTTTAAAGTTATTAAATACAATTTAAATTAAAAATAATTTAATTAAAACAAAAAATAAATAAATTTACTAATATTTTTTTGGGACTCAAGGTGAGGGGATTCATAAGTCGGTTTACCCGACTGAACTTTCTTACTTGTTTTTACTTATATATGTAACAAACACAGTAAATTATAATTTCTATTCGTTCGGTTGAAAAATTGCCAGCAAATATTCCATATTTTGTTCCGTATTATTTCTGTCCCCTAGCAGCCCTCTTGCATCTTCATCTAAGTCCCGATGTTCTAGTTTGCATTGATTTCGAATGCTGGAGATGAGGGGATCTGACGTTGCCAACAAAATATTAATTAGATCTTCGTTTATACAATTTCGAGATATTTTTCTGGTATTGTGCTCTCTATAAAAGCTATGATCCTTATTTCTTTTTTCCTGGGCTTCCTCTAATAGATCTCCGATTGGTACCAAATGATGCTTAATGACATCTCCTACATGATAAAGAATTTTGTGAACTGTTGCAGACATATTTCTCCACGAATATTTGGTATTATATATTCGTGCAGTTTCCTTGGTATATTCATTAAATTTGTTAGCATGAATTTGTTTATGGCACTTGCGTGCATCGATAATTGTTTTAAATCTTGAAATGAGATTTATATCAACACCAGTTATTTCAGATGCTTTTTCGGGATCAGAAAATAACATTTTTGGTATTGCCAGATCCTTGTTTTGGTTGGTCTATAATCAACCCACATTTGAGAAGTTCTTTTTTAAATTTTTAAATCCTTGTTGGTGTCATTGTTTATTATTGATCCTGTAGGTCCAAAATCCAAATCATAACTGATTTTAAGTATGTGTTCCATAAATATTATCAGTATTATCTACTGATTTTTTCGGGACTTTAATTTGCTTGATGTAAATTGACATATAATGCTGGATGAAGCCTTTGCGTCAGTCAAAGCCTGGCCAACTTTTCCCTCTATCATCGTTAGCACTAATTGGTAGTTAACTTCAATTGTCTGGCCTTCAATTTCTACTTCTAATGGCTAATTGGTTACTTGTAATTTGGGTTCTTATATCATTGACATCTTTTTTAATGGTATCATGAGTTTCTTTTTTAAATTCAAATTTGATTGGTCTGCAGTATTTCGTAGAAGATGGTGTTTGATTTTTTCAACTATCCTTTGTCTGAATCGTTCCGAGTCTTCCAAATCCTTTATCAATCGCAATGGCACAAATGACACTATGAACATATCTGCGTCTGAAGTATTTCCACATACAGATTGCTTGTATTGTTTTTGTCCAGAAGAACCATCACATCCTCATTTGCAAAAGAAAGTTAACATGCAGTTCCCATTTTTCTTCAAATCATGTCCTTTAAATGATTGTAGCAAGCGTTGAGCTGTATGATTAAGTAGGTCTTGAAGTTTTACCACTGCCGAACTCGATGCGATTTTAATAGTGTCCGTTGGTGGCAAACGGTCCTTTTATGCAGCAAGTATGTGATGATTTGATGGATACAGATTTGAGCCTTTTCCAATCGCACGCAACCAGAGCTGTGTATATTGGTGTTTTGTTAACTTCAAACCCAAAAATAATGCTAATGCCTCTTCATTTGAGAACTGTTTTCCATCGCTTGGAGTTGGAATACTCTTAATAATCCATTTTGTTCTCAGAGGACTAGCGTTTAAAACTTTTTCAACAATTTCGGCATTTGTGCTTTGTTTTTATTATCGCAATTGATGTAACAAGCTTTCTGCAATAGTTTCACATCCGATTTCTTCAATGATATCCTTAAGTTTCCGCCTTTTAGATCTATCGCTACAGTTGCCGAGTGATTTTGGTGGTCTCCCACAATTGTTTTGATTTTTACTTTCTGAAGATACTTGGACACTAAGTTCGCCCTCTAACCATATTGCAAAGGACTTATAAAATGTATGTTTGTTCCATCCAACCTGTTTGTAGCGCTTAGTTAAGTTGTTGGTGAAAGTATTTACTTTATTTTGCAGTTCCAATTGCATTTCGATGCTTGAGGAATTTACTTTGCTTTGAACGTAACATAAGACATCTTCCTTCTTTTTGTTTCTAAAATGCTCTTCGGATAATTCTTTATAGCTGAAATTCTCCATTTTTTAATATTCTAAAATTTGATTGTTTCTGCATGGATATAAATTTACAAGTGAGTTTGAATTTGAATACCACTGGATTTTATGCTTTTCTTACATGTATAGTGTCATACTCTGTTCATAAGTAGCATAAACATAGGTACATTAAAAAAACGACCCAAAACCTAAAAAGGGTTAATATGTCATAAAACATAACCAACTTGGCTTGGTGTACCTACAACATCAGGTAAAATAAAAAGAACAATACATTTTTTCCCGAGTAATTTCATTCAAATTAAAAAAGTGTTCTACAGGCTGTTTGGACAGGTACAAAAGTATATATAGGCTTAAAGAGGACACTTTCACCTTTCTTCTTGTACAAACATCTACCTGAAGTCTATTAACGCTAAAACGTTTCATTCCACTAAAATTCCAATTTGACAAATATATAGTACACGTTGAAATATGTTAAAACAAACCACATGTAAACAGTACAGTAATACTTTTGGCAATTTCCCAAAGAGTGCTATCCTACCTACGTAACAAACAAATTAACCCTCTATAGTTTGCGAGAAATGACAATTTCCTTTTACAAAAATATACAAAAGTTACGTTTTTATACCCTACACCACACTGTAACTCTACCCTACACCGATCGTCATAGAATCAATTTTTGAGTCGATTTAGCCATGTCCGTCTGTCTGTTCGTATGTCTGTCCGTCCGTCTGTCGGTCTGTCGGTCTGTCCATGTATTCTTGTAATCAGGTCTCAATTATGGTCCGATCTCGACGAAACTTTACACATATCTTTTGTTTGGCCCAAGGACGATCCCTATTGAATTTGGTTAGAGTCGGTTCAGATTTAGATATAGCCCCCATATAAAGGGTCCGCCAAATAACTTTTTTTTTTGAAAACATCGCTCAAAACATCGAGTGTAGCTTCGGCTGTGTGGCACGTAGCGCCGTCCTGTTGAAACCAAATGTTGCCAATATCCTCCTCTTCAATTTTTGTGAACAAAAATTCGTTCAACATGGCCCGATAACGATCGCCATTGACTGTAACGGCCGCTCCTTGCTCATTTTCGAAGAAAAATGGCCCAATTATGCCTCTGGACCAAAATCCGCACCAAACAGTGACTCGTTTTGGGTGTATCTGCTTTTCAATGTATGCGTGCGGGTTTTCTGTGCCCCAAATGCGACAATTTTGCTTGTTTACATACCCGCCAAGATCAAAATGAGCTTCATCCGAAAAGATGATTTTTTTTGGCAAAATCGGCATCTTCTGTAAGTCGATCGCTCCCAGCGTTGTTCAAGCGTATACACAACCATATTCGTTCAGCGGAAGGATAAAACTAATTATCTGGCAAATCAGACATGAGGTAAGTGTTACCATTCACGAAATAAGCACTAGTTGAAAAAAAACGTTAGATGGCGGACCCTTTATATGTTATCCCGATTTGACATGTAAGTGCTGTAAAAACTTTATTTTATAACCGACTAGCTGACCCGGTCCACTTCGTTGGCCCAGATTTCAGATTTCCGATCCTGTCAATTTTTGGACTAATCACGTAGACTGCTATCCCGATTTCAAAATTTGGCATATATGTGCGGGGCTACACCCATTGTTCCGATCGCGCCCATTTTTGGACCAATCACGTAGTCTGATCCAGATACATATACACAAAAGTACAGCACTCTCGCTGACAAATTATGCAAGATATCTCAATTTAGCAATTTGGTTTACATTGGCGGAGCTACGCCCATTGGTACGATCCCGCCCATTTTTGGACCAATCACGTAGATTTTCAGCTACTTTCAGATGGATCCCAGAAAGTCCATGAGTGGTGGGACATCTGAGATCACGGTCCAATCCCAATCTTGGAAGTAGATAGAGGCAGTAGGTATCTCAATTTCAAAAGTTGGCTTATAAGGGCGCGGTCACGCCCATTGGTCCGATTCCGCCCACTTGTAGACAAACTACGTAGACTATCGCCAGATACGTATGCAAATAATTACAGCACTCTCGCTAAAAAATTGTGCAAGATATCTAAATTTTAAAATTTGGCTTATATGGGCAGGGTCAAGCCCATTCGTCCGACCCCGCCCATTCGTCCGACCCCGCCCATTCGTCCGACCCCGCCCATTCGTCCGACCCCGCCCATTCGTCCGACCCCGCCCATTTTTGGACCAATCACGTGGACTACCACAATATACATATACACAAAATTACAGAACTCTCGCTAGCAAATTACCAAGATATTTCTATTTCAAACTTTGGTTTATATGGGCGGGGCCACGTCCAGTTGGTCCGATCCCGCACATTTTTGGACCAATCACGTTGACTTCCATCAGATATATATACACAAAATTACAGCACTATCTTTAACAAATTCTACATATATCTCAATTTTAAAATTTGGTTTATTTGGGATGCCATGCCCATTGGTCCGACCCGCCCATTTTTGGACCAATCACGTAGGTTACCACCATGTACATATGCAGAAAGTTACAGCAGTCTCGCTAACAATTTATGCAAGATATGTCAATTTCAAAATTTGGCTTATATGGGCGGGACCAGTCACGTAGACTGCCACCAGATATATATACACAAAATTGCAGCACTCTCGCTAAAAAATAGCTCAAGATATCTCAATTCCAAGATTTTCCTTATATGGGCGGGGCCACGCCCATTTTTAAACCAATCACTTAGACTGCCACCAGATATATATATACAAAAAATTGCAGCGCTCTCGCTAAAAAATTGTTCAAGATATCTCAATTCCAAAATTTGCCTTATATTGGAGGGGCCACGCCCATTTGTCCGATCCCGCCCATTTTTTGGACCAGTCACGTAGACTGCCACCAGATATATAAACAAAATTGCAGCACTCTCGCTAAAAAAAATGCTCAAGATATCTCAATTCCAAGATTTGCCTTATATGGGCGGGGCCACGCCAATTGGTCCGATCCCGCCCATTTTTGAACCAATCTCGTAGACTGCCACCAGATATATATACAAAAAATTGCAGCACTCTCTTTAACAAATTGTGTGAGATATCTAGATTTCAATATTTGGCTTATATAGGCGGGGCCACGCCCATTGCTCCGATCGCGCCCTTGTTTAGACCAAACACGTAGACTGCTACCAGATACATGTAAACAAAATTACAGCACTCTTGTTAAAAAATTGTGCAAGATATCTCAATTTAAAATTTCGTCTTATATGGGCGGGGACACGCCCATTGGTCCGATTCCGCCCAATTTTGGTCCAGTCCCGTAGACTGCCACCAGATACATATGCACAAAATTACAGTACTCTCGCTAACAAATTGTGGAAGATATCTCCATTTCAAAGTTTGGGCGAGGCCACGCCCATTGGTCCGATCCCGCCCACTTTTGGACCAATCACGTAGACTTCCACCAGATATATATGCACCACATTACAGCACTCTCGCTAACAAATTGTGTAAGATATCGCAATTTAAAAATTTATCTTATGTGGGCGGGGCCACGCCCATTAGTCCGATCCCTCCCCTTTTTTGGACCAATCCCGTACACCAGATACAGATGCCCCAAAGTACAACACTCTCGCTACCAAATTGTGTAAGATATCTCAATTCTAAAATTTGGCTTATATGGGCGGGGCCACGCCCATTGGTCCGATCCCGCCCACTTTTGGACGAATCACGTAGACTGCCACCAGATACATATGTACAAAATTACAGCACTCTCGCTAACAAATTGTGCAAGATATCTCAATTTTAAAATTTAGCTTATATTGGCGGTGCCACGCCCATTGGTCCGATCCCGCCCATTTTTGGACTAATCACGTAGACTGCCACCAGATGCATATGTACAAAATTACAGCACTCTCGCTAACAAATTGTGCAAGATATCTCAATTTTTAAATTTGTCTTATGTGGGCGGGGCCACGCCCACTTGATATATCGAAAATTCAAGTACCCTATTTTCACCACGCCCCACATATGTTCATTCTGTGAAAATTTCAAAAAGATCGGTCCAGCCGTTTAGACGTCTATTCGGTACAAACAAACCAACAAACAAACAAACAAACACACATTCTTCTTTATATATATAGATAAGTATGAAATTCGGCAGAAAGAGGTTTCTTATAATATGAATGAACACTGTTAAATTTGGAAGAAATCGGTTCAGATTTAGATATAGCCCCCATATATAAGTTACCCCAGATTTGACGTGTAACCGCTGTAGAAACTGTATTTTATATCCGATCAGTGCGAAATTCGGCAGTAAGAGGTTTCTTATTACATGAAGGAATACTGAGAAATTCGGAGAAAATCGGTTGAGATTTCGATATAGCCCCCATATATATGTTACCCCCGATTTGACATGTAAACGCTGTAAAAACTGTATATTATATCCGATCAGTATGAAATTCGGCAGAAAGAGGTTTCCTATTATATGAATGAACACTTTTAAATTTGGAAGAAATCATATATACGTTATCCCCGAGTTGACATGTAAACGCTGTAAAAATGTTATTTTATGTCCGATCAGAATTAGATAATATGTTTCTACCCTTATCGCATTGTTAGGGAGGTGTAGGGTAATATATAGTCGGCCCCGCCCGACTTTCTGCCTTTCCTTACTGTTTTTTTTTTTCCAAAATTACATAAAGTATTTGTTTTCAGCAGCACATCCGCCCACAATAATAAATATTTTGATCTAACTTTTTGGCTATCCTAGTCTCAATATGTTTGCTATTTAATGGCATTAAAATTTTAGAAATCGGCGATGACAAAAATTTGATTTTTGGCCAGTACAATTCAATTCTGAACCACAGTGCATCGGTCCATGTATCGCCCCCACATTTATCACTTCTTGGTGCCCTAGAGAACACATTTTTCATTGGATATTGCTGAAATTTAAGAATGTATGTATACTGCCTATTGGACCTAATCTTCCCTAGTAAAAATAGGGGGTACATGGGTCCATGTTTTGATATTATTATTCCGACGCATTTTTTAACCCATCGTACGGAAATTTAAACTATTATACTTCATAAAATCGTCTCTAGTGAAAATGAAGAATATCGGTCCATATTTCTTTCCTTAATGGCTATAGTCTCACTTTAGTGGAATAGAGTATCAATCTTTTGCTACCCGCCAAAAGCGTAACTTATTGCAGGAGTGACCCTAAGTGACCTAAGTATGTTTGTTACAAATTCATTTTAGGTTGTTTCAAATAGTTTCAGCAAATTAATGAAAATATTTTTTGTAGTTCGTAATTGGACCTGTCTGCCTTAACATTCCAGCGTTAAGCTACTAGAAAAAAAAACACATAAATTATTCACTAAGAAACCACAATATGTACTGTTATTATTTTCACGTAAACCACAAAATATTTCTAAAAAGACCTTACATTTTCTCAGCAAAAATACTACTTGAACAACAGTAGAGTTTAATTTCACAATTGGAAAAAAAAATTGTATATCTCCTTTTTGTTCTTGGCTCACAAATGTATTACGGGTATGTGGTATTAAACAGTTTGCTCTCTCTCTCTCGCACAGTTTTCAATTAATAATCAATGTAAACTTTTTATTATTATTATTATTATTGTTTTTTCAGTATGAAAATTAATATAAAAACTTTAGCTTGTTTTCATTCAGTAACTAAACCAATACAATAGGAAATTTGTGGTGTAAAATAACACTATTGCAGTGTGTTTGGTTTTCCCAACGTTTAAAGTACATTTCATGGAAAAAATGCATTGAAGTGGAATTTTTGCAGGTCGAGCATCAATCGTAGTTCGTTGCCGATTGATTTCCAATTCTGGGTTTTTAGTTTACTTATTTTTGTTCAGGTGCTCTGAATTTAACTGAAGTGAATTAAATAATTACACTTTGCAACAGACAATTTGTCCAAGGGAAGCGAATAATATTTTTGACTTATTTTGATGTTCTGAACATGCATAGCTTAGTGTGAGACATCGAAGGAGAGAGCTAATACCCTAATCATGTTCTGCGGATATATGTTTTAGGACGTTTTAAGTAATTTGAGCAATGTCCGTCAATCTGTCTATCGTTCTGAACACACTGCACAGTTAAAACGCATACTGAGAAGCAATGATTATATAAATTATCCTAAATTTTATGATTTTGGCTGTGATTTGGCAATCCTCTTTAAAATAAGTAAATTTTGTACTTCAGCTCAAGACAACGTTCTTAAATCAATTACATCTTGGACTTCAATTAAAGTCATGAGACGACTTTTAATGAAATACATCTTGTACTTCAAATAAAGACATGAAACGTCCTTAAATCAATTATATGTTGTCAAGTACATGTTGTAATTCAGTAAATTACATGTTGTATTGTGGTTGATGATACTATGTATCTTTTCCTTTAAACGAATAAATCATCGTTTTCTCCTAAAACAAATCAAAAAATTTCTCCGGTACTCTCATATTTACGATTAACAGTACTCCTAATTGCTCTCTCTCAAATAAAAACGAGCTCATCCTCTAAAATTAAACCACATATCTATAATATTATGCAAAAAAAAAATTGTTCTTTCATGGACAACTAAACCTTAGTTCAAAACAGGCAAAGACGAAGAACAATTAAGGGTCTAAATTAAGGACATGTTGTATATCTCCAGCCGAAATCCATAAAGAGATAAAAAAATTAAATTAAACGAAGTCCCCGGATATGACCGCATTGATGGAAACGTCACAAAACACCTTAGTCGTAAGGCCATTCTATTCCTTACCCTTATTTATAATTCAATTTTGAGACTCGGTCATTTCCCATCTCAATGGAAGTGCGATGAAATTATTATAATCAGAAAACCTAATAAGCCAGAGCATCTGAAAACATCATACAGGTCGATAAGTTCGTTGGTAACTTTCTCTAAAATATTCGAGAACATATTTCTACAAAGACTATCACCCTACTCTACAAACTGAAAAACTCCTTCCAGCCCCATACTATACCCTATTCAAAAGCTATTTGAGTGAAAGGCACTTTTACGTTAAAGTGAATGATGAAAGATCTGAGTTATCGAAAATGCAAGCAGGCATTCCCCAAGGAAGTGTTCTTGGATTTATCTTGTATACCATTTATATAGCGTGATCCATTTCGAGGTTCCCTATTTGTTAAAGAAAAAACACAGAAAATTTAAATTGAATGGGCAATGTTTATTATCATTTGAAAGAACATTATTTGGCACTTATTTTTCGAAGGTTATGTCTATCAAATGTTGGCCGCAGCTACGTCTCAGATAGTCCATTCGTTGAGTCCAATTTTCGATGACTCGTTCGAGCATTTCGACTGGTAACTGGCGAATGACACGCGTGATGTTTTGCTCCAAGGCCTGAATCAAAGCGGGTTTGTCCGCACAGACTTTGGACTTTACATATCCCCACAGGAAAAAGTCTAACGGTGTGATATCACACGATCTTGGTGGCCAATCGACCGGCCCAAAACGTGAAATTATCTGCTCACCAAGTGTTCTCTCAATAAATCAGTTGATTGATGCGATGTGTGGGAAGTGGCGCCGCCTTGTTGAAAATAAATGTCGCCGAGATCAGGAGCTTCAATGTCAGGCATCAAATAGTCGGTTATCATGGCACGATAACGGTCGCCATTGACGGTTAAGTTCCCACCGGCATCATTATTGAAGAAATATGGACCGATGATACCGGTACGTCGGATCGGTAATCGGTCAATGGCAAAAATATAGCTCTTAACGAGAGCTAAAATATTGCTTATGGCTGTCAAGGTCGTGGGTCGACTGGAAAGTGTTTGTTTTTTTTGGATTTACAAAAAAAATGGACTTAGCGCAATTGGGGAACGATCATTTTGATAATAAACCTGAACAATTTGTAAACGTTGTTCAGGCATAAGTCTTTCCATGATGAAATGACAAACAATACTTAACAAAAATAAAATGACAGCATGACACGACACACACATGACCTGTGAAAAAAAGGCTATTGAAAAGGTATCTCTACTTAGATCACCCTTTACTTCAGATATACCAACAAACGATGATGTTACAGTATCAACATACGCGGACGATACAGCCGTGATCGCTTCAAGTGAATGTCCTATAGAGGCATCTCTACATATTCAACACTATCTAAATGCATTGGAACTTTTATTAAAAAAATGGAACATCGTGTCACATGACTTTCGCATACCAGCGAGAGGATTGTCCACCTGTACATCTGAATGGTAGCATCGTACCTGAATGCACGACAGTAAAATACCTTGGAATGGTACTTGACAGGCGTCTTAAATGGAAACCACACATACAAGCAAAGAAATCCCAATTAAACAACAAATCCAAAAGACTATACTGGTTATTGGGTCCCAGATCCAAGCTAAATCTCAAGAACAAGCTCAGACTATATAAGGCTATGCTGAAACCCGTTTGGACGTAAGGCATACAGCTATGGGGAACTGCCTGAAATTCTAGAGAGATTCCAAGCTAAAATTTTTGGACTTATCACAAATGCGCCCTGGTTTGTTAGAAACACATCAATACGAAGATACCTAGGTATATCCTCTGTAAAAGAAGAAATACGAGACAACAGTGAAAAATACTTGTACATAATCGCGTCAACCCGGAGGCCATATCACTTCTCGATAGCACCATGAGACTCGAAGACTTTCCCGCACACATATACTAGACCTGCCATTCCGTAAATGTTAAAATTTGTATATATGTATAATTTATATAATATAGCTAAGTTAATATACCAGGAAAATAATTGGTTGGAATTCGATTGTAACAATAAAAAAATAGTACTAGCAACAAAAAGTATATTGCCTACACCGTCTGTCGGTTGTATTTATATATAATTAGTTGAAACAACAATAATAATATGGATACGATCAAATGCAAATGCTTGCAACTAAATCGATGGTTGTATCAATCGAATTAAGATTGTTTTTTCATTGACACTAGGTTAGTTGTGGTAACCAATTTTAAATTTTCATTATAGTACCATATGATCGATTTTTAGTTGTGACAACCAATGTTTTATTCTTGACAACAGAAATTGTATCAATAGACCTAAGATTATTAATGCAACGAATAATTGGTTACTACAACAGAAAAAATACTAATAAATAATCGTTTATTGGTTATCCCAATCATTTCCCAAATTTAGAATAGTTAAATTGGGAAATACAACCGAAAGATTGGTTGCTGTTCTTTTGCTGATACTTGACAAACAAAAAATAAAATTACCCGACATAAAAAACTCTTCAACATTTTGTTCAAGAGCGGTATAGGTAATCAAAAATAATCTCGTGTGGAATGCGGAATATGTTGTGCAAAATGTTTTACATAAATAAACCAGTAAGAAAAGGCTAAAGTCGGGCGGCGCCGACTATATAATACCCTACACCACTCTCGTAATATTGTATAACTCCACGGGGCAAAATCGCCTTTTTTGATATGTTTGAATCGAAAGAAAATATATTTGGAACACAAATTTTAAAATATTATATATTTCTTAGCAAATAAATTTTATTTGAAAATCAATAAAATATATTTGGAACGCATATATTAATATATTACAACAAATTATATTTGCAAACTAAATTTCTCAAATAAAATATGTGTTTAAATACAAATAAAATTATTATTTAGGAATTTTTCCAAATATATTTTATTTAAAAAATATTTCCAAAACTTTTGCTGAGTTTTTCATATTTCAGTTTCAATTTTTCTTGGGTTTCGAATTGTACCTCCCAGTTATGATACCATATGCAGCATTACCTTCTGTTTTAAATCAATCATTTCAAATTTCTGAGTATTCCAAGCCATCATTAGTTGTCAATCCTCTAAGTACTTTATATTGATCCAAGATTATATGATTTCAATTATTATTTTTTATGAACATTAAAAATTTCTAAAAAATTAACTTTAAATTACTGAAAAATTTGAGACAATTTATATATTTTATGAATACTGAAATGCAAATAAATATTTGTTTCTGAAATAATGGTCCCAAATAAAAACATATTGGAATGTAAACAAATATTTGTTTAGAACAACATCTTCCCAAATACACAATTTTTGTGTGTACCAAATATTACATGCTTAGAGTCTACCCCAAACATATATATGTTTCAAGCCGAATATGTTTGGGACAATATACTACAGAAGCGATTTTTTTTCAGCGTGTCTGATATATAAATTTTGTAATTCATGTATAAATTGTTTACATAAATTTACTTTTGGGACATTATATACTTAAATAATACCCTGTACCACAGTGTGGTGTAGGGTATAAAAACGATTGGATCTAAAGATCCAAATCGGATGAAACATATATATGGGAGCTATAGCTAAATCTTTACCGATTTTCTTCAAATTCGGTAGTGTTGGTTCATGGATCAAGAAACTCTACCATTCTAAATTTCAAAACGATTGGATGTAAAATACAGCTTTTATAGGACTAAAGGGCCAAATCGGACGAAACATATATATGGGAGCTATAGCTAAATCTAAACCGATTTTCTTCAAATTCGGCAGTGTTGGTTAATGTATCAAGAAACTCTACCATTCTAAATTTCAAAACGATTGGATGTAAAATACAGCTTCTATAGGCTATAGCTAAATCTTAACCGATTTTCTTCAAATTCGGCAATGTTGGTTCATGGATCAAGAAACTCTACCATTCTAAATTTTAAAACGATCGGATGTAAAATACAGCTTCTATAGGCTATAGCTAAATCTTAACCGATTTTCTTCAAATTCGGCAATGTTGGTTCATGGATCAAGAAACTCTACCATTCTAAATTTCAAAACGATTGGATGTAAAATACAGCTTATATAGGACTAAAGGGCCAAATCGGACGAAAGATATATATGGGAGCTATAGCTAAATCTTAACCGATATTCTTCAAATTCGGAAGTGTTGGTTCATGGATCAAGAAACTCTACCATTCTAAATTTCAAAACGATTGGATGTAAAATACATCTTTTATAGGACTAAAGGGCCAAAACGGACGAAACATATATATGGGAGCTATAGCTAAATCTTAACCGATTTTCTTCAAATTCGGCAATGTTGGTTCATGGATCAAGAAACTCTACCATTTTAATTTCAAAACGATTGGATGAGAAATACAGCTTATATAGGACTAAAGGGCCAAATCGGACGAAAGATATATATGGGAGCTATAGCTAAATCTTAACCGATATTCTTCAAATTCGGTAGTGTTGGTTCATGGATCAAGAAACTCTACCATTCTAAATTTCAAAACGATTGGATGTAAAATACATCTTTTATAGGACTAAAGGGCCAAAACGGACGAAACATATATATGGGAGCTATAGCTAAATCTTAACCGATTTTCTTAAAATTCGGTAGTGTTGGTTCATGGATCATGAAACTCTACCATTCTAAATTTCAAAATGATTTGATGTAAAATACAGCTTCTATAGGTCTAAAGGGCCAAATCGGACGAAACATATATATGGGAGCTATAGCTAAATCCTAACCGATTTTCTTCAAATTCGGCAATGTTGGTTCATGAATCAAGAAACTCTACCATTCTACATTTCAAAATGATCGGATGTAAAATACGATGCTTCTATAGGACTAAAGGGCCAAATCGGACGAAAGATATATATGGGAGCTATATCTAAATCTGAACCGATTTCAACCAAATTCAATAGCGATCTTAACAGCCGCGAAATACTCTGAACTGCAAAATTTCAGAACGATCGGAGTGAAATTGCGACCTGTAGTCGACGAACAACTTTACATGGACAGACGGACGGACCGACGGACGGACATCGTTAAATCGACTCAGCTAGTGATTCTGAGTCGATCCGTATACTTTAAGGTGGGTCTAGCTGTGTTATTTTCAGGTGTTACAAACATCTGCCGTGATACAAACTTATAATACCCTGTACCACAGTGTGGTGTAGGGTATAAAAATAAAAGCAACAATCATGAAATTGAAAGCACAGGGTTAAGCGATATTTGCATAAAATGTGTTTCAAATATTTCCACATCTCATAATAGTGATGAATTTGTAATATAGGATTTGTAATTTTGTTATGAATTGTTTTGTTTTTTGTTCAATAATTAAAATAAAAATTAATGAAAACTGTTTTTAATTAATTGTCGGTAATATATGGCTGACTAATTGTCAGAACAACCAATTTTTTAAAACAGTTTGTTGTGGCAACTACAACAGATAATTTAAGCCACCATTTTCGTAGTTGGTGCAACCAAATCTAATTGTTGTCAACATGGAAGCAGAAGTATACCACAACCAAAATATTGGTTGTCCGGATAGAATCGCATGATAGTAGACAGAACTAAAAAATTATGTTGGCAAATAATTCTGTTGAGGCAACCAAACTGTATTCTGTGTGTGTGATATTTGTTATGTTGCTTAATGGATCTACATAACCTCTGTTACTTTTATTATAAAAACACATTTACTTATTGTCCCTGGACATATTGTAAATAAAGAATGAATTAAAAAAAAACTTTTTTTCAAAAAATAATTATAGTTAGATTTTATTTTACCATTTATCAACTTTTTGTAAACTTTTTAGTCAAGAATAAAATGCATAGTTTTATAGTAAAAATTCTGACCCACTTTGAAGTTGCGAATTGAAGCCTTTAGACATTTTTGTGGGGCATCATGAAGGACTGATTTTATGCTAACAATCCATTAACGATTCTGAACCTTAAGACGAATATGGAGCAAGTAATTCGAGAGATAAAACCAGAAACCGTCACCAAGGTCTTGGAGCATTGGGTTGACAGGATTCGCTAGAGCGGCAGCCACAATCATGATGAAATCATTTTTCGTAAATAATGGGAATCTTTGCTTTTTCAAATAAACAAATAATATGCCCAAAAAATCAGAAAAAAAAGGAAAGGCAGAAAGTCGGGCGGGGCCGACTATATAATTCCCTACACCTCCCTAACAATGCGATAAGGGTCATCGCCATAATAATTTGGAATAATTGGTAAATGGGTAGAAACATATTATCTAATTCTGAAACGATAATCGCTACATTAAGCAATATTCGTTCCTAAATTGAGAAACATCTTTCTGGAAAATTTGAATGATCTGAAGTAAAATACAACTATAGCGGTTTGATACCAAATCAGGAGGACATATACATGGAGCTTCAATATAAATCTGAACCGATCTTCCCTGAATACTCATTCATGTAAAAATACCTCCTTTTGTCGAATTTCGTACTGATCGGATATAAAATACAGTCTCTACAGCGCTTACACATCAAATCGGGGGTAACATATATATGGGAGCTATATTTAAATCTGAACCGATTTTCTCCGAATTTGGCAGTATTCCTTCATGTAATAAGAAACCTCTTTCTGCCGAATTTCGCACTGATCGGATATAAAATACAGTTTTTACAGCGCTTACATGTCAAATCGGAGGTAACATATATATGGGTGTTATATCTAAATCTAAACCGAGTTTCTCCGAATTTGGCAGTATTCCTTCATGTCGAAAGAACCCTCTTTTTGCAGACTTTCGCACTGATCGGATATAAAATAACATTTTTACAGCGCTCACATGTCAAATCGGGGGTAACGTATATATGGGAGCTATATCTACATCTGAACCGATTTCTTCCAAATTTAAAAGTGTTCATTCATATAATAGGAAACCTCTTTCTGACGAATTTCATACTGATCGGATATAAAATACAGTTTTTACAGCGCTTACATGTGAAATCGGGGGTAACATATTTATGGGAGCTATATCTAAATCTGAACCGATTTCTTCCAAATTTAACAGTGTTCATTCATATAATAAGAAACCTCTTTCTGCCGAATTTCATACTGATCGGATATAAAATAAAGTTTTTACAGCGCTTACATGTCAAATCGGGGTAACATATCTGTGGTCACAAGGCATAACAGCATAACTCGAGTTATGCTCTAACTGAGTTATTAATGTAATAATGTTCCCCATCTTCGATTACATATTGTGACACATTTTTGTGATGATCCCTCGTTTAGTTAAATATATAAGGCAGCATATCTGACTGTGTCACTACATTACAATTGGATTATTATATCGATTCAAACACTTACAATTCCTCTCCTGAAAAGTTTCAAAAACAGACATATGCTGTTATGCTTTGTGACCACAGATATATATGGGGGCTATATCCAAATCTGAACCGATTTTAACCAAATTCAATAGGGATCGTCCTTGGGCCAAAAAAAGATATGTGTAAAGTTTCGTCGAGATCGGACCATAATTGCGATCTGTACTTTGATTACAAGAATACATGCACAGACGGACAGACAGACGGACATAGCTAAATCAACTCAGAAAGTGATTCTAAGTCGATCGGTATAATAAACGATGGGTCTATTTCTTCTCCTTTTGGGTGTTACAAACAAATGCACAAAGTTATAATACCCTGTACCACAGTGTGGTGTAGGGTATAATAAACTTTAAGAAGGTCCAGATAAACATTTTAAGCTGTTGCTGTGGTGCATTTTTAGAAACAATCTGCCTCAATGTGTGAAAAATATAAGTGCTAGACAAAAAGAAACTTTATTTTGCAACATAGTGTTATTAGTTTGTCTTTTTTCGTTTTATATTTATTTTTGTGGAGCACTGTTTGTTCGTTTGAACTCAATTCAGTTTTAATTATTTTTCAATGAATTCCACATCCAATGTTCGGGTCCGGCTGCCGTCACCGAGGTGCGGGAAGAAAGCCCTAGTTGTGTACATACTACATACATATATAAATTTCAAAGACATCAGTGCCGGCGGCCGTATTGTTGTTATTAACAGTTCAAGTCACGTTTTACACTTGACATTTTCCAACTGCCGCCAACAACATTGAGTTGCTGATTGTGTGCAAAACATGTGAATTTCAATGTTCCAATGTGAACATCATTTGGTGGGAGTGGAGCGGTGTGGGGGGTGTCGGCTGAGAAGATTTCCAATGGAGGAAGCCTTTGGCAGCACTTCTTAGAGCACATCTTTTGTGGGATTTGCCGCCAGTACAAATATGTGTGTGTTCTCGTGGAAGGGGCGGGGGCGGATTTTCGCTTTGTTACTTGAAAATCATTAAGTCGCATTAATAAACTAAACAATTGACTTGGATTTTCAAAATTGCAAGTTAATATAATAGACAAGAATGCCAATCCCCTAGAGTAATTACTTAAGCACTTAATGATACATAATAATCTTTGATGTTTTAGTATTATTTGAAGAAGATTTTTTTAAGTACTTTTTTTTAAGAAGGCTATGAGAATATACCAAAATTTCCACATTAACCTTAAAACGAAAAAGTAAAAAATTTGCTACAGATGTCATAAGGAAATCATTAACTGGGTGAGAGGAAGGCGGCAATACCCCTAAGGCGAATGGGAGCGGTATAAAGGTTGGACTTTGCTCTGTATACTCCAACATTAGTAAAGGGTTGCCGGATGTGCCTCCCTACTGTAAAGCCGAATGCTAGTATCAAAGCCGCATAAAATGAATCTAAGGTTCTGTGATATGTGCACTGTTGCCTCATACAGCTGATCACTTAAATGTTATTCAAGACCGAACGACTAATCCTCCCCACTGTAAAGACGATGACGGGATTAGGTGTGTTTAAGCGACTTTTGCTTAAACGGTCAAACGTTTTTTATCCGCCATATGTGAATCAGCACAGCTGAGCAAGAACAGACGATGAAGTCACCATTGTGAATGGCACATGTGTAATTGGCTGTCAGCTGTTTTATGTTTTTCTTTGGTTGGTTCGTTGTTGTTTTAACCTCTCATCACTTCAGACACACCGTGTCACATAATAAAATAAAATAATTAAATAAAATATTGTGTATTTTTTTTAATTCCCGCCATCCTGGCGGGGAATTAAATATGGTCCTTCGACGTCAACCTTGACCCGCGCCTAGTGATTGATTGGATCCATTAAAGTGAAATTTATCACAAATAAAAAAATATGATTATTACATAATCATAGACACCATGCAGCCTGAACAAACTCCGGCCCACGTAATCCCTGCTGCCATCAACACACGAACATACGTGCCATCACGTGGCCAACGCTTCACGAGCTGTTCGTGTTTGGAGACCAGCGTTACCGTTGGGAAATTTCAAAAAGGGGCACAAAAATGGGATTTTTTCGAAAAAAGGGGCAACCTACCATTAAAAAATAGGGATCAATTTTAAGGTTTTTATTTAAAGAAAACAACAATAAAAAAACAAAGCTTAACATAAAAAATAAGTAGGTAACATTAAAAATTCATTCATTTACACTAAAACTAAACAAAAAATACAATGTTATACAAAACTTCTTATGAGGTATACTAAATATATTTTGTCACATACATTTCTTTATTTATAGTTACTTTTTTGTAACTTCTTTTTTTATACTTTCTTATTAGATCTGTGCTTGGGACAGATGTGTTTTGTATTGAGTTTTTTTGATCTCACAATAAATCTGTAAAGAAAAAATTATAATATTTATGTACATCAACCTAATGAAAAATAAAAAATAAATTGGATTTTTTTATAAACCCATATATTGTTACAATTAAGAAATCACTCAAATTAATTGTATTGTTGCATAGACGCCGACCCATTCGCAGAATTTTCACCAATAAGATGAAACGGTGGAAATAGATTCTCATATGCTTACACATACAAAAGATAAATGTAAATCGTTTTAACATATGCGTATATCCCATTAAATAACCTAATTCAGAACGTAGCGCGTTAGGCATTTCAGTACGTTAGTACGAAAGTGTTGTCATAAGAGTATAAAAGCAGATTTTTTTACAAAAGCCAAAAAGTGGCACATTTAGTATCAAAAAATAAAAGGGGCGCAAAAGTAGCACGGCTGAAAAAAAGGGGCAAATATGCCACTTTAGTCGCACAACGGTAACGCTGTTGGAGACGCTGGTAATTCGTCGGCGCTGGTAGTTCGTCGTAAGGTCTGTAGAAGCTTCACGAGCTAACATATCAGAGCTGCACGCAATACATTATACGAGCCAATAATATATGAAAAATATACCCAACCAGAGAAGCCATAACATCGTTCATCCTAACACTTTCAACAGCAACCGAGGAGATGTGTGGGCTGATATCTCACCTAAAATTGCAACTCCTACAACAACAAATCATAAGTATGTAAATATGTACAGCATTGCAAAAACTTCGTTGTCTTAAATAAAAATACACTGTCATCATGTTGCACTAGTGCAAGGCCGGGAGTATGTTTAAGCGACTTTTGCTTAAACGGTCAAACGTTTTTTATCCGCCATATGTGCCACACCGAATCAGCACAGCTGAGCAACAACAGACGATGAAGTCACCATTGTGAATGGCACATGTGTAAATGGCTGTCAGATGTTTTATGTTTTTTGGTTGGTTCGTTGTTGTTTTAACCTCTAATCACTTCAGACACACCGTGTCACACAATAAAATAAAATAATTAAATAAAATATTGTGTATAGGTGTATGGGACCCTGAAGTCCGCATAAACATAATCCTGCAGAAGATTGATGAAATCTGATCGGTTGCATCATTGGATTTTATTCACACGCAGAACATCCCATTCTAGCTGCACCATATACGAGTATGTTATTCTGAATGCATCATTAAGAGGCACCGGGACTGTAATCCCAGTATACCAAATGGCAAGTGAAAGGTCTGTCGATTGAATGAGGTGTATAGGTTTAGAAGTAACGCAGTATTTATACTTAATATTAAGTCTCTAACCAATCTCTTCAAGTCCGATGACCAAGTGTCATACGGATTGAGCAAAAATCCGTTTAAAATTGTATAAGTGCGATTATGACGACGATTTGAAAGATACCCTACCAACTGACCCTTATGCAGTATCTGAAGATGAATTTCCCTCTTCGTAAATGTACAGTTTCGTTTGAAACAAGAGTTTCCTACTTTTCCGATGCGCTTGAATGAGACATCACAGGTTCTTCTAGAGGACAAAGACGTCGAGAAAGGTAGATCTGAGGTGGTCATGATCCGACTGCTACTGATAAACCTCCAACACTCTAAGAAAGCACCCGCTGCCCTAAAAGCCCTGATGTTGCTAGGAGGAACAGACCTGTTCCTAATTCAAGTCCCATCGTTGAGAGAAGATATGGTTTGAGGGCTTAGCAAGACTGGGTAAAAACTACTTCAATGCACAAGTAATAAAAAACTTATAGTCTATATAATTTCCAAAAACAACCTTAATATTCAGTTGCCAGAATTTAACGGCCACGAACATAACGCCCAAAAAAATTTTAGGCGTTGTGACATTACCCGAAACAACCTTATAGCCCAATATTTTTCTGGGCGATATGACCTCCCCATAAACAGGTTTACGGCCCATTAGTTAACGGCCTGAAAACAAAATTTTTGTATTTAAACATTTTCTTCATATTTAATATCAAGGCAGAAAACGTTACCTATTTCTCCCAGAGGAGAAAATATTTACTCATAATCCCGGCCGCAGGGGGCGCCCACCCAGAAAAACAGTGGAATTAAACTAACCTTAGTCATATTACCGAAATATTAATGTTAACGCTATAGAACGTCCAAAATAAAATTGGGAATTATGTCTGTTTGTGGTCGTTTCGGCATTATGGCCGTTAAGACTGGACAACTATTAACCTTGTAATTTGTAATACAAGACGTGAAAACCTACCTTCACTACTACTAACAGCTAAGAAGTGCTCGATGTCAACCTGGACTTTGAGAATGTGGTTCTCCGACTATACGGGGGAGGTTTTAAAATTAGCCGACCTAACAAAGAAAACACAACAAATTTGTGCATTTTTTCTTTATTTCTCAACATAATCTTCTTTTAGCTCGATACACTTTTTCCAGCGAATTTCAGTAGCTACGATACCCTTATTATACATCCCATTCTACTCCACAGGAGAAAATAATACTATACCCTATAATAGCTACTATACCCTATAAACTGTCTAGCTCCTGAAAATAGCCATCAACTGGCACCTCCTACTCTTCATTACTAGTAAATCTTTTGCCGCTGAGGCATTATTGAAGTTTGGAAACCAAAAATGATCCGTGGGAGCTAAATCTGCCGACTTAGGTGCGTGCTGAAGCAAGTCGAACTTAAATTCATTGATTTTGCCCATCGCAATAGTGGATGTGTGAACTGGTGCATTGTCTTGTTTGTGAGCAAACGCGGCACCCATCTTGCGCACAGCTTTCTCATCATCACTTTTTTAAATGCCTATGACTTCAGCTATCTCACGAACCTTCTGCCGACGGTCATCCAATACCATTTTGTTTTAAGCATTTCTGGCGTGAACACCTTTATTGGTCGACCACTACGGTGTTCGTCTTGGACGCTCGTTCGGCCCCGTTTAAACTCTGCCATACAACCAGTGGAGCGGGAAGGATTTACATCCGACTCATCTGGACTAGGATTTTCATCCAGTCTGGAAGGAGCGTAGAGCACTGGGTACGGGCTAAGCGGTAGCCATTCCGAGGTTTACACCCGGAAATCAGAGGGTCAAAGCGTAGGCTTGGATTTACATCCAAGTTAAACGAAGTGTAGGAGGTCAGGAGTCGTAGTGCACTGGCTCTGGCAACAACTAAAGTCACGAGACAGCAACAGCCACTAGAGCACCGAGAAAGTTTGTGAAAAGCAACAAGTGGAGAAATAACAGGTGGCGCAAAAGTAATCCTCCTATTAGAAAATGCTATAAATTTTGCGATTGGCCCCTAATGTCAGTTCTGTTTTGACATTTGTGTAGTAAACACATGCGAAATACACGTTAATAAACAATGTTACGCTACACTGCTCCAGAACGCGGAATATTGCTGACTATTTATTTGACCAATAATCGGTCGGTGACTTTGGCACAGATTTCCTGGCCGTCCAACGCCTACTCGTGAAACACTGCGACGTTTAGCCGCTCGCCTCGAAGAGACTGGCACAACACGAGATGCTGCCAGGCGTGGCAGACCCCGGAGTAGCCGTTCTGCAGAGAATATTGCTGCTGTAGCCGAGGATGTCATGGAAGCGCCGTCGACATCGACCAGACGACGTGCCACGCAAATGGGTATCAGTCGACGGTCTCTACAGCGAATTTTGGTACAAGATTTGAAGATGTTTCCGTACAAAGTCCAGACGGTGCATCAGCTGATAGCTGCTGACCGCCAATCGCGTCTAACATAACATCGAAAGGTTGCTTTTGCGCCACCTGTTATATACATAAATTAAAAAAAAAACAAAAGAATAAAATAAAGTTATACAGAGGAAAAAACCCGAAATTTAAGTAAGAGTGGTTTTTTTTTATTGGGGGTGAATAAACGTATGTAAAGAACCCTGGACACGACTGAGTAGCAAGCCAGCGTCAAGCACGGACTCACCGCAGGTTCCTTACAAGGTTGCGGTTGATGGCTATTTTCAGGAGCTAAGCAGTTCTTACTATAATCAGGATATCGAAGCTATTGGAATTTGCTGGAAAAGATTAAGATGAGAAATAAAGAAAACACTTTCCCAAATTTGTTGTCTTTTCTTCGTTAGGTCGGCTAATATTTAGTTACCGCCCTCGTACCTACTAATTATCAGATGCATTTCTGCTAGTTTAGGGTCAACTGACCTTCATAGATTTGTCAGCAGGAGATCGGCACTAGGTGGCATTTTATCTCCTCTGCTATGAAATCTCTCCATGAACAATATTCAGCTTTCTCTGGAGATGATGATGGCGTCGGAGTTCTTGCCCTTGCAGATCGCGTGGCATAGCTGTTAGAGGGAAGTTTAAGAGTACTCTTAGTGGCATCCTACATCAGGTTCATTGTAGCATCGCAAAATGGATTTCCGATAATGGTTTTGCTGTGAATCCGACCAAAACAGAACTAGTTGTTTGCAGCAGTCGTGTCATTGCCTTATTGGACGGCACGCAGAGATATAGGTCTTCCGAAATAACTTTTGCGGAATCAATAGAACAACTTCTGTGTCTGGTCCGCTCTCTCAAGAAGGCGGCAGGATACACTAGGCTCCTCTCATTTCTTAGGAAGTTAACAGTACTGACTGTTGCTAAAATCTGCCATCTTTTAAGCTTTCTAATGCAATCAAATTGGTTTATCGGGAGGAGATAGGAAAATCGTACGACGACCCTGTGGTTACATAATGGACTACATAGTCCATGTATCCCTGGCATATAGGCTGTCACTCTTAACCTAGATCTAAACCTACAACGTAAATCGAGGTATCTCTATAGAAATCTCTTCATTGATAACGTTTTTCTTCCAGTGTAGTCAGCTCTCTGCAAATAAGCATGCAACAACTATAATTACATACCCCTCCAAAAACAAATACCTTTTCCCCATGACTTTCATTGTTTTGCTTACTCTTTTTTGACAACTTTTCAATGGACTTCCCGAAAGTTTAGTAGTAATTTGTCCATTCCGTGTAATTAGTGACCGATAAAAGAAAAAGTCCACAATTTCTCTTTTCTTTTTCTTATACGGGAAGAAATTTCGATACAATTTCGAATACATAATTACCCCCGACTGGGAAGCAATGTAAAAGGCAATATTGTTTCTTGCATAATCACTTCATTTCACCTGTTTTACCTTAAATAATTGCTAAAGTAAATAGCTAAGGTGGGAAAAAAACGCATGTACTCGTACATTGTTTATGGCCAGGCAACCCGGCAACGATCTCGTTTGGTTTGGTTTTTTTTTTTGCAAATCATTTAAAGAAATAAAATGTAAAAAGAAAAATTACAGGCGGATGGACGCATTTAGGTTAAGCGAAGAAATATTTAAAATACCAGCAGTGGTTACAACCAAAATTGAAAAAGTTGTAATGTTTTAGTTTTGGTAATGGCTTCAGAGCCGCGGCCTGTGGTGCTCGATTTTGGTTTTAGCGTTTCACTTGGAATGTTCAGGAAAAAATACGAAATTAATGCCTTTTAATAATAAATATTTAGGTTACCATTATGACGATGCAACAGGTAAAATTTGCTACCGTTAGAGCATTTTAAGACATTAGAACAATGTCTGTCCGTCTGTCTAGCTATTGCGAACGATTGCTCTTGAAAGGAGTAATATATTGCCAGATTCATTCAAACTCAACATTCCCATAACTTCTGCAGCAATCATCTTAAGGTTCTCATATTTAGTATTTTATATGTACAACTAGCTGAGCCCGGTGCGCTTCGCTGCCCATGTCAAAATTAGCGCTGTAGAAACTGTATTTTATATCCGATCAGTACGAAATTCGGCAGAAAGAGGTTTGTTATTACATGAAGGAATACTGCAAAATTCGGAGAAAATCGGTTCAGATTTAGATATAGCCCCCATATATATGTTACCCCCGATTTGAAATTCAAGCGCTGTAGAAACTGTATTTTATATCCGATCAGTAAGAAATTCGGCAGAAAGAGATTTCTTATTACATGAAGGAATACCGCAAAATTCGGAGAAAATCGGTTCAGATTTAGATATAGCCCCCATATATATGTTACCCCCAATTTGACATGTAAGCGCTGTCGATACTGTGTTTTATATCCGATCAGTACGAAATTCGACAGAAACAGGTTTCTATTTTACATGAATGGGTATTCAAGGAAAATCGATTCAGATTTATATATAACCTCCATATATATGTTCCTCCAGATTTGGTTACAAAGCGCTATAGAAGTTGTACTTTACTTCCGATCATTACAAAGTTCTCCAGAAAAATGTTTCTTAATTTAGGAACGAATATTGCTTAATTTAGCGATTATCGGTTCAAAATAAGATATACATACACACACACACACCACATTTACCAATTATTCCAAATTATTATCGCAATGACCCTAATCGGCCCCGCCCGACTTTCTGCCTTTCCTTACTGGTATTAGTGATAAATTCACTGAATGAAAAAATACCGAATTCAGTGGAAAGTCCAGAAAATAGAAATGTATACTTATAAAATTTCCAAATTCTTGTTTCATTGGTCATGCATCACATTATCATATTGCGATTGTATTGGAGTGAGCAGCTGTAATTATCGCATACCGAGCATTTATGTTCATGTATTTCCTATATAATACTTGCAAGATATATCAAAATATGGGCTGTGCCACGCCCACTGGTCCTATTCCGCCCATTTGTAAGCCAATCACGTAGACTGCTACCAGATACATATACGCAACATTTCAACACTCTCGCTAACAAAATGAGCAAGATAATTCAATTTCAAAATTTGGCTTATATGGGCAGTGGCACGCCCATTGGTCAGATCCCGCGAATTTTTGGACCAATCACGTGGACTGTCACCAGATACATATGTACAACATTACAGCACTCTAGATAAAAAATTGTGCAAGATATATCAATTTCGAAATTTGGCTTATAAGGGCGGGGCCACGCCCACTGGTCCGAACCCGTCCATTTTCTGACCAATCACGCAGACTGCCACCATATACATATACACAAAATTCCAGCACTCTCGCTAACATATTGTGCAAGATATATCAATTTCAAAATTTGGCTTATGTGGGCGGGGCCACGCGCATTGGTCCGCTCCCGCCCATTTTTGGAAAAATCACGTGGACTGCTACCAGATACATATACACAACATTGCAGCACTCTCGCTAGCAAATTGTGCAAGATATCGAAATTTCAAAATTTGGTCTATGTGGGCTGGGCCACGCCCATTGAGCCGATCCCGCCCATTTTTGGACCAATCACGCAGACTGCCACCATATACATATACACAAAATTCCAGGTCTCTCGGTATAAAATTGTGCAAGATATCACATTTTTAAAATTTGGCTTATATGGGCGGTGCCAGGCCCATTGGTCCGATCCCGCCCATTTTTGGAAAAATCACGTGGACTGTTACCAGATACATATACACAACATTGCAGCACTCTCGCTGGCAAATTGTGCAAGATATCTCAATTTAAAAATTTGGTCTATGTGGGCGGGGCCACGCCCATTGAGCCGATCCCGCCCATTTTTGGACCAATCACGGAGACTGTCACCAGATACATATAAACAAAACTGCAGCACTCTTGATAATAAATTGTGCAAGATATCGAAATTTCAAAATTTGGTCTATGTGGGCGGGGCCACGCCCATTGGGCCGATCCCGCCAATTTTTGGGCCAATCACGTAGACTATCACCAGATACATATACACTCAAATACAGAACTCTTTCTAATAAATTGTAGAAAATATTTGAATTTCAAAATTTGGCTTATATGGGCGGGGCCACGCCCATTGGTCCGACTCCGCCCATTTTTGGAAAATTCACATTATCTGCCACTAAATGCATACACAAAAAATTTCAGCACTCTAGCTAAAAAATTTTCTTAATATCAAAATTGGACCCCTATGGGCGGGTCCACGCCCACTTGATATATCGAAAATTCAAGTACCCTATTTTCAGCACCCCCTTCACATGTACATTCTGTGAAAATTTCAAGATGATCGGTCTAGCCGTTTAGACGTCTATACGGAACAAACATACAAACAAACCCACAAACAGACACTCTCTTTTATATATATACTAGCTGGACCCGGTCCACTTCGTTGCCCCAGATTGAGATTTCCGATCCCGTCCATTTTTGAACCAATTACGTAGACTGCCATCAAATGCATATTTACTAAATTACAACACTCTCGCTAACAAATTGTTCAAGGTATTTCAATTTCAGAAATTTGCTTATAAGGGTGGGGCCACGCTCATTGGTCCGATCCCAACCCTTTTGGGCCATTCACGTAGACTATCACCAGATATATATACACGAAATTACAGCACTCTCGGTAAAAAATTGTGCAAGATATGACTCTCAATTTCAAAATTTGACTTATACTCGCATAGGCAGGGCAACGTCCATTGTTCTGATCCCGCCTATTTTTGGTCGCAGCGCTCACTTAAACAAATTGTGCAAGATATCTTAATTTAAAAATTAGGCTCCTATTGGCGGTGCCGCCCTTTTTTGTGTAATCACGTAGACTGCGTGAGATGCACAAAATCACAGCACTCTCGCTAACAAATTGTGCATGATATCTCAATTTCAAAATTTGGTTTATATGGGCGGGGCGAGGCCCATTGATCCGATCCCGCCACTTTTTAGAACATTCACGTAGGCTATCATCAGATACATATGCACAAAATCACAGAACTATCGCTAAACAATTGTGTAAGACATCTCAATTTCAAAATTTAGTTTATATGGGCAGGGCCACGGCCATTGATCCGATCCCGACCCTTTTTGGACCAATAACGTAGACTACCACCAGACATCACTCTCGCTAAAAATTGTGCAAGATATGTGTCTCAATTTCAAAATTTGGCTTATATAGGCGGAGCCACGTCCATTGGTCTGATCCCGCCAATTTTTGGGCGAATCGCTAAGACAGTCATCAGATACATATGTCCAAAACTGCAGCACTATCGATAATAAATTGTGCAAGATATTTTAATTTCAAAATTTGGCTTATATGGACGTGGCCACACCCATTGGTTCGATGCCGCTCATTTTTGGACCAATCACGTAGACTATCACCAGATATTTATACACGAAATTACAGCACTCTCGGTACAAAATTGTGCAATATATCTCAATTTCAAAATTTGGCTTATAGGGGGGGGGGGGGGGGTGGGCACGCCCATTGTTCTGATCCCGCCCATTTTTGGACCAATCACGTAGACTGACACCAAATATATATGCACATAATTACATTGATCTCTCTAACAAATTGCTCAAGATATATCAAATACAAAATTTAATTGGCTTATAGGGGCGGGGCCACTCCCATTTGTCCGACCCCGCCCATTTTTGGACCAAGCACGTAGACTGCCACCTAATATATATAATCACAAAATTAGAGTAATCTCGCTAATAATTTGTGCGAGTTATGTCAATTTCAAAATTGGGTTTATATTGGCGGGGCCACGCCGATTGGTCCAATCCCGCCCATTTTTGCACCAACCAATTAGACTACCACCTAATACATATGCAAAAATTACAGCACTCTAACACTAACAAATTGTGCAAGATATGTCAATTTAAATCTTTGTTTATATATGGGCGGGGCCACGACCATTCCGCCTATATTTGGACAAATCACGAAGACTACCACCAGACACATGACACAAAATTACAGCAAATTACTCGCTAGCAAATTGTGTAAGATATCTCAATTTCAAAATTTGGCTTATATTGGCGGGGCCACGCCCATTAGCCGATCCCGCCCATTTTTGGACCAATTTAGTAGACCACCACCTAATACATATGCACAACATTACAGCACTCTCGCTAAAAAATTGTGCAATATATATCAATTTAAAAATTTGGTTTATAAGGGCGGGGCCACGCCCATTGGTCCAATCCCGCCCATTTTTGGACCAATCACGAAGACTGCCACCAGATACAGTTGCACAAAATTACAGCTCTCTCGCTAACAAATTTTGCAAGATATCTCGATTTCAAAATTTGGCTTAAAGGGGCGCAGCAACGCCCAGTAGTCCGACATCGCCTATTTTTGGACCAATCACGTAAGTCGCCAACAGATATATATAAACAAAATTACAGCTCTCTCGCTAACAAATTGTGCAAGATATCTCAAATTCAAAATTTAGCTTATATGGGCGAGGCCACGCCCATTGGTCCAATCCCGCCCATTTTTGGACCAATTAAGTAGACTACCACCAATACGTATGTACAATATTACAGCACCCTCGCTAACAAATTGTGCAATATATATCAATTTAAAAATTTGGTTTATAAGGGCGGGGCCACGCCCATTGGTCCTATCCCGCCCATTTTTCGACGAATCACGTAGACTGCCACCAGATACATATGTACAACATTACAGCACTCTAGTTAAAAAATTGTGCAAGATACCTCAAATTCAAAACTTGGCTTATATGGGCGGGGCCACGCCCATTGGTCCGATTCCGTCCATTTTTGAACCAATCACGTAGAGTGCCACTAGATACATATGCACAAAATTACAGCTCTCTCGCTAACAAATTGTGTCAGATATCTCGATTTCAAAATGTGGCTTAAAGGGGCGGGGTCACGCCCATTAGTCCGACCCCGCCCATTTTTGGACCAATCACGTAGACTGCCTCCATATATATATACAAATTTCTAGTTCTCTCACTAACAAATTGTGCAAGATATCTCAACTTCAATATTTGGCTTATATGGGCGGGGCCACGCCCATTGGTCCGATCCCGCCCATTTTTTGACCAATCACGTAAGTCGCCAGCAGATATATATACACAAAATTACAGCTCTCTTGCTAACAAATTGTGCAAGATATCTCGATTTCAAAATTTAGCTTAATGGGGCGGGGCCACGCCCATTAGTCTGACCCCGCCCATTTTTGGACCAATCACGTAGACTGCCTCCAGATATATATAAACAAAATTACAGTTCTCTCGCAAAAAATTGTGCAAGATATCTCAAATTCAAAATTTGGCTTATATGGGCGGGGCCACGCCCATTGGTCCGATCCCGCCCATTTTTGGACCAATCACGTAGACTGCCTCCAGATATATATAAACAAAATTACAGTTCTCTCGCTAAAAAATTGTGCAAGATATCTCAAATTCAAAATTTGGCTTATATGGGCGGGGCCACGCCCATTGGTCCGATCCCGCCCATTTTTGGACCAATCACGTAGACTGCCACCAGATACATATGTACAAAATTGCAGCACTCTCACTAACAAATTGTGCAAGATATCTCAATTTTAAAATTTGTCTTATGTGGGCGGGGCCACGCCCACTTCATATATCGAAAATTCAAGTACCCTATTTTCACCACGCCTCACACGTGTACATTCTGTGAAAATTTCAAGAAGATCGGTTCAGCCGTTTAGACGTATATACGGTACAAACAAACCAACAAACAAACAAACCAACAAACAAACAAACAAACACACATTCTTCTTTATATATATAGATAGATAGATATAAAATATAGATACAAAATTTAGTTTTTCAAAAAAAAACTGTATCCGAAGGTAATTTTTTGCGATGTAAAATTAGTTTCTGAAGTACTGTATAATACGAGTACTGTGATGGTGATTCTATAATTCTGATTGTCTTTTGCTCAAAATCTTAAGATATAAAACTAATTCTTTGATTTTTGTACGTTTTTTCTTAGTTTAGTTTCTCTTTATATGTGTACCAGTCCTCTGCGGCTCTGGTGGCCTTTGCCCTACTAAAGAGCTTCCTACAGCGTAATTATAAGTAATTGAGACGACCACCATTGCGGTAATTTTTTGCACCTTTGGCTTTTGTTTGGGTCATGCGAGTCATTAAAGGCAAACGTAACCGTAACGCCCTCGTAGCGTAACGAATCAGCTGTTTCGATCTGACATATGGAAATCAGTGTAAACGATTAGCCAACGAAAACGAAACGTAAACGGACGGCTGACATTTATGCAAAACTTTTGAAATGAAATGATAAATAAGTAATAAAATATTAATATAAGAACAAGAAAATTTAATATAAAGATTTTTCAATTTTGGTTGTAAATGTCTGAGTGATATGACACATTTTTCAAGTTTTGGGTAATTGCTCCAGCGGTCAACGTCACAGCTGCGCTAAAGTTAAGTTATGGCTAAGTATGCCTAATCCAGCCTTAACAGTTGCAGTGACTCGGGCCACCGTTTCTTCTATATCCCGGAAAGTTTGCCTACTCAACTCTTTTAGGAAGATACCTATTGAATACTTGCCTACAGTTTCCCCAATTTGCCTTCCTAATATTGGGTGGGACGATGGAATTAGTTTTAAATGTTTCCATCATTTATCATAAAAACGCTACTCTACATTCCTGGTTTGTACTAATCCATCCGTCCATCTGTTTGTCTCCCAGCCGACCTCTTTCAGTTTCTACGGCCATCTGTTGATTTTCCTTGGCTTGTTTTCTTGACTTGCTTTGTGCGAAGAAGAGAACAACAATAAAATAATCGACAAAATACAAAACCGCTAAAGCTGAACAAGAAATGAATTTGACGACTTTATATTTTATTTGTCGTATTTCTATTTGTTTTTATTTGTACTCGTACCGCCACAAACACAATAATGCCAGAAATTGTAGCTCACCTTCTATTTTTATTATTATTCACGTATTTTTGTTTACTCTACTTATTTTTCTGGTGGTATCTCTCTCTCTATTGACTGTTGTTAGATTTCAATCCGGTTTTGTTGATTCTCTGCAAGAAAGACAACAATAAAACAAAAAACTACCAAAGAAGATTAAGTTGAAAAGGCAATAAAAACGTATTTGCAAAAGTAGTAAATAATTCATTGGATACGAGTATAAAGTTGGTTTCAATATCACATTTGTGTTCGACGACGACTCTCTATTCGATTCGATTGCACATGGCCGGCCATTGGATTTGCGGCAGCTTATGTTTACGAGGAAATTTCGCCAATAATCTAAAGCTGCTTGCAATTGGATTAGTGTCAGTGAACACGCCTCGATGAAAAAAAGGACCCGCTGTGCCCAACAAACAGAAAGTCGTCGGTTATAATATATTGATATTAAAATGGCAAGGAAGAAAGTTGTTTGTTTTTTGAAATCTTGTTACTCAAATCAAATCAATAGGAACTGTTTGTGCTCAATGTAATAGTGCCAGGGTAGTGCCAAAATAAGCCGACCTAACATATAGATGGCGGTAGTAGTTTGAAAAATTTACTTTCGTGAACACTGAAAACCTTCTAAAATATATGTTTCAAGTTTTAAGGCGCCACGTTGTTTACAGTTTCTTTTGAGCTCTCAAAAATAAACGATGTCAGTGAATTTGTAAACATGAAAAAAAATTGTCATCGATATGTAATATATACAATACTTTCATTTGTCCAATCAATATTAAAAATGAGCTAGATTCTACTTTGGGGGGGTCTGCTCGTTCGTTTACAACTGTAAAATATTGGGTAGCAGAGTTTGAAGCGGGCCGTACAGTGAGGGAAAAAGACGTTGCAAAATCAACACCGTTTGGGAACAATTTATCATCGCAACGTGCATGAAAAATCGCCCTCGAATCGCTCATTAATTATCACCGAAACAGGTTTTTGACCAGCGTTTTCATTGGATTTGTTATTGTCTGTTCCTAGAAGAAGAAACCACGAGGTAATTTGTGATTTATAAAGACGTGAAAAAATAAAAATGAACGTCGCACTGTGGTTCAGAATTGAATTTTACTGGCCATACGCCAAATTTTTGGTCATCGCCAATTTCTAATATTTTAATGCCATTCAAAAGCAAACATATTGAGACTAGGGTAGCCAAAAAAAATAGATAAAACTATTTATTTTTGTGGCCGTGATGTGTTGCTGAAAACAAATATTTTATGTAATTTTGAAAAAAAAAGTAATTTTTGTACTATATTTTTGTCAAATTTGAATTTTAGTGGAATGATACTTTTTATACCCTACACCACACTGTGGTAGAGGGTATTATGACTTTGTGCATTTGTTTGTAACACCTAAAAGGAGAAGAGATAGACCCATTGTTTATTATACCGATCGACTCAGAATCACTTTCTGAGTCGATTTAGCCATGTCCGTCTGTCCGTCTGCCTGTCCGTCTGTCTGTCCATGTATTCTTGTAATCAAAGTCCAGGTCGTATTTATGGTCCGATTGTGATGAAATTTAGCATAGTGCTCTTTTTTGGCCCAAGGACGATCCCTATTGAAATTGGTTAAAATCAGTTCAGATTTGGATATAGTCCCCATATATATGTTTCACCCGATTTGACATGTAAGCGCTGTAGAAACCACATTTTACATCCGATCTTTATGAAATTCGGCAGAGAGAGTTTTATTATTACGTGAATGAACACTACCAAATTCGGAGAAAATCCGTTCAGATTTAGATATAGCCCCCATATATATGTTTCACCCGATTTGACATGTAAGCGCTGTAGGAACTGTATTTTAAATCAGATCAGTACGAAATTTGGCAGAGAGAGTTCTCTTATTACATGAATAAACACTGCCAAATTCGGGGAAAATCCGTTCAGATTTATATATAGTCCCCATATATATGTTTCACCCTATTTGACATGAAAGCGCTGTAGAAACCGTATTTTACATCCGACCTGTACGAAATTTGGCAGAGAAAGTTCTCTTATTAGATGAAAAAGCACTGCGCAATTCGGTGAAAATCGGTTCAGATTTAGATATAGCCCCCATATATATGTTCCACCCGATTTAACATTTAAGCGCTGTAGAAATCGTGTTTTATATCCGATCAGTACGAAATTTAACAGAGAGAGTTTTCTTATTACATGTATGAACACTGCCAAATTCGGGGAAAATCGGTTCAGATTTAAACATAGTCCCAATATATATGTTACACCCGATTTGACATGTAAAAACCGTGTAGAAGCCGTGTTTCATATCCGATCAGTACGAAAATCGGCAGAGAGAGTTTGCTTATTACATGTATGAACACTGCCAAATTCTTATCGCAATGCCCATTTTCGCATTGGTAGGTAGGTGTAGGGTATTATATAGTCGGCCCCGCCCGACTTTCTGTCTTTCCTTACTGGTTTTAATTTTAATGAAATTACTCGGAAAAAAATTGATTGTTCTTTTTATTTTACGTGTTCATATGACTATGTTGTAGGTACATCAAGCCAAGTTGTCTGTGTTTTATGACATATTTACCATATTTATGACATCTTAACCCTTTTTTAGTTTTTTGGGTCGTCTTTTATTTTACCTATGTTTATGCTACTTATAAACAGAGTACGACACTATACTTGTAAGAAAAGCATAAAATCCAGTGGTATTCGAATACAAACGCAGTTGCAAATTATATCGAAGCAGAAACAATCAAATTTTAGAATATTAAAAAAATGGAGAACTGCAGCTATAAAGAACTATTCGAAGAGCATTTTAGAAACAAAAAGAAGAAAGATGTTTTAAGTTACGTTCAAAGCAAAGTAAATTTCTCAAGCATCGAAATACAATTGGAACTGCAAAATAAAGTAAATATTTTCAACAACTACTTAACTAAGCGCCACAAACAAGTTGGATGGAATAAACATACATTTTATAAGTCCTTTGCAATATGGTTAGAGGGCGAACTTAGTGTCCAAGTATCTTCAGAAAGTAAAAATCAAAACAATTGTGGGGGACCACCAAAATCACTCGGCAACTGTAGCGATAGATCTAAAAGGCGGAAACTTAAGGATATCATTGAAGAAATCGGATGTGAAACTATTGCAGAAAGCTTGATACATCAATTGCGATCACAAACACAAAGCACAAATGCCGAAATTGTTGAAAAAGTTTTAAACGCTAGTCCTCTGAGAACAAAACGGATTATTAAGAGTATTCCGACTCCAAGCGATGGAAAACAGTTCTCAAATGAAGAGGCATTAGCATTATTTTTGGATTTGAAGTTAACAAACCACCAATAAACACAGCTCAGGTTGCGTGCGATTGGAAAAGGCTCAAATCTGTATCCATCAAATCATCACATACTTGCTGCATAAAAGGACCGTTTGCCACCAACGGACACTATTAAAATCACATCGAGTTCGGCAGAGGTAAAACTTCAAGACCTACTTAATCATACAGCTCAACGCTTGCTACAATCATTTAAAGGACATGATTTGAAGAAATATGGGAACTGCAAGTTAACTCTCTTTTGCAAATGGGGATGTGATGGTTCTTCTGGACTAAAACAATACAAGCAATCTGTATGTGAAAATTCTTCAGACGCAGATATGTTCACGATGTCATTGGTGCCATTGCGATTGATAAAGAATTTGGAAGACTCGGAACCTTCGACCAGTACGATGCAGACAAAGGATATTTGGAAAAATCAAACACCATCTTCTACGAAATACTGCAGACCAATCAAATTTGAATTTAAAAAAGAAACTCATGATACCATTAAAAAAGAAGTTAATGATATAAGAACCCAAATTACAAGTACCCAATCAGCCATTAGAAGTAGAAATTGAAGGCCAGACAATTGAAGTTAACTAACAATTAGTGCGAACGATGATAGATGGAAAAGCTGGCCAGGCTTTGACTGACACAAAGGCTTCATCCAGCTGCATTATATGTCAATCTACATCAAGCAAATTAAACCAAGTCCCGGAAAAATCAGTAGATAATACTGATGCACATGAATTTGGATTATCGCCACTACGTACAAGAATACGATTTATGGAACACATACTTAAAATCAGTTATGATATGGATTTTGGACCTACAGGATCAATAATAAACAATGACACCAACAAGGATTTAAGTAATTTAAAAAAGAAACATGTTCAGGATGAATTTCTCAAATGTGGGTTGATTATAGACCAACCAAAACCAGGATCATGCAATACTAATGATGGGAATACAGCAAGAAGGTTATTTTCTGATCCCGAAAAAGCATCTGAAATAACTGGTGTTGATATAAATCCCATTTCAAGATTTAAAACAATTATCGATGCACGCAGGTGCCATAAACAAATTGATGCTAAAAAATTTAATGAATATACCAAGGAAACTGCACGAATATATAATACCAAATATTCATGGAGAAATATGTCTGCAACAGTTCACAAAATTCTTTATCATGTAGGAGATGTCATTAAGCATCATTTGGTACCAATCGGAGATCTATTAGAGGAAGCCCAGGAAAAAAGAAATAAGGATTATAGCTTTTATAGAGAGCACAATACCAGAAAAATATCTCGAAATTGTACAAACGAAGATCTATTTAATATTTTGTTGGCAACGTCAGATCCCCTCATCTCCAGCATTCGAAATCAATGGAAAGTAGAACATCGAGACTTGGATGAAGATGCCAGATGCCTGCTAGAGGACAGAAATAATACGGAACAAACTATGGAATATTTGCAGGCAATTTTTCAACCGAAGGAATTTATATTTACTGTGTTATAATTTACTGTGTTTGTTACATATATAAGCAAAAAACCAGTAAGGAAAGGCTAAAGTCGGGCGGTGCCGACTATATAATACCCTACACCACTCTCGTAATATTGAATAACTCTGAAATATAAATTTTGTAGTTCATGTTTAAATTGTTTATTCTAAATTTCAAAACGATTGGATGTAACATACAGCTTCTATAGAACTAAAGGGCCAACTCGGACGAAACATATATATGGGAGCTATAGCTAAATCTTAACCGATTTTCTTCAAATTCGGTAGTGTTGGTTCATGGATCAAGAAACTCTACCATTCTAAATTTCAAAATGATTGGATGTAAAATACAGCTTCTTCAGGACTAAAGAGCAAAATCAGACGAAACATATATATGGGAGCTATAGCTAAATCTTAACCGATTTTCTTCAAATTCGGCAATGTTGGTTCATGGATCAAGAAACTCTACCATTCTAAATTTCAAAACGATTGGATGTAATCAACAACAACTTTACATGGACAGACGGACGGACGGACGGACAGACATGCTTAAATCGACTCAGCTAGTGATTCTGAGTCGATCGGTATACTTTAAGGTGGGTCTAGCTGTGTTATTTTCAGGTGTTACAAACATCTGCCGTGAAACAAACTTATAATACCCTGTACCACAGTGTGGTGTAGGGTATAATAAATGATTTCCCTTAATGTTGTTCAAATACAAAATGTAAAAAAAGTTTGCTATGCAAGTGTTTTTTTTAAAATCGAGGACATTTTTTATCGAAAAAAAATTTTTTTTTTTGTTTTACAAAATTTATTATTAAAATGGTTTATTTATCAATGTATGACATTCTTTTAATAAATATAGAAGATGAAAACAAAACAAAATCCCACATTCCCATGCTAAATATTAAAAAAATTCAAAAGTTCAACTTTGACCTTGAATTCCTCAATATTTGCTGACCCGATTTTATTGAAATAAAAACTGGCAAAAAGCTTACCTGTCGAACAAAGAAAAAATTGCTAAAATATCTCTATCGGTTCCAAAGTTACAGAGTTTTGGCCAGTAAAAAAACGATTCTGAACCACTGTGCGTCGAAGAAAGAGAATTTTAGTGTTTGAAATTGTGGATGATCTCTGGGCTTGAAAATGTTTAAGGTGATTGCAAAAACCAGTGACGTCTTCCTATTGCAGAAATCTCTGCAATCGATAGAATTGGAGTCGGCCTACGTCTATTTAATTAGCTAAGCTTATATTTAATGTAAATTTTAAATGTTAATAATGACTGTATTTGTTTTTTTCAGCTGCACAAGCCAGGTATAACATTTTGCAGTATAAGGAGCATAAGTTGAAGGAGACTGCTACCATTAGGGTTACGTGCTGAATCCCGAGAAAAATTATTTAAGTGCAAAAAAACAGAAGTAATACTGTGTAGCAATAGGAATTGCTTTGGACGTGCTTTGTTAAGGCATGATTTGATAAATATGCAAGTACATATATTATTTTTTAAGTTTTATTTACTTATAAGATTAATAAATAAAAATTATTAAAATTATCGCTAATGCTGTTTAACTTGTTTTAAATATTGGGTGGATTTAGAATAGAAAGTCATTCTATTCTAAATCTAATCATTCCCGGTAGTCCCCAAAACGTGCTGTAGTCGCCCCCGCAGTTGCTATAAATTATCCCCAGTTGGTGTTAAATTTGCAACGAAGCGTTGTTGATTTTTGATGCTTTATTCATGCACCGCCTTGCTTGAATTCGTAAAATACGGAGTTGGTTCATTATCATAAAATACGAATTTAGCACGTATGTATGTGCTTTGTTTTTCGCTGGGTGTACGAGCTGCCAAGAACACAGTAGCGGTCGACCAATTGTGGTGTCCACAAGGACACAAAATGATATTGGATCACCGTCGGTTCAATGTTCTTGAGCTATCTGAAGTCATTGGCATTTCAAAAAGTGCTATACATCGCATTTGGACGGAAAATTTCATGATGAGAAAGCTGTTCTGTGATGACGATGGGTGCCGCGTTTGCTCACAAACAAGACAATGCACCAGTTCACACACTCACTATTGCGATGGCCAACATCAATGCGCCTTCTTCGCCAGATTTAACTCCATCCGTGCAGATTGCGGTTGATGGCTATTTTCAGGAGCTAGACAGTTCTTACTATAAACAGGGTATCGAAGCTATTGAAAATTGCTGGAAAAAATGCATCGAGCTAAAAAGAGATTATGTTGAGATATAAAGAAACATTTGCCCAAATATTTTAGAACAACTGCAGAACTATTTATCGCAATTGGTTTAGGAAATTTTTAAATAATCCTAAATTAAGTAGTCTACACATTCTACAAATATAATTTCTTCATTCCATCAGCTGCTTCCAAGGTATCCTACAAAATATTGGGAAAAATCTAATTTTTATACCCTCAGTTTAGTGTGACGAGGGTATATATCATTTGCTACGAAAAAAAGTGTAACACTTCGAAGCAGTGATGTAATACCCTAAGTATGTCCGGCGGATATTCGTTTTGGGTAATTTTAAGTCCAATGAGCAATGTCCGTCCGTCTGTCTGGCTGGATCGCACGATAACTCTCGAAAGGAGCAACGGATTGACTTAAAATTTCGTATGAGTTAATATTTTTTTCTATCTCAGACTAAGTTCGGGCCAATGTGGCCCATTCCTTCTAGTACCTCCCTCACAAAGGGTTAAAATTTAGTGAAACATTGATTCTCTAATTACTTCTAAAATATTTATCCGAATACTCTGTGATTCCACACATAGTAATAGTTTATTTGTCGCTATTAACTTGAGAAAAATGGGTGAAGTGGCCCCGCCCCTTTTGGTACCTCCCACACAAAGGGACCATTTTGCACCAAAAGTTAAAACCTTATAACACCAATACCAGTGTATAAAAATACTTGAAATTGTGTACAGTGTAATGCTTTTATAGTGTCTATAGCCCTGTGAAAAATGGACGATATTGCCACGCCCCTTTTTGTACCTCCCACACAAAATGGCCAAATCATACCCAAATTTAATATCTCATAACGTTAATATACCAGTGCAGATAAACGATTATAATTCGGCGCAGTGCAATGTATTTAAAGTATTCTCTATTCAGCGAAAAATAGGTGTATTTGTTAAAAACCTTCTGGTACCTCCCACACAAATTGACAGAATAATTCGTTTAATATTCCATATTACATTACTCACAAAGTGAGGGTATACTTTAGTCGGTTTACCCGACTAAAACTTTCTTACTTGTTTGAGAAAATTTTAATATTTTTTTGGTTAAAACACTATTTATATTATTTTATCGTAGAGTCTGAATCGGTCGTGAATGAAATGAAGCATAATTGTAAAAGCTGTAGCTAATTAAGTAATTACTTCGAGTTGTTACAAACAGAGTGAAAAATGAATACGTACAGGGTGACTCAAAATGACCGTAGGGGATTGAGTTCATTATAACTTTTTACTTAAGACATAATATAATTTTTTATTAGAAAATGCACCTTTCTGCACCGTTTTCCAGTTTCATATTATTATCTCCCACATTCGTCTCTCCGTACAACGTCTCTGGATTATTGTGGCTGAAGTTGAAATAAGCTCTTATTGCTATAAGTTTGCAAAGTTAAAATCTATCCCATTAAAGAGTTCTGCGATTTTGTTCTTTTTCTCACACTCATTTTGTATTACTTTTTGTTCGTTTTTTTGGAAATACTTTTTCTTTCCGCTATTTGAAGATTTGCATTTTTTCGTTTTATTCACACTTAATGAAAATTTTTAAGCTTAAAATTAACAAATACAATAAAAAAACGATAACGTCGACAACTACAACTACAACAGCGGAAGGCGATTATCTTCTCCTCGCCACATTAGGAAGCACCGGCTGTACATGCAAAGAAAAAACTCTTTTTACAGGAATAAGATTTTAAACAAATAAAATTCTCGTGGGCGGCAACTGAAAATTCGTTTGTTGAAACAGAAAATTGATTTTCTTTGAACAACATTTTTGCTTGCAGCAAAATAATTTTCTGTTCTCCTAAACGAGTAGTGTATTAGTCTAAAATATCATTTCTATGGAGAGAGAATTTTATCTTTGCGTATAGAAATTTGTTCACGAATTTTGTGTGTTAGTGCAAAATGTCGTTTCTGTGGAAATTATTTTTTCTTTGCGTGTAGAGATTGTTCCAAATTAATAAAATGAAGTGTAACAAAAAGTTTCCTTTCGTTGTTTTTGCTCCGCATTTTTTGTCAGTAGAAAGTAACAAACTAACTGAAAATAATCACTTTTCTTGTTAAAGAAAATAAATAAATTGCCATTACCATAAAGTTTTCTAGGTTTTTTTCGACCGCCTCACTTTGTCTGAAGCTCGAAGGGCCGAAGACACAAAATAAAGGCTAAAGTTTTGTCTGGATTTTTATATCAAATGTCAATTAATGTCTTTCACTGCTGTTGCAATCAACCAAAGTTTGTTGCCTCATTAAGCCGCCGATGTCCTCGGGCCGCATAGAATTGTGGAAAATTCTGTTAAAACACGTGTGCTTTTAACTTGGCCATAATCATAATTGATTATTCTAGGAATAAGGTTTGAATTAAAAGAAAATTGTATTTGTGTTTGTTAATTAATCATTTCAGCAATGTCCATCCGTCCGTTGGCTACAATTTTGCCAAACATTGTTAGTGAAAAATTACGAGTCCCTGAAAGTTATGCTGAAAAAAAGTGAAAAAAATATTTTTTTCCTTTACTTCTTCAAAAAAAGTACCGGAAAAAAATTATTTCGCATAAAATTTTATGAAACATTGTTCAGTATATTCTTAGTTACATTATTGCCTAATAAAGTTAAGCGGTATCACCAAGTCTGAACTAGTTGTTGGACAAAAGCTGATGACACCTTTTTCGAGGGGCCCACTGATATTCAGAAATTTTTAAGGCCTATAAAAAAAAATGGTTAACAATTTCGCCAAACGGAGTATAGGGTTATACTACCCTTTGGTAGTATCGGGTACGCCATCTAACGTTTTTTTCAACTAGAGCTTATTTCGTGAATGGTAACACTTAGCTCATGTCTGATTTGACAGATAATTAGTTTTATCCTTCCGCTGAACGCATGAATAACGCTGGGAAATATTTCATTTCATTTTCATTTATTTACAGTCAATGGAATTACAGTATTCCTTACAGACTACGACTTATATCTAAAAATAAATTAAATCTAATACATTTGAAAACATTGCCAAACTAGAATTTATATCCAAATCCACACAATTTATGCGGTTAAACTCATTTAAAGCCCTCGAGATAGGTTCATGGTAAGAATAACTCGTTCTGTGGAACGGCACATAAAACAAATTATTACGTCTCAAAGTACGAGAAGGAACATTAAAAGGCAAAAGTTTGAGTAATTCAGAACAATCGACTACACCATTAACAATTTTGAAAATAAAAAGGAGAGACAAAACCTGTCTTCTGCTTTCAAGTGTTTTTAACGATATTAATCTGCATTTTTCAATATATGTGGGCTCAGGCAGTGTAAAATGTATAGAGTGAAGAGCAAACTTTATAAATCTTTTTTGTACATTCTCAATTCTAGTAATGTACTTAGAACAGAAGGGACTCCAGATAAAAGAAGCATATTCCAGCTTTGAGCGTACTAAAGACGTGAAAATAAGCTTAAAAGTATATGGATCCTGAAATTGCTTGCAATTTCTCTTTAAAAACGCAAGTAATGAATAAGCTTTAGGGATAATACGATTCAAATGGCTGACAAAAGTAAATTTTTCGTCAAAAATAACACCTAAATCCAAAACTTCATTTGAACTTTCAATTCTGAGTGAATTGATAATATAATCAAAACAGATACGATTTGAACACCTACCAAATGAGACTTTACTGCACTTAGACACATTTATTTCTAATGAATTTTCAGAACACCATTGGGAGATAGAATTCAAATCACTTTGAAGACGAAACGCATCAGCAATCGAATTAAGACGCAGAAAATCATGGTAATGTTGCAGAATGTGTGCGAAAATTGCGTACGGATTTTGGAAGAAGAGAAGCACCGTCAGCTCCGTATGTTCGTTATCTTGTGAAAAAAGTGAAAGAAACTGGCATCCTCATCGATAAACCAAAGCGTGAAAAGCCAAAAACAGTGCGTACGCCCGAGAATATTGCTGTTGCGGCAGAAAGTGTGCGTGAAACGCCATCAACATCAATTCACCGTCGTTCTCAACAATTGAACATTTCGGAGACGTCATTGAGCCGAATTTTGCATAAAGTCCTTGGTATGACGCCATACAAAGTCCAATTGGTTCAGCAGTTGAAGCGAACTGACCATCCAATGCGTTTTCAGTAGTTTTTTTATAGCATTTTCAAAAAAAAAAAAAAGTTTTTTGGCGGACCCTTTAGAATCGAACCTATACTGTCAAGTCCGTGTATTTTTCAAAGAGTGTTCATTTGTTGCATAGTGTTATTTAACAACATCTATGCTACTTATTTGAATCCTCTGTAATTCTACACATAATAGTAGTATTATAATAATATTAGTGACTACTAAAACTATTATCTCGAGAAAAATGGGCGAAGTTGTCACGCCCCCTTTGGTACCTCCCACACAAATGGACAATTTTGAACCAAAAGTTAAAAGTTTATAACTCTATTACCAGAACATACAAAGACTTGAAATTTGGTATAGTGTAATGGCTTAACAGTACCTAAAATACAGTGAAAAATGGGCGTTATTTGCACGCCCCTTTTGGGAACCTCCCACACAAACGGACCATTTTGTACCAAAAGTAAACAGCTTTTAACTTTAATACCAGTGCATAGTAATACTTGAAATTTTGTACAGTGTAATGGTTTAATAGTACCTAAAATACAGTGAAAAATGGGCATTATTGCCACGCTCATTTTGGTAGCTCCCACACAAATGGACCATTTTGTACCAAAATTTACCACCATATAACTTTAATACCAGTGCATAAAAATACTTCAAATTTTGTACAGTGTAATGCCTTTACAGGACCTAGAGTCCAGAGAAAAGTGATCGTTATTGGGGGCGCCCCTTTTGGTACCTCCCACACAAACAGACCATTTTGTACCAAAAGTAAACAGCTTTTAACTTTAATACCAGTACATATAAATACTTGAAATTTTGTATAGTGCAATGCTTTTTTAGTACCTAGAGTCCAGAGAACAATTGACATTATTGGCACGCCCCTATTGGTACCCCCCACACAAATGGAGCATATTGTACCAAATGTTAACAGCTAATAACTTTCATACCAGTGCATATAAATACTTGAAATTTTGTACAGTGTAATGCCTTTATAGTATCGAAAGTCCAGAGAAATGTGACCGTTATTGGGGCGCCCCTTTTGGTACCTCCCACACAAACGGACCATTTTTTACCAAAAGTAAACTGCTTTTAACTTTTATACCAGTACATATAAATACTTCAAATTTTGTACAGTGTAATGCCTTTATAGTACCTAAAGTCCAGAGAAAAGTAACCGTTATTGGGGTGCCCCTTTTGGTACCTCCCACACAAATGGAGCATTTTGTACCAAATGTTAAAAGCTAATAACTTTTATACCAGTGCATATAAATACTTGAAATTGTGTACAGTGTAATACCTTTACAGTACCTAGAGTCCAGAGAAAAGTGATCGTTATTGGGGGCGCCCCTTTTGGTACCTCCCACACAAACGGACCATTTTGTACCAAAAGTAAACAGCTTTTAACTTTAATACCAGTACATATTAATACTTGAAATTTTGTACAGTGTAATGCCTTTATAGTATCTAGAGTCCAGAGGAACATGACCGTTACTCCCCTTTTGGTACCTCCCACACAAATGAACCATTTCGTACCAAAAGTTAACAGCTTTTAACTTTAATAACAGTACATACTTTAAAGTTATCAAATGCAATTTAAATTGATAATTATTTAATTAAAATAAAAAAAATGAATAAATTTACTAACATTTATTGCGACTCAAGGTCTCACCTTGAGTCCCAATTCATAAGTCGGTGTACCAGACTGAACTTTTTACTTGTTTTTTCTATTACAGGCAAAGATTAAAGATGAACCATGTTGGTCCACTCCTTCAAGTACTCGTACCACTCCTCCTTCCTACACAGCAAAGGCAACAGTTTAGTGAAATATTGACTCTTTAATAACTTCTATACTAACGGGTGATCCAAGTAGAGATACTTTTTTCAATAGCCTTTTTTGACAGATCACTCGTGAGTCGTGTCATGCTGTCATGCTATTTTTGTTAAGTATTGTTTGGCATTTCATCATGGAAAGACTTACGTCTAAACAACGTTTACAAATCGTTCAACTTTATTACGAAAATTCACGTTCTGTGAGGAATGTGTTTCGTGCACTTCGCTCAACTTATGGTCAACATAATTGGCCTACTGAGCGTACTATTCGCAGTACCATCACCCATCTAGAGACCCAGCATTCCTTATTGGATATTATTCGACCGAATAGACCACGTCCAGCACGCAGTGAAGAAAATGTAGCGGCCGTAGCTGAGAGTTTACACGAAGACCGTGGAGAGTCGATTCGGCGCTGTTCGCAGCAACTCGGACTGACGTATGGAACGACTTGGCGCATTTTACGTCGAGATCTTAAATTGAAAGCATACAAAATACAGCTTGTGCAAGAACTGAGGCCGCCCGACCTTCCCAAGCGACATCGCTTCGCTCTATGGGCTCTTGAAAAGTTCCAAGAAGAGCCGACGTTTTCGAGCCAAATTTTTTCAGCGATGAGGCCCATTTCTATCTCAATTTGTATGTAAACAAGCAAAATTGCCGCATTTGGGACGAAGAGCAACCTGAAGAGATTCAAGAGCTGCCACTTCATGCAGAAAAAACAACGGTTTGGTGTGGTTTGTGGGCCGGTGGAATCATCGGTCCATATTTCTTCAAAAATTATGCCGGTGAGAACGTAACCGTCAATGGCGACAGTTATCGTGCCATGATAACTGACTATTTGATGCCTGAAATTGAAGCTCGTGATCTCGGCGACATTTGGTTTCAACAAGACGGCGCCACTTCCCACACATTGCATCAATCAATGGATTTATTGAGAGAACACTTCGGTGAGCAGATAATTTCACGTTTTGGGCCGGTCGATTGGCCACCAAGATCGTGTGATATCACACCGTTAGATTTTTGCCTGTGGGGATATGTAAAGTCTGAAGTTTATGTGGACAAACCCGCTTCGATTCAGGCCTTGGAGCAAAACATCACGCGTGTCATTCGCCAGTTACCAGTCGAAATGCTCGAACGAGTCATCGAATATTGGACTCAACGGATGGACCATCTGAGACGTAGCCGCGGCCAACATTTGATAGACAAAATCTTCAAAAAATTAATGCCAAAGAATGTTCTTTCAAATGATAATAAACATTCCCATTAAATTTCATTTTTTTTTTTTTTCTTTAAAAAAGTATGGAAGCTCGAAATGGATCACGCTATACTTATCAGAATCTTTCACAAGTTTTTGGTCGCTACCACCTCGAAAAAAATGCCACGCCCTTTTTGGTACCTCCCATACAAATGGACTATTTGGCACAAAAAGTTAATCGCAAAATCCTAGGTCAAAAAACATTGTACCATTTTAGCCGCAAAAATGCTAATCTCCAACTAATATTGAAATCAAAAGGTTTCGATTTCCTGATCTTTGATTACGCTACCGGTGACACCCACAACCAAATATGCAAAAATGCGTGGAATTTACGACAACCAAAGGTGTTATTGATGGTTGGAATGGAAAGGTATGTCATCCTCCAAATCCGCTGTATGGCATATTATCACACAATTCAATTTACGACTATTTTCGGTGTTTTTATTTTGTATTTCAAACTCAAAGACAAAACAGTTAAATTAGATGCCATATGTGGGCAGGCGGACGACACTCTGTCATTTACTCGCTCGATAAAGTGTTAAGTGAGTAAAGTGGTGACGTTAAGTGATGTGAATGTACCACCGAACAGAATCGATTGACGGACGGATGAAAGAATGGTCACGTAAATTGTATATTGCTTGGACTTATTGATTGGGTTGTGTTTTTCGTTTTTCGTTTTTGTATTTGAATGGGGTTTATTCACCCCTTTTCAGCGGTAATTTTGGTCAAACACTTGAGCCATGATTAGTGTCAAAACAATTTGTGCTTAATTAATAAAGTTGAACTAATCAGCCAACAATTTCCTCTTATGTCATTAACTTCTTCCCCCTCCCCCCTCTTTGCTACGGCAATGTGAATATTTTATACCATATATGTGTGAGGCAATGTAAATAATAATGAGGATTACGTGTTTTGTCGGATATGTGTTGAAAAAATGCTTAAATATTTATGCCAAAAATTATGATTGGAGAAATATTGTTAATACAACCATAACCACTGAATCACACTGAAAACAACAAAATTATCGTATTTGTAATCAACAGCCAAAACACACAAAGAACACCATTCATTCATTCATTATATTCAGCTAGTCAAAGGCAGTCAAAGCAAAAACGAGGTTGATATGATAAGTTTTAGAAAATAACTATAAATGCAATGCTTTCATGGACCACGGCCAACAAGAAAAGTTTTACATCCCGGGGCAATTCTTTAGCAGGTTTTAATACAACAAATTTTAAAATATTGTTTTTTTAGATTCTTATTCAAAGGGGTATTACAAAAAACCAGTAAGGAAAGGCAGAAAGTCGGGCGGGGCCGACGATATAATACTCTACACCTCCCTAACAATGCGATAAGGGTCATTGCGATAATAATTTGGAATAATTGGTACATGGGTAGAAACTTATTGTCTAATTCTGAACCGATAATCGCTAAATTAAGCAATATTCGTTCGGATCGGAAGTAAAGTACAACTTCTATAGATTGCGCTTTGATACAAAATCAGGAGGAACATAGAAGTTATATATAAATCTGAACCGATTTTCCCTGAATACTCATTCATGTAAAAAGACCTCTTTCTGTCGAATTTCGTAGTGATCGGATATGAAATACAGTTTTTACAGCGCTTACATGTCAAATCGGGGGGTTACATATATATGGGGGCTATATCTAAATCTGAACGGTCCTTGCGCCAAAAAAAGATATGTGTAAAGTTTCGTCGAGATCGGAACATAATTGCGACTTGTACTTTTATTACAAGAATGCATGCACAGACAGACGGACATAGCTAAATTAACTCAGAAAGTGATTTTAAGTCGATCGGTATAATAAACGATGGGTCTATTTCTTCTCCTTTTGGGTGTTACAAACAAGTGCACAAAGTTATAATAACCTGTACCACAGTGTAGTGTAGGGTATAATCACCGTCAAATATAAATCTACCAAATCAAATCAAGCATTCCTCTCAAACCTTTCTTTTCAAACTTTTATATGATTACATTGATATGTACAAAATTCAAAATATTTGCATACCGCATATAATACATTTCTTGCTGAATTAAATTACCTGAAATTAAAAAGGGAGAAAAAATTAATAATTTATATTGTGCCAAAAAAAAACAAAACAAGCAAGAAAGTTTCAGTCGGGTAAACCGACTAAGGTATACCCTCTCTTTGTGAGTAATGTTATATGGAATACTAGCTTTAACCCGGTGCGCTTCGCAGCCCCCATCTTTTATTTATTTTATGTTTAGGGTACTGTAAAATAGTTACAACTCTGTCTTTCAAAATGACATGATTATTATATATGGTGCAAAATTAAGAAGATTTGATTACTATAAAGTACGAACCCTCGTTACATTTCTAGTTTGTGTTCCAAGAGTTGCGCTGACATCATGGTAAAATATTTATCCCTTTCCACACTGTACCTCTGAACGTTGAAAAACTACTTTTTGAATCATACGATAACAACTTTCCTCTAGTTTAAGTAGCTACATTCAAACTCTGGTAAAATATGAAACCATGTTTGTCCCACTGTTTCTATAAAAGTACGAAATTAAAAAGATAAAGTGAATCGCTCCATTGTGCCACATTTAACCCTTTGTGTGTCATAATTAACCAATTTTGCACGATATTTAAAAATCATAATTGATATTTCAAGATCCAAATTCGCAACCGTAGGGCGCTTTTCAACATTTTTGTCCCCTATGTGTGCCATTTATTTAACTTGTTTTTCCCCACAGTTTAAGTAGAAGAACTTATTTGGAAAAAACAATTTCTTAGCTCTGGGATCACTCTGAGACCACATTTAACACTTTATGCACCACCGTTCCATATTAAACACTTTTTATTACACTGTGCTCCTAAAGTACAAATTTGTATACATCGTCGGCTTAATGCTATTTTGGTCCATACGCCATTTTTGTGTTTTTTGAGTTAGGAGTTGATAATATGGGTTCCAAGCATGCTCTTTCAGAATCTGCAATCATTTTTTTCCTATCTCGCCTAGTTTTCGAGATATTGGTAGGGTAAATTTGTTTTACTCTGAATAACGGGAAATAATTTCGATATTTTTGTTCTATGTCTCAATTTTTCTATCGCCCTATATTTTTCACTCAGTATTTTAAGTTCTTTCGATCACAATATGTACATTAGTGTCCATCCATACCGACCCTTTTTGTGGTCCATGTAATACAAATACGAGAAAATAGTAAAATAAAAGTGGATATGGACCAAAATGCCAAGTACAAAAATTGTTATAACTTGCTTATTTTTGGATGTAATGGCATAGAAATGCATGAGAATCATACAAACACTGTTGGGAACCCTATGAAATAAAAAGTGTGTAACTCTTCAGTCCCGTTTTTACTCAAACAATAAATTTCGTTTTCTCCGTTCATACAAAATGGCGTATGGAACAAAATAGCATTAAGCCGACGACATATCTGGGACTAACGTTTCCCTTTTCCCCCACTTACCACATTTAACCATTTTACCGTATTTATTTTTTTTACCATATATAACTATTTTTGCCCCACTATACCATAGTTAACCCTTTTTGCCCAACTGTGCCCCATTCAACTCTTTATCTCACTGTACAAAATTTTTAGCACACTGTACCATATTTAACAAATTTTTGTCTCACTGTACCGTATTTAAAATGTGTATCCACGCTAGCATCCTTAACCCTTTTTCCCCGACTGTACCATATTTAATCATATTTTCTCCACTGTGCATTATTAAATCATTTTTGGCCACTGTGCTCCTAAAACCAAGTAAACTCTTCATATCTCATGCTTAAGTTCCAAATCATATCTCATGATTGTTCCATTTTTTTCTCATGCTCTATAATTAACCCGTATTGTCTCACTGTGCCTCTTAAAGTTAGAATTACTAAAAATTACTTCCGATCTCTAGTTTAGGTTCCAAAAGATACCCTGATCCATGTTTGACATTTTTAAGCTCCATGTTTGACATTTTGTACCATATTTTACACTTTTTGCCCCACTGTGCCCCGAAAACTAAGAATACAAAAAAAAACGGACTATCCCGATCCGTTGTCCTAAAGACATCCCTCGCTTCAATTTTCACCATTGTCAAATTTGGCGGTGGTTCCATATTTATCCCCTACTGTCCCACTGTGCCCCTAATTTAAAAAAAAAATCGCTGCTTGTTCTAGTTTACGTCCCAAGACCTACTCTCACACCAAATTTCACGATTCTAGGTCTTGCCATTTGTATTTGGCTTTTTGTACCACATTTTTCCCTTTTTACCCCACTGTGTATGTAAATGTTCGAATTTCGAAAAATCCTGTCAATTTCTGAGTCCATCTCATAGGGGCTACCCTCACACCAAATTTCACGATTCTAGATCTTGCCATTTGAATTTGGCTGTTGTGCTACATTTATCCAATTTTTCCCTTTTTACCCAGTCACGCAACAATTTTATATATATAGATTACACGAATTATTCTGTCAATTTGTGTGGGAGGTACCAGAAGTTGTTTAACAAATACACCTATTTTTTACTGAACAGTAGATACTTTAAATACATTGCACTGTGCCGAATTATAAGTGTTTATGTGCACTGGTATATTAACGTTATAAGATATTAAATTTGGGTATGATTTGGCAATTTTGTGTGGGAGGTACAAAAAGTGGCGTGGTGATAACGCCCATTTTTACAGAGCTATAGAGACTATGAAAGCATTACACTGTACAAAATGTCAAGTATTTTTATTCAATGGTATTAATGTTATAAGCTGTTAACTTTTGGTGCAAAATGGTACCTTCCCAGCAAAATTTCTCATTACCAAATAATCCGACGAGTAAGCAAAGTTCGATAGTGGTAAGTACTTATTATTTAGCCACATTTCTCATTATTTTAACATGGGGATGTCATTGGAGGAAAGTACTTCCTAAAAGCATACAATAAAGTAGCATAATAAGTACTTATTTGTAGCATAGGCATACCACATAAATATGTGATTACATTTTCATGATTTTAGGTACATGAAAAATACATTACCAATAAGTTATAAATTAAGTAGCATATATGATATGTAGATATGTAGAAATGGCCATTTAAAATGATTTTTGCATATTATTGTAGTGAAATATTGATTATTTAATAACTTCTATACTACCTATTTGAATCCTTTGAAATTATACACGTAGTATTAGTTTGCCACGCCCCTTTTGGTAGCACCCACACAAATGGAAAATTTTGAACCAAAAGTTACCAGCTTATAACTTTAATACCAGTGCGTACAAATACTTGAAAATGTGTACAGTGTAATGCTTTTTTAGTACCTAGAGTCCAGAGAAATCTGGGCGTTATTGGCACGCCCCTTTAGGTACCTCCCACACAAATGGACCTTTTTGTATAAAAGTTAACAGCTTTTACTTTAATACAAGTGCATACAAATACTTGAAATTTCGTACATTGCAATGCTTTTATAGTACCTACAGTCTCTTTTGGTACCCCCCACACAAGTGGATTCTATTACACCAAAAGTTAACAGCTTATAACTTTAATACCAGTACATACTTAAAAGTTATTAAAGGCAATTTAAATTGATAATAATTTAATAAAAACAAATAAATAAATAAATTTACTAATATTTTTTGGGACTCAAGGGATTCATAAGTCTATTTACTCGACTGAGTTTTCTTACTTGTTAAGATGTTATTAGATTTTTTGCGAACCGCTTGCAACCGTTTGAAGTTGTCTTTCAGAATTTAGCAAAATCATTTAATATATACATGGAAAAGTCAACAATTTCATTATATTTGCATTAAATTAATTTTATTAACGGAAAAGATACCTTTTTCAGCTTCAAAAGTACCATTTTAGTAATCTTTGAGAATTCGAATTTTCCATCCCTGCTTAGAAAGTGCGAGGAAAGAGAGAGAGAGACCCGAGGATAATGCAAGGCAGCCACACAACAAGCATCGCCCGGTGGCAATCCGCACTCTCACATCCGTACCAAGCGAATTAGGTCTCCCATGAGAGGTGTAGAGCAAAGAACGAAGCCGAGGCAAAATTTTCGGCGGCGGCGGCTTTTCGGCTTGATTTCGGCTTACGATTTATTGTGCAACATAACAGATACACATTTATTGTACAACTTAGTTGGAAGTATGAGCACAGTGTAAAAAATTAAATCGAGCAAAAGAGAAATAATTAAAAAGTGGTCTGAAATGTAACATGTTTGCTGTACAAACGTATATCTGACAAATCTAGAAAGATCTGAAAGACTTCTTCTATTTGAAATTTATTTTATATGCCTTCCAAAATATTTTGAATGTTACTACTTTCACTCGTCGAGTAAAAACTGGTAAAGGAAAAGACATTTTGTAAATTCTCTCTTAAATTAGCCTAATACTTTTACTAGTTCATTGATAGAAAAAAGTAAACACAAAGTTAAATTAGTTTTCTAAATTTTTTTCTTTTTTATAAAAATATTTATTTTTTGTTATAGTAAAACTTGAACACATTTTGAACACAAAGCTTAATGCTGATATACACATATTATAATGCAATACAATATTAAATTTATATTTGTAAATTTTTGATATTAAATACCGATTATTTTCAATTCCACCGGTCGACACGATTTTGGGATCTGGCTAAGTGTAAAATTTTGGTTTCTTTTTTGTTACTAATAAAGGGAAAAAATGTTTTGTTTGCTAAAAACTATTTTGTAGAAATTAGGGCAAATTTTCGAATTTTAAGAAAATGGAATTGTTTTCCTCGCTACAACATTTTATATTATACATCGATTTTCTTCGGAATGGTCTCATTTTATTCATTAACGATCAGGCTGAGGCCTTTATTTAAAAATTATTAAAATTGAGCCGGTATGAGCCGATGAGAACGGCGGCGATTTAAAGCCAATTTAAGCCGACCTATCGGCGGCGGCGTGGCTTAACACAAAAAAATCGCTTCGGCGGCTTATCGGTTAAAACCTAGATGGCTTTTTCTCTGGTCTAGAGGAGATTCCAGTGATGTCAATACGCAACCGGTATTGATCAGGCTCGGGAAGTCGTGACAATGCTGCGTACGTGAACATTACTTTTTCTCTACTTCTCTTGTATTAAAAGCCATTTCTTATCCCAAATTTCTTACACTACATTTTATTTCAGACCCTCGTTGTTATTCGATGAAGTGTTTTCTGGTTAATGTTCAAATAGTTTTCGACTGCTATTGCGGGTCGAAGTTGCGTTAGCTTCTTTATCATATTTTGGCCATAACGCCACAAATGAAAATGCTTCTGTTTTATGTGTAAGCCAAGTGTGAAGTTATGTTTCAATTTCCGAGACGTCGGCGGTGCTCTGGTTTTTATGGCCTTTTTGTTGTCTTGCCATCAGTCTACCAGCAGAATGTTTGAATGTTTGCGTCTACAATGGTTGGTTAACCTTCAAGTTATTTGTGGATTTCCTTAACTTGAAATGGATGGTTTTGTCCACAAAATAAAACATACACATCCCGGCCATATGAAGCCGACAACCTGCAGTAGATACTTTTTAAATATATTCGCTTTAAGATCTAAAAATATTTAGTGCGAAATCTCAAGCGGAGGTTCTACTATGGCAATGCATTAATTTTTATTTAAATTAAATTGCGGGTGAAACAACAAAAAGACAAGTCTCTTAAAAAAGACTAAAAGTTAAAATTATAGAAAAATCTGTCAAAAGATAAGGCCGCTTCACAAGGCGATTGTTTCTCCAACATTTCTCAAGGAAATATTATGACAAAGTCAAGGGATTTTTAAATATTGAAAGTTTTTGCTTTTTATTGTATAAATGGTTTCACTACGATGCAAAAGAAAATTTCTGCCTGTTCGTAAAAAACATTGTTTTTGGATAACTATAGAAGTTATGAGCATATAACCGAAAAAATCTTTAAAGTGGAAGCATGGGCTGATACTGTTAATTTTTGTTGTTGCAAAATATTTTAAATATAATGCGGAAGCTGCAAACTTTCTGCCAAATTATTTAGAAACAAGTAAGAAAGTTCAGTCGGGTAAATCGTCTTACGAATCCCTTACCTTGAGCCCCAAAAAAAATATTTTTTTTTGTTTTAATTAAATTATTATCAATTTAAATTGCATTTAATAATTTTAAAGTATGTACTGGTACTAAAGTTAAAATGTGTTTACATCTGGTACAAAATGCTCCATTTGTGTGGGGGGTACAAAAAGGGGCGTGCCAATAACGGCCACTTTTCTCTGGACTCTAGGTACTATAAAAGCATTATACTGTACAAAATTTCAGGTATTTGTATGTACTGATATTAAAGTTATAAGCTGGTAATTTTTGGAGCAAAATTGTCCATTTGTGTAGGAGGTACCAAAAAGGGAATGGCCTCTTCGCCCATTTTTCTTGACGTGTTAGCGACTAACAAACTAATACTATGTGTGTAATTTCAGAAGATTCCAGTAAGTTGTATAGAAGGTATTAAAGAATCAATATTTCACTAAAAGTTAACCCTTTGTGGGGGAGGTACTAGAAGGAGTGTACCAATATGGGCCATCTTCGAACTTAGCCGGAGATAGAGAAAAATATTACCGCATATCATATTTGAAGTCAATCGGTTACACCTTTCGAGAGTTATCGTGCGCACCAGCCAGCAGACAGACACACAGAAAGACAGACAGACGGACGGACGGACGGACATTGCTTAAATGACTTAAAATGGCCCAAAACGGATTTCCGCCGAACATACTTAGGGTCTTAGGTCCCTCCTTCCATGTGTTACACTTTTGGCTCGTAGCAAATGATATATACCCTCTTCTCTAAGTTGAGGGAATAAATATACCATATATTGCTTAACCAAAGAAAGTGAAAGATACATGGGAACGTTGCTTGCTTGCTTTTATTCGGTCTGCAAATCTTTGTGATTCTAACTAGGATACTCTCCCGGCTTCAAGACCATTTTGTTTCTATATTATTATGGAAACAAGTATTTTATACATGGCGGTGTATAAATATGTATTAAAAATTGTCAGCACACATACTGGATCATGATTTCTGAGCCGTGACACTCGTTGTCAACAGTTCTGCTGCAATTATATGGGAGATACGGAGCTCTATATGGTTGACTTCTACACACAAGCGAATGAGAAATCTTTGTGAAACCACACTTCTCCAAAATCTTCCAAAAACAATTGTTAACCAAAGTTAATACAATGGCTGGTGTTTTGTATGTGTGCTGCCAATTTTTAATGCATATTTATACACCGCCATGTATAAAATACTTGTTTCTATAATAATATAGAAACAAAATGGTCTTGAAGCCGGGAGAGTATCCTAGTTAGAATCACGATATATGGGAACTATATTAACATATAGACTATATCAAAATTTTCGTTGTGCAGAATTTTTGTATAAATAAAACACAAACTGTAAAATTTCGAAAATATGGACTAGAAATGTGGACTTTATTTGACAGCGATATCTACAGATTACTTGTACCGTTGTACCGAGGATACATACTTTCACCGAGAATGGTTGCCACAAAAAAACAACATTTTGGACAAGATGCGGCGTATACGGTTTAAATAAAAATATTTGAGAACGACTTGAAAACCGATACGGTTCATTATCCTTAGAGAGGAGGGTGAGGATATATCCTTTGCTACGAGCCAAAAGTGTAGAACATCTAGGGAGTGACCTAAGACCCTAAGTATGTTCGGCGAATATCCGTTTTGGGTCATTTTAAGTCGAATGAGCAATGTCCGTCCGTCTGTCTGTCTGCTGGCTGGTGTGCACGATAACTCTCGAACGGAATAACCAATTGACTTCAAGTTTGGTATGTGGTAATATTTTCTTCTATCTCCTGCTAAGTTCGAAGATGTGCCATATTGGTCCACTCCTTCTAGTACCTCCCCCACTAAGGGTTAACATTTAGTGAAATATTGATTATTTAATAACTTCTATACTTTTTATTTGAATCCTCTGAAATTCTACAAATACAATTAGTTTAGTAGTCACTATTACCTCGAAAAAAATGGGCATTATTGCCACGCTCTTTTTGGTACCTCCCACACAAATGGACCATTTTGTACCAAAATTTACCTGCATATAACTTTAATACCAGTGCATACAAAATTTTATACAGTGTACTGGTTTAATAGTACTTAAAATACAGTGAAAAATGGGCATTATTGCCACGCTCTTGTTGGTACCTCCCACACATATGGACCATTTTGTATCAAAAGTTACCTTTGGGGCCACGTGAAAGATAAGGTCTACGCCAACAGCCCAGCGTCGATTCAAGACCTCAAAGATAGAATTCGTGAGGCTATCGAGGACATAGGGCAGCCACTTTGCGATTTGGTTATGGAAAATTTCATGAAAAGGATATGGTCCCGTAAGCTCGGTCGTGATGGCCATTTGGCTGATGTTGTTTTTCATTATTAACGACATACCTTCCACTATATTATGAAATAAACATCCGATCATTTATCTCAAAAAAATGGCATTTTTCTTTGAATACCAAAATAACTCCTTTTGTTGGAAAACCCTTTATATGTTACTCCCGATTTGGTATCAAAGCGCTATAGATGTTGTAATTTACTTTCGATCATTACAAAATTTGGCAGAAAGAAGTTTCCTAAATGAGGAACGAGTTTAAGAACGAGGTTCAGATTTAAATATAGTCACATATCGACAGTTTATATTCAATATCCTCTATCTTAAAAAACACAATTGTTCAGTAGAGCCAAAAAACCGTTTATATCCCTAATTTTAAAGAAAAATAAAATTGTTTGTTCTACAATGTTTATTACATCTAACTACGAGATCTACTAAATAATATATTTTTTTAATATTTGCACCACGAGCCATTTTATGGAATATAGAGGGTATTGCTATTCAAAAATTCTTCATGTATAAAAAAAGATAGAGGGTTTTGCATAGTAAAAAAATATTATTTTTGAATTCCACAAATTTTTTTAATATATAATTATACAGATTATAATAAAAATAATAAATAATAATAACAATGAATTAATGATTAATTTTTTTTAAGTATTATCTATTTCTTGGGGTTCATTTTTGAATCCATTTTCAAATTGTCATAGAAAAAATAGTATTCTTGTGGAATCACAGGTTAGATATAAAAATAGTCATAATTTGAAAACTAAAACTTCGACTAAAAAAATTTAACCAAATTCGGGTTTAGCATACTCTTTTCACCAAAGAACCATCTTTTGGAACAAAACAAAAAAAATAGACCCAAATTATATGAAGAGATAGAGGGTATTGCATTCAGAAAAAATAAGTGTGTAAGATAGAGAAATTACAAAAATGACCATAAAATCTCAATTTTTGTTTTTTTTTATTTCCAAATTAGTACCATAGATGCGCCTTATTTTACCGAATATTTTAACATAAAAATCTCATTTTTGCAAAAATTTAAGATAGAGGGTTTTGAATATAAGCTCTCGATATATTTGATGAAAATCTGTTCAGATTATGTATAGCCCCAATCTATTTCTACCTTCGGTTTCTTGATCTATAAAAGAATATTGCGCATTTTAAGGTTATCGTTTCAGATCAAAATACTCAAATCCTCCTTGAAATATGCCTTGATGAGGCTTATTTTAACTCAAACAAAGCCAATTATTCCAAATTACACTCTGATACAAAATCGAACTTTCCGAATGGGAATGGGTTGAGACCAATTGCAAATGAAAGTTGACTTTATCCATAACAAAACCTTCAAGGGTTTTTTTCAGGTCAGTGCGAGTTTTTTTTACACGCATTTGAAGTTGGTGTTTTAAACAAGAAAATATCATTGAAAATTTGATAAAATAAAGCTTATTTTTTTATTATCATGAAATGTTGTGGTATCTTACTGTTGTTGATGTCGAGGAATTCTTTTTTGATATTTATTTTTACCTACAACACACGCTAGATAGCGCCGACATACAAATGGTGCTATTTCTTGTCGATTTTCATAGAAAACAGTTCAAAATCACCAAATTCAAATGCGTGTAAAAAAAAAATCGCACTGAACTGAAAAAACCCTTGCCGGTTTTACTATGGGTAATGCCAACTTTCATTATGTCAGGTATGGAACAAAATATCGGCCAAATGGCCGCCGCGACCTCGGCGGCACTCCTCCATCCGATGGTCCAAATTTTCGATGACGTTGAGGCATAATTGAGATTTTACGTTGTATATAAGTCTATATATATATCTATATCTAAATCTCAACCGATTTTCTGTAAATGTAGAAATTGTTCGTGGATTTCTACGGTGCTTAGATTCGAAATCGGAGGAACATATATAAGAACGCTATATATATAAATCTAAACCAATTTTCGCCTGGCCTAAAAAAGCTCTGTGCTAAATTTCACCAAACCGGACCATTATTACGACCTGCACTTCGATTACAAGGATACATCTACCGACGGACGGACATGTTTAAATCGACTCAGGAAGTGATTTCAAGTCAACATACGATGTACGAGTATGTTACAAACTAATGCACAAACTCATAATACCCTGGGCCACCGTGTGGTGTGCGGTATGAACATGCTGAGCCACCATAACATACATACATACATATTTCTTAATTTCCTTGCATACTCGTTTTAAATAAATCCAACCAAATATTCAGCCAACAATTGGAAATTATTAGCAAATACAAAGCTCCACCAACACAAAATACAAATTTATAGATTTATAATGCCAAAACTTGATATGAAGCGTACAGAGAAGAAACTGGGCGAGAGGTTGGAAGAGAGAGAGAAAATATGTTAAGAAACCCCCACAATAAACTCTAAAAAAAAACACAATGAAAACTACAAAAGCCAAGACAGGGCAAGGTAGTGTTCGACTTTGAGATAGACGGGGTACAGGGGCGCGTAAAACGCCTTAAATCTCCAACTCAGACTTTTAAACTCAGATTTATGTAGACAAGCAACAAAAACAATGGCAGCAGCGACAATAGCAATGCCAATACAGAATGAAACTATTTTTGTACACATTTTTTCTTTCGACAAAAAAATCACTGTTTACAGCTGAGATTAGATCAGCCATAACGAGATGATATAATACTAAGAAATACACACAAACACACTCACACTTCTAAATATATGTACTTCAATACACAGTACTCGTATATACCAACAAGTAAAAGCGTAAATTTTGGACATGCCGAATTTTATAAACCCTTCAACGTGGATTACATTAAATTTTATTACTGAAAATCTTTGGATATGAAGCAAATCCTCAAGCCATCCTTTTTGTTGAACCAACAAGTAAAAAAATTCAGTCGGGTAAACCGACTTATGAATCCCTTCAATTGAGTCCCACAAAAATATTATTACATTTATTTATTTTTTTTTTGTACCAAAAGGGGCGTCCCAATAACGTCCATTTTTCACTGGACTGTAGGTCCTATAAAAGCATTACACTGAACAAAATTGCAAGAATTTTTATGCACTGGTATTAAAGGGGCGTGCCAATAACGCCCATTTTCTCTGACTCTTGGCACTATAAATGCATTACACTGCACACAATTTTCCAACAAGAGGTGTAATTTTGAATCACACGGTATCTCGGTAGCTGTCACTTTTGAAGCTTTCATTCTTTGACAAGTAGAAACTACGCCATTACTGAAAATGGAACGATACACGATCATCGAACGATACAAAACGAGCGAACAAAAAAACGATACGAACGATACAAAATCATCTTGACTGATGAGGCCCATTTCAAAGCAAAATTGTCGCATCTGGGGCTCGGAAAACCCAAGAGTTATTGTTGAGAAGCCTCTCCATCCTCAACGTGTGACTGTTTGGTGCGGTTTATGGCCAGCGGGGTCATTGGACCGTACTTTATCGAAAATAATGTTGGATCAACAGTTACGGTGAATGGATTGCACTATCGAGAGATGATTAATGATTTTTTATGGTCGGAGTTGGATGGTATTGATCTGGACAACGTTTACTTTCAACAAGACGGCGCTACCTGCCACACACGCAACAAAACCATTGCTCTGTTACGGGAAAAGTTTCCGGACCGTGTTATCTCTCGAAGAGGTGGTCACAATTGGCCACCGAGATCTTGTGATTTAACACCTTGCAACTTCTTCCTTTGGGGCCACGTGAAAGATAAGGTCAACGCCAACAGCCCAGCGTCGATTCAAGATCTCTAAGATAGCATTCGTGAGGCCATCGAGGACATAGGGCAGCCACTTTGTGATTTGGTTATGGACAATTTCATGAAAAGGATATGGTCCTGTAAGCGTGGTCGTGGTGGCCATTTGGCTGATGTTATTTTTCATTATTAACCGCATACCTTCCTCTTTATTATGAAATAAACATCCGATCATTTATCTCAAAAAATTGCATTTTTCTTTGAATACCAAAATAACACCTCTTGTTGGAAAACCCTTTATTTATATGCACTGGTATTAAGTTATAAGCTGTTAACTTTTGGTGTAAAATGGTCCATTTGTGTGGGAGGTACCAAAAGAAGCGTGCCAATAACGGCCGCTTTTCTCTAGACTCTAGGTACTATAAAAGCATTATACTGTACAAAATTTCAAGTATTTGTATGCACTGATACTAAAGTTATAAGCTGGTAACTCTTGGTTCAAAATTGTTCATTTGTGTGGAAGGTACCAAAAGGGGCGTGGCAACTTCGCCCATTTTTTTCGAGGTAATAGTGACTAATAAGCTAATACTATGCGTAGAATTTCAGAGGATTCAAATAAGTAGTATAGCAGTTATTAAATAACAAGTCAGTCGGGTAAACCGACTTATGAATCCCCTCACCTTGAGTCCCAAAAAAATATTAGTAAATTTTTTTTGGTTTTAATTAAATTATTATCAATTTAAATTGCATTTAATATCTTTAAAGTATGTACTGGTATTAAAGTTATAAGCTGTTAACTTTTGTTGTAAAATGGTCCATTTGTGTGGGAGGTACGAAAATGGGCGTGCCAATAACGCCCATTTTTCTCTGACTCTTGGCACTATAAATGCTGTGCAAAATTTCAAGTATTTATATGCACTGGTATTCAAGTTATAAACTGTTAAATTTTGGTGTAAAATGGTCCATTTTTGTGGGAGGTACCAAAGGAACGTGGCAATAATGCCCATTTTACACTGTATTGTAGGTACTATTAAACCATTACGCGTTACGAAATTTCAATTCCTTGTATGCACTAGTATTAAAGTTATAAGCTGGTAATTTTTGGTTCAAAATTTTCCATTTGTGTGGCAGGTACCAAAAGGGGCGTGGCAAATTCGCCCATTTTTCTCGAGGTAATAGTGACTAATAAACTACTACTACTATGTGCAGAATTTCAGAGGATTCAAATAAGTAGTATAGAAGTTATTAAATAATAAATATTTCACTAAATGTTAATCCTTTGTGTGGTATGTACTGAAGGGGTAGACCAATATGACCCATATTCGAACTTAGCCGGAGATAGAATATAATATTACCACATACCAAATTTAAAGTCAATCGGTTACTGCTTTCGAGAGTTATCGAGCGCACTAGCCAGCAGACAGACAGACAGACGGACGGACATTGCTCATTCGACTTAAAATGACCCAAAACGGATAACCGCCGAACATATTAGGGTCTTAGGTCACTCCTTCGATGTGTTAAACTTTTGGCTGGTAGCAAATGATATATGTATACTAGGCCGGGTCGATTTGTGGGGAGCAAAAAAAGTCGCCCATTGCTCAGTGAAAATCGTATTCTAGGGATCAAAATAAGAAACTTTGCCGAAGGAACCATACCTCTAAAATGAATTCTGATGTCCCGGAATTTGGGTCGAACTTTCGCTGATTTTGTCATGTAAAGTGCCAAAAATGGTGATTTTTTTGAAATGTTTGTATGGGGAACCCCCAGGTGAGTTCCAGGGGGTGTGCCACTGGCATGGGTGGATCGGCCCTCCAAAGTTAGTGGGGGTCGGTCATACATTTGGACTCGATTGGAGCACTCTAAATGGGTTAAAGTGGGATTTTTTCCGTTTCAAGTTTCTTATTTTGATCCCTAGAATACGATTTTCACTGAGCAATGGGCGACTTTTAAATCGACACGCCCTAATGTATACCCTCCTCTCTAAGGTAAGGTGATGAAAATCTGAATTTTAATGAAACTACATTGTTTGGGGAGGGGATTTAACTTTTACGCATAACACCAAATTGGGCAACTAACTAACTTACCTGTGTATCGAAGAGAAATGTGTGAGAGGAGGAGTGAGAGTCGTTACAAGATATTCCTTTTTCAATTTGTAAAAAAACAAGTTTTGCCCACCGCAATGTTTAACGACGAAGACTTTTTCGCTGATTTTTTTGGTTGAGTAAATCTTTGAAATTTTTGCACTTTTTAATATTTTTTAAAGTGTTTTCTGTTTAACAGCTATGAATCACAATTATTTTTATTAACACTTTTTGGAGCTAGAGAATTTTTAAAATTTCTATTATTTAGCGCACTTAAGACAATTTTTTACGTTTTCTAATTCTGCCGCCTCTACTTCTTCTTCATTGCGTTTAACACTCACGTAATTCGTATAAAAATAGCTGTAATAATAATAGTTATTATAACAACAACAACACAACGTAAAATTTTATTAATTCTCTTCTCCTGCGGCCACAGTAAAGCACAGCAAAATCATAGAAAAGCCCGAAAGATGAGTGGATCGAAAGAGAGAGGGATTGGTTAGGATTGGTGAATTAAACAAACAATGATATTAACAACAGAAAAACAACGCATTCACAAAACGCATTGAAACAATTCATGTTAAGAAATCCACTCAAATATTTGTTAAGGTAATTTCAATACTTTTATTTTGCCTTCTTTTCCTCTGCCTGGTTGGGCTTCTGCCTTTTTTCTTCATAAATTTATTCAGTATCAAACGCAGTATTTTTTTAAGCTTCTTCCTTTTCTTCTTTCCCTCGTTTTTCGTTTTCTATCAAATCCACTTAAACACTTTGGCTGTGTGTTTTTATAAGCCGATATTTTTTTTCAGATTCCAAACAATCTACTTTAACCGAAAACAACAACAACACTGACGATTGGGCCGAAACCAGATTTGTTGTTTTTGCAAATAAGAAATAAGTAAAAACAAAGAAAACACTAAAAACACAATTGAATACAATTAGCGCGTTCAATCGAATTGTTTTTTTTCTTCCAACGAACGTTTTATTTTAACTCCGCTTTTGACCCGTCGCACACTCACGCTCACGTTTAAACCCGTCGAGTTAAGATTGCATACTAACCTGGCTTAGTAATCCCCACACCAATTGCCAACAGTTGGCCGGCCATACGGTTGCTTGGGCTTGACTCATTTCGTGTGTGTGAGTGTGTGGTGTAGTATGTGTGTGTTTGTGTTAAACTTGGTTTTATTTTCCCCACAACGAGTGGGAGAGTGGTCTGATTGCTCGCTAAGCTAGACTTGATTTACTCAGAGGCAGATAGAGACTGAGAGAGTTTAGATACATTGAGGTGAGTTTATGCGCTATTGTGAATGCAGTTGAACTTGATTGTGACTAGTGTTGCCACTGGCTCATTTTTGTTCCGACCACAATTTTTTTTGAAAAACTAACCAAAATCCTTGTCGTTTTCGATCAAACGACAAGGATTTTTCGCTTTATCAATGCTGTAACTATGGCCTTTTACCAGTTGTTTACATTCCGAATCGTTTAAGTAGGTTGCTAAAGTTGGTAATATACAAAATTTTATTGAAAATATTATCTATATTCATTATGCCATGTCAACTTAAACTTTTGGCATTGAAAACCAGTTTTAAAAGGCAGAATCACCATTTACAAAATTTTAAGGACCAATTAAATGATTTTAAGAAATTGTTTGAAAAACTGAATGAACATTTGTGTACCCCATGGGAAATTGAACCAATAAAAAATCAAATTCGTGGCGTTATCATACACGCTGACAAAAAATCGCTTCTGTAGTATATTGTCCCAAACATATTCTGCTGGAATCACACAAATGTTTAGTGTACACTCCAAATATGTAATATTTGACACACAGAAATGTTATATGTTTGGGAGGATGTTGTTCTAAACCAAAGTATGTTTTTATCAAAATGTTTTTTATTTGGAACTAAAATTTCCGAAACGAAGATTAATTTGTAAAGCGTGATCCATATAGAGGTTCCCTACTTTTTTAAAGAAAAAGAAACACAGAAAATTCAAATTGAATGGGGAATGTTTATTATCATTTGAAAGAACATTCTTTGGCATTTATTTTTTGAAGATTATGTCTACCAAATGTTCGAAGTGGCTACGTCTCAGATGGTTCATCCGTTGAGTCCAATTTTCGATGACTCGTTCGAGCATTTCGACTGGTAACTGGCGAATGACACGCGTGATGTTTTGCTCCAAGGCCTGAATCGACGCGGGTTTGTCCGCATAAACTTTAGACTTTACATATCCCCACAGGAAAAAGTCTAACGGTGTGATATCACACTCTCTTGGTGGCCAATTGACCGGCCCAAAACGTGAAATTATCTGCTTACCGAAGTGTTCTCTCAATAAATCCATTGATTGATGCGATGTGTGGGAAGTGGCGCCGTCTTGTTGAAACAAAATGTCGCCGAGATCACGAGCTTCAATTTCAGGCATAAAATAGTCGGTTATCATGGCGCGATAACGGTCGCCATTGACGGTTACGTTCTCACCGGCATCATTTTTGAAGAAATATGGACCGATGATTCCACCGGCCCACAAACCACACCAAACCGTTGTTTTTCTGGATGAAGTGGCAGCTCTTGAATCTCTTCAGGTTGCTCTTCGTCTCAAATGCGGCAATTTTGCTTGTTTAGATACCCATTGAGCCAGAAATGGGCCTCATCGCTGAACAAAATTTGGCTCGAAAACGTCGGATCTTCTTGGAACTTTTCAAGAGCCCATAGAGCGAAGCCATGTCGCTTGGGAAGGACGGGCGGCTTCAGTTCTGGCACAAGCTGTATTTTGTATGCTTTAAATTTAAGATATCGACGTAAAATGCGCCAAGTCGTTCCATACGTCAGTCCGAGTTGCTGCGAACGGCGCCGAATCGACTCTCCACGGTCTTCGTGTACATCCCTCAGCTACGGCCGCTACATTTTCTTCACTGCGTGCTGGACGTGGTCTATTCGGTCGAATATTATCCAATAATGAATGCTGGGTCTCAAGATGGGTGATGGTGTTGCGAATAGTACGCTCAGTAGGCCGATTATGTTGGCCATAAGTTGAGCGAAGTGCACGAAACACATTCCTCACAGAACGTGAATTTTCGTAATAAAGTTGAACGATTTGTTAACGTTGTCCAGGCGTAAGTCTTTCCATGATGAAATGCCAAACAATACTTAACAAAAATAACTTGACAGCATGACACGACTCACACGTGATCTGTCAAAAACAGGCTTTTGAAAAAAGTATCTCTACTTGGATCACCCTATATATTTGGGAATATGTTGTTCTAAACATATTGTCGTTTCCGATCGAATTTTTTCGGACTTTTATTTACGAAACAAATATTTATTTGGATTTAAGTATACAGAAAATATATCAGTACATTAATTTAAGACAAGTTTAATGTTTTTCAGTAATGCAGCGATAATGCTTTTTATGAAATTTTAAATGTTCGTAAAATTCCTATATACTCGTACTTGATGGTAATGATGCTTAAAAACAAATATTATTGCTTCTTATGTTATTTTAAATTGTATGGTTTAACTCGAAATCAATAAAAATGTTTAATTCGAAAAATCTGCAAAGTTTTGGAAATCTTTTTTTAAACAAACTATATTTGCAGAAATTCCTAAACAGTAATTTGTATACCCTCACTTTAGTGATACGAGAGTATATACACGCTAAAAAATTCGCTTGTGTACTATATTGTTCCAAACATATTCGGCTTGAAACATATATATATATAGGGTACACTCTAAACATATAATATTTGGTACACACCAAAATTATATTTTTGGCAAGAAGTTGTTCTAAACAAATCTTTGCTGACATCCCAACATATATTTTTATTGAAGACCATTATTTCCGAAACAAATATTTATTTGCATTAATGTATTCACACAAGTAAGAAATTTCAGTCGGGTAAACCGACTAATGAATCCCCTCACCTTGAGTCTCAAAAAAATATTAGTAAATTTATTTTTTTTTGTTTTATTTAAATTATTATCAATTTAAATATCATTTAATATCTTTATAGTATTTACTGGTATTAAAGTTAGAAGCTGTTTACTTTTGGTACAAAATGGTCCATTTGTGTGAGAGGTACCAAAAGAGGCGTCCCAATAACGGACACTTTTCTCTGGACTCTAGGTACTAAAGAGGCATTACACTGTACAAAATTTCAAGTATTTATATGAACTGGTATTAATGTTAAAAGCTGGTAACTTTTGGTTCAAAATTTTAAATTTGTGTGGGAGGTACCAAAAGGGGCGTGGCAACTTTGCCCATTTTTCTCGAGGAAATAGTGACTAATAAATATAGAAGTTATTAAATAATCAATATTTCACTAAATGTTAACCCTTCGTGGGGGAGGTACTAGAAGGAGTGGACAAATATGGCCCTTCTTCGAACTTAACCGCAGGGCCAAAGTGTACGGGCCAAAAGTGTAACACATCGAAGGAGTGACATAAGACCCTAAGTATGTTCGGCGGTTATTCGTTTTGAGTACTTTTAAGTCGAATGAGTAATGTCCGTCCGTCGGCCTGTCAGTCTGTCTGCTGGCTGGTGCGCACGATAACTATTGAAAGGAGTAACCGATTGACTTCAAAATTGGTATGTGGTAATATGTTTTTGTCTCCGGCTAAGTTCGCAGATGGGCCATATTGGTCCACTTCTTCTAGTACATCCCACGCAAAGGGTTAACATTTAGTGAAATATTGATTCTTTAATAACTTCTATAGTATTTATTCGAATCTTTTGAAATTCCAAACATAGTATTAGTTTATTAATCGCTATCACCCCGAGAAAAATGGGCGAAGTTGCCACAGCCATAGTTTTTTAAATTCCTACAGTCCTGTTACAAATGAGAGTTATGGCCACGCCCGTTTAAGTACCTCCAATACAAAAAGAGCCAAGACATACCAAAATTAAATAGCTGATAATAAAGAGATTGTGGACGGCAACTGACAAACTAACCATCACAACCCTGCTATCAAGGGTTTAGAGAACTGCCTGACTGTGAATAAGCGGAGCGTTAAGGACTACAGCGACTGAGTCTCTACAAGCCCTTCTTCATATACTGCCGATTAATGTTGTAGCGAGAGATGTTGCAACCAAAGCGGCACTAAGATTAAACTGCCTATCAATGTGGAGGTACAAGAACTATGGTCACATGAGGATATCAAAGTGTAGTGCTATGGTAACCGACCGAGTGGACTATATATTAACGGTGCGCACCTTTGAGAAGAACTACATCACGATGATACCAGCCAGGGATGAATGGGATGGCAGAATACCCGGAAATAGAAACCATCTCCACTTCAATACGGATGGTTCGAAGCTTGATGAAAAGGTTGGCTTCGGAGTACACTGTGAATAACTTAATTTGTATATAGCTCACAGATTACCAGATACCTGCAGTGTCTATCAAGCCGAAATAATGGCAATATGGGAAGTCGCCAAGTGGCTGAGTCGCAACATAGTAACCAACACTGGCGTTTTCATTTACTCAGACAGCCAGGCTGCCATCAATTCTCTGGAGGCCACATCCCTAAATTCACAAATAGACCTCGACTGCCGCAGATCTCTTAACGAGATGGCTGAACAGTTTAATATACACCTCATATGGGTGCCGGGACATAGGGATATCCCGGGGAACGGCACAGCCGATGAACTTGCTAGGAAAGGGACGACTTTACAAATTCTCGAAGAATTTGCATATATTGGTGCGCCACTATCCACATACAAGCTTTGGCTTTGGCAAGAGGCAATCAGGCAGTCCGACGAATGATGGACACATATCGGCACCTGTAGGGTAGCTAGACAAATCTGGTATGACCTGAGAAGGTCAAAATATCTCCTCGCTCTAGAAAGGAAAAAATTGTCTACGTTAGTATCAGTTCTGACGGGACACTGCCTGATCGGCGAACATGCCAGAAGATTGGGTATTAACTCCAATGACATCTGCAGAAGCTGTGGAGATGAGGAAGTAGTGGTGAGCATTGAGCACTTGCTATGCGACTGTCCCGCTTTGAGTAAACGACGACTGGACCTACTGGGGTCGGCCTTTCTAGGCAGCCTAACAGATCTTTCCAGTACCAAAATTCGTGCTATCGATACATTTGTATATCAAACAGGTTGGTTTCGATGAAGGGCATTTTAGCCCGTGGTACCACTAGGGACCTAAACTGGTCTATGTGAGCTGAAGAAAAAAAAAGGAAAACGGCTAACACCCTAACCTAACCTAATAAAGAGTGGTTAAATTGTAAGGGCCGATGTTGAATGTGAACCACACCTAAACGTCAAGTTTTTTCCGCATTTCGTTTGACATTTCTCAATTTCAGACTAACTCAATTTGAACCATGAAACCATACACAATCGAGCAATGCGTTAAAGTTTTTTAAGCCTTTTAAGCAAATGGGCGTTCAAATCAAAATGCATTTCGTGCACTTCGTGATGTTTTTTTGATCAACACAATCGACCAAATGTGCCAACAATCGGAAGAATTGTGCTCAAATGTACGCATGCTCGTCCAGTTCGTTTGGTGCGGTTTATGGGCTAGCGTCGTCATCGGGCCATACTTCTTAGAAATGAGGACGCTCAAGCAGTAACTGTGAAAGGTGTTCGCTATCGTGAGGTGATGACGAACTTGTTATGGCCCGAATTGGAAAATATGGATGTGGACAATACGTGGTTTCAACAGGACGGTGCCACTTGCCACACAGCTAACGAAACATTGGCTTTTTTGCGCAACAAATTCAATGGCCGTGTTATCTCACCTCGGGGCGATGTCAATTGGATGCCAAGATCTTGTGATTTGACACCGGTGGACTTCTTTCTTTGGGGTTATTTGAAAGAAAAGGTGTACGTCGATAAGACAGCAACAATTCAAGAGCTAAAGGATGAGATAATTCGGCACATTAACGGCACGGAACCTCAATTATGGACCATCGGATGGAGCTGAGCCGCAAAAATGTTGACTAAAATTATCTGTTGTGGTTGACACAACTAACTGCTTTAAAAAATTGGTTGTTCTGGCAATTTTTCAGTCATATACTACCGACAATTAATTAAAAACAGTTTTCATTAATTTTTATTTTATTTACTGAACAAAAAACAAAACAATTCATAACAAAATTAAAATGTGGAAATATTTGGCACAAATTTTAGTACACGAAAAAAAAACACAAAACTTTTATGCAAATATCGCTTAACCCTGTGCTTTCAATTTCATGATTATTGCTTTTATTTTTGTATTTGTGTAAAACATTTTACACAACATATTCTGCATTCCACACATTATTATCCAGACGAGAGTATTTTTGACTACATGTATCGCTTTTGAACGAAATGTTGAAGATTTATTTATGTCGAGTAATTTTATTTTTTGTTTGTCATGTAATAGCAAAAGAACAGCAACCAATCTTTCGGTTGTATTTCCCAAAATATATTTAATTATTCTAAGTTTGGGAAATGATTGGTATAACCAATAAACGATTATTTATTAATATTTTTTCTGTTTTTTATTAATATTCTTTGGTCTATTGATACAATTTTTTGGTTGTCACAACCAAAAATCAATCACATGGTACTATAATGAAAATTTAAAATTGGTTACCACAACTAACCGAGTGTCAATGAAAAAACAGTCTTAATTCGATTGATAGTTGCAAGCATTTTCATTAGATCGTATCCATGTTATTTTTGTTTGTTTCAACTATTTATTTATAAATACAACCGACAGACGGTGTAGGCAATATACTTTTTGTTGCTAGTACTATATTTATATTGTTACAATCGAATTCCAACCAATTATTTTCCTGGGTGTACATAATTGAACCATACCAATATTATCATGGGTGTACATAATTGAACCATACCAATATTATCATAATAAAAAGAAATGACAATATGTTCCTAAATAATTTGTGTTTTACTCAAAATCAACATCAGCCCTTAAAATTTAACCACCCTTTATATATCAATAAATTTGGTCCAAAAGCATTCTTTAATTTTAATGTTATTGCATAAAATGTGTGTAACAGTACTTATGTTCCTACTAAGTAATTATTTATTTGCTTACTGCGTTTAATATTTTGTGATTTGTCGTCCAATTAATATGACTATACAATAATGTGCGATTTCACAATTAAATCTGGCAGCCCTGATGCTGCTTAAGCTGTCTTAATTTCTATTGTGACTGATTACTCTGTATGCGTACCAATAGTTGATGTCTTCACTACACCGGAAATGATTTAAATGTGGCTTGGTCTGAGCTTTTAGCTTGCTGAAACGGTTATTGACTGAACCTACTTCACTCCAACTAAACCTAATACTACTGCAGCTTTTATGTGAAAAAAATATAAGTTGTTACGAATATATTATGAAAAAAAAATTACTAAAAAATCAATGATATTAAAAAGGGTGGGCCATATGAAATTTTAAATTTGAATCGGCTATAAAAAAAGTACTGATAAAACTATGCAACAACATTTTTGTCGAAGGGCATAACATTTTCAGATGTAACATTGTGCGAAAAAAATATTAAAAAAAATGTGAAGGTACATTTTTTTAGGACATTTTCTTTAAAATTCCCATATTTTTTGAAGTACAGGGTTTTCCAAAAAGAATGATATGATTTCTTTGAAAAAAAAAACACTTATTGTTAGGGAAATTCAAAAGTTTTTTAATTAATGTGTAGTACAATCGATACAAGTAAGTTCTAAATAAAACGTCATTCAAATTCGATGAACCCAATTTTCGAGCACTTTTTCCACTAAATCAAGTCGAATGTAATGCTTGAAGAGAGTCTGGTTTATTTCGAAAGACCAATGACTTCAAATAACCCCACAAGAAATAGTCTAATGGTGTTAAATCACAACATCTTGGAGGCCATTCAATATCACAATTTCTTGAAATAATCGAATCTCCAAACTTTTCTCACAACAATTCAATTGTTTCATTTGCTGTGTGGCACGTAGCCACAATCGGTCAATGGCAAAAATATAACTCTAAACGGGAGCTAAAATATTGCTCATGGGTATCCAGGTCGTAGGTCGACCGGAAAGTGGTTTTTTTTTGGATTTAAAAAAAATGGACTTAGCATCATTTTCAAATGTGAACGGAAAGTTTATTTTTGCTCTAGCTCCTTAACGGCACGTCGGATCGGGAATCGGTCAATGGCAAAAAGATATCCCTAAATGAGAGCTAAAATATTGCTCATGGGTGACAAGGTCGTAAATTAGAGAAATTAGAGAATTTCAACATAATCCGGTTTTTATACACCCACTATTGTGAACAAGGGTATACATCATATGCTGCATGTCAAAAGTGTAACATATCGATGGAATGATCTAAGAGACCCCAAGAATATTTGGCAGAAATCCATTTTGGGCCATTTTAAGTCATTTTAGCAAAGTCCGTCAGCCTGTCCGTATGTCTGTCTGGTTGGTGCGATAACTTTCGACAGGATTAACCAATTGACTTCAAATTTAGTAGGTGTCAATATTTTTTTCTACCTCAAACTAAGGTCAAAGATGGACTATGTTGGTCCACTCCTTCGAGTACCACCACCCCATGAAGGGTAAAAATTTAGTGAAATGTTGATTATCCCATAACTGATATACTACTACCCAGAACATTTAACCATTCCACACATAGTATTACTTTCTTGGTCGCTATCAGCTTGAGAAAAATTGCCACGCCCCTTTTGATACCTCCCATACAAATGGACCATATAACTTCGCTTATAACTTCGATTCCAGTCAATACAAATACTAAACATTTTGTGGAGTGTACACCGAAAGAAAAAATTGAGTAATCCGTACTTGAATCAAGCCGTAGCGGTGGCAAAAGTACGGTAAGTACGGTTTTTTCTTAAACCAAGTACAAAATACTTGAGTCAAATACGTATTTTCAAACCCTGAATTCTTAATCTTTGCGCTCATTAAGCCTGAGTGGGCTTGATTTTATATTATATTATTCTCATAAATATTCTCATTTCAAGCATAAAGCGATTGATTTAAAAATTTTATAGGATTGATTTGAGTGAATAACGGGCTTAAATGAAGAAAATTTTGATTAAATACTTCATTTAAATGTAATACTTGATTTAAGACTAATCAATACTTGATTTAGGCCTGATAAATTTTTGATTTAAGCCTAATCAATACTTGATTTAAGCCTGATCATACTTGATTTATTGTGCTTTCGTTTGTTTTATAGCTATGTACCATTTATATTACACCATTTTGGCCTCTATATTGTAAAGAATGCAAATTATTTTCAAATGTTATGTCAAAATACAATTGCTTGATAGCAAGAGTTTGGCTGTAATTATTCGATTTCAAACCCAAACATACAGGGTGGGCCTAAAGAAACCAAGGGGTGTAAAAGTTTAATAACTTTTTCTTTAATTATTTTTTTTTTATTTTTCTTTCAGATTATATAGACAACACTTTGAGAATTTAGAATGAAGAGGTTCACAATTGAACAGAGAACCAGAACAATAGAATTTTATTATTTAAACCAGAGATCAATTATTTTAACGCAAAGAGCATATCGTCGACATTTTGATTGAGATTGAGATTGAGATTTGACAGCACCCGATTATTTTCTTTGGGGTTATTTGAAGGAGCGAGTGTATGTGAACAAGCCAGAGACAATCCTTGAACTCAAGGCAAACATTGTTGCAGAAATTCGAACGCTACAGCCACAAGTTTTGAAAGGTATTAATGCAAATGCTCTAAAAAGAGCACAAACGGTGCGAAGCTGAAAACGGTGGTCATTTAAGAGACATTATTTTTCATACTTAGTGTAAAAAAATTTTCCATTTGTATATTATATAATCTGGAAGAAAAAATAAAAAAAAAATAATAAACGAAAAAGTTATTAAACTTTTACACCCCATGGTTTCTTTAGCCCCACCCTTCTTTAGGCCCACACCGTATATGGGATAGTGTCAACAAAACGAACAAGAATTTTTAACAAATACTGTCGGCAAAAATTAGAAAAAGTCTCGCCAAGTAATGTATTCACAAACATCGCTTGAACGAGAAACCAATTGAATATCTTTGCGCACAAATGTTTATACATATACATCTCGTCGATTTATATGCGTGTGTGTTTGATGTTGCGTCAGCCAAAATCAACCACTTCGATGAGAGTGGTTGAGAGGGTAATTTTATTGTGCTCTATTTATTCTGCCTCTCAGAGATTAAAGTAAGCTTTTTCTTCTTAATTTAAGCCAAACTAGGCTTAATTTTCCTTTTTAAGAAATGTTTACTTGTTTTCATGTATTATATACTTATAGTAAGCCTTTCTGCGCTTGATTTTTTGAATGTAAGCCGATTTGTACTTGTTTTAAGAAAAACTTAGTACGAACGTACTTAAAATTTTAAGTACGATTTCGGCTTAAAATAAGAATTTTTTACTTGAATTTAGTACTGCATTTTGCTTTCTGTGTAATACGTTTACAGTACCTACAGTCCTACGCAAAATGGGCGCCATTACAAACCCCCCTTTTGCTAACTCCCATACAAATGGACCATTTTGCACAAAAAGTTAACTTGGTTTCCTGCACATACAAAAAGCTGATATTTTGTACAGTGTAATGTTTTTATAGTACCCATAGCATATTACAAACTGGGCATTATTACCACGCTTCTTTTGGTACCTCCAAAACAAAATTTCCAAAATAAAAAATATGAAAAAATATTTATTGGAATTTCCCTATTTTTATAACACAGGTCATAATTTATAAAATTATCCATAGATATTTTGCAAATAGGCATTGTTTTCTTCGATAGGATGGAATTGGAATTTTGGAAAAAAATTTTATAAAAAAAGACTTTACCTAAAAAAATTTTGTTTTTGTTTAATTCATAAAATAGTATGCCTCAATTTATTAAAAACAAAATGCTTTTAGGTCTTCGAAACAAAACAAAAATTTTTGTTGCATAGTGTAATTTTTTCAAATTTCTGGTTTTATTGAAAGATTGAACATTGTCATGGAACATTCATATGGCTACCACGACTGGCTCGGCAATTGAGAATTTTAGTGATGGACTCAGGAATGGTGGGTCATTTGAAATTTGAATCGGCTCTAAAAAAAAGTACTGATCATTTTTTCAAATTTCTGGTTTTATTGGAATGGTTGAACTTTGTCATAACACACACAATATCATTCATATGACTACCACGGCTGGCTCGGCAGTACAACGAATTTCGGATCGAATCTCTTCAATGGCAACTTCGATTTCATGTTTCAACGCTTAAATTGTATCTGGATCCTTTGCGTAACATTTATCCTACATGGCACTCCACAGAAAATTTTAAATTTTCAAATTTTAAATTTTGAACGGGCCAGGCTTTATTAACTGATACATGATTTTGGCGACAAAGACGACGTCTATTAGAGTAAGTCAATTACACTACGCAACAAAATTTTTTATGGATACATTTTTTTCAAAATTTATTTATTAAAAATGCTATTATCGTCGAAGGTACCGTTAGTATTTGCACTATAATTTTTGGAGTATATGCCCGATCAGGTCGACTTATACGTTAAATTGAAGCTATTAATGTGGGCTACCAATGTTGGAAATATCTCCTTCACGTAGAAACAGTGGTTCAGTAACAGTCATTAAACAAATTGGAAAAAGTAGTTTTTTTTTAAAAAAAAATTCTGGGATAAAACAAAACATAAAAATAGAAAAAAAATAATTTATTTTTTTTAAAGTTTGCATCCTAGCGAAGAAAATAATGTCTATGTGAAAAAAATCTATGGATAAATGTAGAAATTATAGCCCTTTTGGTAGAGATTTAAAAATTTTTTTTTTTTTAAATAGCGATTTTATTTATATTATGTACATTTGAGTTTATTTACATGAACAAGTTTCATTAGAAGTAATTGTGAGTTCTTTGTTGACGTTTGTATATAAAAATATATTTCTAACCCATTTTTTCATAATTGTTTTACAAATCATTAATCATTGGTTTCTATTGCGGGCTTTTATTGGATCCAAGGAAATTTGAAACTACAAGCTTAAACGACCTCCATGCTGCAGTTTCATCAGACGTCAAATATGATTCGAAATTCACATCTTTCATCAGTTTCCTTATTTAAGGACAAGGTTGGATGTTTTGAGAAATCATTTTTCTGATATTTATAATGGTTCTCCTCCACAACGCGATACCACGGATATTGAAGAGACGATTGATACAATCATTCTGGAGGCACCCGACCATATCCGTACATTCACGGCAGATTGCTCATCTCTCAATACGCATTCCAGTGATAGGCTGGTCGACCTGGATCAGGTTACAGGGTACATAGGATCACTGAACAACAAGAGATCGTCGGGATTGGATGGTATATCCAACTTCATAATTCGAAAACTGCCTACGAAGGCTATCGAATACTTGACCATAATTTTTAATAATTGCCTTAACAATGCCTACTTTCCAAGGCCTTGGAAGACGTCTAAGATAGTACCTATCCGAAAAAAGAGAAATAGCACTGACGTTAATGATTTAAGACCAATTTCACTTTTGTCTAATTTAGGAAAACTCTTTGAGCATATAATTCGTGGGAAAATGGACATTGCCGTTACCGATGGTTATATTCCGAATTTACAATTTGGATTTAAGAAAGGTCATTCAACTGTTGATGCCTTATTGAAGTTTCACAACGACGTCATTACCAACCTACGCAATCGTCATTGCACGATAGCCGTTTCTCTTGACGTCGAGAAAGCATTCGATAGGACATACCATAATGGTATTCTGTACAAAATGATTCGGATTGGTTTTGATTCATCAATCATTAAGCTATTTCATAGTTTCTTTTCGGATAGGCGCTTTTGTGTCCAGGGCGATGGATCGTATTCTGACTATGGCGCTGTTAGATGTGGGGTTCCTCAGGGTTCCATATTAGCCCCACATTTATATAGTATTTTTATGTATGATTTTCCACATTTTGGATCTAATTGTATAGGGTTACTGTATGCTGATGATAGCCTTATTTACTCCCATAATGAATCTCCGATAGGGGCATTACGCGATATAGCACAACATGTTCGCACTGTTAAGGAGTTTTATGATAGTTGGGGAATAAAAATAAATTTTAGGAAAAGTGAGGCGATTTGTCTGCGTAATGCATCAGGGAAATGTAAGAGATTCGTGGTCCCGGAAAGTAAGCAATTACGGTTGATCATCGGCGATGAGGAGATTCCTTTTAGGGACAACATTAAATACCTAGGTATTCAATTCGATAAGCTCTTTAAGTTTAATAAGCATGCCAGATTGGTTACACGTAAGGCTAATGGGATACTTGGTGCGTTTTCCAGAATTTTGTACAATAAAGAGTTACCGATCAGCTCTAAGCTTTTATTATATAAGACCACTATACGACCTGCTATTCTATACGGTTTTCCTATATGGTTTCATGTATCCCCGACGGTCATGAAGGAAATCGAGATCTTGGAACGGAAGGTTTTGAGATTATGTATTGGGAGGAATTTCGAGACTCGATGCAAGCGATATTCCAACAATTACGTTTATAGGCAATCTAAGGTTACACCGATAGCTCTTTATGCATGCGATATTTTAAGAAAATTTGTTTCAAGGGTATCATCTCATGGCAATGACTACATAAATGAGATCTTTGACATGCAAAAAGACTTTAGTTGGTCGGATATAGCCTATCTTTCTCCTATCGGATTTGTGAATGAGAATCCACCTAATTATAACATATCCATCTCCATTCGTCCATGCTTCTTTGACCGCGCTCTTCCGGGAACGCACAGAGGGTAATGCTTATGAACCGTTTTACTTAAAGTGTATTGCTGTGTCCACCGTTTTGTTGATTCTGTCAGGAACTATGCTTCGAAATTGGGTGACCGGACTTATGTTTTGATGTATAGTTCTTGGCGGCTTTATCCAGAGTGGTGGAAATAGTAGTATTCTTTGGATACTGAACTTACTTTCCTTTCATAAAGCTCTTATTCTGTATTCCATTTTCTATCCTTTCCATTTTTAACTTAATTATATCTTGTTCCTTTTAGTTTTAAGTGTAGTTGTAAGTGTAGTTTTAAGATTATACCTAGGATTTACTCTAACGATAAAGCGAAGCCCCGGGAGCAAGGGCGATATTGGTTTCGCTTCACATGTACACATACCCAAGTATCTGACGTTTCTACCCACAAGGCAAGACACCGTAATTATTATTATATTACATTAGGATAATACGTTACAGTCCTAAGAATGACATACTGCGATAAAATATAAGGTACTAGTTTGTAATTATTTAAATTGTTAAAAAAAAGGTTCAATAAATAAACTTAACTTAATTTAACTTCCTTATTTAAGGCCCATCAAAAACTCTTTCTTCGATTTTTTGAAAAGAAAGACTTTTAAATAAATCTCTTAAATATGAGAGTGAATTGCCATCTTTCCTTAAGGCTTTTACAACATTTTAAAAGCCCCAGCCCCTGTTTCATATGATTTCTTAGTGTTGGCAGCATTAGCAATGGGAATCGACGGTTTCTGATTTCCGTTGTGTAAAAGTACTGCATTCAAACTTTCTTTATTACTGTCAACAAGTAACCGTCATTCCTTTGAATTGTATATTTGATTAAGTTCCTCGAACAATCCGGGTATGTCCTGGCAAAAGCATCTGTTATCCACAGTTGTATAAAATTGTTTGTAAGGTATATCACGGACTCTATAATATGATATGTTAACATCTGGGGCCAAAATATTGTACTGTTTCATCCCAGATGCAAGTAGTTCTGCCTTATATTTGGTCAGTTCCAAATCTCTCACTAGATCAATGAGTTGAAACTGGGTGAAGCGATGACTTCTGACTCGAACTTGAATCGCTCAGAGTTGAGTACTCAGTTGAACTTGATGATGTTTCAGTTATTAGGCTGTTAGCTATACTTGGACACTTCCTACTCCAATCTATTAGGTTAGGTTAGGCTGAAGAGAGGAGACGTTTAAAACGTCTCATGTCCATGGAATGAATGAATGGTTGTCTCCAAATCATTGGCATTCCAAATTGCACATGAAGTCTAAACTTAAAACGTTTTATTCCACAAAACATTGTAATACATTAATTTTAAATTACTTACCGCATTATTCCACTAGTTCATCGAGTAAGATTTACATGGCACGAATTACACAAAATACTAGGTGTCCACGGTTCGTTTATATTTTTAACTCGTATACCAAAATATTACACATATATTTCTTCTATAATTTTACTAAACGCACGTCGATTTTTTTAATTACATATTTTCCGCAGATGTAGCAGAAATTGTCGGGATCATTTACACATTGAAAAGTTCTTTGCCTTTTACTAATACTTCGAAATATAACTTTGTAATATTTTTCAGAAAATCGACTTATCTCATTAAGGCGCTGAATTACACTAATTTATTAGTAAGAAATTTCATTCATAAATTCCGGGTTTAAGGTTCATAAGTTGCTGTACCTGTTGCTGACATATAGTTTGCTTGGAAAGTAGACACCCAATATTTTCAAGACTGCCGCGTACTACTTTGTATTGCGTACATATAATTTTACAAACTGTGTATACGACTGGGATGTCCATGCCCCTAAAAGGCGAACTGAATGGAAACCTCATAAATAAAAAAAACACAAATATTGTTGAATGACCCTCTATCTGACCGGATCTCATTCAATCCGGTCACACATTCCATATCATGTTTTATGGAGGATTACGAACGGCCATAAAACCTCGTCCTCTCTATAATTTTTTAAAGTCACACATCAATCCTCATAAAATAAAATGCAAGTGCAATGTCTCTTATATGTCTCTCTCACATGTGGGGAATTGAATATAAGCAAAAACATCATTTAAAAACGAAAAAATATGAGACAAGATTTTTTTGAATTTCCCTAACATTTACAAAATGGCCCATAACTTTTACATCTATCCATAAATTTCAAATAGACAGTGTTTTCTTCGTTAGCATGCTGGCTTTTTAAAAATGTGATAAAATATTATTTTCGATTTTTTTTATGTTTTTTTTGTACCAGGAAAAAGTGTTTAAAAAAAATAATTTTTGTTTCATATTTTTGACGACTGTTACTAAACCATCGATCAATCAGGCTTATACTTGAAAAATTACGGTCCAAATACTGAATGTACTTTCCATAAAAGCTGGAATTTCTTAAAAGAAAATAAAAAAATATTAAAAAAAAATTTACCATAAACATTTTTTTAATATTTTTTCGTGTTTGTGACGCTAATTTCACCAGAAACTGTTATCCACACCCCTTGGACAAAAATTTTGTTGCATAGTGTAATAAATATTTCACTAAATGTTTGCCGTTTGTGGGGGTACTAGAAGGAGTGGACCAATATGGCCCATCTTCGAACTTTCGAATAATTATTCAAAATCGTGCATTTCGAAAAAAAAATTAAATGTTAATTTGTAAATGTTCATGGCAGTTTTATTATTTTGATATACCCAGGAAAATAATTGGTTGGATTTCTGTATAAATAGTTGAAACAACAAAAATAACATGCATACGATTAAATGAAAATGCTTTCAACTAAATCGATGGTTGTATCAATCGATTTAATTTTGTTTTTTTAATTGACACTCTGTTAGTTGTGGTAAACAATTTTAAATTTTCATTATAGTACCATATGATCGATTTTTGTTTGCGACAACCAATATTTTATTCTTGACAACAGAAATTGTATCAGTAGACCAAAGATTATTATTGCAACGAATAATTGGTTAATCCAACAGAACAAATATTAATAAATAATCGTTTACGGTTATCCAAATCAATTCCCAAATTTAAAAAATTAAATGTATTTTGGGAAATGCAGCCGAAAGATTGGTTGCTGTTTTTTTGCTGATCTTCAACATTTCGTTCACGAGCGATATACGAATATGTAGTGAAAATTAATCTCGTGTGGATAATAGTATGTGGAATGCAGAAAATGTTGTGCAAAATGTTTTACATAAATATAAAATAAAAGCAACAGTCATGTAATTGAAAGCACAGGGATAAGCGATATTTTCATAAAAGTTTTGTTTTTTTTTTCGTATACGAAAATTTGTGTCAAGTATTTCTACATCTCATAATAGTGATGAATTTGTAATATGGGATTTTTAATTTTGTTATGAGTTTGGTTTCTTGTTCAATAAATAAAATAAAAATTAATGAAAACTGTTTTTAATTAATTGTCTGTAGTATGTGACTGTCAAATTGTCAGAACAAACAATTTTTTACAACATTTGGTTATGGCAACATACACACTGATAGAAAAAGCTTCGTCATTCGTCAAAAGTCAGCTAACGTACGGATAATCCTATTCATGAACTTGTTCGTCGCCCTGACGAATCTCTGTTTAATCTCTGGAAACTATAGTTTCGAGGGTTATCGTTCGCTCCAGTCAGGCTTACGGATGGACGGACAAAAATAAAATTACTTAATGTGTTCTAAAACGGATTTCCTCCGCATAAACTTAGGGTCTTCGGCCACTCCCTTGATGCATTACCCTTTTGCTATCTATCTATATATATAAAATTGTTGCGTGACTGGCTGACTGTCTGACTGGCTGACTGACTGATTGACTGACTGATCATCGCCCAGGCCAAACGGCTGAAGCTAGAATCATGAAATTTGGTGGGAGGGTAGTCCTTGGGACGTAGACGAGCAATAAGGCGGGATTTTTCGAAATTCGTACTATTAGCCGCACAATGGGACAAAAAGGGATAAATATGGTACCACCGCCAAATCTAAACGAAATGAGCTAGAATCTTGAAATTTGGTATGAGGGTAGCCCTTAGGAGGTAGACTCAGAAATTGGCAGGATTTTTCGAAATTCGAACATTTACGCACACAGTGGGGTAAAAAGTGATAAATGTGGTACATCAGCCAAATCCAAATGGCAAGAGCTAGAATCGTGAAATATTGTGTGATGGTTGCCCTTATGAAGTAGACTCTGAAATTGGCAGGATTTTTCGTAATTCGAACATTTACGAACACAGTGGGGTAAAAAGGGAAAAATGGGATAAATGTAGTACAACAGCCAAATTCAAATGGCAAGAGCTAGAATCGTGAAATTTGTTGTGAGGGTAGCTCTTATGAGGTAGACTCTGAAATTGACAGGATTTTTCGAAATTGGAACATTTACGTACACAGTGGGGTAAAAAGGGAAAAATGTTGTACAACAGCCAAATCCAAATGGCAAGACCTAGAATCCTGAAATTTGGTGTGAGAGTAGCTCTTTGGACGTAAAGAAGAACAAGGAGTGATTTTTTTAAAAAAAATTAGAGGCACAGTGGGACAGAAAGGTATAAATATGGTACCACCGCCAAATTTTAAGCCTAATATTAGAATGGTGAAAATTGAAGCGAGGGTTGTCTTTATGACAACTGATCGGGGTATTAAGTTTTTTTTTGTATTCGTAGTTTTCGGGGCACAGTGGGGCAAAAAGTGTAAAATATAGTACAGTGGCCTAAAAATGTCAAACATGGATCAATGGTTCCAGGGTAACTTTTGGAACATAAAATAGAGATTGGAAGTGATTCTTAGTAATTCTAACTTTAAGAGGCACAGTGGGACACGACGGGTTAATTATGGAGCATGGGGGAAAAAAGAACAGTCTGCCAAAATTGGTACTTAAACATGAGATATGAAGAGAGTATATGGTTTTAGGAGCACTGTGGTCAAAAACGGTTTAATAGTGGATTGGAGAATATATGATTAAATATGTTACAGTCGGGGAAAAAGGTTTAAGTACGCTAGCGTGGAGACACATTTTAAATACGAGTACGGTACATTGAGACAAAAATTAGTTAAATAAGGAACAGTGGGTAAACATTTTGTACAGTGAGATAAAGAGTTGAATGGGGCACAGTTGTTCAAAAAGGGTTAACTATGGTACAGTAGGGTAAAAATAGTTATATGTATATGGTAAAGTGAGACAAATGGGTTAAAAATGGTACAGTGGGGCAAAAAGCGTTAACTATTGAACAGTGGGGCAAAAATGAATTTACTATGATACAGTGGGGCAAAAAGGGTTAAATATGGTACAGTGTGACAAAAATGGGTAACAATACAGTACAGTGGGGCATAACTGTGTTAAATATTGTACAGTGGAGCACAGAGGGTTAAATATGGTACAGTGGGGCAAAAACTGTTAAATACGGTACAGTGAGACAAAGCGTTTAATATGACACAGTGGGGCAAAAAGGGTTAACTATGGTACATGGTAACGTGGGACAAAATGGGTTAAATATGGTACAGTGGGGCAAAAACTGTTAAATACGGTACAGTGAGACAAAGCGTTTAATATGACACAGTGGGGCAAAAAGGGTTAACTATGGTACATGGTAACGTGGGACAAAATGGGTTAAATATGGTACAGTGGGGCAAAAACTGTTAAATACGGTACAGTGAGACAAAGCGTTTAATATGACACAGTGGGGCAAAAAGGGTTAACTATGGTACATGGTAACCTGGGACAAAATGGGTTAAATATGGTACAGTGGGGCAAAAAGCTTTAACAATAGAACAGTGGGAAAAATGTGTTAGCTATGGTACAGTGGGACACAAATGGTTAAATATGGTACAGTATGACAAAAATGGTTACAGTGGGCACAAAAAGTAAAATATGGTAACGTGTAACAAAATGGGTTAAAAATGGTACAGTGGGGCAAAAAGCGTTAACTATGGAACAGTGGGCAAAAATTTATTTACTATGATACAGTGGGGCAAAAAGGGTTAAATATGGTACAGTGTGGCAAAAATGGTTAACTATACAGTACAGTGGGGCATAACTGCGTTAAATGTTGTACAGTGGAGCAAAGAGGGTTAAATATGGTACTGTGGGGCAAAAGCTGTTAAACATGGTACAGTGAAACAAAGGGTTTAATATGACACAGTGGGGCAAAAAGGGTTAACTATAGTACAGTGGGGCACAATTAGTTGAATATGGTAACGTGGGACAAAATGGGTTAAATATGGTACAGTGGGACAAAAAGCTTTAACTATGGAACAGTGGGGGAAAAATGTGTTAGAATGGTACAGTGGGACACAAATGGTTAATTATGGTACAGTATGATAAAAATGGTAACAGTGGGCACAAATAGTAAAATATGGTAACGTGGAACAAAATGGGTTAAGTATGGTAAAGTGGGGCAAAAAGCGTTTACTATGGAACAGTGGGGCAAAAATGTGTTATGGCACAGTGGGGCAAAAATGGTTAAATATAGTGGACAAAATATAGTAGGACAAAAAGGTGTTAAATTTGATTCAGTGGACCCAAAAGGTTAAATATAGCACAGTGGGTCAAAAGGCGTACATTTAGTACAGTGGGTAAAAATATGGATGCAGGGAGAGAGGGTAAGTTAAATATGAAATAAGAATGTTTTTTTTTCTAAATGTATGCTTTTAGTAGCACTGTGGTGCAAAAAGGTTAAAATTATGATGCACTGCAATTATGTAGCACTGTGGTGCAAAAAGGTTAAAATTATGATGCAGTTGGGGCAAGCTAAATTTTTTCAACATGTTACAGAGGGGAAAAAATGTGTTAAATATGGTTTAGTGGAGCAAAAAGGGTTAAATATGGTACGGTGAAGCAAAATAGATAAATTCGGTCAAATGGTTAAATGTGATAAGTGGGGAAAAAAGGGAACAAAATAGTCCCAAATATGTATAAAAATTCGTACTTTAGAAACAGAGTGTAATAAAACGTGTTTAATATGGAACAGTGGTGCAAAAGGTGTTGAATGTGGTCCCTGAGTGCAAAGGTAGATCTTACAGCATAAGCCAAAGCTAAGAAATTGTTTTTCCAAATTGGTTCTTCTACTTAAACCGTGGGGGAAAACAAGTTTAATAAATGGCACAGATAGGGTACAAAAATGTTGAAATACGCCCTAAGCTTGCGAATTTGGATCTTGAAATATCAATTATCATTTTAAAATATTGTATAATCGTGCAAAATTGGTTAATTATGACACAGAAAGGGTTAAATGTGGCAATTCACTTTAGATTTTTAAATTCGTACCTTTATAGACACAGTTGGACAAACATGGTTTTATATTGTAGCAGGGTGTGAATGTAGTTATTGCAATATAAACTAGGGGAAAGTTGCTAACGTATAAACCAAAAAAAATTTTCAACGTTCAGAGGTGCAGTGGGAAAAGGGATAAATATTGTACCATGATGTCAGGGTAACTCTTGGAACACACACTAGAAATGAAACGAGGGTTCGTATTTTATATATAAAAGTAATCAAATCTTCTTCATTTTGCACCATATGTAATAATCATTTAATTTTGAATGAAAGAGGTATAGATATTTTACAGTACCCTAAACAGAAAATAGATAAAAGATGGGGGCTGCGAAGCGCACCGGGTAAGCTAGTATGTTATATATACACTTATTGATGTTTGTATTATAAATCAAATAAATCCCCATATTTATCCCCTCACCTTAGATAGGAGGGTATATATCATTTTTTTATTTATGAGCACGATTCATCGTAGGGATGATATGTTATCACCCTGTGGGGTTTTTTATTCCACTAAATAGTTCTTGTTCTAGTATGCTTAAACAGAGATTCGTCATGGCGACGAACAAATTCATAGATAGGATTATCCGCACGTTAGCTGACTTTTGACGAATGACGAAGCTTTTTCTATCAGTGCAACAGATAATTTTAGCTACCATTTTCGTAGGTGGCGCAACCAAATCTGATTGTTGTCAACATGGAAGCAGAAGTATACCTCAACCAAAATGTTGGTTGTCCAGATGGAATCGCAAATTAGTAGACAGAACTACAAAATTCGGTTGGCAAATAATTCGGTTGAGGCAATCAAACTGTATTCTGTATGTACCCGACACCACACCGGGCAGGGATGCGAAATCAAAATTTCGAATTGTACAAACAGACGTCACAAATTGTACTTTCGGTGCATCCATTGTACCAACAACTAATTTCCTTAATTACGATATGGATCAACGTTTTTAGAATCAACCTTTTATTTCTCAAAATGTTTGTAGTTTTTTTTTGAACGGTACACATTTTTATAAAAAAATTTAATGGACATTTTCAAGGGACAAAATTTTAAAAAAAAATATTTCTTTTAATTTTTCAACTATCCAACTCAGAGCTTTTGAAATGGTGGTCCGCGGCCCACTGGGTTGCCGTGACGTCTTGATAAAAATTATACTCACAACATGTTTTGATTGAATAAATCGAAATAGCGATTTTTTCAATTTCGAATCAAAATCTTAATGCACATAAATTGAAAATTTCCCTTCGTATCAAATTTGCAATAAGCCCATAAACCGTTTATTTCGGATAATTATCAAAAAAATGTAAAACAGAGCTTCATTTGGCAGTTTTAGAACAAATTTAATTAGAGACATGAACTGTTATACGAGATTTTGAAAAACAACTTTTTATTATTTTTTGAAAATACTTATTTTTTATTTTTTGAATATAAATTGTTTCCCCATCAAAGTAATCCCACTCAAATACAATACTTTCCTATGATCGCATTTTCCAATCCTGGAAACACTTTTGGTGTGGTCTTTTTGGTATGGCCTGGTATTTTAAAGCTATGGTTTTTACAATATTGTAAGCAAAATGTAAAAAAAAGGAAACGTGTGAACTTAAAATTTTTGTCTTGCATCTTGACCAATAAAATGTCTTTCATTGATTTTACACGAACGAAAATGATCCATGATTTTTTTTAATTTTATGGGAACTTTAAACACTAATTAATAACACTAATTTTTTCCGGAATCTGCAATCAAAACCGCAAGTTATCGTTAAATATACTTAACTATTTTATTTTGCAATTCATTTTCTGAAGTACGATTTATTCTTATTACTAGACGTCATACAATTTACTCAAGATGATTTACGCTTATTGCACAAGCTTGTGAAAAGTGCCACAATACAATTTATTCATTATAACAAAATAGCCAAAAAGGTAAAAAAAATTTAATTTGCTTCCAAATTAACACCATAGATAAATGACATAAAATAGAAGTTTACCATAAAAATTTCGTTTTCAAAAAAAGTCTTTGATATCTATATATATTCGAGAAAATTTATAAATTTTACCAAATGAGTCATTGGTGTACCATTGCACTTTTCAGGTCGTAATTGTACCAATTTTGGTACAATTGTACCAACTTTCGCATCACTGGTACCGGGTATTATGACTTTGTGTCGCAGTTTATCATACGACGATCCCTATTGAAAATGGAGCATATTGGTTCATGTTTTAATATAGCCCACAATAAGGTACCTTCCGATTAGACTGCTTGATGCCCGAGGGATCAGACTTTACATCCGACTTAGCCATGACATTAAATCATTCCTAGAGTAAATGGGTCATATCGATTCAGGTTTTGACATATCCCCCATATAAAGGCTTATTCTTCTTGACGCTCTGCAATATTCAATAGCTTCAATATCTTGTTTATAGGAAGAACAGTCTAGCTCCTTAAAATAACCATCAACAACATACTTCATTTATTGTAGGTAAATCTTTCATTGTAGGCAAATCTTTTAGCAGAAATAGAAAATAATCTGAGAGCTAAATCTGTCGAATAAAGTGCGTGATGAAGCAATTGGATTCCATATCTCATCCATTGTTACGAATCGACGCAAAAACTTGCCTTTATTGCGGGGAAACATCGCCGAACACTATATTGAAACATCTTCACGACGCTGTTGTTTGTTCCATTGTTAGGTAGCAAACGCGGCACCCATTTTGCGCATAGCTTTCTCATCTTACAAGTTGTCGGTCAATATGCGATATACGAGTATAGTACTTTTTGGAATACCTATCATTTTAGCTAGCTCAAGCACCTACAGCAGACGATCATCCAATACCATTTTGTGGATTTTCTTAATCGTTTATGGGGTGGGCACGTCAATTGGGCGAACACTACATTGTTTGTCTTCATAATTCGTATGGCCTCGTTTAAACTCTGCCATACAATAGTTTATAGTCGTAAATAAACGAAGGAGCTGCATGACTCTTAGTGTAGAATCTAGCTTGGCTTTAATATTAGTTGGACTCAGACATTTCAAATGAAAGTATTGAACTTTCAAATTCGCTGAGATCTGTTGTATGTATTTCATATCTTCAAACAAAAATACTAAACAAGGCCTTGAAACATAAAACATGTTTTTTAAAGTTGACACTTTTCAACAAAATATTTATACCCTATACTACAATGTGATACAGGGTATTATAACCCTACAGCCAAAATGACAAATATAGAAATATACTAGTTGCTTTTTACTTCAAACTAGTAACATATGTGTCCTTTTTTCATATAACGAACTATCGATATTAACATTGACTTATCATAGGCACCCAACTAGTTCATTTGTTTACAATTCATTACTAGTTAATATCTAGTTCAGTTATTACTATATTTGAGAATAAGAGAGTACAAGAGAATGGTGAGAAAAAATTTAATAAACCGTAATTTATCTTTACCGTTGCCGTAACGTTGCCCGTTTAAGCGATTAGCCAACGTTGAGAAAACGAGTCATATGTTCTGACAATACTGATAGAAAAAGCTTCGTCATGATGACGAATTTGTACATCATCACGATTATTTGTTCGTCAAAAGTCAGCTATCGTATGGAATAATCCTCTTGATGAATTTGTTCGTCACCATGACGAATCTCTGTTTCCAAAACCTTTCGTCCTCAGGATGATCACAGTTCATACCTACGATGAATCGAGTTCATTACCACGACGAATTACATCCATAACCACGATGAACACCATTCATCCCTACAATTAATCGAGTTCATCACCACGACGACTGCCATTCATCCCTACAATTAATCGAGTTCATCACCACGACGACTGCCATTCATCACCACGACGAATCCCATTCATCTCTACGACGAATCCCAATCATCACCACGACGAACTCCATTCATCACGACTAATTCATGCCCCCAACTATTTATATTTTTAAATTTTCAATAAATATTCTTCTGGTTTTAGACCATTAAAACGTAATGGAAAATAAACTTGACTGCTTTGCCTAGTTCAGTTGTGATTATTCGGTTCGAAACGCAGTTCTTATCAGGAAAGGCTGAAAGAAAACGAACGAGAAGGATTCATTACTTCTGATATTTTAAATCAAAAATAATCTCATCATTTAATGTATTTGCCAACAGACGAATCCCATTCATCACCACGACGAATACCATTCATCACCACGACGAATTCCATTCATCACCACGACGAATCCCATTAATCACCACGACGAATACCATTCATCACCACGACGAATTCCATTCATCACCATTATTAGAATTTTTAAATGAAACTTTTACAACAAATTATTTAACTAAGGTAATGCGATCGCCTATAGAACAGTACAACTAAGCACAAACTATAAATTGATTGCTTCGTTTTATCATACTTTCAGCTAAATGGTCAAATAAATCTTTTCGTCGTGGTGATGAAACCTTATCGTTCCCTCGACGAATTTCGAAATCGGCAAAAACATGGGTTGATGATTGTGTTCGTTCTACTGACGTACAAAAACATCGCATGTACGAAACTTTTCGTCACCAGTACGAAGATTTATTGACGAAACTGATTCGTCATGGTGACGAACGGTTTTTCTATCAGTGAACAACAACACATAAGTAAACAAAAAAAAGCCGCGATTTCTTTTTGTTTAGGTTTATTAAAAATGAAGTTAAAAAGAATGTTTATAAATTTGTGTTTTTTAAATCTGTGCAGAATTTACAATAAAAGTAATCAAGAAAATATCGTCGGATAAGAAGATGGGGTGGACGTCCTATAAACAATGACTGGGCGAAAGCCGGCCACTAGAATGCCTATGGCATAGAGTTGTGTAGTTCGTGAACGAACTAGTTCAATTGAACGGGTCACTGTACTGAACTGAACGAACTAGTTCACTCTACTCGTTCATTTCAGCTCAGTAGTTCGCGATGTTAAAAACATTCGCTAAAGATCTGGTGAGCTAAAGAGCAGGTGAGCTAAAGAGCTGGGGTGCTAAAGTGAGCTGTTGAACTAAATGAACGAACTAGTTCACTCAATTGAACTGAACTAAAAAGAGCGATCACTTAAAAGAACCAACTCTACTATGGCAGTTTTTAATTTGTTATTAACATTAATAAAATATGAGTTACCTACGCCAAAGCAACGGATTAGACCGGCAGAGAGACTAGCAATAACACCACTCTATGTAAAATATTGCTTTATCCAATGATTCCAAGTTGGGAAATATGAACATTCTATTCTTTAAAATTGTAGATATTTGGATCACGGTTGTTCCATACAATCGATTGCATGGAGTCACAAGCTGGGGAAAACAACAATTCGAAATATTATTTTAGAATGCCGTGAAGTTTTGTGGCGCTTGCTTTCGCCGATTTATTTAAGTGAACAAACTATGCAGCAGTACAAACACAAAATTGTGTGGGAATCTGCGATGCTAACTATACATTCATATCAGTTAATGTTGGAACTTATGGCAGCCAACACGATGGGGGTATGTCCATTAAACTTCAATTTATTTATAATCTATTTTAATACAAACAATTTCCATTTTTTAATTTAAATTAAATACAGCTATCTCCGTTTGGCCAATCAGTTATTTTAGGTACAGTACCTGTACCTCCTAGTAAACCATTATCGTCAGCATCCTCTGAACCCTTTCCTCATTTTGTATTGGCGATGCAGCGTTTCCCCTGAGAAATATCCTTGGTCTAAGTCAACAACTTTAGACGAGCTCAGAGAGAACATCCAACGCGAAATTGCCAACGTTCCGGTCGAAATGTGTCCAAGAGTGGTGGAAAATTAGTCTAAAGAATAGATCGTTGTTGACCGGATCTTGGTCATATGACCGAAATTGAATTTCATTCTTAAAATGTAACATTTGCGCTACACCTGGAATTTGAATTCTATATCTTAAGTATTCTGTGTTTTATTAGTATATACTACTCTTATGTCCTTACTGGAAAACCCTTTACTTATGTCTATTTCCACTGAAGAGGGACTCAGCCAAATCCAATCCAATCTATATCTATAAATACGTCCACGTTTGTAGAGACGCTTATATTGCTGTCAAATTAACCCACAATGAAGAAGATTGGCGCAATGATTGTCTCGTACTGTCGTCAAAAGAATCCTGAAGCAGATTATAAATTTAATTTTAAATGGAGTCAGCCGCGATCTTCATAAAACTCACCCGTAACGCCCAGCTCCTTGCCAATTTGCTTCCATGCTTCTCGCATTTTTCCGATATCCCATATGCTGGATTATATTTATTGTATAAATACTCGTGCGACTGCACCAATGAAATCAAATATTCGTCTTTCATGTTTATTTTCACTTTTAACAACAAATAATTAATAAATTATTTTCTTTACTTTTCTCGGTAAACATACAATTGTAAACAACATGTAGTATCAGCTGTTGTCAAATTGTACGTAAACGGAACGTCCAATTCTGATTTCAACAGATTCAGCCGTCCGTTTACGTTTCGTTTCCGTTGGCTAATCGTTTACACTGATTTCCATATGACAGATTGAATCAGCTGATTCGTTACGCTACGTGGGCGTTACGGCTAAGTTTGCCTAATTGAGCCTTTACTCTGTCACCACCAAGCAAGTACTTGCTCGTAAAGCAGTTCAATCATTTTTGCTTATTTTTCTGCTGCTGACGGCAGAGAGACGAACGAGTCGATCTGCAACCACCATGTAGGTACCAAGCAAGTACAGTTAAGCAGCTCAGATAATCGTTTTTGCTGGCAGCGATGCGAATGGGTTTGCATAGGTCACATTGCAACTAGCCTATGACTGATGATACACGTAGAGACAATACAAAACTTGGTGAAAATCGGTTCAGATATAGATATAGCCTCCATATATATATGACATTGACATGTAAGCGCTGTAGAATCTGTATTTTATATCCGATCTGTACGTAATTCGGCAGAAAGAAGTTTCTTAGTACATGAAAAAATACTGCCAAATTCGGGGGAAGCCGGTTCAGATTTAGATATAGCCTCCATATATATGTTAGACCCGATTTGACATGTAAGCGCTGTAGAATCTGTATTTTATATCCGATCAGTACGAAATTCGGCAGAAAGAGGTTTCGTATTACATGAATGAGCATTCAGGGAAAATCGGTTCAGATTTAAATACAACCTCCATATATATGTTCCTCCTGATTTGGTCTCAAAGCGCTTTAGAAGTTGTACTTTACTTCCGATCTTTACAAAATTTGGCAGAAAGATGTTTCTCAATTTAAACACGAATATTGCTTAATTTAGCAATAGTCGGTTCAGATTTAGATATAGCAACATTCGTATATATCGCTAACTCTCTTCAAGAGTGACATAACTCGCAATAGAAAATTGCCAACATGTGCAACTGTAAGGCCGTATAAAAAGATAAGTAACATGAAATAAGATGTTAAAAAACGTTTGAATAATCCGAAATATGGTTGTTTACTTATAGACCAAATTTCGCTGAGATTAATTTATGGACATTTGCAAAATTCGCAACCTCAAAAATTTTAAATTCTGAATTATGTCACTCTTGAAGTGACGCAATGACCCTTATCGCATTGTTAGGTATGTGTAGGGTATTATATAGTCGGCCCCGCCCGACATTCTGGCTTTCCTTACTGTGTTTTTTTTTTTCAAACTACTGCCGCAATCTGCACGTCGCACAGTGCAGATTTTTGGAGGTTAGCACCGAGCATATTTTTTTTTCCATTTCATTACATTTTTTTATTGAATCTTTCATTATTATACAATGAAAATAACAATAAGTGGACAAATCTTAACCTAAAATACTATTCTCTGGGTTATTGCCATTGCGAATAAACCATTGAGACTTTACACGATTTTTTACTTAAACAAAAAGGTTAACATTTCAAATTTAGGAATTCATAATTTCATTTCATTTGTTTGATTTTGATTTGTTTTAATTTATATCATGTCCAGCGTATCTCTCCTTCTAAGGCGGTCATGACCTTCAAAATTTAGTAGTTCTTGAGCCAGGATGTTTGGATGATTGAATAGTTTACCCACGTAACACCGGCAATATTTTTCAATTTCCTCTTTTACTGTTGGCATGTTGAGATCCTTATGGATGTTAGCGTTTCTTATATACCATTGTGCACCTGTAATAAACGAAGAATATTCGATTGTCTTCTTTGTAATTTGCATACATTTGAAGCGCACGCTGTACCCCAGAGCTGGATACCATATGTCCAAATTGGTTTCAATACCGTTTTGTATAAAAGAACTTTATACTCTGGATCTATGGCAGATCTTTGGCTGATAAGCCACTGAAGTTGATTAGTTTTGAGTTTTATTTGAGTTACTTTAGAGTCTATGTGGCGCGACCACGTCAAACGCCGATCTAAGTGGATTCCAAGGTATTTTACATGATCCTTTTGGGGAATCTGTGAATTGAAAATAGAAATTGGAGGACTTGCATCACTTCGCAGGGTAAAAGTAACATGAGTACACTTTGAGGCATTCACCATTATTCTCCATTTTTATACCCTCACTTTAGTGTGACGAGGGTATATATCATTTGCTACGAAAAAAAGTGTAACACATCGAAGGAGTGATCTAAGACCCTGAGTATGGTCGGCGGATATTCGTTTTGGGTCATTTTAAGTCGAATGAGCAATGTCCGTCCGTCTGTCTGTCTGTCTGTCTGTTTGCTGGCTGGTGCGCACGATAACTCCCGAAAGGAGTAACAGATTGACTTCAAATTTGGTACGTGGTAATATTTTTTTCTATCTCCGGCTAAGTTCGAAGATGGGCCATATTGGTCCACTCCTTCTAGTACCTCCCCCACAAAGTGTTAAAATGTTGTAAAATATTGAATCTTTAATAACTGCTATACTACTTATTCGAATCTTCTGAAATTCCACACATAGCATTAGTTTATTAGTCGCTATCAACTCGAGAAAAATGGGCCAAGTTGCTACGCCCCTTTTGGTACCTCCCACACAAATGCACCATTTTGCAGCAAAAGTTAACAGCTTATAACATTAATACCAGTGTATAAAAATACTTGAAATTTTGTACAGTGTAATGCTTTTATAATGCCCACAGTCCAGTGAAAAATGGGTGTTGTTGCCACGCCCCTTTTGGTACCTCCCACACAAAGGTACAATTTTGCACAAAAAGTTAAGAGCTCACAACATGAGTACCAATGCAAGAAAACGCCACAACATTTTGCACAGTGTAACGCTTTTGAAGTGTCCATAGCCCTGTAAAAAACGGCCGTTATCACCACGCCCCTTGTTATACCTCCCACACAAAATGTCCAAATCATACCAAAATTTAATATCTCATAACGTTAATAAACCAGTGCAAATAAACGCTTATAATTCGGCGCAGTGCAATGTATTTATTGTATCTACTATTCAGCGAAAAATAGGTGTATTTGTTAAACCCGTTCTGGTACCTACCATACAATCTAACAGAATAATTCGTGGAATATTCAATATTACATTACTCACAAAGTGAGGGTATACCTTAGTCGGTTTACGCGACTGAAACTTTCTTACTTGTTTTTAACCATTCTTCTAGGATTCGGACATGAGACTGCAGATGATCGGACGCAACTGAAGGGTTTTTGTGAGTACTGACGAAAGCAGTATCGTCCGCAAAAGTAGACGTGAGCGTAAAGTTGGTTATGGGCATATCTGCCGTAAAAATAACGTACAGTATAGGGCCAAGAATGCTCGCCTGTGGGACACCGGCATTTATTTTCTTAGGGCTAGAAAAAATGCCATTTGATTTAACTTCAAAAGACCTGTTAACAAATAACAGTTTATGCGTGTTGATTTGCAGAAGGTCGCATATTTTGTACAAAAGTCCTTCGTGCCAGACTTTGTCAAATGCTTGGGAAATATCTATGAATAACGCCGAACAGTATTCTTTATTCTCAAAAGCTCTTTTGATGCAGGTTACGATACGGTGTACCTGTTCTCTAGTATTATGACTTTTTCTAAAACCAAATTGATGGTCAGGTATAATATTGTGAGAAATTATGTGAGGTGTGATTTTCTTCATGAGAATGGACTCAAACATTTTTGAAAGTATCGATAGTAAGCTTATAGGGCGATATGATTTGACTTGAGTTGGATCTTTGCCTGGCATATAACGGGTTTTCAAATAGGGATGATATGATTTTGAAGTGGCGTTTCGGCCACTCGTAATATGTCTTGATCTGCCATTTGTTTTTCATTGTATTCATTAGTGTTTAGAATTTCATCATGGAGAGATATACGCAAGAACAACGTTTACAAATTATTCAGTTTTATTATCAAAATAATCGTTCTCAAATTGCAACTTTTAGCGCACGTCCATTTTTTTTTTAATCCAAAAAAACACATTTCATTTGACCTACCAACTTTACACCCATGAGCAATATTTTAGCTCTCGTTAAGAGCTATCTTTTTGCCATTGACCGATTGTGGCCACGTGCCACACAGCAAATGAAACAATTGAATTGTTGGGAGAAAAGTTTGGAGATTCGATTATTTCAAGAAATTGTGATATTGAATGGCCTCCAAGATGTTGTGATTTAACACCATTAGACTATTTCTTGTGGGGTTATTTGAAGTCATTGGTCTTTCGAAATAAACCAGACTCTCTTCAAGCTTTACAAGTCAATATTAAACGTGCCATTCATGACATACGACTTGATTTAGTAGAAAAACTGCTCTAAAATTGGGTTAATCGAATTCGTTGCTGCGGAAGAAGTCGTGGAGGCCATTTGAATGACATTTTATTTAGAACTTAATTGTATCAATTGACATGTAAGCGCTGTAGAAATCGTATTTTACATCCGATCTAAACGAAATTCAGCAGAAAGAGTTTTTTATTACGTGAATGAACACTACCAAATTCGCAGAAAATCCTTTCAGATTTAGATATAGCCCCCATATATATGTTACACCCGATTTGACATGTAAGCGCTGTAGAAACCGTATTTTATATCCGATAAGTACGAAATTCGGCAGAGTTCTCATATAAAATGAAAGAAAACTACCGAATTCTGAGAAAATCCGTTCAGATTTAGATATAGGCCACATATATATGTATGTTACATCCGATTTTACATGTAAGCGCTGTAGAAAACGTGAATGAACACTACCAAATTCGCAGAAAATCCGTTCAGATTTAGATATAGCCCCCACATATACCCTATTTTACATCCGATCTGTACGAAATTCGGCAGAGGAAGTTTTCTTATTACTGGTATGAACACTGCCAAATTCTTTTCGCAATGCCAATTTTCGCATTGTTATGGAGTTGTAGGGTATTATATAGTCGGCCCCGTCCGACTTTCTGTCTTTCCTTAGTGGTTTTTATACGAGGGTATATATCATTTGCTACGGAAAAAAGTGTAACACGTCGAAGGAGTGACCTAAGACCCCAAGTATGTTCGGAGGAAATCCGTTTTGGGTCATTTTAAGTCGAATGAGCAATGTCCGTCCGTCTGTCTGTGTGTCTGCTGGCTGGTGCGCACGATAACTCTCGAAAGGAGTAACCGATTGACCTCAAATTTGGTATGTGGTAATATTTTTTCTATCTCCGGCTAAGTTCGAAGATGGGCCATATTGGTCCACTCCTTCTAGTACCTCCCCCACAAAGGGTTAAAATGTTGTGAAATATTGATTCTTTAATAACAGCTATACTACTTATGCGAATCTTTTGAAATTCCACACATAGTATTACCTTATTAGTCGTTATCAACTCGAGAAAAATGGGCGAAGTCGCCACGTCCCTTTTGGTACCTCCCACACAAATGCACCATTTTGCACCAAAAGTTAACAGCTTATAACATTAATAACAGTGTATAAAAATACTTGAAATTTTGTACAGTATTATGCTTTTATATTGCCTACAGTCCAGGGAAAAAGGGGTGTTGTTGTCACTCCCCTTTTGGTACCTCCCACACAAAGGTACCTTTTTGCATCAAAAGTTAACAGCTTATAACATTAAAACCAGTGTATAAAAATACTTGAAATTTTGTACAGTGTAATGTTTTTATAGTGTCTATAGCCCTGTGAAAAATGGGCGTTATTGCCAACGCCCCTCTTTGTACCTCCCACACAAAATGCCCAAATCATAACACAATTTAATGTCTCATAACGTTTATACCAGTGCACATAAATGCTTATAATTCGGCACAGTGCAATGAATTTAAAGTATCTAATGTTCAGCAAAAAAAAAAAGTGTATTTGATAAACCCCTTCTGGTACCTCCCACACAAATTGACAGAATAATTCGAGTAATATTCATTACATTACTCACAAAGTGAGGGTATACCTTAGTCGGTTTACCCGACTGAAACTTTCTTACTTGTTATTTTACAAATATCGATACCTTCATTCTAAAACATGCTAAGTCGACTTAGCATGTTTTTAGGGAGATTGCATATTTAAATTCTAAATATTCCAAATTATATTCAGTCAAAATTTGGTGTTTGTCCGTCAACCAAATCACAAGTTATTTACAAAACAGTACAGGTCATTCGATTTCCATCATAAAGGAATTCCACACAAATTTAAAAAATTCATCAAACTTTGATTGCCTCTCCTGAAAAACTACCTTTTTGCACTTAGTATAGTTTAGAATGGAGGTATCGATATCTTTTAATATGTTCTTGCATTTACATTTTTTAAAAATTGTTAAAAATATTACATTACAGTCAACAAAAACAAAGCCAAAATCTTTGCAGACTATCGAAACCCTATTTGCAGCTTTTTTCATAAAATCAAAAGAGAGAAATTTCACGTCATTGTCTTTAAAAGTCTTTGCCATGGGCTGTTCTCTCCTCTCACACATTTTGGTACTTTTCAGACCCTCGATACTCCCGCGACACATTTGATACTTTTTTTTATCAAAACGGACTTTGCACGAAAATAATATACCCTTTTGTAAAAAGCTATGTCGGACCATGCTTTTACGACATGGTCCGACATAACTTCGCAACGGCAAGAAATATGTTTGGCTCTTTGTATTACAACAAAATTCAATTTGTTTTCATTGTGTATGAAATCGCGCCTTTCCAGATTCAAAAGTGCAAAAATTTGCGATTTGGCAAATTTTGCATTTTTAATGAAATTAAATACATACAAGAAAAGATTATAGGTGATTTAGGAAATTGCACCCCAATCAAAAAACAGCATAAAATTAAAATACATCCCAAAAAACTAAGAAAATTTCTCCTCGTAAGGTGAGTACATAAAATACACATATACGAACCCACATTCTAATAATAACTCTTTCCTTTACATATGCATTTATTTATTGTTAAAATTCAAAATATATACTATATGTAAAAATTTAGGACTATGACCCTTTTTTACAAAAATTAATTGTTGATCAAAACAAAATGTGTCCTTTTTCCAATTACTGCTATTTTTTACTTAAAAAAATGTCCTCCGAAGGTTCCAAGGGCTCTTGTAAATATCACAAATGTCCTCCTTTTCTGACACAAATGTCCTCCTATCTGAAAAATGTTTATGGTAACCCTGATCTGGAGCCATCATATGGGGTATACTCGTATATCAACACGTGAAGCAATTCTTTTGTATTAAAACTGGACGATTTAATGCAATATGAAACATAGTTCATCATAATCGGCTAAAAATTCGTTCTCTAGAGAGTCAAGAATTCTAATCGGAACGTACCTCTATATAGAGTGTAAATCAAAACATGGACCAGATATGCCCCATTTTCAATAGGGATCAAGAATGATTTTGTATCAATTTCCGTAACTGTCGGTTTATATTTGCGACCTGTACTTTGACCACACGAAAGCTTTCAAAGAATTTTAACAAATTTTAAAATTGGTACTTTTTGGGTCGAAAATGTACCCTTTTAGAACGATTTTTGTACCATTTCGTTACTCTCAATTATCATCCCTGGTATAAACCAGTGGTGCCCAAACACTCGTTAGAACCAGTGATGGGATTGGAATTTTTTCTAATTGTACCACAATGATCAAGAAATTGTACCAAGTGTATCACGATTGTCCAAATTACCAGAAATGAAAAATTTGGTTGTTTTTAAAACATATTTTGATTTGTATACCCTCCACCATAGGAAGGAGGGTACATTTTGTCACTCCGTTTGTAACACAATCAATTTTATTATATAGCCCCCTCATATCGCCGCTTAGATGACCAAGTGGCAGAAGTGGGGCCGTTCAAGTATTACGTAAGCAGATTTATTGCAATTATTTACCCCCCCCTCCCCCTTGTCATCAAAAGTAAGCAAAGCTCTTATCCCCCCCCCATGCTTACGTAAACATTGTTATATGCATTTTTCATTTAATGTATTCTATTTTTGTTATTCATTCATGAGCAGCAGTTAAAATTCTAGAAATAAGAAAGTAGGCTTAGAATAGAGGACTTTAACGCACATAATATTCATTTAAACAAACTTTATTGATACGGTATTCAACATAGAGTAAAGTACAAATATTATAATCTTATTAAGTAATATTACGAACTAAACAAAATTCTTTTAAATTTTTGGTGTACATATTAATTCCAATTAACAGTCTTCAGTCCATGACACCCGAATCCATGATTCTAAGTTTTCGATGACATTGGATGTTTGCTGCTCAATGTTGTGTGTCTGCTCACTTTCATTCGATTTTGGAATGTCTACGTCGTTTTCATCGAGCCATTCAACATCTTGGTGCTCTAAATTTTGAATAATGCACATCAGTTCATTAGCACGACGAGCAGCCACTCTTAAAGGCCTAACTTTCATATCAGTGTGCGTGTTTACTTTTTTATGGATCTTCTCGATGTGACGATTTAGTGACTTGACGGAAGTATGATAAAGACCACACGTTTTGCATGTTCGACTTAATAGCTTCAATTTTACCGTCGGACAAAAATAATCGTATGGCATTTGTAGGAAATCTTTGAGTGAAGAATTTAAGCGTAGAGCTAAATTGACTGGAAGATTGAGAAATTGCCCTCCATCATCCAAAACCAAGTCATCAACTGTTTGTTTTACTTTTACTGGTGGTGGAAGAAACCTGTTGTCTAGTAATCTAAATAGGCCACTTCTTGGACGACAGCATTCTATGTTTCTACATTTTACAATTTGAAGTAAGTATTGGCTTTCACGCACATGTTCTGAATACCATTCAATATCTGGCAAATCAGGCAGATCTTGTTCGCCCGGCCCAACATATTGTGCAGTAACATGATAGCCATCAATTTCCATTGAACTCCATATCTCAGCTAACACATTTCCTGCAAACTCGAAATTGGATCTTTCTAAATGTTCATTAATTGTAACACCACGTGCATCCAAATGTGACCCAAAATGGTCATGAGGCAATATCAAACCAGCCAGTTCCCGACTAAGAGGAGCCATTCTGCGCTGTACTCTGTTATACGCACTTCTGCCAGGAGCATTGGTAGCTAAAAACAATGCATCGAGATCATGTCGCTTAAAGTGTTTAATAGCAAACCCTATAACTTTTGTATAACGCGGATTTTCATCTGGCCCTCCATCAACCGTCTTGATTACTACTGGTTTTACCAACCCATGGTCAGTTTTAGCTAATGCTTGAAACTCTTCAAGTTCGAGAAGCGTCTCGAAATCATGAGCATGAGTATTTGCAGTAGATGAACTATGCTTTCCACTTCGAATAGCGATGTATGTTGGTCCAGAATATCCAACGGCTTGCGGTTGTCCTAGCATACTGGAAGTGATTTTGATACCAGCATAAACTGATGGTATTAATTTATGCCGCTCAGCGATTACCCAGTCGTGATCAGGCAATTTGATTCTATATTCCATGTGCATTAGAAGAGGTGCTTGCTTATTTGTCGCAGTTACACCAATAGGGACCCGAGCTTTAACATCTTGAGATATGAAAAATACTTGATCTGGTCCAAGTATGGATGCTATGTAACTTTCTTTTCATACCATCTCTGTGTTTCTTCTGGGCAACTTCGTTTTGAATCTTCCTGTTTAAAGACATTTTCGCTGTTTTTAATTCTTCGCGCAACTTATTGATTTGTTTATCAACTTCAACACGGCTTGGCATACTATCTCTGGCAGAATACAAAGCATTCAGATTTTTTTCGAGTAGAGCAATCTTATTTTTCATAGCTTCCTGCGAAGGTTTTGCTCTCGGCTGTTTATCTGTATTTTCGCATTGCTGTTGTGATTCCACTCCGGGGTTTATGTCGTCTTTTTGTTCTTTAGAATTTGAAGCTGGCTGTATAATTTGTGGTTTTTCTGCAGGCTTACAGGTATTCGTTGCCTAAAAATTAAAACATTTTATAGGTACTGCTAATGTTTGTCTTATTAATACATACACACTATAGTGAGTACATTTAATATTCACCCCTATCGTGAATAAAATTCCATGTGAAAAGTTTTGCTCCCCAGAAAAATTGAAGGGATATAATCAAAATGGAAAGTGAAAATAATTCCACTTGAATAGACTTTTAAGACGAGTAGTTATCATTTTCTTCATTGCAAATCTCTTTAACGCAGAATAATATACCTATAGACTTCAATTTCTACTTTGTATTTTCTAGGGATCAAAACATTTCACGTGAAATTTTTTCTGCGATAGGGGTGATTGTTTAATTTACATTAACTTCATCACTCACCTTGGAAAAAAATCGTAGTAGATTGGATTTATTCTTAGTCGCTGCTTGCAATTCTTCTTCAATTCTCTTAGAGACAATAATATCAAGTTCCTTGTCCGATTTTGCTTGTAACTTATAATTACGCCACACTTCGTTAACTAACTTCTGTACTTTTTGTAGTTTTGTATTTGTATGAGATTTTTTAAAATTTTCAAACAATTGTTGGTATAACTTGGATTTGTCTATTTGAAACGACATCTTAAACAATTCCACTTTGGCGAAAGTGGATCAACGGTAACACAAATATTTACTTGCTTTGCTTTGCTTACACCACGTCAAATCGTCAATCGTACCGAAACGAAACTGATTGAAGAAATTCTAAGCGAGTACCTAAATGTACTCATTATTTATGGGAATCCCCGAATATGGGTTTTGTTTTCGAGCATAGACATTGTGTGGGTTGCCATATGTGTAAAAAAGTAAATAACTACTGCTGAAGTAATCACAATCTGTGTGGGTTGTCATATGTGGAAAAAAGTAAAGAACTACTGCTGACGTAATCACCATCTCCAACACACCCCCCCCCCCCAATGTCATCAAAAATAAGCAAAGCAAAGACCCCCCACCCCCCTATAGTGCTTACGTAATACTTGAACGGCCCCAGTGGCAATTTTTCGGAAATTGAGTTAAGGCCATTATTGGACTTGCCTAGTCATTGTACAACGTGTGTGTGCATTTGGAGTTTGTAGCTTTTCAGTTGTATCAAAAAAACCAGTAAGGAAAGGCAGAAAGTCGGGCGGGGCCGACTATATAATACCCTACACCTCCCTAACAATACGATAAGGTGATTGCGATAATGGTTAGGAACATATTATCTAATTTTGAACCGATAATAGCTAAATTAAGCAATATTCGTTAGTAATTGCGAAACATCTTTCTGGAAAATTTTAATGATCGGAAGTAAAGTATAACTTCTATAGCGCTTTGATACCAAATCAGGAGGAACATGTATATGGAGGTTATATATAAATCTGAACCGATTTTCCCTCATTCATGTAAAAAGACCTCTTTCTGACGAATTTCGTACTGATCAGATATAAAATGCAGTCTCTACAGCGCTTACATGTCAAATTGGGGGTAACATATATACGGGGGCTATATCGAAATCTCCGAATTTGGCAGTATTCCTTCGAGTAATAAGAAATCTCTTTCTGCCGAATTTCATATTGATCGAATATAAAATACAGTTTTTACAGCCCTTACATGTCAAATCGGAGGTAACATATATATGGGGAATATATCTAAATCTGAACAGATTTCTTTCAAATTTAACAGTGTTCAGTCATAAAATAAGAAACCTCTGTCTGCCGGAATTCATACTGATCGGATATAAAATAACATTTTTACAGCGCTTACATGTCAAATCGGGGGTAACGTATATATGTGGGCTATACCTAAATCTGAAACGATTTCTTCCAAATTTAACAGTGTTCATTCGTATAATAAGGAACCTCTTTCTGCCGAATTTCATACTGATCGGATATAAAATACAGTTTTTACAGCACTTACATTTTAAAATTGGTGGTAACGTATATATGGGGGCTATATCTAAATCTGAACAGATTTCTTCCAAACTTAAAAGCGTTCATTCATATAATAGGAAATCTCTTTCTGCCGAATTTCATACTGATCGGATATAAAATAAAGTTTGTACAGCGCTTACATGTCAAATCCGGGGTAACATATATATGGGGGCTATATCTAAATCTGAACCGATTTTAACCAAATTCAATAGGAATAGTCCTTTGGCCAAAAAAAGATATGTGTAAAGTTTCGTCGAGATCAGGCCATAATTTCCACCTGTACTTTGATTACAAGAATACATGCACAGACAGACGGACATAGCTAAAGTGATTCTAAGTCGATCGGTATAATACACGATGGGTCTATTTCTTCTCCTTTTGGGTGTTACAAACAAATGCACAAAGTTATAATACCCTGTACCACAGTGTGGTGTAGGGTATAAAAACGGTAAACATTATTGACATATCTAACAATATGTTACTTAACTGTTTTAGGATTATTGAGAAAGAAGAAGTTTTGTACATAATAAGAAAAACAAATGTTAAATCTATATATATAAAAATGAAACGGTCCATCTGTGTAATGGCATCACGTCAGAACGGCTGGAGCGATTTGGATCAATTTTTTTTTCAGTTGTTCGTATTTGCCTGGAGAAGGTTGTTACGAAAGAAAATTTTGGGAAAACCCTCCGGAAAAGTCGGAAAATTGGGAAAATCGAAAATAGCTATTTCTTGCGAGATTCCTACTGTTCCTATCTACTGTTCTTTTTTTCAATCCAAATTTTTTTTATTAATTTTCTATTAAACAAAAAAGTTTCTGCAATTCATTCGAGTTTTGCGTATTGTTACACTGATTTCGGATAGTTATATCGCGTATCACATCGGCAAACGGTACAAGCATTACGATCAATTAAAATTCAACGCGATATTTATCAATTCGAACATTTTTTCAGATAATAAGTTTGAGTATAAGAGGTAAGGTTATCTTATTGGATTGCGGGCATTGCAAAATCATAATTTCGGATGAATGCACGATGGCGCATAAACCAGCTCTGGAGGCAGTTGACCGAACGATGAAGGATTTACGACGTGATTTGAGACAATTTGGTGAGTCTATGATATTGCTCTCCGGAGATTTTCGTCAAACACTTCCCGTCATCCCGAAATCTACTGCCGATGAAATTAATGCATGCCTGAAATCGTGGTCTTTGTGGCGGCATGTCAAGAAGTTGAAATTGACCACGAACATGAGAGTCGCGTTGCAGAACGACTCATCGGCTCTTGAATTCTCGAAACAACTGTTGGCGCTTGGCAATGGCCAAATTACTGTTGATGTTTCCACTGCATTGATATTGTTCCCGGCAAATTTTTGCGAGTTCACATCGTCGAACGAGGAACTCATCACCAAAGTGTTTCCAAATCTCGATTAGATTAGTGAACGGGCAATATTAGCAGCGAAGAATAAGGACGTCGATAGCATGAATTTTATTATTCAAAGTAAAATCGAACTCGCTTGATGTGCCAGGAGCTCCGCCGCATAATTTACAGCTGAAGGTGGAATCGATCATAATCATGTTGCGGAATCTGAATCATCCGAAATTGTGATAGTTCGCGGTTGTCCATTATGAAACTGATGGACAATGTGATTCAGGCGACGATCATCAAGGGAAAATTCAAAGGAGAGGAAGTCCTTATCCCACGAATTCCGATTATTCCAACTGATCTTTCATTCCAATTCAAGCGGATTCAGTTCCCTGTACGATTGGCTTTTACGATGACAATCAATAAATCTCAAGACAAATCGTAGGAAGTCTGTGGAATTAATCTCGAATTTCCCTGTTTTTCGCACGGTCATCTGTACGTTGCCTGTCTTCTGTCTTCGTTGTTTGTTGTTTATCACATCGCTCTCTACTGATTTCGATTCCTTTTAAACAAATCGCATTAAAATTTTAACTATCTGTGTTTTATTATCACTCTGGAGTTTATCTGAAGGCGTTAAATTGGGGCGAGGCGAAGTTCGCCGGGTCCGCTAGTTGTATAATAAATATTACTCCATTGGGAAGAAGCAACATTGTCTCAAACACAGAACATCTGCTCTCCTGAACAATTTTGAAAATATTAATTCCATCAGTTGGTCATCCCCTCCGTCCGCTTTGATTTCTAAACGCCATAAAGACCACAAATTTCAAATGATCGGTCTGAAAATTGGCATTTTGGGTGTATTTATACTCAGAAACCTTCACACGAACAACGGTCCATGTTTTAGTATAGCCCCCACACAAAGGTCCTTCTAGATTTTTCTTCTTAACGCAATAAAAACCACAAATTTCAACGAATGGGGCTGAAATTTGGGTTTATTTGAGTTTATTTGTACCCGAAACCATTCAAGGGGATCGTGGAGGTTATATAAGATTCGGCATAGCCGAACTTAACGCTATTTTCTTGTTTATTTGTTTTAATCAACGATGCAAATAATAGTTGTGGTACATACTGGTACGAAAGGCATACGTACAAAATGATATCGTAAGTAGGTACCCTTTTCCGCTTTTAAAAATATGTGAATAGGTTTTTTATTAATTTTATCAGCCAGAGACATGTACCAAAAATTGTTTGATTGTACCAGCGTACCAAAAATTCCTCAATTGTACCACGTTTTCCATCACTGGTTAGAACAACGAAGATTAATCGGCTTTTTCATATACACAGCCCGAGCGTCAACGAAAATAAAAACAGAGAGCGTAAAAAACAAAACAAAATTGTTCAGTTGCTTGTTAGTAGTCAGCGAAGAAGGTCTATGTCGCTTTGTTTAATAAAATAAGTACACTGAAAATATTTTACAACAACGAATGATATTGTGTTATTGTATTTATTTTCAATTTAATATAAAATAATTTAGATTTTTTTACTTTTTGTTATTTTTTAGTTTATCAGTATATAAAATTATTTATATATATTTTTTTTGCCCAATAAATTATTGGCAAAGAACACATGTACCTATTTTCTTGAAGAACATTTTTTTGTTACATATGCATTGTTTTTATGTTTATTCCTTATTTTATTGGCTTCATTGCTAAAATTCAACACACAAAAACATACATAGTAACACAATATAACAACGTAAACAAACAAAACCAAGTGATTTTGTTCAGTGCAATTGTACCACTACAATCTCATTTTTGTGTAACCTAACTAACACATTCTCATTTCTCTTTGTGGGCACCACTGGTATAAACTAATTCATTCAGTTTACTTTGAGAGAGAAAAATGTTTTTGTATGGTTGGATGAGTACGGCGATCATAAACAAAGAAGTACTAGATGGTCCGTCGTACTCTTTAAAGAGTGACAGTTACGAACGATTAAATTGTTTACAGTTGTTTTGCACTCTTCGAGTTATTTTGGCATTCGCTTGTTATCTCTCGAGAATTAATTTGTAACTGTATTTGCTCCAATTGTGATTGTAAAGTGAAAGGTTTGAGGAAAAGCGCCAAAAATATCAATAAAAAATAAAACCAAATTTGTGCTCTTACCTCTCTTAACTACTAATATCAACAATTTAATCGTTCGTAACTCGAGAAATTTGCTTAAGAGCACGACGGATCATCTACATAGTAGTCGAGTGTTTATGATGCCGACCCCTGCTGTAAATTCAACGACATACGACAATACAAACAGATATAACGAATGAGAGACGCCGGATAATTTTCTCCGTTATCACTCAATGTGTGGCACCAGGGATGAAAAACTTAGTATTCGTGTATTTGATTCTCAAAGGTACCAAAGTACTCCCGCAGTCGTTTAAGCACTATTTTGTTCTATCAATTGCGATCATACAACCATAACACTATGCAACAATATTTTCTGGTGCAATACGGTGCCATTAAAAACGAAAAAAATTAAAAAAAAATTTACATAAATTTCTTTTTATTTTCTTTGAAGATGCCTTTAGTTTTCGGAGCATATTTTTTTGCTCGCTTAAACCGGGGTATAACATAAATTTAAGGAAATTATGAGGACTACAAATGTTAACACTTTCACGTGAATACTGAAATTTATTTTATTTTTTCACAAAAACTTGTTTTTATTGGCCTGAAAAAAAACATAAAAAATAGAAATAAAATCGCAAAAAATAGTTTAGTCCAGTTATTTAAATCTAGTAATAAGAGAATTACAACATAAAATCGGACCAAAAGTGTAACACATCGATGGAGTGAGCTAAAATACGCCAATAATATTTAGCAGAAATCAGTTTTGGATCATTTTAAGTCATTTTAACAATGTCCGTCAGCTTGTCCATATGTCTGTCTGGTTGGTATGTGTCAATATTTTTTTCTATCTCAGTCTAAGGTCAAATATGTTGGTCCACTCCTTCCGGTACCTCCCCACGAAGGGTCAATATTTTGTGAAATATTGATTATCCCATAACTTATATACTACAGAATCTTGCACAATTCCACACAATTTCACGCCTTTTTGGTACCTCCCAAACAAAATTGCGAAAATAAAAACTGATGATGATTTTTTTTACAATATTGGTCATAATTTATACATTAATCCATAGATTTTTTCAAATAGGACTGGTTTCTTCGTTATGATGCTAGAATAATAAAGCAATTTTTTCTAGTTGTTTTTAGGATAGTTATTAAACTTCATTTTCTTAAGGGTTTTCCAACAAGAGGTGTTATTTTGGTATTCAAAGAAAAATGTCATTTTTTCAGATAAATGGATGTTTATTTCATAATAAAGTAAAACAATAATGTAAAACAACATCAGCCAAATGGCCCCCACGAAAATGAAATTTCCAATATAAAATCGCAAAGTGGCTGCCCTATGTCCTCGATAGCCTCACGAATTCTATCTTTGAGGTCTTGAATCGACGCTAGGCTGTTGGCGTAGACCTTATCTTTCACGTGGCCCCAAAGGAAGAAGTTGCAAGGTGTTAAATCACAAGATCTCGGTGGCCAATTGTGATCACCTCTTCGAGAGATAACACGGTCCGGAGACTTTTCCCGTAACAGAGCAATGGTTTCGTTGCTTGTGTGGCACGTAGCACCGTCTTGTTGATAGTAAACGTTGTCCATATCAATACCATCCAACTCCGACCATAAAAAATTTTCATTAATCATCTCTCGATAGCGCAATCCATTCACCGTAACGCTTGATCCAACCTCATTTTCGAAAAAGTAAGGTCCAATGACCCTGCCGGACCAAACAAACAGTCACACGTTGAGGATGGAGAGGATTCTCAACAATAACTCTTGGGTTTTCCGAGTCCCAGATGCGACAATTTTGCTTGCTGACTTAGCCGCCGTGGTGGAAAAAGGCCCTCATCATTCAAGATGATTTGGTATCGTTCGTATAGTTTTTTTGTTCGATCGTTTTTTATCGTGCGATGATCGTGTATCGTTCCATTTTTAGTAATGGCGTATTAAAGTAAAAAATAAATGCTTTCCCTTATTGTTTTTCAAATACAAAATATAAAAAAAGTTTGCTATGCCAGGTGTGTTTTTAAATACCGAGGAAATTTTTCTGCCTAAAATACATTTTTTTTAGTTTTTCAAAATTTATTATTAAAATGGTTTGTTTATTAACGTAAGACATTCTTTTATTAATACAGAAGATGAAAACAATACAAAACCCCACAAATATGGGTGGGAAAAAAGGGCCGTTTGACCAAAATTTCAATATTCAACACCCTCCAACTCGGACAGTCTTTAAACGATCTCATTGGAATGTTGTGTCATAACTACTATCCAATAGGACTAAACTTGGTGCAAGTTTCATCCGGATCAGACGTAAAGGGTGGTTAAATTGTAAGGGCCGATGTTGAATGTGAACCACACCGAAACGTCAAGTTTTTTTTTGCATTCCATTTGACTTTTCTCATTTTCAGACTAACTCAATTTGAACCGTGGAAAAATACAAAATCGAGCAAATTTCAGCAAACCGGGTCTGTAGGAGATTTGAAAACACCTGTGCATGCTCGCCCAGTTCGTTTGGTGCGGCTTATGGGCTGGCGACGTCATCGGGCCAAAATTCTTCGAAATGAGGCCGGTCAGGCAGTTACTGTGAATGGTGTTCGATCGTGAGATGATAACGAACGTTTTATGGCCCGAATTGGAAGATATGGATGTGGACAATATGTGGTTTCAACAGGACGGTGCCACTTGCCACACAGCTACACGCAAAGAAAAATTTCGTTTCTGCGAAACGAAATATTAGACAACTACAATTCTCGTTTACGACGACTGAAATTTCGCTTACGCGATATAAGTTTCTGTAACAACAAACGAAATTTCAGTTCCGGCAAACGAGAATAGTAGTTGTCTAATAATTCGTTTCGCAGAAACGACTTTTTTCTTTGCGTGTAACGAAACAATGGCTCTTTTGTGCAAGAAATTCAATGGCCGTGTTATCTCACGTAGTGGCGATGTCAATTGGCCGCCAAGATCATGTGATTTGACACCGTTGGACTTTTTTCTTTGGGGTTATTTGAAAGAAAAGGTGTACGTCGATGAGGCAGCAACAATTCAAGAGCTAAGGGATGAGATAATTCGGCACATTAACGGCATAGAACCTCAATTATGCCTCAGCGTCATCGAAAATTTGGACCATCGGATGGAGGTGTACCGCCGAGGTCGCGGCGGCCATTTGGCCGATATTTTGTTCCATAATAATTGAACCAATATTATCATAATAAAAAGAAATGACAACAGTTTCCTAAATAATTTGTGTTTTATTCAAAATCAACATCGGCCCTTAAAATTTAACCACCATTTATATATCTGACTGAAATTAATTAAAATACCTGAATAAGAAAAGCACAGACCAACAATACATAACAACAACACAATAAAATTTTATTTTATCCAGTATATATTTATCATACTGAAATTAACTAAAAAAAATTATTGTATCCAGTACTCCTTTGAAAAAGACCTGTTTTATCAAAAATGGTGTCAAATATGTCGCGGGAGTACAACGGCATTTCGATGGTTTAAAAAGAATCAAAAAAAGTACCGAAGTACCAACTTTCTCATCCCTGATTTACTATATATACTCTGTCTCGCCTGAGTATCTCTCACTTAAGGCCGGGTTAGGCATACGTAACCGTAATTTATCTTTACCGTTGCCGTAACGTTGCCCGTTTGAGCGATTAGCCAACGTTGAGAAAACGAGTCATATGTTCTGACAACAACAACACATAAGTAAACAAAAAAGCCGCGATTTCTTTTTGTTTAGATTTATTAAAAATGAAGTTGAAAATAATGTTTAGAAATTTGTGGTTTTAAATCTGTGCAGAATTTACAATAAAAGTAATCAAGAAAATATCGTCGGATAAGAAGATGGGATGGACGTCCTATAAACAATGACTGGGCGAAAGCCGGACACTAGAATGCCTATGGCAGTTTTAAATTTGTTATTAATAATAATAAAATATGAGTTAACTACGCCAAAGCAACGGATTAGACCGGCAGAGAGTCTAGCAATAACACCACTGTATGTCAAATATTGCTTTATCCTTTGATTCCAAGATGGGAAATATTAACATTCTATTCTTTAAAATTGTAGATATTTGGGTCACGGTTGTTCCATACAATCGATTGCATGGAGTCACAAGCTGGGGAAAACAACAATTCGAAATATTATTTTAGAATGCAGTGAAGTTTTGTGGCGCTTGCTTTCGCCGATTTATTAGAGTGAACAAACTACACAGCAGTACAAACACATTGCCAATGATTTTCAACGAATGTGGGATATGCCCAATTGTGTGGGAATCTGTGATGCTAACTATACATTCATATTAGTTAATGCTGGAAGTTATGGCAGCCTACACGATGGGGGTATGTCCACTAAACTTACATTTATTTATAATCTATTTTAATACAAACAATTTCCATTTCTTAATTTAAATTAAATACAGCTATATTCCAGTACTCTCCGTTTGGCCAATCAGTTATTTTAGGTACAGTACCTGTACCTCCTAGTAAACCATTATCATCAGCATCCTCTGAAGCCTTTCCTCATTTTTTTATTGGCGATGCGGCGTTTCCCCTGAGGAATATCCTTGGTCTAAGTCAACAACTATAGACGAGCTCAGAGACAACACCCAACGCGAAATTGTTAACGTTCCGGTCGAAATGTCGCTGTGGTGGTCATATGACCGAAATTGAATTTCATTCTTAAAATGTAACATTTGCACTACACCTGGAATAAATTTGAACTCAATATCTTTAATATTCTGTGTTTTATTAATACTTTTACTTATGTCTATTTCCATTGAAGAGGGACTCAGCCAAATCCAATCCAATCTCTATAAATAAGTCCACGTTTGTAGAGACGCTTATATTGCTGTCAAATTAACCCACAATGAAGAAGATTGGTCGTCAAAAGAATTCTGAAGCAGATTATAAATTTAATTTTTAATGAAGTCAGCCGCGATCTTCATAAAACTCACCTGCAACGCCCAGCTCCTTGCCAATTTGCTTCCAAGCTTCTCGCTTTTTTTCAGATATAGGAGGATTATATTTATTGTATAAATACTCGTGCGGCTGCACCAATGAAATCAAATATTCGTCTTTCATGTTTATTTGCACTTTTAAACAACAAATAATTAATAAATTATTTTCTTCACTTTTCTCGGTGAACATACAATTGTAATTGTAAACAACATGTAGTATCAGCTGTTGTCAAATTGTACGTAAACGGAACGTCCATTTCTGATTTCAACAGATTCAGCCGTCCGTTTACGTTTCGTTTCCGTTGGCTAATCGTTTACACTGATTTCCATATGACAGATTGAATCAGCTGATTCGTTACGCTACGGGGGCGTTACGGTTAAGTTTGCCTAACTGGGCCTTTAATCAGTGTTGTTGTTCACTTCGACAGAGAAACATCGCAGATTGTGAAATCGCTAAACCAACAGCAGTGTTCCCAACTCTTCCGAGGCAAAAATCACTACGAAACAACTGTGCAGAAACCACCACAAAACCACTACCAACCAAGTATAAAAACACCAAAAATCGTTGCGAGAAAATAACAAAATCTCAAAAAAAATGCTAAAACTGACAAAAATGTTAACCATTTTTTAAATTACCACCAACAAAATATTTTTGAATTCCATTAATTTTTTAAACATTTAGATAATGTTTGTAACATTTTTCTATGAAAACATATATAAGAACTTATATTTATAACATAAACGTAAGTCTTTTTTTGTTTTCCATTCTTAGGATTAAATTATTAATAAATGACGTTCTTTGCCAAATAAAATAGTATAATTTTCCTCTATCTCTTCTGGCTTTAATATTGATTGTGTATAAAATTTTGATTTCTAAATGTTTCATTGGCATTTATTTTTAAACATAAATTATTGGGTATTTTATACTTCGAGCAGCAAACATTTTGAAACTTTAACACATATCTTATTTGTATTAAAGAATTTACTGTATTTAAAGACAATCGGTACCTAAGTCCTGCATCACACGAGCCTCCTACAAACGTTGACACTTGCCTGGATTCAGGACTTACGTTGTTCTTAAAGAAATTCATAAAGCTCAGTTGTGAGTTACGGGCGCAAATCACATAAGAACATATGGAGAAACATAAATGAAAGCGACATCGTTTTTACATTCTATGTTCTTTAAAAGAGTGCGACGATACGTTACGTTAAATACATGATTTTTTTAATGTCGCCGTCATTTTGCATTCTTCGCCGATGTGTGAAGAAAATCACTAAAAACGCTACAAAAAATTGTTAAAAACGCTACGGTAGTGGTTTTTCTGAAAAATCACTACTTTTACAAAACAGTGGTATTTGGAGATCTAAAATCACCACAAGTAGCGGAAAAATCACCAAGTTGGCATCGCTGACCAACAGTCACAGCAAAAATTAAAAAAAAATAATGTGTATGTGAATATACTCAATGGCTGGCGAAGATAAACTCATAAGCATTTTCAAAGCATTACATTTTGAGGAACAATTGAGTCTAGCGCGTGAGAGTGACCGACTGAGGAATGTTTTCGAAACCCACATATGGAAAGTGAATTATGGAACTCTTGTCATTTTAAAAGCAGCGGGCGGAGGTTTTATTGTACCAAACCGAACAAATCATGTCATTATCACTGATGAACCAAGCTCTGCGGCATTTTACAGAACTTTATGCAGAAAATGCGAAAATCTTAATTTACCTCCCCCACAAATTGATAACATTTAGTGAAATATTGATTATTTAATAACTTCTATACTACTTATTTGAATCCTCTGAAATTCTACACATAGTATTGTTTACTAGTCATTATTACCTTCAGAATGGGTGAAGTTGCCACGCCCCTTTTGATACCTCCCACACAAATAGACAATTTCGAACCAAAAGTTAATAGCTTATAACTTTATTGCCAGTGCATACAAAGACTTGAAATTTTGTACAGTGTAATGATTTAATAGTACCTACAATACAGTGAAAAATTGGCATTATTGCCACGCTCCTTTTGGTATCTCCCACAAAAATGTGGGAGATACCAATACCAAAAGTTACCAGCTTATAAATTTAATACCACTGCATACAAATACTTGAAATTTTGTACAGTGTAATGCATTTATAGTATCTAGACTCTAGATTCAAGAGTCTAGAGACAAATAACCGTTATTGGGACCCCTTTTGGTACCTCCCCCACAAATGGATGGTCCATTTGTACCAACAGTAAACAGCTTTTAACTTTAATACCATAAAATTCTTTAAAGCTATTTAATGCAATTTAAATTGATAATCTTGATATTAAAACAAAAAAAATAAATAGATTTACTAATACTGGGTTTTCCAACATGAGTTGTTATTTTGAATCACCCGGTATTTCGATAGCTGTCACTTTTGACAAGTGGAAACTACGCCATTACTAACCAGTAAGGAAAGGCAGAAAGTCGGGCGGGGCCGACTATATAATACCCTACACCTCCCTAACAATGCGATAAGGGTCATTGCGATAATTATTTGGAATAATTGGTAAATGGGTAGGAACATATTATCTAATTCTAAACCGATAATCGCTAAATTTAGCAAAATTCCTTCCTAAATTAAGAAATATGTTTCTGGAAAATTTAAATGATCGGAAGTAAAGTACAACTTATATAGCACTTTGATACCAAATCAGGAGGAACATATATATGGATATAAATCTGAACCGATTTCCCTGAATACTCTTTCATGTAAACAGACCTCTTTCTGTCGAATTCTGTTCTAATCGGATATAAAATACAGTCACTGATCGGATATAAAATAACATTTTTATAGGGCTTTAGGTTTAGGTAAAGTTCAGTTAACACAAGAACTCAAACCGGCCCATCATCAACAACGTCGTGTCTTTGCTGATTGGGTCCTTGTAGTGCATGAAAATGATCCGGAATTCCATCGAAAAACCATCTTGACTGTTGAGGCCCATTGCCACCTCGGTGGCTACGTCAACAAGCAAAATTGTCGCATCTGGGGCTCGGAAAACCCAAGAGTTATTGTTGAGAAGCCTCTCCATCCTCAACGTGTGACTGTTTGGTGCGGTTTATGGTCCGGCGGGGTCATTGGACCTTACTTTTTCGAAAATGAAGTTGGATCAACAGTTACGGTGAATGGATTGCGCTATCGAAAGATGATTAATGATTTTTTATGACGGCGCTACGTGCCACACAAGCAACGAAGAGGTGACACAATTCACAAGTGACCACAGAGATCTTATGATTTAACACCTTGCGACTTCTTCCTTTGGGGCCACGTGAAACATAAGGTCTACGCCAACAGCCCAGCGTCGATTCAAGACATTAAAGATAGAATTCGAGAGGCTATCGAGGATACAGGGCAGCCACTTTGCGATTTGGCTATGGAAAATTTCATGAAAAGGATATGGTCCTGTAAGCGTGATCGTGGTGGCCATTTGGCTGATGTTGTTTTTCATTACTAACAACATACCTTCCTCTTTATTATGAAATAAACATCATTTATCTGAAAAAATTGCATTTTTCTTTGAATACCAAAATAACACCTCTTGTTGGAAAACCCTTTATTTTTGGGACTTAAGGTGAGGGTATTCATAAGTCGGTTTACCCGACTGAACTTTCTTACTTGTTTTGTCACTCCGTTCGTAACACCTCTAAATATTGATCCGAGACCCCATAAAGTATAGTGTGTTCCATTTCGAGGTTCCCTACTTTTTTAAAGAAAAAAAACACTGAAAATTCAAATTGAATGGGGAATATTTATTATCATTTGAAAGAACATTCTTTGGCATTTATTTTTTGAAGATTATATCTATCAAACGTTGGCCGCGTTTACGTCTCAGATGGTCCATCCGTTGAGTCCAATTTTCGATGACTCGTTCGAGCATTTCGACTGGTAACTGGCGAATGACACGCGTGATGTCTTGCTCCAAGGCCTGAATCGAAGCGGGTTTGTCCGCATAAACTATAGACTTTACATATCCCCACAGGAAAAAGTCTAACGGTGTGATATCACAATATCTTGGTGGCCAATCGACCGGCCCAAAACGTGAAATTATCTGCTCACCGAAGTGTTCTCTCAATAAATCCATTGATTGATGCGATGTGTGGGAAGTGGCGCCGTATTGTTGAAATCAAATACCGCCGAGATCTCGAGCTTCAATTTCAGGCCATTGACGGTTACGTTCTCACCGGCATAATTTTTGAAGAAGTATGGGCCGATGATTCCACAAACCAAACCGGATGAAGTGGCAGCTCTTGAATCTGTTCAGGTTGCTCTTCGTCCCAAATGCGACAATTTTGCTTGTTTACATACCCATTGAGCCAGAAATGGCCCTCATCGCAGAACAAAATTTGGCTCAAAAACGGAACTTTTGGAACTTTTCAAGAGCCCATAGAGCGAAGCGATGTCGCTTGGGAAGGTCGGGCGGCTTCAGTTCTTGCACAAGCTGTATTTTGTATGCTTTCAATTTAAGATCTCGACGTAAAATGCGCCAAATCGTTCCATACGTCAGTCCGAGTTGCTGCGAACGGCGCCGAATCGACTCTCCGCGGTCTTCGTGTACACTCTCAGCTACGGCCGCTACATTTTCTGCACTGCGTGCTGGACGTGGTCTATTATCCAATAATGAATGCTGGGTCTCAAGATGGGTGATGGTGGTGCGAATAGTACGCTCAGTAGGCCGATTATGTTGACCATAAGTTGAGCGAAGTGCACGAAATTCCTCACAGAACGTGAATTTTCGTAATAAAGTTCAACGATTTGTAAACGTTATTGAGGCGTAAGTCTTTCCATTATGAAATACCAAGCAATACTTAACAAAAATAACATGACACGACTCACACGAGATCTGTCAAAAAAAGGCTATTGGAAAAAGTATCTCTACTTGGATCACCCGTTTTATGTAAATTTATGGTTTTCTGGTAATCGACTGAACTGTCAATTTACCTTTGCCTAACAATCTGTCATGGTCCATACATTTGCAGCACTTTAACTGAATTGATAACGTTGTCCGATCTGGCAATCGCGTATTCTTAGGTTAATAGACGCTTGTATAATTGTAGAATAATTTATTTTATTTAAAAAAGGTGAATAATGGTCAATTGTATTTGGTAGTTAGGATGTAATTAATCCATTCAATAAATGTGATAACTTATTTGAACAAATTATATTTATTTGTTACATTTGTCTGCTATTCCCGGCACAGAACAATTCCAGGATCGACCCAGAATGATAGACTGCATTCAAAAATCTTAAAGGTGTCGACGAAGTTTTTCCGGAGATCATCACAATCTGTAAAAAAACAAAGAAAAATACATATATCTCAAAACAATGTTTTATATCAGTTTTTTAATACTGTGCATTTTTTGTAACGACCAAAATATAGGTATAGACTCATTTAAGGATTATACCTCGCTAGAAGTGTTATCAACTTTAAGCTGCTACAGCAATAAAACGGTTAATGACAACGCTTTAATTATACTCTCACTTTTGTGTAGGAGGCTATGGTCCAATAGTGTAACACATCGAAGAAGTCTCTTTCGTGAAAACAAAAAAAAAATATTGTACGAGTATTAGTTTTTTTATTATTTTTTAATCCAATTTTCATGGATATCCTTTAGTATTTGGACCATATTTTTGAAGTATAAGCCCCATAGGGCCGAGATACACATTAAAACATCAAATGACAGAAAATTATGAAGACAACTAATCTTGGGAATATCACTCACGTAGAAATAGTGGTTTAGAAACAATTTAAAAGCACATTTTTTCAATCAAATCGTTTTATGCTGGCGCGAAAAAACCATAAAAAATATTGTTTGGGCATTTGTTTGGGAGCTACTGAAAGCGGTGTGACAACTTCGCTCATTCTTCTTGAGGTGTTAGCAACTAATGAACTAATACTACGAGTATGTGTGGTATTTCAGAAGATATATACATATATATTCAGAAGAAGAGGAGTTATTTGGGTGTTCAAAGAAAAATATGCCGTTAATAATGAAAAACAACATCAGCCAAATGGCCACCAGGACCATATCCTTTTCATGAAATGTTCCATAACCAAATCGCACATCAGCTGCCCCATGTCCTCGATAGCCTCACGAATTCTATCTTGAGACCTTATCTTTCACGTGGCCCCAAAGGAAGAAGTTGCAAGGTGTTAAATCAAAGATCTCGGTGGCCAATTGTGATCACCTCTTCGAGAGATAACACGGCCCGGAAACTTTTCCCGTAACAGAGCAATGGTTTCGTTGCTTGTGTGGCACGTAGCGCCGTCTTGTTGAAAGTTAACGTTGTCCAGATCAATACCATCTAACTCCGACCATAAAAAATCATTAATCATCTCTCGATAGCGCAATCCATTCACCGTAACTGTTGATCCAACCTCATTTTCGAAAAAGTAAGGTACAATGACCCCGCCGGAACATAAACCGCCCCAAACAGTCACACGTTGAGGATGGAGAGGCTTCTCATCAATAACTCTTGGGTTTTCCGAGCCCCAGATGCGACAATGTTGCTTGTTGACTTAGCCACCGAGGTGGAAATGGGCCTCATCGATAGAGTGATGATTTTCGAATTTTAATAATTTCAATGCATTGCTGAATCGTGTGTCGTTCCATTTTTACTAATGGCGTAGTTTCTACTTGTAAAATGTCAAAGAATAAAAGCTTTAATAGTGACAGCTACCGAAATACCGGGTGGTTCAAAATAACACCTCTTGTTGCAAAACCCTGTACTATAGAAGTTATTAAAAAATTAATATTTCAATAAATGTTAACCCTTTGTGGGGGAGGTACTAGAAGGAGTGGACCAATATGGTCCATCTTCGAACTTAGCCGGATATAGAGACAAATATTACCGCATACCAAATTTGAAGTCAATCGGTTATTCCTTTCGGGAGTTATCGTGCGCACCAGCCAGCAAACAGATATACACACAGACGGACATTTCTCAAATGACTTAGAATGACCCAAATAGAATTTCCGTCCAACATACTTGGGGTCTTAGGTCACTCCTTCGATGTGTTACACTTTTGGCTCGCAGCAAATGATATATACCCTCCTCTCTATGGTGAGGGGATAAAAATATCAGTTTTGCTAGAAATAAGAGAATTTCAACAAAATTACGATCTTATACCCCCAATATTGTGAACGGGGGTATTTTAAATTTTGCGGCCCCAAAGCGTAACGCATCGATAGAGTGACGACATATAGAACTTCTTGAATAACAATCTTGCCAGTAATTTCGAACCATACGAAAGTGTAGCCATCGATAAGCAGCTATTTCCATACCGTGGGCGCCCAAAGTTACATCCCATATCCCATACATCCCATCAAAGCCCGCAAAGTATGGCATAAAAGTATGGTGGGCATGCGATGCGAAAAACAAGTATCCCTTGCAAGGAAAACGGTACACTGGTAAGGAGGGAGAACAACGAGAGACAAACCAAGGCGAAAATGTGCTCATGAGTTTGGCTAATCGATACACCAACAGCGGCAGAACCATTATTGCTGATAACTTCTTTACAACATTAGACGCAGGTAAACGTCTTTCGTCGATTGGACTAGCACACGTTGGCACCATTAGATCCAACAAAAGGTGTCTTTTCCCAAAGAAGTGAAAAAAGACAGCAAACAGCCAGTGCTTTCATCTGTGTTCGGTTTCTATGATAACCTTATATCACTGTGCAGCTAAGTTCCAAAGAAGAACAAAGCAGTAAATCTACTATCCACGGTGCACTACACCAAGAAAGTTGAAGGCGTTGCAAAAAAACCGGAAGCTATGTTATTTTACAATTCAATGAACCAAATGGTAACGCTCCACAAAACGGTCAACCAGAAGTTGGCCATTAGCATTTTTTTGCAGCTTGATAGACTCCATGGGATTCGCCGCTTACATCATATGCAATGAAAATACATATAGAAGGAACCAGAAAAGAGAAGCGACGATTGTTCTTGAACACGCTGAGAAAAAAATTGGTGCTTGCTAATACTAAATACTTTCAAAGTAATGTCGCAATATTCCCCAGCGTTGTTCAAGCGTATACACAACCATATTCGTTCAGCGGAAGGATAAAACTAATTATCTGTCAAATCAGACATGAGCTAAGTGTTACCATTCACGAAATAAGCACTAGTTGAAAAAAACGTTAGGTTGCGGACCCTTTATCTCAGGCTATGGTTAAAGATGGACTATGTTGGTACACTCGTTCGAGTGCCTGGCCCTCGAAAGGTCAAAATTTAGTGATATATTTATTATCTCAGAACTTCTATACTACTACCCAGAATCTTTTATTATTCCACACATAGCATTAGTTTCTTGGTGCTGTCATCTTGAGAAAAATGGACGAAGTTGCCACGCCCCTTTTGGTACTTCCCGTGCCAATGGACCATTTTGCACAAAATGTTAACGGCTTATAATTTTGATTTCAGTCCATTCAAATAATTGACATTATGTGAAATGCAATGCTTTTATATGACCTACAGTCCGATAAAAAATGGGCGTTATTGCCACGCCCCCTTTGGTACCTCCCACACACAATGGACCATTTTGAACAAAAGGTTAACGGCTTTTAACTTTGATTCCAGGCCATACAAATACTTGACATTACGTGAAGTTTAATGCTTTTATAGAACCTACAGTCCCGTAAAAAATGGGCGTTATTGCCACGCTCCTTTTGGTACCTCCCATACAAACACTTGAAATTTTGAACAATGCAATGTTTTTATAGCATACATAGTACCAATAAAAATTGGTGTTATTGCCAAGCTTGCCCTTCTGGTACCTCCCAAAAAAAAATTGCCAAAAGAAAAAATATGAAAAGTTATTTTTTGAATATCCCTATTTTTACAATTGGGTCATAATTTATCCATAGACTTTTTGCAAATATACATCGTTTTCTTCGTTAGGATGCTAGGATGCAAAAATGAAACAAACTAATTTTTTTTGCAAATTTTTCAGGTGTTTTTCGTGTCAGCAAAAAACGATTTTTTTTGGGAAAAAAAATCAAATTGTTTCTTATTGTTTTAAAGACACTTACTAAACTCCTCTTTCTACGTGAAAGTGATGTTTTCAGCATTTCCTTTAATTCAAATGGTATCCCGGCTTTATCGAGCTTATACTTAAACAAATATGGTTAAAATGCCAAAGTTAACTTTCAGGAAAATTTTCATTGTAGAGAAATTTTTAATTATTTTTTTTTTTATGAAGTGGTATGCTTTAATATATGTAAAAATGAAGTTTTTAGGACAAGAAAATTGTTGAATAGTGTTATCCACACGGGTCAGTTGTTTTTGGTCAGTTACAGTGTTAAGTTAATATGTACTTACTCAAGGTAAATCCCCATACGATGACCGTCTCCAAATTTCTTGGAAACTTATCATGATTTATTAAAGACTTTAGCGATTTTTCTAGACTTTGCGTCCAGATAGACACCTTCAGATTAGGATTTTGACAAAATAAGTCTACCAAGAAATCTAAAGCAAATTCGACTACCTCCAAACGGTAGTGTATTTTTAACGTAGATATATTTGTAGGAAAGCCTTCAGTGGGAGCCGCTCTCACATTGCCATCGATATAGACGGACAAGTCGCATACTGATGAATGCTTTAGAAGAGCAATGAAACAAGACCACTGTGTTGAGGCGTCTATACGTGTTGTTAACTCTCGCAGATGATTTAAATGTAGCAGTGCATCCAATGTCGCCTGCGTTAACGGCTCCAAATAAAGTGTCTCCAAATTTTTACATAACGCCAGAGACTTCATGGATTTGGTATTAGTACAAGTTTTGTGAGTTCGATTCCATTTTAGACTTTTCAAATTTTCATTGCTATCATAGGCCGATCGAAATGCACACATATCAATGGTATCCACATTCAATGTTCGGATTGTAGATGCAATTCTGAAATCTTTAAATTCACCTTCGTAACTTGTTCGAAATGACTGAAATTCGATTAGTTTGGCTTCCTGCAGTATCTGTTTCAAGTTATTGTAGGTCAAACCTTTGCATTCTTCCAATTTTAATTCACTTAATTTTGGTGGGACAAAAAAAAATGTAATGTTTTTGAAATTTCCTTGGGATATGGTTAGTTTTTCGACTTCTTGGCAGTATGTGACAAATATTGTCCACACATAATCGTCTATTCCATTAGTTATGCGAATTGATAATGTTGTGAGACTTTTAAAAGTTGCCAAAAACGTTAAATATTTGTGTGACCAATTTTTAGGATCAAATGTTGTGCAGATTTCTAGTTCCTTTAACTGATCAGAGTGCGTTCGAGTGACTTGTTCCGTTTCACTATTATCACAATTCTCATCATGTTCAAGCACACCTGAAAATTTTAAAACCTCCAGTTTTGCGGCAAGTTTGCGAAAATTTTGATATTTTATTTTGGTGCCCACATAGCTATCCACGCGCAGACGTTTTAACTTCCTCATTTGAAGCAATGAATTCACAGTTTCTAATTTTTCGAAAGAGTCTTTCACACGAAATCCCCACAATTCTAGACTCTCCAAATGTTCCAGGCTATTGGCCACGATGGGAATACATTCGCTGACTTCCTCACCATTACAGCAGTATCTTAGGCTGGTGAGATTTTTAAATAATTGTATGTTATTGAAACCATAGGAAATTAATATTTTCACATTTTCTGCATAAAACTCCATAAAATGCCGCAGAGCTTCTTCATCGGTGAGAAAGACTCGATTTAGGTGCGTCTCATTTGATACATCAAAACCTCCTCCCTCGACTTTGCAAATGTTGAGCGTTCGATAATTCACTTTCCATATGTGGTTTTCGAAAACATTCCTCAGTCGATCACTCTCACACGCTAGACTCAATTGTTCCTCAAAATTTAATGGTTTGAAAATGCGTATTAGTTTATCTTCGTCAGGCATTGCGGTATTTTTGTTTTTACTTTCTCACACGCTCATTAATTGTTTTTTTTTATTTTCGTTTTTGCCGTGGCGTTTGGGGTAGCGATTCAACAATATCCGTTGTTTCTCTGGCGAAGTGAACAACAATACTGATTAAGTGAGCGAGACAGTGGCGAGCAAAGACCTTTAGACATGAAAGACATGAAATTTCTCTCTTGTGCAGAAGTGCCATCGAAGACCAGTGTTGCCAACTCTTGGGGAACAAAAATGGCTACATTGAGCACAAAAAGGACTAAAAATGGCTGAAATAAACAAAAAAAAAAGCTAAAAAAAATACTAAAATTGTAATCCAATTTTATTTCAGGAACTAAAGTAAAATTGATTAGACAAGTGATAGAATGTTATCTAATTCTATTAAATCAATCGGCACCATTGTTCTCATAAGATTCATTAGTGCCTATCATTATACCCTACACCACACTGTGGTACAGGGTATTATAACTTTATGCATTTGTTTGTAACACCCAAAAGGAGAAGAAATAGACCCATCTAATCAAAGTAATTATTATGGTCCGATCTCGACGACACTTTACACATATCTTTTTTTTTGGCCCAAGGACGATCCCTATTGAATTTGGCTAAAATCGGTTCAGATTTAGATATAGCCCCCATATATATGTTACCCCCGATTTTACACACGGGGGAAAATCGTCATTTTTGATATGTTTGAATTGAAAGAAAATATACTTGGAAACTATTTTTTTATATATTATATATTTGTTAACAAATTAATTTTATTTGAAAATCAAGAAATTTTTTTTGGAGCGCATATATTAATATATTAGAACATAATTTATTTGCAAACTGACTTTCACAAATAAAATGTGTGTTTACACACAAACAAAGTTATTGTTTAAGAAGCTTTCCAAATATATTTTATTTAAAAAAGATTTTTAAAACTTTGCTGACTTATTCGAATTTTAGTTAGTTTTTCCTAGTTTTCGTGTTAAACTTTATAGCTAAAAATGTCTTTTAATTTATAAATATTCCAATTCATCACTCTTTGTCAATCCATCAATCCAATTTATATTTACGAAAGATTATACATACGATTTAAGTTTCAATTAAGTTTTACAAAAATATAATATTTAAAAAAAAATTGCTCTTTGAACATCTGAAAAACAGAAAACTTGTCTTTATATTAAGGCATTGATACATTGCCAAAATATTTAAAGACAAATCAATCTTTATTTCAGAAAAAATATTAGAATGTGAACATATTTTGGGTTTAAAACAATATCCTCCCAAACATATAATATTTGTGTGTGTCAAATATTATATATGTGGAGTGTAACCTAAACATATGTATACTTCAAGCCGAATATGTTTGGGACAATATACTACAGAAACGAATTTTTTTCAGCGTGCATGTAAGCGCTGTAAAAACTGTATTTTATATCCGATCAGTGCGAAATTCGGCAAAAGAGGTTTCTTATTATATTAATGAACACTGTTAAATTTGGAAGAAATCGGTTCAGATTTAGATATAGCCCCCATATATATGTTACCCCCGATTTTACATGTAAGCGCTGTAAAAACTGTATTTTATATCCGATCAGTGCGAAATTCGGCAGAAAGAGGTTTCTTATTACATGAAGGAATACTGCCAAATTCGGAAAAAAATCGGTTCGGATTTAGATATAGCCCCCATATATATGTTACCCCCGATTTCACAAGTAAGCGCTGTAAAAACTGTATTTTATATCCGATCAGTATGAAATTCGTCAGAAAGAGGTTTTCTATTATGTGAATGAACTCTTTTAAATTTGGAAGAAATCGGTTCAGATTAAGATATAGACACCTAATATACGTTACCCACGATTTGACGTGTGAGCGCTGTAAAAATGTTATTTTATATCCGATCAGTGCGAAAGTCGGCAAAAATAGGTTTCTTTCTACATGAAGGGATACTGCCAAATTCGGAGAAATTCGGTTTAGATTTAGATATAACACCCATATATATGTTACCCCCGATTTCACCTGTAAGCGGAGGTCGGAGAAAATCGGTTCAGATTTAGATATAGCACCCATATATATGTTACCCCCGATTTGACATGTAAGCGCAGTAGAGACTATATTTTATATCCGATCAGTACGAAGTTCGACAGAAGGAGGTCTTTTTACATGAATGAGTATTCAGGGAAGATCGGTTCAGATTTATATCAAAGCTCCATATATATATTCCTCCTGATTTGGTATCAAACCGCTATAGAAGTTGTATGTTACTTCCGATCATAATTGTTTAATTTACGGATTATCGTTTCAGAATTAAATAATATGTTTCTACCCATTTACCAATTATTCCAAATTATTATGGCAATTACCCTTATCGCATTGTTAGGGAGGTGTAGGGTATTATATAGTCGGCCCCGCCCGACTTTCTGCCTTTCCTTACTGGTTTTAATATATTTTTGTGGTGCAACGTAGTTGTAGCAACATTTGTCATGTCTAATTAGTCCATATCTGCAAATAGGACTGCGTGTAAAACATGTTTACATTTATAAAAATGTACGGGAATACCTTATAGATAATATTGCATTTAGTGTATCCTGTTTCTTAGTTTTTATTCAATGATGTTTACTTGACTAAACACTCACTCTACTTCAGCATTTGACCAAGGCAACGAGAACATCTTTATTGCAAATTCTGCTAACAACATGAAGGATTATTTCCGCCAGCGTCTTTATATCTTAAAACTTCTGCCCAAAATTCTGTTGTATTCACACGGCCAGGGCTGTGGAGTCGGAGTCGGGGAAATTTGCCCGGAGTCGAAAAATTATGGTCAACTCCGACTCCGAGATGTATGGAGCAAATTGTGATAGAACTTTTGCCTCAAAAATTTTTGGTAAAAAAGAAGGATAAAATATTTGAAGCTTTTAAGCAAATATTTAAGTATGCCAAAAATATCTATAAAGTTAACTAGACTATCGAGTTTTTATGTAAAACAGTTTAAGGAAAGCTCTGATTATATTTCGCTGACAAAATTTTTATATTTGCACAAGACTATACACTATTCCTAAGCGAGTACAATACAAGTAAGGAATGGCCGAGCGAAGCCAACTATATGACACCGTACAACACCTTGTTAGAGCAGAATAAGCTCAGATATTGTAAATATAAATATGAGATTATTACCTCATAAGTCTAAATCTAAACAGAATTTGTTAAAATTCGACTAAATTAAAAAAATGATTGAATATGAAATACAGCTTCCATAGCGTTACAATGTCAAATATAAAGAAACATTTATATCTGGGGGCAATATCGACCTGAGCCGATTTTCACAAATTCCATTAGGTTTCCTTCCTAGTGTGAAAGAGTTTTTATTGCATAATTTTAGCAGAATCGTAGTGAAATATCGACCTTAACTTAAGATGGACAGACGGACAGCTAGTGTAGTATTCTTTACAAATCTGCAAAAAACCCATAGTGTGGTTTTAATAACTAACGAATAAACTGGTTTCCTGAAGCAAACATAATTTCCAAAAATTGCGGAATATTACGCCAGAGGCAGTGATTGATGAAAATTTCATGATGATTCCATGTTGAAAGAATTCTCACAGTAGTTGCAACTTCCAAGTCAAGCGTCGATAAATACATAATACAATTTTATTTAATTACTGGTATTGAGAATACCTACTTTTATTGTTTTTTACACGGGGCAAAATCACCTTTTTTGATATGTTTGAATCGAAAGAAAATATATTTGGAACACAAATTTTTGAATATTATATATTTCTGATCAAATAAATTTTATTTGAAAATCAATAAAATGTATTTGGAACGCATATATTAATATATTACAACAAATTTTATTTGCAAACTAAATTTCTCAAATAAAATATGTGTTTAAATACAAATAAAATTATTGTTTAGGAATTTTTCCAAATATATTTTATTTAAAAAAATTTTCAAAACATTTACTGACTTTTTCGAAATTCAGTTTTAATTTTTCCTTGTTTTCGAATTAGACCTCCCAGTTATGATACCATATTAACTTCCGTTTTAAATCAATCATTTAAATTTTCTGAGTATTCCAAGCCATCATTAGTTGTCAATCCTCTAAGTAATTTATTTTAATCCAAGATTATACGATTTCAATTATTATTGTTTTACGAACATTTAACATTTCTAAAAAATTAACTTTGAATTACTGAAAAATTTAACACAATTTATGTATTTTCCGAATTTTTAACATTTTTTTACGAACATTTAACATTTCTAAAAAATTAACTTTGAATTACTGAAAAATTTAACACAATTTATGTATTTTCCGAATACTTAAATGCAAATAAATATTTGTTTCGGAAATAATAGTCCCAAATAATAACATATTGGGATGTAAACAAAGATTTGTTTAGAACGACATCTTCCCAAATATATAATTTGTGTATATACCAAATACTATATGTTTAGAGTGTACCCTGAATATATATATGTTTCAAGCCGAATATGTTTGGGACAATATACTACAGAAGCGATTTTTTTTCAGCGTGTAGCAATGCTAACGAATAAACTGGTTTCCTGAAGCGAACATAATTTCCAAAAATTGCGGAATATTACGCCAGAGGCAGTGATTGATGAAAATTTCGACTAAAATTCGACTCCGGGAGTCGGAGTCGAGTTGTTTTGGCTCGACTCCACAGCCCAGCACACGGCTCATGTGTTTTTTTGTTGCAGCGTGAGTTTGTAGGTCATACAATTTTGCCGTAATACTGCATTTGCAGTAACTGCAATATGCTTTTGACTCATTAGGGTGTCTCTTAAATACCAGTGAATGCGTCAGCGTCTGTCAAAAAAACGCATGATGGATAATTTTTAACGCGCGCTGTACCGAAATACGCAGTAAACAGAAAACAGCTGATTTATCATCCCCATGTCAGAAAAATTTTGTTTTTCTACATTTGGAGTGGATATTCAGAGAAATATCGATATTATGGATGATTTATATGTTTTGAAAATATTCTGGACAACCACAAAGAAGAAGGAATAGAAATATATTCCAAAACCAGGAGGCATTCGAATTTTAAACATTTTCAGACAGCAATTCATTTTTCTTCGCCTTCTCAACTTTCTAACTAAGTTTTCATAAGGAAAGATTGTAGAAGCTGCACTGAAGCAATTTGATAGTTTGCATTCGAGCAGTATTATTGTGTATACACCCCAATGACAACGTTTTTTAACTACAAAATTTCCATAGCATTGTAATTATATGTTTTAATTTGTTTGTTATGCAAGATGCTGTTTTTCATTAGAGAAGAACGGAAACATTGCTAATATATCGTGGAGTATCTAAAGATTTTGGTTTTGTACACAGAAGTCAAATTATGTTTCTTAAACTCTTTATTGGTTGTGCAAAATGTAAAGACTTGTAATTCTCCTCCTGACTTTGTAAACGCCAACCAAATCTATCGAAGCTGTCGGCACTTGCCATGTTGGGACTAAATTGTGTTTTATATCACATGGCAGTGTCGCTATTAAATCAAATTCTATCATATAATCATGCTTCAAAGTAGAGAATTGTTTTTGGCCAGTTTCAATTGATATTTCCAAATGTCCTCGTTGAACATGGAATTCAAATGCAGCATCGTAAAGCTATGGAAATAAAAACTATTCGGAACAAGCTCGTGTCACATGCTTCATTGTAGGAAGAACAAACACAAGGATTAACGATTTTCTTAGATTAGATCCCGGAATCAAAATGTGTTCTTCAAAATGGATTCCTTGCGTCCAAGCAGCATGAATAGGTTCCCCACGTTTCTATTGAATCAACAAACATTAATACAAAAATGCTGGTACATATTTTAAAGTTTTGGAATTTACTTGGTGTTGACAACTTCAGAGAAATTGCTTGCCTTGTGCCCTTCTTGATTTTTACACATTTGTGGAGAGGCTCCTTTGTATTCCATAAGTGGGCAGTGTCCCAGCTATTTCAATCATTTCTTCGCTGTTAATCAGAAAACACATTTTGATATAAATTATAAGAGTAAAATTTAAATTCTTACCAGTTTGTATTTGGTATTTCCAGCAAAATCCAATATTTAATATTTTTCACTTCGTGCACTGTTCCAAAATAAAAAATAAAACGCTGCTTGTCATCTGTATGTGTTTATGTTTTCTTTTGTTGTTGTTTTGTTTTCTTTCGTTGTAGTTGTAAGCGCACTGTCAAATTCGTATTTTTTGAAATTATCCGGCGTATCCGTGTGCGTATTTCGGTAGCTGTAGTACATTTCCATACATTTGAAATCGAGTTTGACAGACGCAGGACGCATTCACCGGTATTTAGGAGATGCCCTTAGAATCATCTTTCCATGGCACGAAGGAAAATAATTTTGTGTACCCCTCAATAGTGATGACAAAAGATTAGAGATGTAAAATCGAATGGTAATCGTTTTTACTTCGATTTTTAGAGAGTCAGCAATGACAATTGAATACTATAGACGTCGCATGGTATTTACAGACTTCATCCGCCAGGTGGCTTCCGAGCAGCCTTTCTCTCATTCTCAAATTCCTCTCTCAATTATTTCTCTGTCAAAACATGCAGACTTTTTTGTAATCTCAAATAATTTCTGAGAAGGGAGTGAGTTTTTCAGTTTGTTTTGTTGTTGAACGTTTTGAAGTTGGAATATAATAAAAATAATGATGAAAATCTTTTCTCTCTTTGCAGAGTAAATGAAAGTATCTATCACTCTTTGCAGAACGCTCTCTTTACAGTTTAGCCAGACAAAGCGCCATCTTCAATATGCAGACATACTAAACGAATTGTCAAACACCATGCGACGTCTATAGTATTCAATTGTCATTGGAGTCAGAGTACGTATAACTACGACGTACATAAAGTTCAGCGTAATCGTACGTCGTATATCAAAGTGATATTGTACGATATGCTGAAATTAGCGTTTAGAAGACGTTGTACGCTTTCACTCGTATTTGAAAGTGGTCATTATATGCCCTTAGACTAAAAATCACTTTTGCCAGCTGAACTAGGCAAAATGGCAAACGTAAAATAAAGTAAAAGCGTTAAGTTCGACCATGCTATGGTGGAAGGTATAAAAAAGGTTAAAAAAAATCTGCTAATAGAAATTTTGTAAGTTTTCTGGCAAAACGAAATGGAAAAAGGCCAGATTTAGCCGGAAAATGGCTAAATTGGCCACACTGTCTAAGACTGTCAATGGGGCGCTTTGCAGACAACATATAGTGAGCATATAGCAGCAGATGGAAAACAAGTAAAAGCGTTAAGTTCGGCCATGCCGAATCTTATATACCCTCCACCATGGATAGCATGTGACCTCACAAAATAACTCAAACCTGAAGAAAATAACACCGAAAAACACAAAAAACAAATATAGTGGGAACAGTAGAAATCACAACAAGTATGATGATATATATGGGAGCTATATCTAAATATGGACCGATTTCGCCCATTTTCAATCCCAAGTTACCTGCAGCTATAAGAAGTATCTACACCAAATTTTAGCCACCTAGCTCAAATATTCTAGATTGTAGCGTGATTACAACAGACGGACGGACATGGCTAAATCGTCTTAGAATTTTAAGACGATTATGAATATGTATATATTATGGGGTCTCAGATCAATATTTAGAGGTGTTACAAACGGAGTAACAAAATGAATATACCCCCATCCTATGTTGGAGGGTATAATATCACCGAAAACACACAAAAAATTATAGTAGATGAGAACAGTAGAAATCACAACAAGTTGGATGATATACAGGGTGGCTGTATATCATCCAATGTATTAAGAAACTCAAATAACTTTGCTCAGTGTATGGAATTCAGTTTTCTTTTATTCATGTTAAACCTCATTAAATTTAATAAAATATAGCTTAATTAGTTTTAAAAATAATGGAATTTAAATGCGGCCCCCTGCTCGTTGATGCATGTGCGGCATCTTACCAAAAAGTTGTTCATTACCCGACAATGCAGCGTGATGAAACTGCACACCACACTGTGACACGATGTGGATGCAATTCCGTCTCATGGAGTATCTGTGGGTTGGAAGCACTCCATATTCGACAATTTTGTTTGTTTATGTTACTGTTTAAATCGAAATGGGCCTCGTCAGACATGAAAAGACAGCTCAACATGTTTCCGTCCTCTTCCACCATTTGAAGCATCTTCTGGAAAAATTCCAAGCCAATCGGGAGGTCTGCTGAGTTCACTTTGTTGGCCATTTGAATTTTATATGGGAATAACTCCAAATCTTTGTGCATAATTGACTGCAATGACTGTCTGCTTATACCCATTTGAGCAGATAAGGTTCTTGTCGAAACTCTTGGATTGTTTTGTATGGCATCAGCTACAGCAGCGATTGTTTCCTCCGTCCGAACTGAAGGGTTTCGATGGTAAGGTCTTCTGTTGACTGTCCCATGCTCGGAAAAATTGTTAACAAGTCTCTTTATGGTCCATCTGCTCGGAGGATTGCCGCCAAACGTGCCCCTATACTCTCTTTGAACCGAAACTACGGACTTACTTCAGTGCGTAATAGCGGAGGACAATCCAAATTCTTGTTTCTGTGTCCCATTTATCAATTTTTGTTAAATCTAAAAATCAATCTGAAAAATAAAAAAAAATTAAGCAGATTCATTAAATAGAAAAAAAGCTATTACATTTTTTTTGGTAGCACCTTTCATCAGCCACCCTGTATATGGGAGCTATATCTAAATATGGACCGATATCGCCCATTTTCAATCCCAAATTACCTGCAGCTATAAGAAGTATCTATACCAAATTTCAGCCAACTTGCTCAAGTATTATAGATTGTAGCGTGATTACAACAGACGGACGGACGGACATGGCTAAATCGTCTTAGAATTTTAAGACGATTAAGAATATATATTCTTTATGGGGTCTCAGATCAATATTTAGAGGTGTTACAAACGGAGTGACAAAATAAATATACACCCCCATCCTATGGTGGAGTGTATAAAAATGGTACAATTGTACCATTTCTGGTACAATTCAATACTGATTTATGTGCTTGCACACAAATGGCGATTTTGGTACTATTTGATTGTTTCGAAATTGTATGCTGGTATACTATATCATTTGTTGATATAATTCTATTCTAATCAAATAATAGATTAATATCTATTGAACCATTTCGACAGCGAGAGCTAATCTGAAGAACAAGTGAATTAAAACTTGTACTAATAGAAATATTACACAGAATACAGTTTGGTTACCTCAACCGAATTATTCGTTAACCGAATTTTGGTAGTTCTGTCTACTATCTTGCGATTCCATCAGCACAACCAACATTTTGGTTGTGGTATACTTCTGCTTCCATGTTGACAACAATCATATTTGGTTGCGCCAACTACGAAAATGGTGGCTAAAATTATCTGTTGCATGTTGCCACAACCATCTGTTTTATAAAATTGGTTGTTCTGACAATTTGTCAGTCATATACTACCAACAATTAATTAAAAACAGTTTTCATAATTTTTATAGTTAACTTTTATAATAAAATTTTTATAATTAAATTAGAAATGTAATCTTCAATTTTTTTAATGAAATATATCAATTATTTCATCGATTTTGACTTCATTTTTGTATATAGACATCAAAGCCAGATAAGATAGCCTTTCTCCTACCTTCCATTCTGTTCCCGAGATAAGTTTTTATTCTTCTTAACGTCGAGAAACTTCGCTCAGCAGATGCCGTTGTCACTGGTATTGTGGCCAGTATCTGCAAAAGGGTAAAAACGCTTGGGAACATGTCCTCATCACAAACTGAAATAGCATCTAATGCATTTGATGGCTTATCATTCTTCTGCTTCCAGTAATCAATCCATATACTTATTTCAGCTAAAACAAATTTTGCTGAAGTGTGACTTCTTCAAAACCTTCCTTTATTAGATTTACAACTCGTATCGGAACGACATTAAATGTTCGGAAAATCTATTATTTAAATGTGATATTACTTCGTCCAGATATGGTATGAACAATGTTGTCCTAAAATACGCCTTGGCATCTGAACCAGGAATATTAGCCCTATTCTTTTGAGTGCCTACTCTTCTAGGTACTGCAGCTTCTATTCCAAAACTTCTTGCAAGTTGTGTGGACAGTTTATCAAACTCCGCATCTGAATTTCTACGCATGTCACTTAATTTAGTCGTTGCCAATTTTATTATTTCGAAAGCCTTTATTATATCTAGGTTAATCCTTTGCAAATACCGTGATAAGTTCTGTGTAATGGCCAAAACCGCGCTACTTATTACCACACCCAATATAAAGTCAAATTTACATACACGGTTGTGCAAATTCATTCCATCACTGCAACCTACATGTTAAAAAGGTAGATAGATAAGAAATCATAAATGTAATTTTAACCAAATTTTCGCTATATCTGGTTAACATAAATTTAAAGCCAACCAATAACTACACCGGTCGACAAAAACAACATTTTTTCTTGGGTTTCTGTTTTAATGCATAGATTCTCACTCTAGACGTCAAAAACTTCAATCTTAGCTTCTAAAGTTTGTTTTTGTAAATTTTACATCGATATGAAAGTTTTAAAGTTAAAACCTTAGTAAATTAGCTATAACTTTTTAAATTATGCATAGATTTTTTTCGGAATTGGCTCGTTTAATGCATGACCGAAAAAATCATAAAAATATAACATTTGTTCATTTTTAGATCGTTTTATGGGAGTTTTATTTTAAAAATTTTAAAATTTTATCAAAAAATCACATTGTTTTTTTTTTCCAATATTTTGTAATACTCGTATATCGTCGAAACCGCTGAACGGATGGAAAATGGTATTATATGAAGTTGAAGGCTTCTTAATATTTAATTCTTTAAAACTTTCCTCAACCAAATCGGATAAATGGTTCTCGAGTTATGCCACTATATGTGGTTCAACCACTAATTTCTTTCCGTATCACAGCTTATCGCGAGAATTTAAAAAGAGACAACCCTTTAGGCTAAGAAAAAAAGAGAGGTTTAACCACATATTATGGCATAACTAGAGAACCATTCATCCGAATTGGTTCAGGTAAGCTTTACAAACATCAGAATTAAGTAGCCTTCGCACAATACAATTTTCCATCCGCTCAACGGTTTCGACGTTATCTTACAAAGTATTGCAAAAAATCATACACACAGAATACAGTTTGGTTGCCTCAACCGAATTATTTGCAAACCGAATTTTGGTAGTTCTGTCTACTATCAGGCGATTCCATCAGGACAACCAACATTTTGGTTGTGGTATACTTCTGCTTCCATGTTGACAACAATCATATTTAGTTGCGCCAACTACGAAAACGGTGGCTAGAATTATCTGTTGTATGTGGCGACAACCAACTGTTCTAAAAAATTGGTTGTTCAAAAACAATTTTCATTAATTTTTATTTTATTTATTGAACAAAAAACAAAACAATTCATAACAATATTAAAAATCCCATATTACAAATTCATCACTATTATGAGATGTGGAAATATTTGACACACATTTTAGTACACAAAAAAAAACACAAAACTTTCATGGATATATCGCTTAACCCGTGCTTTCAATTTCATGATTGTTGCTTTTTTTTATTTATGTAAAACATTTTGCACAACATATTCTGCATTCCAAACATTACTATCCACATGAGATTATTTTTGATTACCTTTACCGTTCTTGAACAAAATGTTGAAGATTTTTTTATGTCGAGTAATTTTATTTTTTGTTTGTCATGTATCAGCAAAAGAACAGCAACCAATCTTTCGGTTGTGTTTCTCAAAATACATTTAATTATTCTAAATTTGTTAAATGATTGGGATAACCAATAAATGATTATTTATTAATATTTTTCTGTTGTAGTAACCAATTATTAGTTGCAATAATAATCTTTGGTCTATTGATACGATTTCTGTTGTCAAGAATAAAACTTTGGTTGTCACAACCAAAAATCGATCATATGGTACTGTAATGAAAATTTAAAATTGGTTACCACAACTAACCGAGTGTCAATGAAAAACAATCTTAATTCGATTGATACAACCATGGATTTAGTTGCAAGCATTTTCATTTGATCGTATCCATGTTATTATTGTTGTTTCAAATAATTATACATAAATACAACCGACAGACGGTGTAGGCAATATACTTTTTGTTGCTAGTACTATTTTTTTATTGTTACAATCGAATTCCAACCAATTATTTTCCTGGGTGTATTTTTTGAGAAAATTTTAATAATTTTTAAATAAAAGCCTCATACACGCTGAAAAAAAATCGCTTCTGTAGTATATTGACTCAAACATATTCTGCTTGAAATATACATATGCTTAGGGTACACCCTAAATATATAATAGTTGACGCACACAAATTGTATATGTTTGGGAGGATATTGTTCTAAACAAAAATATGTTCCCATGCTAATATTTTTTTATTTGGAAATAAAGATTATTTTGTATTTAAGTATTTTAGCAATGTACCAGTTCCTTAATTTAAAGACAAGTTTTCTATTTTTCAGAAGTTCAAAGCAAAATTTTTTTATAAATTTTATGTTTGTAAAATTCAGTTAACACTTAAATCGCATAATCTTTCGTAACTATAAATTGCACTGATGGATTGACAAAAAGTGATGAATTGGAATACTTATAAATTAAAATTTATTGGTGTAAAACAAAGCCTATTGCTGCTAAAGACATTTTTAACTACAAAGTTCAACACGAAATCTAGAAAAACTAAAAAATTCGAAAAATTCAGCAAAGTTTTAAAAATAAATTAATTAAAATATATTTGGAAACCATCTTAAACAATAACTTTGTTTGTGGGTAAACACATATTTCATTTGTGAAAGTCAGTGCGCAAATATATTTTGTTCTAATATATTAATATATGCGTTCCAAACAAAATTTCATGATTTTTAAATAAAATTTATTTGCTAACAAGTACATAATATTCAAAAAATTCGTTTCCAAATATATTTTCTTTCAATTCAAACATATCAAAAATGGCGATTTTTCTCCGTGTAAAAACATCTAGAAACGCATAATTGTCATATTTTTGTGATTTTATCGTAAACTCTGAAAGGTTATGAATAAATTGAGACCATTCCGAAAATCAGAAAATCAATGCATAATATAAAAAGTTTTACCGATGAAACCAGTCATTTCCCTTGAAATTCGGAAATTTGCTATAATTTCTACAAAAACAAACTTTGACAAATAAAAATAGTTTTTTCCTTTATTAGTAACAAAAAATAAACCAAATCTTAACATTTAGAAATCATACTCAAAAATCGTGTCGACTAGTGTTATAGATGGAAGTTTGTTTGGAATCTGTCATCTATAACTATTGGATAGTTCTAACTTTACGTTTATTATACAAGTAGAATTAACATGTTTTTAAACAAAATACTGAAAAGCTTAAAATTATTACTACTACATAAACAAAAAATATGTAAGATATAACATAGTTTTTTTACTTAGAGATACTTAAATCTCTCTAAAATTAATTAACTTCCTTGAAAAGAATTAAAGTACATTTTATGCGTTTTTTATTTTTACATAAAAATCTAAAAAATTTGCATCTTACCATTTTCAGCCATTACTTCTAATGCTTCTATAATTTCGGGCAACGACTCAAAGAACACTTCTACGCAGTCATGGCGTTCTACCCACCTTGTTGCACAATATGAAGGAAGACGATTCGATGATTTACCTTGTTCTTCGAAATTTTTTTTAAAACGGTACTTCTTTTTGACTATCTCCGAAAATATGTGCATACTAGCTGGACCCGGTGCACTTCGTTGCCCCAGATTTCAGATTTCCAATCCAGCCCATTTGTTGGCCAATTACGTAGACTGCCATCACAAACAAACGATTTGCCACGCCCACATTTTCCCCGCCCACTTTTTGCAAAAATTTTTTTTCCAAAACCAACTCAGACAAAATAGCTTTCAAACAAAAGAAAAAATTTTAAAATCGGTCCAGTAGTTTAAGCGTCTATAAAACACATACATACAAACATTTTTCCATTTTTATACCCTCACTTTAGTGTGACGAGGGTATATATCATTTGCTACGAAAAAAGTGTAACACATCGAAGGATCCTAAGTATGTTCGGCGGACATTCGTTTTGGGTCATTTTAAGACGAATGAGCAATGTCCGTCCGTCTGTCTGCTGGCTGGTGCGCACGATAACTCTCGAAAGGAGTAACCGATTGACTTAAAATTTGGTACGTGGTAATATTTTTTTCTATCTCCGGGTAAGTTCGAAGATGGACCATATTGGTCCACTCCTTCTAGTACCTCCCCCACAAAGTGTTAAAATGTTGTAAAATATTAAATCTTTAATAACTGCTATACTACTTATTCGAATCTTCTCAAATTTAACACATAGCACTAGTTTATTAGTCGCTATCAACTCGAGAAAAATAGGCCAAGTTGCACGCCCCTTTTGGTACCTCCCACACAAATGCACCATTTTGCAGCAAAAGTTAACAGCTTATAACATTAATACCAGTGTATAAAAATATTTGAAATTTTGTACAGTGTAATGCTTTTATAGTGCCTACAGTCCAGTGAAAAATAGCTGTTATTGCCACGCCCCTTTTGGTACCTTCCACACAAAGGTAACATTTTGCACCAAAAGTTAACAGCTTATAACATTAATACCAGTGTAGAAAAATACTTGAAATTTTCTACAGTGTAATGCTTTTATAGTGTCTATAGCCCTGTGAAAAATGGACGCTATTGCCACGCCCCTTTTTGTACCTCCCACACAAAGGTACAATTTTGCACAAAAAGTTAAGAGCTCACAACATGAGTACCAACGCACGAAAATGCCACAACATTTTGCACAGTGTAATGCTTTTGAAGTGTCTATAACCATGTACAAAATGGCCGTTATCACCACGCCCCTTTTTGTACCTCCCACACAAAATGTCCAAATCGTACCAAAATTTAATATCTCATAACGTTAATAAACCAGTGCAAATAAACGCTTATAATTCGGCGCAGTGCAATGTATTTAAAGTATAGGTGTATTTATTTAACCCGTTCTGGTACCTGCCATACAATCTAACAGAATAATTCGTGGAATATTCAATATTACATTACTCACAAAGTGAGGGTATACCTTAGTCGGTTTACCCGACTGAAACTTTCTTACTTGTTATATATATAGATTAGTATTTTTAAAACTATGATATTTTCTAAGTGGGCTGTGCGTTTGAGGAGTGAATGCCATGAAGGCTGCATTAACCTCTCGTACACCTCTCAGACACATAAAATGAGCTAAATTGAAAAAAAATTTTGATATTCTGCTCTGAAAAATAACGGCAAATAAATGTAAACGCATTGCAAGAAAATAGTAAAACAAAGGCAAAAATAAAAAAACTCAAACCCATGATACAATAATTGTAAAGGTAGTCTCAAGCTAACAGCTGATTACAATTTTTTTATTTTGGCGTTTTTGACAGCATTTTGGTTGTCAATCTCATTGTTTACATTCCAAATGTTTGTTTACATTTTTTGACAGCAGTGGAGAGCGAAAAAAGGAAACGTATGAGTTTAAATTGAAATTGGAAAAAAGTAATAGGAAGTGAAAAAAATAAGACTGAGTGAAAAAATATAATATAAAGTGGAGAAAACAATAAAAAATTATTGTTGTTTTAAAATTATATTGTGTGTTTGTTTTTATTTTAAAAAATATATACTTTTCTAATAAGAAAAAATGCGCAAGTGTCGCATTAGTGACAAACGTGATCGTTTTTCAAAATACCGAAAGATGGAGAGCTCCGATGGAAGTGGTGTCAGGCTAGGCTGTTGAATGGTTTGCATGGTTTCTCCTGTGGCCGTCGTTTCTCTATTTACACTCGATAAGGGGGAGGAGAACCGTTGTCTTTAGTACTCGTTGTTTTCTTGCAAAAAATTCCTTTTCGTTGCTTTTGTGGTTTTTGCATTGCTGTAGCCCAAGATTCCAATTTCTTGGCGAATAATTTAGCTGCAACTGCCACATCACATCTCAAACTACTGCACTTTTTACGTCTTCTCTTCGATGAGGTACCTTGGCCAGTACCACCGGAGGGTGTCACATTAAGATAACAAAAATCAAAATCGAGATTTTATGACATTTTTGTTTATCTTCACTAACTTCTGTTATTTAACAAACAAAATTCCCAGTTTGTTGTTGAATTGTTGTTGTTGTGCTCACTCTGTCACTGATGTCTATCTGTCAGTTCAATTTGACAACCAAAATGGCAAAAATACGCAGGGTTGTACCGGACTTTTTGTTGTTGGGCTAATGAGACTACCTTTACAATTATTGTATCATGACTCAAACCAAACATAACATCACTGCAGCATGGTAATGTTTGGCTATATTTGTTTTTACTTGCCTCTGTCTTTTTTTCACGTCACCACGCATAGTGTACGACAAAAAAAAACAAAAACAAAATACGTTGCCATTCTCTGTTGCTATCCATAGCACACACACGCTCGGTCATATGTAGGCAAAACAAAAACAAATCACATTGCTATTCTCAGCGAAGCAATACTCACTGTAGGATGGGAGAGTAAAATATTGGAACACTCGCATCGTGTCGATGTGCCGCACACTGCTTTATTTTTCACTACCACATCTACAATTTGTATACGCTAAGAGTCGTTCATGTCCGTTTGTGCTTGCAGGTGAATTTTACTTAGGATTTTGAAAGCCATGAATCTATAAATCTATTTGAAAGCCATGAATCTATGAATCCTTTTCTAATAAACTTTTTAATAATTTTTGTGGCCTAAAACCTTCACCAGGTCGAGAGCTTTTTATTATAAAAAATTTCATGAAAATCAGCCGGGACTTTCTCAAGATTGTTCCGAACATAAAAAAAACACTTCAAAATATAATATTAGTTTAGATTAGATATCGGATGACGTAGCCAATATGCATCGAATTTGATTAATTGCACATGCGTCGTTTAAGCATAGGTTCAACGCATGCGAAGCACAATGCACATATAAGGCGGTGGGATGTTTCTTTTTATAAGGGCTTGTACACCAATATAATATAATTTTTATCCAGACCAAGCCGTTTTATTTCTTCACCAGTTTTTTCGTCAAGCTGTACAAAATTTAGAAAGCATTCGTTGATTTGGCATGCTTTTTTTCAAAATATCGTATAACGACTGTAAGCTGTTCTTTTCCTGTGATGTCAGTAGTTCCATCAGCCAACAATGAGAAAAATCCCGATTAGTTAATCTGTTGAATCAAGTTTTGTTGTATATATCTGCCTATTATTTCAATTAATTCATTTTGAATTAGTGGGCTAACATATGCGGCATTTTTTGGCGATTCTAATATGCTGGTGTTAAGAATTTCATCGCCGTTAGCTCTATATTTCAAAAGTGCTCTGAAATTGCCATAATTTCCATTTGGCTCATCAAGTGTTAGTGTTCCGGAATCGTTACTTCCACGTAAAGCAATTTCTTGGCGCCCGCAAAAAAGAATAGTTTCAACTATTACCCTTAACTTGTACATTTGTTGTTTGAGGATTTCGGTTGACTGTTTGTTTAATTGGAAGTCCACACTTTTTGTGACACAGTCGTTGGTGTTCAAAAAATTTTGCGCTTTTATGGAAGCTTCCTTGTAATACTCATTTAAGGCGTGTTGGTCGAATTTTTCTATGGCATCCTTCCAATTACAATAAGCTGTACTCACCAAGGACTTCAACTGAATATGCTTTCCTTTTCCGTAACCATCTTTTTTTGTAAATAGTACACATACTTTACAAAGAGCACCTTTGCAATAAGCCGAGTAAGCGAGCCAAGAATATCGTTCACAGCAATTAAACTGCAAATATCGTTTTTACCATTTTTGTTTACTTGAGGCCCCAAAACTGTATTTGGCGTTTGGACACAATGTATGACGCAGCAACTTTTCTTTTAGTTCTTTGTTTAAAGAAATATTTACAACAACAATAATAACATGGATACGAATGAAAATGCTTGCAACTGAATCGATGGTTGTATCAATCGAATTAAAATTGTTTTTTCATTGACACTCGGTTAGTTGTGGAAACCAATTATAAATTTTTATTATAGTACAATATGATCGATTTTTGGTTGTGACAACCAAAGTTTATTCTTGACAACAGAAATTGTATGAATATACCAAAGATTATTATTGCAACGAATAATTGGTTACTACAACAGAAAAAATATTTATAAATAATCGATTATTGGTTATCCCAATCATTTCCCAAATGTATTTTGGGAAATACAACCGAAAGATTGGTTGCTGTTCTTTTGCTGATACATGACAAACAAAAAATAAAATTAATCGACATAAAAAAATCGTCAACATGTTGTTCAAGAATGGTATTCGTAATGGTAATCAAAAATAATCTCGTAATCAAAATGGTAATCAAAAATAATCTCGTGTGAATAATAATGTGTGGAATGCAGAATATGTTGTGCAAAATGTTTTACATAAATAAAAAATAAAAGCAACAATCATGAAATTGAAAGCACAGGGTGAAGCGAAATTTGCTTAAAAATTTTGTGTTTTTTTTTTCGTGTACTAAAATGTGTGTCAAATATTTCCACATCTGATAATAGTGATGAATTTGTAATATGGGATTTTTAATTTTGTTGTGAATTGTTTTGTTTTTTGTTCAATAAATAAAATAAAAATTTATGAAAACTGTTTTTAATTAATTGTCGGTTTGTTTTTGAAATAGTTGGTTGTGGCAACTACAACAGACAATTTAAGCCATAATTTTCGTAGTTGGCGCAACAAAATCCCGGACCACAACAATATTTCTGCTCCGTCTGCGGGAACCTTATACGTGGCAACTCAACATCAGTAAGGTGTACCCGATGTATGGAGTGGTTGCATCTCAGGGGTTGCTCTGGCCTTAGGAACGCCGGGGAGTATCGCCGCATAGGGAGCTATGTTGGAGCCTGCTGTGCCTCCATACCTCTCAGTGTGCCTCAAGAATCGCAGTCGTCGTCCCCGTCGTCTACGTCATCGACACCTTCGGTTTATGGGACACCGCCGCAATCTCCCCTACAGCAACATGCACAGCAACCAACACCACAACTAACACCACATATTGCTGTACCAACCCCCAAACATGCATCCTTCTTGCAAAAAATCAAATCAAAATCAACGAGATTGTAGATTTTATGAATCGGAATAACATCAAGGTCGCTGCGATCCAGGAAACAAAGCTGAGCGACACATGCAGCTTGCACAGTTGTCAGGGTTACAATGTGCTACGGAAGGATCGCACTAGAAGTGGAGGTGGAGGACTGGCATTCCTATTACACAATTCTGTGCAATACAGACCTATCTCGCCTGAGCTTGACTCTAGAGACCCATACATTGAATGTATGGGGGTAGCAGTTAAGTCCGGGACTGCCGAGATAGAGCTGTATAACGTATATATACCGCCGATTTGTAGCTGTTCTCCGCGTTATTTGCCGGACATCAGTCCGTTACTGCAAGGCAATAATCGCGTGGTCCTAGGAGATTTTAATGCCCATCATGAGCTTTGGCATTCTCTCCTAGCTAATGACCATAGAGGCATAGCTTTGGCTGAGCAGATAGATGGCTCTACGTTCTGCACAGTGAATGAGGACGCCCTCACACGGATTATGGGTGATTGCAGCAGCTCGCCAGATATCACCATCGTGTCGCCTGGTCTGATAAATGACGTCACCTGGCAGCCCGTCATTTCATTGGGATCAGACCACCTCCCCATAATCCTCTCCATAGACAGACCAACCGATTTTATTATCTCTGAACGCCGTACTTTCCTGAATCAAAGGAAAGCGGATTGGAACGGGTTCAGAGAATTCACCAACCGCAGCTTCAGTGAACTACCCATCCCCTCAGATGTTCGGGTAGCTGAGAAGAAATTCCGAGGCATCATCAACGCAGCAGCCGCTCGCTTTATCCCTGCTGGTCGAATACCCGAGATACGACCTAATTTCCCAGCAGATGCAGCGGGACTAGCAGACGTGCGTGATGAAATTCGTAGTTCTAATCCTGCTGATCCTAGAATCAGGAAACTGAATCTAGAAATCAGTAGGATAGTCGACGAATATAAGCGGAATAAATGGCTAGATCAACTGAAGCAATGCAACTTAAGTTCCGGTATTGGTAAATTGTGGGCAACGGTTAAGTCACTCTCGAATCCAGGCAGGAAAGACGACCGGACGGTAGTCACATTTGGTGCCACCACTGCGACTGACCCGAAGAGGTGCGCGCGTTATTTTAACCGACAATTCATAGAGCACCCCGTGAGTGACAGAGCGAAAAGGAGAGTAATGCGTCGTATCCATGCTCTCCGAGCTGAGGAAGTACTACCACAGTTTACAGTTGGAAAAGTTGCAGATGTCATCCGGAGCGCTAAGTCATCCAAAGCGCTTGGCCCCGACGGAATTTCGATGCTGATGTTGAAGCAATTGGACATACCGGGAGTTGAGTGCCTGACTAGGGTCCTCAATCTGTCGTTGACCACTCTGATTATACCCGAAGCCTGGAAAATGGGTAGAGTGGTCCCGCTACTGAAACCGGGCAAAGATGCGAGCAAGGGAGAATCGTACAGGCCTATCTCCCTTCTCTCGCCAGTAGCAAAGACGCTTGAGGCGTTAATCATCCCGAGCCTTATTGGACATTTTCCAATTGCTAATCATCAACACGGATTCCGAAAGCAGCATAGTACGACTACTGCTTTACACGCCATATCCACACATGTGAGCCGCGGTCTTATCCAGAACAAGCCCGGTGACAGGACCGTCCTCGTGGCGCTAGACCTATCGAAGGCCTTCGATACTGTCAGCCACGCCACGCTTTTTGAGGACATATCCAACACGTCCCTCCCGAATAGTTTGAAACGTTGGACCGTCAATTACATGTGTGGTCGCCAGTCGTATGTGGAATTCAGAAACAAGAAGTCCAAACCCCGTAGAGTGAAACAGGGAGTTCCCCAAGGTGGGGTGATATCTCCGGCCCTGTTTAACCTCTACCTTTCTGCAATTCCACCCCCACCTGACGGCGTTGAAATCGTATCATATGCTGATGACTGTACGATTCTGGCGTCGGGCCCTGTAATCGATGACATATGTGGAAGGCTAAATATCTACCTAGCTGAGATTGCCAATTTCTTCGCTGCGAGGAACTTAAAAATATCCGCCACCAAATCATCGGCCACCCTTTTTACTGCATCGACAGCGCAAGTGAAGGAGCAACTCAATGTGATAGTCGATGGCACAAGAATTCCTATTCTTTTGAGTGCCTACTCTTCTAGGTACTGCAGCTTCTATTCCAAAACTTCTTGCAAGTTGTGTGGACAGTTTATCAAACTCCGCATCTGAATTTCTACGCATGTCACTTAATTTAGTCGTTGCCAATTTTATTATTTCGAAAGCCTTTATTATATCTAGGTTAATCCTTTGCAAATACCGTGATAAGTTCTGTGTAATGGCCAAAACCGCGCTACTTATTACCACACCCAATATAAAGTCAAATTTACATACACGGTTGTGCAAATTCATTCCATCACTGCAACCTATATGTTAAAAAGGTAGATAGATAAGAAATCATAAATGTAATTTTAACCAAATTTTCGCTATATCTGGTTAACATAAATTTAAAGCCAACCAATAACTACACCGGTCGACAAAAACAACATTTTTTCTTGGGTTTCTGTTTTAATGCATAGATTCTCACTCTAGACGTAAAAATCTTCAATCTTAGCTTTTAAAGTTTGTTTTTGTAAATTTTACATCGATATGAAAGTTTTAAAGTTAAAACATTAGTAAATTAGATATAACTTTTTAAATTATACATAGATTTTTTTCGGAATGGGCTCGTTTAATTCATGACCGAAAAAATCATAAAAATATAACATTTGTTCATTTTTAGATTGTTTTATGGGAGTTTTATTTAAAATTTTTTAAAATTTTATCAAAAAATCACATTGTTTTTTCCAATATTTTGTAATACTCGTATATCGTCGAAACCGCTGAACGGATAAAAAATGGTATTATATGAAGTTGAAGGCTACTTAATATTTAATTCTTTAAAACTTTCCTCAACCAAATCGGATAAATGGTTCTCGAGTTATGCCACTATATGTGGTTCAACCACTAATTTCTTTCCGTATCACAGCTTATCGCGAGAATTTAAAAAGAGACAACCCTTTAGGCTAAGAAAAAAAGAGAGGTTTAACCACATATTATGGCATAACTAGAGAACCATTCATCCGAATTGGTTCAGGTAAGCTTTACAAACATCAGAATTAAGTAGCCTTCGCACAATACAATTTTCCATCCGCTCAACGGTTTCGACGTTATCTTACAAAGTATTGCAAAAAATCATACACACAGAATACAGTTTGGTTGCCTCAACCGAATTATTTGCAAACCGAATTTTGGTAGTTCTGTCTACTATCAGGCGATTCCATCAGGACAACCAACATTTTGGTTGTGGTATACTTCTGCTTCCATGTTGACAACAATCATATTTAGTTGCGCCAACTACGAAAACGGTGGCTAGAATTATCTGTTGTATGTGGCGACAACCAACTGTTCTAAAAAATTGGTTGTTCAAAAACAATTTTCATTAATTTTTATTTTATTTATTGAACAAAAAACAAAACAATTCATAACAATATTAAAAATCCCATATTACAAATTCATCACTATTATGAGATGTGGAAATATTTGACACACATTTTAGTACACAAAAAAAAACACAAAACTTTCATGGATATATCGCTTAACCCGTGCTTTCAATTTCATGATTGTTGCTTTTTTTTATTTATGTAAAACATTTTGCACAACATATTCTGCATTCCAAACATTACTATCCACATGAGATTATTTTTGATTACCTTTACCGTTCTTGAACAAAATGTTGAAGATTTTTTTATGTCGAGTAATTTTATTTTTTGTTTGTCATGTATCAGCAAAAGAACAGCAACCAATCTTTCGGTTGTGTTTCTCAAAATACATTTAATTATTCTAAATTTGTTAAATGATTGGGATAACCAATAAATGATTATTTATTAATATTTTTCTGTTGTAGTAACCAATTATTAGTTGCAATAATAATCTTTGGTCTATTGATACGATTTCTGTTGTCAAGAATAAAACTTTGGTTGTCACAACCAAAAATCGATCATATGGTACTGTAATGAAAATTTAAAATTGGTTACCACAACTAACCGAGTGTCAATGAAAAACAATCTTAATTCGATTGATACAACCATGGATTTAGTTGCAAGCATTTTCATTTGATCGTATCCATGTTATTATTGTTGTTTCAAATAATTATACATAAATACAACCGACAGACGGTGTAGGCAATATACTTTTTGTTGCTAGTACTATTTTTTTATTGTTACAATCGAATTCCAACCAATTATTTTCCTGGGTGTATTTTTTGAGAAAATTTTAATAATTTTTAAATAAAAGCCTCATACACGCTGAAAAAAAATCGCTTCTGTAGTATATTGACTCAAACATATTCTGCTTGAAATATACATATGCTTAGGGTACACCCTAAATATATAATAGTTGACGCACACAAATTGTATATGTTTGGGAGGATATTGTTCTAAACAAAAATATGTTCCCATGCTAATATTTTTTTATTTGGAAATAAAGATTATTTTGTATTTAAGTATTTTAGCAATGTACCAGTTCCTTAATTTAAAGACAAGTTTTCTATTTTTCAGAAGTTCAAAGCAAAATTTTTTTATAAATTTTATGTTTGTAAAATTCAGTTAACACTTAAATCGCATAATCTTTCGTAACTATAAATTGCACTGATGGATTGACAAAAAGTGATGAATTGGAATACTTATAAATTAAAATTTATTGGTGTAAAACAAAGCCTATTGCTGCTAAAGACATTTTTAACTACAAAGTTCAACACGAAATCTAGAAAAACTAAAAAATTCGAAAAATTCAGCAAAGTTTTAAAAATAAATTAATTAAAATATATTTGGAAACCATCTTAAACAATAACTTTGTTTGTGGGTAAACACATATTTCATTTGTGAAAGTCAGTGCGCAAATATATTTTGTTCTAATATATTAATATATGCGTTCCAAACAAAATTTCATGATTTTTAAATAAAATTTATTTGCTAACAAGTACATAATATTCAAAAAATTCGTTTCCAAATATATTTTCTTTCAATTCAAACATATCAAAAATGGCGATTTTTCTCCGTGTAAAAACATCTAGAAACGCATAATTGTCATATTTTTGTGATTTTATCGTAAACTCTGAAAGGTTATGAATAAATTGAGACCATTCCGAAAATCAGAAAATCAATGCATAATATAAAAAGTTTTACCGATGAATCCAGTCATTTCCCTTGAAATTCGGAAATTTGCTATAATTTCTACAAAAACAAACTTTGACAAATAAAAATAGTTTTTTCCTTTATTAGTAACAAAAAATAAACCAAATCTTAACATTTAGAAATCATACTCAAAAATCGTGTCGACTAGTGTTATAGATGGAAGTTTGTTTGGAATCTGTCATCTATAACTATTGGATAGTTCTAACTTTACGTTTATTATACAAGTAGAATTAACATGTTTTTAAACAAAATACTGAAAAGCTTAAAATTATTACTACTACATAAACAAAAAATATGTAAGATATAACATAGTTTTTTTACTTAGAGATACTTAAATCTCTCTAAAATTAATTAACTTCCTTGAAAAGAATTAAAGTACATTTTATGCGTTTTTTATTTTTACATAAAAATCTAAAAAATTTGCATCTTACCATTTTCAGCCATTACTTCTAATGCTTCTATAATTTCGGGCAACGACTCAAAGAACACTTCTACGCAGTCATGGCGTTCTACCCACCTTGTTGCACAATATGAAGGAAGACGATTCGATGATTTACCTTGTTCTTCGAAATTTTTTTTAAAACGGTACTTCTTTTTGACTATCTCCGAAAATATGTGCATACTAGCTGGACCCGGTGCACTTCGTTGCCCCAGATTTCAGATTTCCAATCCAGCCCATTTGTTGGCCAATTACGTAGACTGCCATCACAAACAAACGATTTGCCACGCCCACATTTTCCCCGCCCACTTTTTGCAAAAATTTTTTTTCCAAAACCAACTCAGACAAAATAGCTTTCAAACAAAAGAAAAAATTTTAAAATCGGTCCAGTAGTTTAAGCGTCTATAAAACACATACATACAAACATTTTTCCATTTTTATACCCTCACTTTAGTGTGACGAGGGTATATATCATTTGCTACGAAAAAAGTGTAACACATCGAAGGATCCTAAGTATGTTCGGCGGACATTCGTTTTGGGTCATTTTAAGACGAATGAGCAATGTCCGTCCGTCTGTCTGCTGGCTGGTGCGCACGATAACTCTCGAAAGGAGTAACCGATTGACTTAAAATTTGGTACGTGGTAATATTTTTTTCTATCTCCGGGTAAGTTCGAAGATGGACCATATTGGTCCACTCCTTCTAGTACCTCCCCCACAAAGTGTTAAAATGTTGTAAAATATTAAATCTTTAATAACTGCTATACTACTTATTCGAATCTTCTCAAATTTAACACATAGCACTAGTTTATTAGTCGCTATCAACTCGAGAAAAATAGGCCAAGTTGCACGCCCCTTTTGGTACCTCCCACACAAATGCACCATTTTGCAGCAAAAGTTAACAGCTTATAACATTAATACCAGTGTATAAAAATATTTGAAATTTTGTACAGTGTAATGCTTTTATAGTGCCTACAGTCCAGTGAAAAATAGCTGTTATTGCCACGCCCCTTTTGGTACCTTCCACACAAAGGTAACATTTTGCACCAAAAGTTAACAGCTTATAACATTAATACCAGTGTAGAAAAATACTTGAAATTTTCTACAGTGTAATGCTTTTATAGTGTCTATAGCCCTGTGAAAAATGGACGCTATTGCCACGCCCCTTTTTGTACCTCCCACACAAAGGTACAATTTTGCACAAAAAGTTAAGAGCTCACAACATGAGTACCAACGCACGAAAATGCCACAACATTTTGCACAGTGTAATGCTTTTGAAGTGTCTATAGCCATGTACAAAATGGCCGTTATCACCACGCCCCTTTTTGTACCTCCCACACAAAATGTCCAAATCATACCAAAATTTAATATCTCATAACGTTAATAAACCAGTGCAAATAAACGCTTATAATTCGGCGCAGTGCAATGTATTTAAAGTATAGGTGTATTTATTTAACCCGTTCTGGTACCTGCCATACAATCTAACAGAATAATTCGTGGAATATTCAATATTACATTACTCACAAAGTGAGGGTATACCTTAGTCGGTTTACCCGACTGAAACTTTCTTACTTGTTATATATATAGATTAGTATTTTTAAAACTATGATATTTTCTAAGTGGGCTGTGCGTTTGAGGAGTGAATGCCATGAAGGCTGCATTAACCTCTCGTACACCTCTCAGACACATAAAATGAGCTAAATTGAAAAAAAATTTTGATATTCTGCTCTGAAAAATAACGGCAAATAAATGTAAACGCATTGCAAGAAAATAGTAAAACAAAGGCAAAAATAAAAAAACTCAAACCCATGATACAATAATTGTAAAGGTAGTCTCAAGCTAACAGCTGATTACAATTTTTTTATTTTGGCGTTTTTGACAGCATTTTGGTTGTCAATCTCATTGTTTACATTCCAAATGTTTGTTTACATTTTTTGACAGCAGTGGAGAGCGAAAAAAGGAAACGTATGAGTTTAAATTGAAATTGGAAAAAAGTAATAGGAAGTGAAAAAAATAAGACTGAGTGAAAAAATATAATATAAAGTGGAGAAAACAATAAAAAATTATTGTTGTTTTAAAATTATATTGTGTGTTTGTTTTTATTTTAAAAAATATATACTTTTCTAATAAGAAACAAGTAAGAAAGTTTCAGTCGGGTAAACCGACTAAGGTATACCCTCACTTTATGAGTAATGTAATATTGAATATTAGTCGAATTATTCTGTCAATTTGTGTGGGAGGTACCAGAAGGGGTTTATCAAATACACCTTTTTTGCTGAACATTAGATACTTTAAATTCATTGCACTGTGCCGACTTATAAGCATTTATGTGCACTGGTATAAACGTTATGAGACATTAAATTGTGGTATGATTTGGGCATTTTGTGTGGGAGGTACAAAGAGGGGCGTGGCAATAACGCCCATTTTTCACAGGTCTATAGACATTATAAAAACATTACACTGTACAAAATTTCAAGTATTTTTATACACTGGTTTTAATGTTATAAGCTGTTAACTTTTGGTGCAAAAAAGTACCTTTGTGTGGGAGGTACCAAAAGGGGCGTGACAACAACACCCATTTTTCCCTGGACTGTAGGCAATATAAAAACATAATACTGTACAAAGTTTGAAGTATTTTTATACACTGTTATTAATGTTATAAGCTGTTAACTTTTGGTGCAAAATGGTGCATTTGTGTGGGAGGTACCAAAAGGGACGTGGCGACTTCGCCCATTTTTCTCGAGTTGATAACGACTAATAAGCTAATACTATGTGTGGAATTTCAAAAGATTCGAATAAGTAGTATAGCAGTTATTAAAGAATCAATATTTCACAACATTTTAACCCTTTGTGGGGGAGGTACTAGAAGGAGTGGACCAATATGGCCCATCTTCGAACTTAGCCGGAGATAGAAAAAAATATTACCACATACCAAATTTGAGGACAATCGGTTACTCCTTTCGAGAGTTATCGTGCGCACCAGCCAGCAGACAGACAGACAGACAGACAGACAGACAGACAGACGGACGGACATTGCTCATTCGACTTAAAATGACCCAAAACGGATTTCCTCCGAACATACTTGGGGTCTTAGGTCACTCCTTCGACGTGTTACACTTTTTTCCGTAGCAAATGATATATACCCTCGTCACACTAAAGTGAGGGTATAAAAATGCGCAAGTGTCGCATTAGTGACAAACGTGATCGTTTTTCAAAATACCGAAAGATGGAGAGCTCCGATGGAAGTGGTGTCAGGCTAGGCTGTTGAATGGTTTGCATGGTTTCTCCTGTGGCCGTCGTTTCTCTATTTACACTCGATAAGGGGGAGGAGAACCGTTGTCTTTAGTACTCGTTGTTTTCTTGCAAAAAATTCCTTTTCGTTGCTTTTGTGGTTTTTGCATTGCTGTAGCCCAAGATTCCAATTTCTTGGCGAATAATTTAGCTGCAACTGCCACATCACATCTCAAACTACTGCACTTTTTACGTCTTCTCTTCGATGAGGTACCTTGGCCAGTACCACCGGAGGGTGTCACATTAAGATAACAAAAATCAAAATCGAGATTTTATGACATTTTTGTTTATCTTCACTAACTTCTGTTATTTAACAAACAAAATTCCCAGTTTGTTGTTGAATTGTTGTTGTTGTGCTCACTCTGTCACTGATGTCTATCTGTCAGTTCAATTTGACAACCAAAATGGCAAAAATACGCAGGGTTGTACCGGACTTTTTGTTGTTGGGCTAATGAGACTACCTTTACAATTATTGTATCATGACTCAAACCAAACATAACATCACTGCAGCATGGTAATGTTTGGCTATATTTGTTTTTACTTGCCTCTGTCTTTTTTTCACGTCACCACGCATAGTGTACGACAAAAAAAAACAAAAACAAAATACGTTGCCATTCTCTGTTGCTATCCATAGCACACACACGCTCGGTCATATGTAGGCAAAACAAAAACAAATCACATTGCTATTCTCAGCGAAGCAATACTCACTGTAGGATGGGAGAGTAAAATATTGGAACACTCGCATCGTGTCGATGTGCCGCACACTGCTTTATTTTTCACTACCACATCTACAATTTGTATACGCTAAGAGTCGTTCATGTCCGTTTGTGCTTGCAGGTGAATTTTACTTAGGATTTTGAAAGCCATGAATCTATAAATCTATTTGAAAGCCATGAATCTATGAATCCTTTTCTAATAAACTTTTTAATAATTTTTGTGGCCTAAAACCTTCACCAGGTCGAGAGCTTTTTATTATAAAAAATTTCATGAAAATCAGCCGGGACTTTCTCAAGATTGTTCCGAACATAAAAAAAACACTTCAAAATATAATATTAGTTTAGATTAGATATCGGATGACGTAGCCAATATGCATCGAATTTGATTAATTGCACATGCGTCGTTTAAGCATAGGTTCAACGCATGCGAAGCACAATGCACATATAAGGCGGTGGGATGTTTCTTTTTATAAGGGCTTGTACACCAATATAATATAATTTTTATCCAGACCAAGCCGTTTTATTTCTTCACCAGTTTTTTCGTCAAGCTGTACAAAATTTAGAAAGCATTCGTTGATTTGGCATGCTTTTTTTCAAAATATCGTATAACGACTGTAAGCTGTTCTTTTCCTGTGATGTCAGTAGTTCCATCAGCCAACAATGAGAAAAATCCCGATTAGTTAATCTGTTGAATCAAGTTTTGTTGTATATATCTGCCTATTATTTCAATTAATTCATTTTGAATTAGTGGGCTAACATATGCGGCATTTTTTGGCGATTCTAATATGCTGGTGTTAAGAATTTCATCGCCGTTAGCTCTATATTTCAAAAGTGCTCTGAAATTGCCATAATTTCCATTTGGCTCATCAAGTGTTAGTGTTCCGGAATCGTTACTTCCACGTAAAGCAATTTCTTGGCGCCCGCAAAAAAGAATAGTTTCAACTATTACCCTTAACTTGTACATTTGTTGTTTGAGGATTTCGGTTGACTGTTTGTTTAATTGGAAGTCCACACTTTTTGTGACACAGTCGTTGGTGTTCAAAAAATTTTGCGCTTTTATGGAAGCTTCCTTGTAATACTCATTTAAGGCGTGTTGGTCGAATTTTTCTATGGCATCCTTCCAATTACAATAAGCTGTACTCACCAAGGACTTCAACTGAATATGCTTTCCTTTTCCGTAACCATCTTTTTTTGTAAATAGTACACATACTTTACAAAGAGCACCTTTGCAATAAGCCGAGTAAGCGAGCCAAGAATATCGTTCACAGCAATTAAACTGCAAATATCGTTTTTACCATTTTTGTTTACTTGAGGCCCCAAAACTGTATTTGGCGTTTGGACACAATGTATGACGCAGCAACTTTTCTTTTAGTTCTTTGTTTAAAGAAATATTTACAACAACAATAATAACATGGATACGAATGAAAATGCTTGCAACTGAATCGATGGTTGTATCAATCGAATTAAAATTGTTTTTTCATTGACACTCGGTTAGTTGTGGAAACCAATTATAAATTTTTATTATAGTACAATATGATCGATTTTTGGTTGTGACAACCAAAGTTTATTCTTGACAACAGAAATTGTATGAATATACCAAAGATTATTATTGCAACGAATAATTGGTTACTACAACAGAAAAAATATTTATAAATAATCGATTATTGGTTATCCCAATCATTTCCCAAATGTATTTTGGGAAATACAACCGAAAGATTGGTTGCTGTTCTTTTGCTGATACATGACAAACAAAAAATAAAATTAATCGACATAAAAAAATCGTCAACATGTTGTTCAAGAATGGTATTCGTAATGGTAATCAAAAATAATCTCGTAATCAAAATGGTAATCAAAAATAATCTCGTGTGAATAATTTATTTTATTTTATTTATTTATTTAGTATTTTTGTTTCTCTTACAACAAGATTTAGAATCTTATAGTTAAAGTAAGAGATATCATGATGTTCAAAAAAAAAAAAAAGTAAGGTACAATGTTTAAATATATCTTAAAAATAAAATAATAATACATCAGACTTAGTTAAAGTTACAAGGAATTAAAAATAAAAAAAAAAACATTTAGAAACATTTTAGTCGCAATTTACCAGAACAGTTATAATTGACAAATCAAATTACTGGAAGTAATCAAAAAGTAGTTTTTTGAATAGCGGTACTTTGTTTGTTCGTTGTAAGTTCACTGGCAATATGTTCCAAAGACGAATAGACGTTACAAAAAAGTGCCATTCAGATAATTGTGAACGGTATCTAGTAAATAGCAGGTTATTATTTCTTTCAGAATTTGTAAAACTGAGTTTACTAAAAAGGTACTCAGGTTCGCGAGAGTGGATGATTTTGTGCAATAAGGTTAATGTCCGAATTTTCATAATGTCTGAAAAAGCTACACCAAATAATTTTGTTGAATAGCTTGTAATGTGGTCGTATTTCTTTAGACTGAATACATATCTTAGGATGGCATTGTAAGCTACTGTTCGTTTACGTTCGCTTGTTGAGTCGCAACACATAGTTAATTCACAGCCATACATCAGAGTAGGTAAAAGGTATGTTTTGGCCAGTAAAATTCGTATATGAGTTGGAGTATAGAATTGGGTGTTCCATAGCACTCGCAGTTTCGAATACGTTTGACCAACTGCCATGTTAATGTGATCTGACCACGTTAAGGAGCTATTAAAAACAATACCCAGATTTCTACATGTGGTGACGGTAACAATTTTTTGGTTATTAAGAATAATGTCTGAAGGAAGTATTATTCCAGTTGTCTTTCGTCCTATGACCATCCATTTCGATTTAGAGGGATTTAATAAAAGACCATTGGATGTGGCCCAGATATAGATACGGCGAAGATCATTGTTTAGCTTTAGAATGCATTCATTAAGTTCATCGACTCTGCTGCTTATGTAAATTTGTACATCGTCGGCATATAGATGAATTTGACAATGTTTTAGCTGTTGAGTAATGTCATTAACATACATCGAAAATAACAGCGGGCCTAGAATTGATCCCTGCGGTACACCTTTTTTTACAGGTAGTGGAACAGAGATATTTTCGTCTACAACAGTTGACTGAGTACGATCAGATAAATAGGAAAGAATCATGTTCTTTGCTGATGATGAGAACTTAAACATTTTGACCAACTTAACACATAGTAGTTCATGGTCCACAGTATCAAACGCCTTAGAATGATCTAGAAGAACCAATAAGGAGACAAGATTGATATCTGCGGATTTGCGTATTTCCTCGGAGACATCAAGAAGGGCAGTAATACAACTGTGACTCTTTCGAAACCCCGATTGTTTACTGCTAAGAAGCTTGTTCACACGAAGATGGTGAGTAATTTGGCTTTGAAGTAATCTTTCGAATACCTTGGATAGGAATGGTAATATCGCGATTGGACGAAAATCATTATTACTTTTGGGAATTGGTATTATTTTGGCATATTTCCAAGCAGACGGAAACTGGCTTTTTGTAATTATGGTGTTGTATATAAACGTAATGTGGGTTAGTAAATATGGCAAAACAATGCGTAAAAATTTCGGATGAATGCTGTCAAATCCTACTGCATCTGACTTGACCTTGAGACAATTGTTAAGTACATCATTCTCACTAACACAGTCGAAGTAAAATTGGCTTTCATGTAAAGAATGGTCTGGAAATTGTTGATAATAGGAAAAGTTTGTAGGCACAGTGGGAAGGTTGGTAAATTGTCTATTAACTTTTTCGACATCTATAATTGAATTATACAAAGGTCTTTGTCTTCCAATACCAATTTCCTTAATATTTTTCCAGGTGTTCTTTGAGCCAATTGCAGATCGAAAACGTGTAGCATAATACCGAGATTTCGTTCTGGATATCATGTCTGTGACTATCTTCCTCGCATTGCGAAATTCGGCATGTAAATACTGACATTTATATCTTTTCCAACGCTTGTAAGCTTGATCACGAATAGCAATAGCAGCTTTTATTTCTGAATTAAACCAAGGTTTACCGTGTTGTTTTGTTCGAACCCTTTTCAGGGGGACTGTTTTATTAAAGATGTGAATAAGATTGTCGTTGAGAAAATCTAATTGAAGTTCAACATCAGGTAAGAAGAATATAGAGTCCCAATCTACTTTATGAAAACTGTTTTTAATTAATTGTCGGTTTGTTTTTGAAATAGTTGGTTGTGGCAACTACAACAGACAATTTAAGCCATAATTTTCGTAGTTGGCGCAACAAAATCCCGGACCACAACAATATTTCTGCTCCGTCTGCGGGAACCTTATACGTGGCAACTCAACATCAGTAAGGTGTACCCGATGTATGGAGTGGTTGCATCTCAGGGGTTGCTCTGGCCTTAGGAACGCCGGGGAGTATCGCCGCATAGGGAGCTATGTTGGAGCCTGCTGTGCCTCCATACCTCTCAGTGTGCCTCAAGAATCGCAGTCGTCGTCCCCGTCGTCTACGTCATCGACACCTTCGGTTTATGGGACACCGCCGCAATCTCCCCTACAGCAACATGCACAGCAACCAACACCACAACTAACACCACATATTGCTGTACCAACCCCCAAACATGCATCCTTCTTGCAAAAAATCAAATCAAAATCAACGAGATTGTAGATTTTATGAATCGGAATAACATCAAGGTCGCTGCGATCCAGGAAACAAAGCTGAGCGACACATGCAGCTTGCACAGTTGTCAGGGTTACAATGTGCTACGGAAGGATCGCACTAGAAGTGGAGGTGGAGGACTGGCATTCCTATTACACAATTCTGTGCAATACAGACCTATCTCGCCTGAGCTTGACTCTAGAGACCCATACATTGAATGTATGGGGGTAGCAGTTAAGTCCGGGACTGCCGAGATAGAGCTGTATAACGTATATATACCGCCGATTTGTAGCTGTTCTCCGCGTTATTTGCCGGACATCAGTCCGTTACTGCAAGGCAATAATCGCGTGGTCCTAGGAGATTTTAATGCCCATCATGAGCTTTGGCATTCTCTCCTAGCTAATGACCATAGAGGCATAGCTTTGGCTGAGCAGATAGATGGCTCTACGTTCTGCACAGTGAATGAGGACGCCCTCACACGGATTATGGGTGATTGCAGCAGCTCGCCAGATATCACCATCGTGTCGCCTGGTCTGATAAATGACGTCACCTGGCAGCCCGTCATTTCATTGGGATCAGACCACCTCCCCATAATCCTCTCCATAGACAGACCAACCGATTTTATTATCTCTGAACGCCGTACTTTCCTGAATCAAAGGAAAGCGGATTGGAACGGGTTCAGAGAATTCACCAACCGCAGCTTCAGTGAACTACCCATCCCCTCAGATGTTCGGGTAGCTGAGAAGAAATTCCGAGGCATCATCAACGCAGCAGCCGCTCGCTTTATCCCTGCTGGTCGAATACCCGAGATACGACCTAATTTCCCAGCAGATGCAGCGGGACTAGCAGACGTGCGTGATGAAATTCGTAGTTCTAATCCTGCTGATCCTAGAATCAGGAAACTGAATCTAGAAATCAGTAGGATAGTCGACGAATATAAGCGGAATAAATGGCTAGATCAACTGAAGCAATGCAACTTAAGTTCCGGTATTGGTAAATTGTGGGCAACGGTTAAGTCACTCTCGAATCCAGGCAGGAAAGACGACCGGACGGTAGTCACATTTGGTGCCACCACTGCGACTGACCCGAAGAGGTGCGCGCGTTATTTTAACCGACAATTCATAGAGCACCCCGTGAGTGACAGAGCGAAAAGGAGAGTAATGCGTCGTATCCATGCTCTCCGAGCTGAGGAAGTACCACCACAGTTTACAGTTGGAAAAGTTGCAGATGTCATCCGGAGCGCTAAGTCATCCAAAGCGCTTGGCCCCGACGGAATTTCGATGCTGATGTTGAAGCAATTGGACATACCGGGAGTTGAGTGCCTGACTAGGGTCCTCAATCTGTCGTTGACCACTCTGATTATACCCGAAGCCTGGAAAATGGGTAGAGTGGTCCCGCTACTGAAACCGGGCAAAGATGCGAGCAAGGGAGAATCGTACAGGCCTATCTCCCTTCTCTCGCCAGTAGCAAAGACGCTTGAGGCGTTAATCATCCCGAGCCTTATTGGACATTTTCCAATTGCTAATCATCAACACGGATTCCGAAAGCAGCATAGTACGACTACTGCTTTACACGCCATATCCACACATGTGAGCCGCGGTCTTATCCAGAACAAGCCCGGTGACAGGACCGTCCTCGTGGCGCTAGACCTATCGAAGGCCTTCGATACTGTCAGCCACGCCACGCTTTTTGAGGACATATCCAACACGTCCCTCCCGAATAGTTTGAAACGTTGGACCGTCAATTACATGTGTGGTCGCCAGTCGTATGTGGAATTCAGAAACAAGAAGTCCAAACCCCGTAGAGTGAAACAGGGAGTTCCCCAAGGTGGGGTGATATCTCCGGCCCTGTTTAACCTCTACCTTTCTGCAATTCCACCCCCACCTGACGGCGTTGAAATCGTATCATATGCTGATGACTGTACGATTCTGGCGTCGGGCCTTGTAATCGATGACATATGTGGAAGGCTAAATATCTACCTAGCTGAGATTGCCAATTTCTTCGCTGCGAGGAACTTAAAAATATCCGCCACCAAATCATCGGCCACCCTTTTTACTGCATCGACAGCGCAAGTGAAGGAGCAACTCAATGTGATAGTCGATGGCACAAGAATTCCGACCACCAACTACCCTAAGGTTCTTGGTGTCACATTTGATAGCCTCTTCAGGTCTAACGCGCATGCCACAGCTATCAGCAATAAGATGAGAAGTAGGAACAAGGTCCTCAAGTCGCTAGCCGGCAGCACTTGGGGCACGGATAAAGAAACCTTGTTGACCTCTTACAAAGCGATAGGTCGGTCTGTGGTAAACTATGCAGCACCAGTGTGGTCACCGAATGTGAGCGAGGCGCAGTGGAAGAATATACAGACCTGCCAAAATGCCGCCCTGAGAACTGCGACAGGGTGCCTCCTCATGTCTTCTGTGGACCACTTACATGAGGAGACGAAGATCATAACCGTGCGACGACACAATTTTTTGCTGTCGAAGCAGTATCTGCTTGGTTGCTACCGTCCCAGCCATCCCAATCACCATCTAGTGGATAGGCGCCCACCTCCCAGGCAGATCAGGAAAGACCTTCATGATCTAGAGCGCGAGGTCCAACGCTACAAGAGAGAACCTCTAGACCAAAGAGCTTTCAAGGCAGGTCTGCTGACATACACTCTGACGCAGTCGCTGAAGCCGTAAATAACTACAGAGTCAATGTCGTACTAGGAGACCACCCTCCATCCGTGGCCTCAGAGGAAGAGGAATTACCACGACAGACAAGAGTACTTTTGGCCCAATTAAGATCTGGCTTGTGTAGCCGCCTCAATTAATACTGGGCAAGGATTGATGGCACCATGTCGAACATATGTCCCGCCTGTAACCAGGGACCACACGACACACTACACCTCTTTAACTGCCCTGCCAAACCTACTCAACTTGTTCCCAGGTCTCTTTGGACCCAACCAGTGGAAGCAGCCATCTTCCTAGGCCTGGAAACCAATTCAGCAGAAACCACTATACAAGGCGATTAAAAACAACTAATGGATAAAAACACATATACTGCTACAACAACAAAATTCGGTTGAGGCAACCAAACTGTATTCTGTGTGTACGCAAATATATACCGATATTTACGGAAATTTCTACAATCGGTCCATGTTTTGATTTAGACTCTACATATACAGAGGTACCTTCTGATTAGAATTCTTGACTCTCTAGAGAACAAATTTTTAGCCTATTATTATGAAAGATGTTTCATATTGCATAAAATCATCTGTAAACAAGTAAGAAAGTTTCAGTCGGGTAAACCGACTAAGGTATACCCTCACTTTGTGAGTAATGTAATATTGAATATTACTCGAATTATTCTGTCAATTTGTGTGGGAGGTACCAGAAGGGGTTTATCAAATACACCTATTTTTCGCTGAACATTAGATACTTTAAATTCATTGCACTGTGCCGAATTATAAGCATTTATGTGCACTGGTAAAAACGTTATGAGATATTAAATTGTGGTATGATTTGGGCATTTTGTGGGGGAGGTACAAAAAGGGGTGTGGCGATAACGCCCATTTTTCACAGGGCTATAGGCACTATAAAAACATTACACTGTACAAAATTTCAAGTATTTTTATACACTGGTTTTAATGTTATAAGCTGTTAACTTTTGGTGCAAAAAGGTACCTTTGTGTGGGAGGTACCAAAAGGGGCGTGGCAACAACACCCATTTTTCCCTGGACTGTAGGCAATATAAAAGCATAATACTGTACACAATTTCAAGTATTTTTATACACTGTTATTAATGTTATAAACTGTTGACTTTTTGTGCAAAATGGTGCCTTTGTGTGGGAGGTACCAAAAGGGACGTGGCGACTTCGCCCATTTTTCTCGAGTTGATAGCGACTAATAAGCTAATACTATGTGTGGAATTTCAAAAGATTCGAATAAGTAGTATAGCAGTTATTAAAGAATCAATATTTCACAACATTTTAACCATTTGTGGGGGAGGTACTAGAAGGAGTGGACCAATATGGCCCATCTTCGAACTTAGCCGGAGATAGAAAAAAATATTACCACATACCAAATTTGAGGTCAATCGGTTACTCCTTTCGAGAGTTATCGTGCGCACCAGCCAGCAGACAGACAGACAGACAGACAGACAGACAGACGGACGGACATTGCTCATTCGACTTAAAATTACCCAAAACGGATTTCCTCCGAACATACTTGGGGTCTTAGGTCACTCCTTCGACGTGTTACACTTTTTTCCGTAGCAAATGATATATACCCTCGTATCACTAAAGTGAGGGTATAAAAAGGTAATTCATATCGGTACAGTTTTAATATAAAATTAATTGACTGTACATTGTATTTTATCCAGTTTTGATATTCGATTATATATGATGATTCCAGACGAATTTGAGTTTTTGGTGTAGATGCCACGTTGTACAACCTACGTGCCTTTAATCTTTTTTTATAGGTTTTTAGTTTCGTTAAAAATGCAAAATTTGTCAAATCGCAAATTTTTACACTTTTGAAACTGGAAAGGCGCGATTTCATACACAATAAAAAGAAACTGAATTTTGTTGTAATACAAGTGCCAAAAATATTTCATGGCGTTGCGTAGCTATGTCGAACCATGTCGAAAGAGCATGCGTACGATTTATATAATTTTTTTTTTAAATAGTGCATACTCGTTTTATTTTCCTGCAAAGACATCTATCTATCTATATATATAAAATTGTTGCGTGACTGGCTGACTGACTGATCATCGCCCAGGCCAAACGGCTGAAGCTAGAATCATGAAATTTGGTGGGAGGGTAGTTCTTGGGATGTAGACGAGCAATAAGGCGGGATTTTTCGAAATTCGTACTATTAGCTGCACAATGGGGCAAAAAGGGATAAATATGGTACCACCGCCAAATCCAAACGGAATGAGATAAAATCTTGAAATTTGGTATGAGGGTAGCCCTTAGGAGTTAGACTGAGAAATTGGCAGGATTTTTCGAAATTCGAACATTTACATACACAGTGGGGTAAACAGGGAAAACTTGGGATAAATGTAGTACAACAGGCAAATTCAAATGGCGAGAGCTAGAATCGTGAAATTTGGTGTGAGTGTAGCCCTTATGAAGAAGACTCAGAAATTGGCAGGATTTTTCGAAATTCGAACATTTACGTACACAGTGGGGTAAAAAGGGAAAAATGTGGTACAACAGGTAAATCCAAATGGCAAGACCTAGAATCGTGAAATTTGGTGTGAGAGTAGCTCTTGCGACGTAAACAAGAACAAGGAGAGATTTTTAAAAATTTATTCATAAATATTGTACCACCGCCAAATTCAAAGCCTAAATTAGAATGGTGAAAATTGAAGCGAGGTATGTCTTTATGACAACGGATCGGGGTATTTTTTTTATTCGCAGTTTTCGGGGCACAGTGGGGCAAAAAATTTAAAATATAGTACAGTGGCATAAAAATGTCAAACGTGGATCAATGGTTCCAGGGTAACTTTTGGAACAAAAAACAGAGATTGGAAGAGATTTTTGGTAATTCTAACTTTAAGAGGCACAGTGGGACAAGACGGGTAAATTATGGACCATGGGGAAAAAAGGGAACAATCTGCCAAAATTGGAACTTAAACAAGAGATATGAAGAGTTTATATGGTTTTAGGAGCACAGTGGTCAAAAACGGTTAAATACTGCACAGTGGAGAAAATATGATTAAATATGTTACAGTCGGGGAAAAAGGTTTAAGTATGCTAGCGTGGAGACACATTTTAAATACGGTACAGTAAGACGAAAAATTGTTAAATATAGTACAGTGGGACAAAAATAGTTATATATGGTAAAGTGGGACAAAATGGGTTCAAAATCGTACAGTGGGGCAAAAAGCGTTAACTATGGATCAGTGGGACAAAAATGTATTTACTATGATACAGTGGGGCAAAAAAGGTTAAATATGGCACAGTGTGACAAGAATGGTTAAGTATGCAGTACAGTAGGACATAACTGTGTGGAATACAGTGAAGCAAAGAGGGTTAAATATGGTACAGTGTGGCAAAAACTTTTAAATATGGTACAGTGAGACAAAGGCTTTAATATGACACAGTGGGGCAAAAAGGGTTAACTATGGTACAGTGGTGTAAAAAGGGTTAACTATGGTACGGTGGGGCACAATAAGTTGAATACGGTAAAGTGGGACAAAATAGGTTAAATACGGTACAGTGGGGCAAAAATCATTAACTATGGCACAGTGGGAACAAAATGTGTTAGCGGTGGCACAGTGGGAAACAAATAGTTAAATATGGTACAGTATGACATAAATGGTTACAGTGGGCACAAATAGTAAAATATGGTAACGTGAAACAAATTGGGTTAAGTATGGTACAGTGGGGCAAAAAGCGTTAACTATGGAACAGTGGGGCAAAAATGTGTTAACTACGGTACAGTGGGGCAAAAAAGGGTTAAATATGGTACAGTGTGAAAAATGGTTAACTATACAGTACAGTGGGCATAGCTGTGTTAAATATTGTACTGTGGAGCAAAGAGGGTTAAATATGGTACAGTGGGGCACAAATAGTTGGACATGGTAACGTGGGACAAAATGGGTTAAATATGGTACAGTGGGGCAAAAAGCTTTAACTATGGAACAGTGGAAAAAAAATGTGTTAACTACGGTACAGTGGGGCAAAAAAGGGTTAAATATGGTACAGTATGAACAAAAATGGTTACAGTGGGCACAAATAGTAAAATATGGTAACGAGAAACAAAATGGGTTAAGTATGGTACAGTGGGGCAAAAAGCGTTAACTATGGAACAGTGGGGCAAAAATGAGTTAGCTACGGTACAGTGTGGCAAAAATGGTTACATATAGTGGACAAAATATAGTAGGACAAAAAGGTCTTCAATTTGATTCAGTGGAACCCAAACGGTACAGTGGGTCAAAAAGCGTACATTTAGTACAGTGGGTAAAAATATGGATGCAGGGAGAGATAGTAAGTTAAATATGAAATAAGAATGTTTTTTTTTTTTTTTTCATTTAAAAAATGTATGCTTTTACTAGCACTGTGGTGCAAAAAGGTTAAAATTATGGTGCAGTTGGGGCAAGCACAAATTGTTCAATATGTTACAGAGGGGAGAAAATGTGTTAAATATGGTTTAGTGGAGCAAAAAGGGTTAAATATGGTACGGTGAAGCAAAAAAAAGTTAAATACGGTTAAATGTGGTATGTGGGAAAAAAAGGGGAAAAAATAGTCCCAGATATGTATAAAAATTCGTACTATAGAAGCACAATAAAAGTGTTTAATATGGAACAGTGGTGCAAAAGGTGTTGACTGTGGTCCCTGAGTGCAAAGGTAGCTCTTAAAGCATAAACCAAAGCTAAGAAATTGTTTTTTCCAAAAAGGTTCTTCCACATAAACCGTGGGGAAAAAACCGGAGACTTCTGCGTTGAGAAACCTCAGCAGAAGTCTCCGACAAACTTTCTACATTATAGTCTTGATTCTAAAAAAAACTGTTCCATCAACTTAACTTATTTTTAAAATTAATTAGATTCTGACAGATACGCGAAAAAAAGAAATTAGAAAAATATATATCTAAATCGATATAAACTAAACAATGTACTGTTTCGTTATAACTAAACAATGTATTGTAAATAAAAGTGGCATACAAGTTATCAGAACTGAATTTATGTTTATCTCTAAAAGTAGTATCTCCAGTAAGTAAGTACCGAGTACAATTTTCATAAATAAAACGCGGCAGAGTTATTAATTCAAATGTCATTCAAGGAAATATTTTCTTATGAAATTTTAATACATATTTTTTTTTTAAACATTTGAAGTTAATTTTTTTTTCAGGCGAAGAATGTTGTTTAACGTACTTCTATCCTTTTCCTTATTATAAGAACATGAAATGAAACTTAGTCAAATCTGAATTCTAAAAATATATAATTTAAGTAGTTGTAAGAATTTCAATGGAAATTATAAAACAAAATCTGAATTCAATGTATTTAATATTTTTCAAAAAAAAAGTAACCGTAATTGAATTATCTATTCCTAATGAACATGTTCTGTATATTGTGGTAACACTTTATACAACCATGTCATACCGAATTTGCGTCAAAGAACCTTGGCAATCCAATGTCTCTTCCCTTTGATACTGCGTCAAGCGGCAGAAGAGCAGAGGTATTGAGTTATCACGTGAGCCTATCTTGTCCTCTTTTTCATCCCACCTCTCAACGGAACCGGTCACAGGATTTTAACGAATAAATGTAAGACTTTTAATATACCAAATCCCCACTTGAGTATTTTTTTGCTTCCCAGTTGAACTTCCCTTATAGTTTGCAATTAAGGGCAATGAAATAGTGAAAGGACAATCCCAATTAACCATCTCCTGGTTACCGTCGATGTAAGTACTGAACTAAAATCTCAAAGTTGCACTTCCCCGCAACACTCTTCCTAAAAGTTGCAAATCCCCGTAACTTTTAACATGGTCCATCGAACCTACTTTGATCCCGCGACATATTTTAATAGATCGAGTGAAAATAATAATCCCCCTGTAGTTCAGTGAGGAACAAAAAATAAATCCCAAAATCCAAATATACACACAACTTTTCGGTCGCCTTTAGACGGCCAGCAATTTATACTAAAATAAACAACGCTTGTATACGCGAACGAAATATACAACTCAGTATTGTTTCACACTTGTCAAAAACACACAAAAGTAATTCATACATATGTACGTTTTTCTTCTTCTTCTTCTGGTTATTTATTAACACCGCGTGAGATTTGTAAAGGAAGAACGAAGAGTGCAAATAATTAACTTTTGTTACACTAGTACTGTCAAGGCAGCATTACATTAAAAAGCTTAGAGACAAAAACTCACTACTTCCCTAAATCGACAACATTGTCGGAAGAAAATTAGGCAGTACAGGCTGTCACAAACAGACCTCCACAGAATCGGACATAACCTCCATATCGGTGTAGGCATCTCTATAATAGAAGATACCTATACTAGAAAGGTTACATCAAATTCTACAAAGTAAAAAGCTTTAAACAATCTCCGGGACAATTTGCAGCAGTAAATATTCCGAATTCAACAAGTGGCGTAGGGAAAAACATATGCTTGAGTCTACACCATCAAAGACAATCTACCGAGTCAAACAACAGCCGTCACGTTCCACTGAATTCCGTTCGCATAAATAAATGGACATCGCCTCCACAGTTTATGTTTTTACTACCATTGATGCACATTACCTCTGGCTCCCTCCACACACCAGACAAATCACCAAACACCTGAATGATGGTAAAGACATCTAACGGCAAACCGTAAGTTAATACAAATTGCAGCTGGCAATACAATGTCCCCCATATTTAATAGTCCCAAAATCTGAACACATAAATTAGTCTTTACCCCCCTATTGTCTTGGGGCATTCAACATTTATTTTCATGGAATTTTGAAAATTTTACAACGTTCATTAAACATATATAAAAATTTATAAAATAAAATAACCATACGAATTTCTGTTTACTGTAGTTAGGGTTATCATACATACGTATTTACAATTTAACACGGGCATATCTGTCACACGGAGGAAAATCGCCATTTTTGATATGTTTGAATTCAAAGAAAATATACTTGGAACCAAAATTTTTAAATATTATATATTTTTGAACAAATATATTTTATTTGAAAATCAAGAAATTTTGTTTGGAACGCATATATTAATATATTACAACAAAATATATTTTCGAACTTACTGTCACAAATAAAATTGTGTTTACAAACAAACAAAGATATTGTTTAAGAATTTATCCAAATACATTGTATTCAAAATAATATTAAAACATTGTTGACTTCGGCAATTTTTAATTTTGTTTTTCCTAGATTTTGTGTTATACTTTATAGGTAAAAATGTCGTAAGCAACATTTTCTTTTGTGTTACAGCACTTATTTTTAATTTATAAATAGTCCAATTGTCAGTCCATCAATTTGTCGTTACCCAAGATTATAAGATTTACATTTTAATATTATTTTTCAAACATATACAATTTCTAAAAAAATAAACTTTAAATTTCTAATTTCTAAAATAGTTAAATACAAATTAATCATTGTTTTGGAAATATTATTTCCAAATAAAAAAATATTGGGATGAAAACATAATTTTGTTTAGAACAACGTCCTCACAAACAAATTATATTTGTGAGTGTCAAATATTATATATTTGGAGTTTACCCTAAACATATGTATGTTTCCAGCAGAATATGTTTGGAACAATATACTACAGAAGCGATTTTTTTTCAGCGTGCATGAATCAGCTGCTGATTACTTACAACAAAGACTTTTAAGAGAATCGTAATTTCATTATTTACGGAAAGCGTTTCTCACATTGCTTGAGAGAACATTGGAGCGTAATTGAGCTTACCAAGGAATCTAGCACTCGGTCAATCTAAGAGGAAACAATATGTTTAAAGAGATTTTAAGAGAATCTTAATTGGAGTATCTACGAAAATCATATCACATATTGCTTGAGAGAACATTAGAGTTTAAGTAAGCTTACAATAGAGAATCTAGCACTCTGTCGGTCTAAGTGGAAATAAAATAACTGATGTCATTGTTCGAAAATTCTGACATACATATGTATGAAGTTTTGGTGGAGAGTTGTTTATTGGAGAAAAGCATTTCATTCTCTTAAATTGTCTGCCGAATAGCGAAGAGAACGTATCAATTGGGTTGGGTACTGATATTTTGGTTCTCGCAAAAGGTGCGAATCAAATTATAGCTAACCAATTCATGTACATTTGTGAAAGCAGTTCATTTCAGCATACAGTTAAACATTTCTTGTTATAACTTACAAAAACAAAACAAACAAAAAAAAAGATAAACAAAAATTTCTCCGGCAACTCATAGAGAAAATTATTTGCCAAGGAAGAAATCAGTACAAATCTATATAGAAATTACGTGGATGCTATAACATCTATCCAGCAAGAGATCTTTTACACAAACATACCTAGAAAATATTTTTTTTTAAATAACTTTCTCATCACTTATACATATATTTGAAACGTTATTTATCATACAGCATACATACAGTCCACATTTACAAACCGAGTTTTGAATTATTTAACCTACTCTGTTTATACTCCATTATTTTCCAACCAAGTCAAGATGAATGAGTTTATTTTTGATTCGGACGATCTTATTACATTCTGCGACAATTTTCAACGAATTTCAAAAAAAAGAGCTGACTGATTCTCTCCTTGAGGTCACTCTTTAAGATCTTACTGATCGCTGGGGCGCTGTACAAAGATCGTACCGAGAGTTGTGTACGAAACAACTTGTCGATACTGATAAGGATAACAAGGAAAATAAGGAATTATTAGCCTCTGCCCGAATGAAATAGCGAATTCCACGCAACACTCCCACCAGTGCAAGTCAAAGATCTTTGACGTACAAAAGACTTTGATAACTCACACACATCCCAGTGTGGCTGATCACCTCTTAGAGTCTCAGAATTCGGAGAAGACATTCTCTTGCATTAAAGTACCTCCGTGTGATACGGAAATATTTTATGGCGGATATGAGGAATGGCCTTCATTTCGGGATATGTTCACTGCGGTTTATGGTGAACATCCCAGGTTGTCCGCTGTCCAAAAACTATATCACCTTCGTCTTAAAGTAAAAGGACAGGCAGCTACTATAGTTAAGAAATATAAACTATGTGGTGATAATTTCACTTTGGCCTGGGAAGCTCTTAAGTCCAGATACGAGAATAAACGCATTCTCGTGGACAATCAATTGAAAATTCTCAATTTAAAACCTATATCCTCAGAGAGTAGCGAAGCTCTTCAAGAAATTCAGAGCACCATTAACGATTGTCTGGCTTCCCTTAAAACTCAAAATATTTGTACCAACGACTGGGACCCAATACTGGTATATCTTTGCTCGACCAAACTACCACATGACACATTATCGCTCTGGGAACAATCTCTAAAGTCGCATCGAGATCTGCCGAAGTGGACTGAAATGGATTTATTCCTGTCCAATAGATATGAGGTAGTTGAACGTCTGAATTGTATTCAAGGTGTCAGACCGAATTCACGCAAAAAGCCAGATAGTGAAATAAATGCATTCAATACAGAAGGGAAACCCAAATTTCCCTGCAAACTCTGCAAAGGACATCATCCTCTTAAGCATTGCCCACAATTTAAAGATCTCGACCCAAAATCTCGAAACGAGTTTGTATTTTCAAATAAAATATGTTTAAACTGTCTCTCCTACACTCATCTCCGAAAAGAGTGTAAGAACACAAATGGTTGTACAGAATGTGGAAAAGACCACAATACACTTTTACATTACCCAAAAACAACCTTAGTGACTGTTCCACCCAGTTCGATCCCGGAACAAGAGAATGCCTCACAGCATCTAGAAGAGCATCCCTCCTCTTCTACTCAAGCTCGAATGGCACAAACTATTTCCCACTTCGTTTCGGAGGCAAAAAATTCAACTGAGGAAAACACTTTGTTGCCAACTGCTATAATTCAAATAACTCAGCTCGCGCCTTCTTTGACCAAGGTTCTGAGAAAACATTTGTCTCCAGAAGACTACAACAAAGACTTAAGTTGCCCACTGAACCAAAAAGTTTTCAAATTCGAGGTATATGCGGGAGTATAATTGCCAATTCCAATTCTGTGTGCCATTTAACCTTATACTCAAAAAAACATGATCAATTGGTAAATATAACAGCTATTGTGGTGCCTAAAATCACACGCTTATTACCGAACTTTGTTATCTCCACATCCGATTTCTCTCTTGACGACGTTAGCGCTCTGGATTTAGCCGACCCAAATTTCCACTGTCCTGGCCAAGTCGACTTACTTATAGGCAGCAATGTCATTCCGAAACTCATTTTGGATGGAGTTAAAAAAGTATGCAATTCACTCATTGCCCAGGCTACCATCTTCGGATGGATCATTAGTGGTCCAGTTGAAACTCAAACAGTTTCGTCATTCTCTCTGCAGGCAACTGAAATCTCAGAAGATCCAATAGGGAGACAACTAAGACTCTTCTGGGAGCAGGAGGAAATCCCGAATCTTCGTCCCACGACAAAAGAAGATGAGTATTGTGAGTCTTTATTCACAAAAACTACCGTTCGCAATACGGAAGGCCGGTACGTTGTAAAACTACCTTTTAAATCAGATTTTCCGTCCAATCTGCCACTAGGACCTTCAAGATCTCCAGCCTTTGTGCAATATGTTAGGATGGAACAATCTCTCAAGAATAATCCCGACATGGCGGAGACATACAAAAAGGTATTGGATGAGTACATATCACTCGACCATATGGAACCTACCACTTCAAAGGAAATTTCATGGTGTGGCAAATATAGGTCTTTTTACCTCCCACATCATGCAGTAATTAGGCCAGACAGCCGAAGCACCAAAGTAAGGGTAGTCTTTAACGCCTCAAAAAGAACAAGCTCCGGCTATTCACTTAATGATGTTCTATACGTTGGACCGACTCTTCAATCCGACCTAATGACTCTCATTTTAAATTGGCGTCTTTACAAACACGTTTTCAGTGGAGACATTGAAAAAATGTATCGTCAAATTCGTATTCATGACGACGATATGCAATTCCAGCGGATTCTCTTCCGTTCCAGTCCTACTAGTCCCATACAAGATTATGCTCTGAAAACAGTTACATTCGGAGTAAACTGCGCTCCATACCTGGCAATCCGTACTTTAATACAACTAGCTCGTGATTCCGCTGACGATTTTCCCCAAGCTTCAAAAATTCTCATGACAGAGACGTATGTCGATGACATATTGTCCGGAGCTCACGATGTAAAATCCGCTTTAGAGTCATTGGCTCAGGTGATATCATTACTCAAATCGGCCGGTTTCCCTTTAAGAAAAATCGCGTCAAATTCTCAAGAAGTTTTAGCTTCAGTACCGAAAGAGAACATTCTAGATTCTAATTTCTTGAAGTTTCAGGAAACAAGTGGCACAAAAACATTAGGAATTCAATGGAATGCGTTAACCGACACTTTTTCCTATAAAATCGAACCTATTCAAATTACGGCTTCCATCACTAAGAGACAAATTCTTTCAGCCGCTTCTAAATTATTTGATCCCGCAGGCTGGCTCTCCCCAATAATAATTCAATCGAAAATCTTACTCCAGCAGCTCTGGTTAGAAGGTACGAAGTGGGACGAATGTGTAAAGCCTCACACATTAAATAAATGGAATAAGTTCGTTGAAAATCTCACTCTAATCCCCCAAATTAAAATCCCTCGTTGGGTTAAGTTCGCTCCTACATTTTTAACACAAGTTCACGGATTCTGCGATGCATCCGAGAAGGCTTATTGTGCCTCAGTATACTTACGAATACAGAATGGCAACGAAGTAGATTCACAGCTTTTAGTATCCAAGATAAAAGTGGCCCCAATAGATCCAATCAGTCTCCCCCGATTGGAACTCTGTGGAGCAGTACTTCTATCCAAGTTAATCAGTAGAATTTTAACTGTCTTACCAATTCATAATTACGAGATGTTTCTGTGGTGCGATTCGACTATAGTGCTTGGTTGGCTAGAAAAACCACCTTGTACATGGAAGACATATGTTGCCAACAGAACCGCCCAGATCATCCATAATATAGGAAATTGTACATGGCGCCATGTGAGATCCGCAGAAAATCCCGCTGATCTTGGATCCCGTGGGTGTAGTCTCAATGAACTTATATCGAATTCCTTATGGTGGCAGGGGCCGAAATGGCTTCGTGATACTCCGGAATCGTGGCCAAAATCACCGACTATTTACGAGAATACTCCTGAAGCTAGAAAAATCGAGATTTTTCATACATATCAGGAAGAGAGTGATTTATTAGAACGATTTTCAAAATGGGACAAAGCAATAAGAGTTATAGCGTACATATTCCGTTTCTACTCCAGAATTTCGAATAACTCCGATAGTACGCTCCCCCCGAGTTCGAAAACAATTACCCATGCTGTGTTCCGAAATATAAGAAACCGTTTAATTAGGCTATCCCAACAAAGATATTATTTCCGAGAGCACGCTTCGTTAAGCACTTCACAGAAGGTCAATAAAAAGAGCTCCCTATATCCGTTAAATCCCTTCCTTGATGATAATAATATCATACGAATCAATGGCCGTCTCGCCAACTCCAATCTTTCATTCAAAGAACGTCATCCTATCGTTCTTCCTGTAGAATCAAAATTCTGCAAATTGTTTATTGGTTTCACACATTCCCTATTGATGCATGCAGAGCAAAGTTTAATGTTGCGAGCTATTCGGGAGGAGTTTTATGTATTGAGATTAAGATCGGCGATCAAAAAATCTATACGCAGTTGTAAAGAATGCGTTATATATAAACGAAATGCGCGATCACAAATCATGGCAGCCCTTCCTTCAGAAAGAAGCACCTTCTCCCTGCCATTCACAGTCACTGGTTTAGACTTTGCGGGTCCATTTCCAATAAAAACCTCTATTCTTCGGCAAGCCCCTTTCCACAAAGGTTACGTGTGTGTTTTTGTGTGCTTTAGCACTAAAGCGATCCATTTAGAAACTTGCTCGGATCTTACTGCAGCCTCATTTCAAGCAGCCTTCACTCGATTCGTTGGACGACGCGGTTTACCTAGAGACGTGTTTTCGGACAACGGGACAAATTTTGTTGGCGCGGAGCGTTCTTTAAAGAATGAGTATTTACAATTTCTCCAAATCGTTTCTAAGGATATTGCTGACAAGTATACCGCCCACGGTTTCCAATTGTCATTCATACCACCAAATGCTCCCCATATGGGAGGTCTATGGGAGGCTGGGGTTAAGTCCTTCAAAATCCATTTCAAGAAGGTAGCCCAGAACAGGAAATATACTTTCGAAGAGTTCTCTACACTCTTAACTCGCATTGAATCAATTTTAAACTCACGACCCTTGTCTCCAATGACTGATGATCCTAAAGAACTTCTAGCTCTGACGCCAGGACACTTCTTACGCGGCGCGCCATTGGTCGCTATCCCTGAAACAACAACAAATACATCCATGCCACTCGCAGAACGATGGGAAAAATTAAAGTCAATCCAACATGAATTTGCGCGCCGTTGGAAGGATGAGTATTTGAAGGAACTGCAGCGAAGATACAAGTGGCAGAACCACAAGCCAACGTGGAAATCGGTCAATTAGTTGTTATAAAAGAGGATCTCTTACCCCCTTGCGAGTGGAGACTTGGGCGCATTACCGAAATCCACCCAGGTGCAGACGGCTTAGTCCGTGTAGCAGACATAAAAACCCAAAATAGTATCGTAACGCGGCCTATTGTAAAACTCTGCACTCTTCCCGTAGAAAACTCATAATCACGTCTGTAGAAAAAGAGAACATATGGTCATCACATCCCTTTTAATTATCAGATCAAAAATCGGTTAAACAACTGCATCCCATTTAAACTCCCAGTAAAATCCTTCTTCAAATACACATTACTTTCATTCTCATTAACATTATATGTGCAAATATAATAATTATTCTTTAATTCACAGGGCACCCAAAAATCCAAGTATTCATCAGTGTTTAATATGCCAAAAATTCCATTCCCTTCGGTATTGCAAAAAATTTTTAGCCATGGAAGTGGAAGAACGACGTAGAGTTGTGCGGCGCTATCATTACTGTATGAATTGCATGGCCCGTTCCCACCGAACTGATCATTGTACGTCTAGAATCTCTTGCAAACGTTGCGGAAGATACCACCATACTATGCTTCACTTACCAGTGATTTTAAGAACGGGTCTGAAGAGATCTTAGAATAAACGAAATCAGGGACGACAACAGCAGGAGCATGAAAGTAGTCAGCAGCAACAACGAAATAGAATGTCCAAGGAAAGCGACAGGAACCTCATCGTGGTCATAAAGCTCGCCAACAAATATCGTCAGCAGATCCAAAACAAATTCTTTGTGTGGCTATGTGTGCCTTAGACAAATTGAACAAGGCTCTATGAATATTTTGGTCCAAAGTACCAAGGGGCGCAGTATGTTTAACGTACTTCTATCCTTTTCCTTATTATAAGAACATGAAATGAAACTTAGTCAAATCTGAATTCTAAAAATATATAAATTAAGTAGTTGTAAGAATTTCAATGGAAATTATAAAACAAAATCTGAATTCAATGTATTTAATATTTTTCAAAAAAAAGTAACCGTAATTGAATTATCCATTCCTAATGAACATGTTCTGTATATTGTGGTAACACTTTATACAACCATGTCATACCGAATTTGCGTCAAAGAACCTTGGCAATCCAATGTCTCTTCCCTTTGATACTGCGTCAAGCGGCAGAAGAGCAGAGGTATTGAGTTGTCACGTGAGCCTATCTTGTCCTCTTTTTCATCCCACCTCTCAACGGAACCGGTCACAGGATTTTAACGAATAAATGTAAGACTTTTAATATACCGAATCCCCACTTGAGTATTTTTTTGCTTCCCAGATGAACTTCCCTTATAGTTTGCAATTAAGGGCAATAAAATAGTGAAAGGGCAATCCCAATTAACCATCTCCTGGTTACCGTCGTTGTAAGTACTGAACTAAAATCTCAAAGTTGCACTTCCCCGCAACACTCTTCCTAAAAGTTGCAAATCCCCGTAACTTTTAACAAATATGTTAACGTTGATGTACATATCGTCACCTGAAATGCCAAAAGACGTAACCCTCATTTTAATAATTTTACAGGGGAAGCAAAAAACCTTATAAAATGATAAATATTGACTTTTTAAACGCAATATTTACACAGCATTTATTGTACGCTGTGTAATAAATTCTCTTTGAATTCCCTTTTTTATGTTCATTAATAACAACTTCTATTGTTTTGCTTGTTTTCCACTCCCGGACTGGAAGCTTATATGCAACATGCAGAAGACATTCGAAAAGTCGAATCCATGCATGTAAAACAGAAAGACCAATTGTTCTGATACTGGCAATTGAATCGTTTTGTCTACGTTGTTGAAGTCTTTACTTGTACCATTGCATAAATAACATCTCATGGAAGATGTTGTGGAGCATAAACTGTTGCAAATCTTGCCATCAATCATTGATAATATCAATTCATGTTTTACAACAAAGTTTATGTTATTGATAGTTATATTTGACCAATGAAGATTTTGGATTTGTTTCTCTGTTGTATCCTTTTCGATCCTGACAAGTTCATCACTTTTTTTTTGAAAGTCAATTTTTAATGGACGGCAATAACGCGGAGATGAAGGACAGGGGTTTTTCCACAGAACGTTTTCGTTAAATGAAAGTTGTAGTGGGACCAGACACTTCATAAAAATAAACTTATCATCACTTTCATGGCTCTCTAAATATTTTTGATGATATTGGCTATGACCTGAACTGCCATCGAAACCCCACTTTAATACTAACTTTAATTCGTTTTCTCTATCTGATTGAAAAGATTCCAAAACGTTCATTTATTTGATCAGTATTTTTTCGCTAGTATGATCAAGTAAATTTTGCATGGATACTTCAGCACAAGTTTCTGTTATTTTAATTTCAGGAGGGTAACAATTTTTCTTTTCTTTTTGAACCTCTTTATATGAAGGGAACACATTTTTGGCAAAGGTTCTTATAATGTTGTACTGGTGCCTTGATTATTTTGCTTCAATCATCATAGACAAGGCTTCTAATGATGACATCTATCTTGGTCCATCAAAACTTGTTTGTCTTTGTAAGAAACTTTGAGACGTTGTTGCTTCTTTTAACAAATCTGCTGCTTGCTTTTGACCCGAAGCCCGTAAACTCTTCGGGTCAAACGTACTTCTTAATTCCGCAGTTCGATTGCGTTTTGTTGATTCACTGCATGTTTCAAAAAATAGCGATGGACGTCCAGAAGATGGAGAAATTTTTTTCAAAGAAATGAATCCGTTGAGCCATTTTAACTCGGAGGCGAGAAACAGTTTTTTTGTTCGATTTGATCGTTCCCACTTGGTTTTCAGCTGATGTTTGAAATTTTTCAAGTGCTGTCGAAGTTCTTGTAAATGTGTTTCGCTGCATAACGTCTTACGCTGATGGAAAGTCTCAACACCCAACCATTTGGCATCAAAAGTCTTCTTTTCACTGGCGAAAAATACTTCAACTAGTTGTTTTCTTAAACACACATAATTTTGTGCCTCTGAACCTTAAAAAAATAAAAAAAATCTAACACTTATTGATTCTGAGCTTAATACAATTAAAATACAACAATCGGCGCTCTTGAAAAGTCACTAACACTATTTTTTAAAAATAAAAAATAAATATTTCCGGCAAAAGTTTAGCACTTCCGCTTTCACATTTATATTAAGTAAATATGACTTAATTATGGACAACTAGCTGGACCCGGTCCACTTCGTTGCCCCCACACTTCAGATTTCTGACAGTAGGAATCTCTTTAATCTATTCGTAGGTACGAACAGTAGGAATCTATTAGTAGGTACGAACAGTAGGAATCTATTAGTAGGTACGAACAGTAGGAATCACTTAAAAAATTGCCTTATATATAAAATGGACCCGGTTCACTTCGTTGGTCCACTATTTGCAAATTTTTTTTTCCAAAACCATCTCAGACAAAATAGCTTTCAAACAAAAGAAAAAAATTTAAAATCGGTCCAGTAGTTTAAGCGTCTATAAAATGCATACAAACATTTTTCCATTTTTATATATATAGATTAATAGATCTGCTAAACTTTTGCCGGAACAGAAGATATTATGCAAAAATTAAAACTGTCTAAAGTCTAAAAAAACGCTAGCTCTTTCAACCGGTTAATTAATTATAAGAATATTTTTTTTTCATTTTTGAAATAAACAAATAAAATGTACACATATTTACCTTCCCTGGACATATTTTATATTTTTAATCGCATAATAGCTACTTTTTTAACACTATCCCAATTGAAAATTTCACAACGAAGTTGTCAACTTTGATCGCTTGACTTACTTAACGCAAAACATAACAACAACAACTACAATGCATTTTTCTTATCCAAAATACAGAACACTTTGTGAAAAGTAACTGTTTTTTTCTTGTTTACAGGTTTTCTGAAAAGAACTACATTTTAAATTGTTTTTACCAAAAACAATTGTGTCTTTTTACCATAGATTGCCATTTCTTTGCACAATTGTGCATCCACCACCTCACACATATTCGTATGCTCTTTCATTTACTCGTCGATGAGAATTCGACAAGTTTACATGTCCAGCGAATGCCACGATAGTTTTTTTCAGGTTAGCAGAAAAAACTTATTTATGACACTAAAAAAATATTGTCAAAAATGCTTTTTGTAACATCCAATGTCTTATGTTATGTTATGCCACATTTAAGGAATTTGTTATTAAAAGAATTTGCGAGTTTATATTAAAATAACATTAAAAATAGGAAAATAAATAGTGTCCAACTTTCTTTTTGCGTACAAAATGTTTTTGGTTGGTGACACTTTCATGTTTTTTTTTCAATACTTCTTTTCATTTTCTATACTTCTTCAATTCTTCTTTCTTTTTAATACTTCTTTCATTTCCTTTATTTTGTATGAATTTCAGAATGGTGTATGTTACTAACATTTTGCTATGGGTGTAAAAAAATAAATTCTCTCAATTTGCTTTCTCCAAAAACAATATAATTTAAGAAGACATTCCTTCCTGTAGCTAGTAATTGTCAGTTACGAACGAATAGGAAATTTATTTCAACGAGTGAGGTTTTTCGCGGATTTCCAGACCAATTTTCCTGAATTTTTTGTAACACTCACAATTTAAAAATTTATATTAATCAATATGTGCAAAAAAAGTTCATGTTATGTTCGCGGAAGACTGTTTTTCCGCGTGTTACGATTCATTCCTATTCGTTCGTAACTGATAGATTTTGACGTTTCGGCCTGAAGTAATGTCTTTTTAGGGTGTCTCCTAAATACCAGTGAATGCGTCAGCGTCTGTCAAAAAAACGCACTACGGATAATTTTTAACGCGCGCTGTACCCAAATACGCAGTAAACAAAAAAACAGCTGACTTTTCATCCCAATTCCAGAAACATTTTGTTTTTATACATTTGGAGTGGATATTCAGAGCAATATCGACATTATAAATGATTTATATTTTTGAAAATATTCGGGACAGACCACAAAGAGGGAATAGAAATTTATTCCATTCGTATTTTAAAAATTTTGTAGAAAGAGAAATTCATTTTTCTTCGCCTTCTCAACTTTTTAACTATGTTTACGTACGGAAAGATTGTAGAAACTGACTGCACTGCAGCAATTTGATAGTTTGCATTTGAGCAGTATTGTTGTGTATACACCCCAATGACAACGTTTTTTAACTACAAAATTTCCATAGCATTGTAGTTATATGTTTTAATTTGTTTGTTATGCAAGATGCTGTTTTTCATTAGAGAAGAACGGAAATATTAGTAATCGTGTAGTATCTACAGATGTTGGTTTTGTCCACCGAAGTCAAATTATGTTTCTTAAACGCTTTATTGGTTGTGCAAAATGTAAAGGCCGGTAATTCTCCGCCTGACTTTGTAAACGCCATCCAAATCTATCGAAGCTTTCGGTTCCCTGGTGGCACTTGCCATGTTGGGGCTAAATCGTGTTTTATTTCACATGGCAGTATCGCTATTAAATCAAATTATATCTTTTAATCATGCTTCAAAGTAGAGAATTGTTTATTGGCCAGTTTCAATTGATATTTCCAAATGTCCCCATTGATCATGGAATTAAAATGCGTTGCAGTATCGTCAAGTTATGGAAATAATAACTTTTCAGAACAAGTTCGCGTCACATGCATCATTGTAGCAAGGAAAAACACCTGGACTAACGATGTTCTTGCGTTCGATCCGACCGGAATCAAAATGTGTTTTTGAAAATGGATTCCTTGCGTCCAAGCAGCATGAATAGGTTCCCCACGTTTCTGTTGAATGAATAAACATTAAGACTAAAATGCTGGTACATATTTGAAAGTTTTGGAATTTACTTGGTGTTGACAACTCCAGAGAAATTGCTTGCCATGTGCCCTTCTTGATTTTTACACATTTGTGGAGAGGCTCCTTTGTATTCCATAAGTGGGCGGAGTCCCAGCTATTTCAATCATTTCATCGCTGTTAATCTGAAAAGCTCATTGTAATATAAATTATAATAGTAAAATATTAAACTCTTACCGGTTTGTATTTAATATTTCCAGCAAATTCAACATTTAATATTTTTCTACTTCGTGCACTGTTCCAAAATAAAAAAAATGAAATCCTGTTGTCATCTGTTTGTGTTTATGTTTTCTTTTGTTGTTGTTTTGTTTTCTTTCGTTGTAGTTGTAAGCGTACTGTCAAATTTGGATTTTTTTGAAATTATCCGGCGTATCCGTGTCATAGATGGAAAAAGTGGTACAATTGTACCATTTCTGGTACAATTCGTTTTTGACTGGTACGTTGGTACACAAATGACGATTATGGTACAATTTCATTTTTCTAAAATTGTAAGGTGGTACACTTTGCCAGATTTGGGTACAATATAACCTCTAAATTTTTATAAAATATTCGTATCGTTACTAAAATCACAGCCAAACTCGTTACCATAATAGGCAGCCAATAAATATTATGGTCAGTACGCTGTAAGTAGTGACTGACGATTCCCAATAATAGTTCGTAGTATATGACTTTCTACGATACTATATGAAAACAAATCAGCTGACTTCCTACAATACTATTGTAATAATTAACATTTTTTAAGATCAATAATTTCAAATGCTGTTTTTCTTCGATGGTAAACGATTAATTTGTATACACCGTCATGTATAAAATACTTGTTTCTATAATAATATAGAAACAAAATGGTCTTGAAGCCGGGAGAGTATCCTAGTTTTGCAAAAAAAAACAAGATAAAATGTAAAAATAATTGTGTTTGTATGATTTTTTAAAAGTTAGCACGACAAATGGATTAATTTTTGATTTTATAGCGAAAAACGAAATAGCCGATCTTACAAGTACAAAAACTATACGTTTGGAACTGTAACGGAACAAAATTTACCATAAGATTTTTTTTATTTTTTAACAAAAATGTAATCGTTTTTTTTGAATATTTTTTTTTTCCTTTGGAACAATTTAGTTCAATTTGCTACATTTTTGTTGACGTCGTGGTATAATTCGATTTTTTTGAAATTCCTTCAGTGATCCGTGTGCGTATTTCGGTAGCTGTAGTACATTTCCATACATTTGAAATCGAGTTTGACAGACGCAGGACGCATTCACCGGTATTTAGGTGATGCCCTTATATTCTATTTGTCTTTGGTTTACTCTCCCTTACTCACTAATGCACAAGCAACAAAATTTTGGCAATCCCCTCTTTTTACCATAAATACTCAAAGTACTAGATGGTCCGTCGTACTCTTAAGCAAATTTCTCGAGTTACGACCGATTAAATTTTTGACATTAGTAGTTAAGAGAAGAAAGAGCACAAATTTGTTTTTATTTTGTATTCATATTTTTGGCATTTTTTCTCAAACATTTCACTTTACAATCACAATTGGAGCAAACACAATTGATTTTTAAAATAAAATTGCAAAAAACACATCTTTAAATCAGCAAATTAAATCTCGAGAGCTAAGAAGAGAATGCCAAAATATCTCGAAGAGAGCAAAACAACTGTCAAAAATTTAATCGTTCGTAACTGTCACTTTTTAAAGAGTACGACGGACCATCTATTACTTTGATTGTTTATGCTTTTTACTTCCAAGAAAGAGAGCGACCGAGAAAAAAAGTTAACTGTGTAATTGAGCTTACGCAGATAGAATTAACCACCACTCTCAGCAGAAATGTGTGGCTGTTTGGTCAGTCCAGGGATGATGAATTTGATACTTTAGTACTTTTTTTGGTACTTTTCAGAACCTCAAAGTACCGTGATACTTCCGCGACTCATTTTATACTTTTTTTTATCAAACATGTCTTTGCACTTTTTCAAAAAAATATATAAGTCGTACACATGCTCTATCGACATGGTTTGACGTAGCTAGCAACGCAACGCCAAGAATAATGTTTGGCTCTTGTATTACAACAAAATGCAGTTTCTTTTTATTGTGTATGAAATCGCGCCTTTCCTAAATCGTTTCAAAAGTGTAAAAATTTGCGATTTGACAAATTTTGCATTTTTAACGAAATTAAAAACCTTTAAGAAAAGATTAAAGGCACGAAGATTGTAAAACGTGGCATCTACTCCAAAAACTCAAATTCGTCTGGAATCATCATATATAATCGTATATCAAAACGTGAAGCAATTCTAACAAGGAGCGATACTGGATAACAAACATGCAATGTAAAGTCAATTAATTTTTTTATATTAAAACTGTACCGACATGAATTACCTTTTTATACCCTACACCACACTGTGGTACAGGGTATTATGACTTTGTGCATTTGTTTGTAACACCCAAAAGGAGAAGAGATAGACCCATTGTTTATTATACAGATCGACTTGTAATCACTTTCTGAGTCGATTTAGCTATGTCCGTCTGTCTGTCCGTCTGTCTGTAGACGTATTCTTGTAATCAAAGTACAGGTCGCAATTATGGTCCGATCTCAACGAAACTTTGCACATATCTTTTTTAGGCCCATGGACGATCCCTATTGAATTTGGTTAAAATCGGTTCAGATTTACATATAGCTCCCATATATATGTACCTCCGATTTGGCATATATGCACTGTATAAGCAACATTTTGTAACCGATTTGTACAAAAATTGACAGAGAGTAGTCTCGTGATACACTTAGAGACAATACAAAATTTGGGGGAAATCGGTTCAGATTTATATATAGCCCCCATATATATGTTGCACCCGATTTGACATGTAAGCGCTGTAGAAACTGTATTTTATATCAAATCAGTACGAAATTCGGCACAGAGAGGTTTTTTATTACATGAAGGAATACTGCCAAATTCGGAGAAAATCTGTTCAGATTTAGATATAGCCCCCATATATATGTTACCCCCGATTTGAAATTCAATAGATGTAGAAACTGTATTTTATATCCGATCACAGCGAAATTCGGCAG